>CM042438.1:15505289-16105289 GCA_023631565.1 Gymnocephalus cernua
AACAATATCCTGAGATACACAGTGCGTGCGTGCGTGCGTGCGTGCGTGCGTGCGTGCGTGCGTGCGTGTGTGTGTGCGTGTGCGTGTGCGTGTGCGTGTACGTGTGTGTGTGTGTGTGTGTGTGTAAAGACTTTACCTATAGTTGTATCTGGTCACAGGCGACGTTACTGTAGCACCAAACAATGACAAGAGCCAAGATGTCTGCTTGATTGGTTTTTAAAAGACCCACCCAAGAGACTGTTGTCCAGCCCTATTGGCTCCCAATTGTGTGTGTGTATGTGTGTTTGTGTGTGCGTTTGTATGGGAGAGAGAAAGTATCCCCTGGGTCACTCAGACCTTCATTCAGGCCAATGTTATCCTGCATGGCACTGCTTCCTGCATGCAGTTGTTCCCTATAGAGCAGCGGCCAGTCACTGTGGAGTCAATTATTGAACAGAACAATCAAAGAAATGAAAAGCCGACAACACACACACACACACACACACACACACACACACACACACACACACACACACACACACACACACACACAAACTGCATGCGTGAGTTAACAACAATGTGAAGCTGTTGCTCATGCCCTCTTCCTCTGAATAAGAACACGGACAACTCTCTTTGATGTGTGAACACAGACATATCTGTACACCCCGACCCCCACTTTTATGTTGAATCTGTTTGTTTTTAAAATAATTACATTGAAAAATGATTAGATGGTTTATTCAGATGTTTGAAGACAATTATAGCAATAGGGACCTGGGTGAGTGGTTGGTAGTATTAGTTAGTTAGTAGTACATAGTTGCGATGGCTGCTGTGTAAAAGGTAAAGGTAAAGTCTTACAGTAATTTCTATCATTTTACACGGGCTCGGGCTGGGCTCAGGCTTGTGCTCCGGGTTGCGCGGTAAATGAGCCGTCAGCGCGAAAATGGATGCTGAGGAGGTGAAACGGAGGCTGGCCTCTGCCGATTATGTTTTGGTTGCACCAGCAAAGAAAGCAAAGTCTGAGGTGTGGAAAACTTGACCATGTGCATAAAGAAAATAATGAGCCAGTGTATAAATGACTCATTCTTGACAAAAGGCAAAAGAGCTGTGTGTGTGTGTGCACATTTGAATAATGTCGGGCTGTAAATGCTATCAATCAATATGTACTTGTCGGGCTCGGGCCTTGTTGGGCCTAACCTTTAATCAGCGGTAGAGAAGTAAGACACAGAGCAAAGTGACACTTCAGATGCAAAGCGCAGCACAGGTACAGGCCATCGCCTCTGGCTACCTCTCTATCTCACTGGTTACGCTTTGAAAGGTCAGCGGCAACAACGTCAAAGTTTAAATAATTTGAAGTTTGAGCACAACGCTTGGTGGCAATTACTTTTTTTTTTAAAGGTTCCATGGCATGAAAAATTCACTTTGTGAGGTTTTTCAACATTAATATGAGTTTGCCCAGCCTGCCTATGATCCCCCAGTGGCTAGAAATGGCGATAGGTGTAAACCGAGCCCTGGGTATCCTGCTCCGCCACACACACACACACACACAGACAGGGCGAGATAATGGCTGCCCAGACGTGCTCTCTTCCTATTTTGACGTGTACTTTGTGTGTTTGTTTTCAAAGTAAAATGAACAATCTCAGTCTTTCTGGCCATTTATCTGTACAGTTCTTTCACATCTTTATTGAAAATGTCAATTAGCACTATCATAACGTTTTTGAAATAATAAATAAAAAGTTTTATATTTAGGACAGGATCAATCTGTTCTTTTTTGCCCATCCATGTATCGTGCCTGTTTGTTTTATCTATTCCTTACTTCCACTATTTGTTTCTTCTCCCCCTGATCCACTCCCCGCCCTCCACCCCTCCCCCCCCTATAATCGTAGTGACAGTGTGTGTGGGTTGGCTACCATTCAACCACCTGCTACGACCCCCAAATCACACACACGCTTTGACCCTCATCCAATCTCCCAACAAGCCCTACACAACACCACGAGCACAAAACACTGACGAAAACACACATGCACTGGAAGTGTACACCCACATGCTTTTCAGCACACAAGCAGACACACACTCTCACACAAAGTGACATAGACACAAAAACAACCACACACCCAATTGCCACTTTTTCTTATCATCGCCGGTTCAACCCCTCCCTTTTATTATCACACAGCCCGAGGCTCGGCAGCATCCAGTCTGGCTGCCATTCAGCACTTCCTATCCCCCGATGAACAGCCATTTACTATTCAGCTCACCCTTATCAATTACCATCATCACCATTATAACCACGACTCCTCCACTTCAAAGGCCTCATCAAAGCCGTCTCACTGGGGAGAACTTTCACATGCGATACGGATTTTATTTTGATGTTTTCACGTCCAGAAAAACAACAAAGATAACTATTTAAACTTTGGCATTTATTTTCATTCCAAAACAAGTTATCTGCTGTTTGAAACATGTGACGCCCTCGTCAGAGAGATGACTTAATCGGGAAGAAAAAGACTTGAAAGTGAAACTTGTCTGAGTTTTAAATTAAGAGGTCCATTAAGTTGACAGTGCTGTTGTGTTTTAGTCCTGGGTATTAAACTTTATTGGTTCCAACTGAAAAGTCAGTGGTCTTGTTTACTCATTCTTTGATCAGATGGTTCTGTAGTTGAAACAATAATAGAATCATAAGTTTAGTATAATTATAGTAAATATAGTTTTAGACTGTATTGTATTCAGGCAAAGCTTGTGAATGACGGCTTCTGTTTTGACAACATTTCAGAACCCTTGCTTCTTTTAATAAATTAAAAAAGCATTGCGTAAAAAACAAAAAGATGTTTATATTCCTCAAAGCAAGGTATCACAAAAGCTTACCACTCAGGTATTGTAGTAGTAGTAGTAGTAATAGTATAAATAAAACTTGCGATGATGATATCCAGCCCTAATTGTGCCAAAGTCTGCAGCAACTTATAATGAAGGAAGGACAACAAATAAGGACAACAAATAAACTCATCAAAATGTAATAAAATGTCCAATTAATGTCCTAGATTTAAAATGCACTAACGTCAATTAAAGGTGCCCTGTGGAGTTTTCTTATAAACAAACTTGCAAAGCATTGTTTACATCTTTACTGGTTCACAGTCTTCCTCTTCAATGCTGTGTTTCTTGATATGTCACTGTCACCTATCGATCAGTTTAAACCTTTGGAAGGAATATGTAATGTGTCACCATGTGCATGTGCGTCCTCATGCATATGCAAGAGAATAAACTAAACGGGAACCATGCGTAAAAATGAGGCTGAGTAGCGCTTTGTGTGTGTGTTTGGTCTGGACACTGAGGTGGGGTAATGTGGTCACTCCTCTGCATGTGACTGTTGTACATATATAAGTTTAGACATGTGAACATACACAGTGAATGGTGTAGCGCACTGTCTGTGTGTGTGTGCTTGTGTCTGACAGGGTGTGTGTGATGTTTAGGGAGGGTGGGTAATTATGTCAATTATACTGCTGTCATGGCCAGGTCTCTCTCTCTCTCACACACACACACACACACACACACACACACACACACACACACACACACACACACACACACACACACACACACACACACACACACACACACACACACACACACACACACACACACACACACACACACACACACACACACACACACACACACACACACACACACACACACACACACATATGGGCCTGCCTGTGCTCTCCATTTGTTAGCTGTGAAATATTAATCACAGTCAGCTGCCATCCTGACAAGGAAAGGATGTAGAGCATACAACCCTCTATACCACACACACACACACACACACACACACACACACACACACACACACCCTCCATTTCTTATCAGTCTCAACTCCTCTCGCCTGGGCATCTGTGAGTCTGTGGGTCCCAGCTGTCTGAGGGATTATAACAATCGATGATCCTTGAGGGCAGTGTGTTCATTGACCCATTATAACCAGCCTGATTAGAGTAAAGACGTATATTTCTTCACTACTACACCACTACGCCTAAAATCAGCTCTTCTTTAAAGAAAGGGGTCAATGTTTTCTCCCTCTCTGAATTCACGCTTACATACAGAAACTACAGTCAACGATTTTTTTTCATTTGTTTTTTGTCATAACAGAGGCATGATTTTTTCCCCCGATTGCTACACGACAATGGGCACAACTGGAGCCACGTGCAAAACTAACCATAGTCTGCACAACAGCAGTTCATGTGGACCAAACTCTAGTTTATTTTTCATTGCTTGATCACAGTTTTCAAAAGCAACAAAACCATCACTTTAACCACAACCTGCACTCTGGATCTACAGCACCTTGTTCAAATGCTAACACACTGATGTCAAAACTGTTAACCACACATTCAAAACAGAATAGATTTCAGTCTGGTGCTTATCAAACACTGCTGATTGCAATTTTTTTAGCTAAAAGCCTAAGCAGGTGTCTTGTTTTAGACTTGTTAGTGAACACATACTGTGTGTGTGTGTGTGTGTGTGTGTGTGTGTGTGTGTGTGTGTGTGTGTGTGTGTGTGTGTGTGTGTGTGTGTGTGTGTGTGTGTGTGTGTGTGTGTGTGTGTGTGTGTGTGTGTGTTAGTACCGTTTCAGAGAAACAGTAAACAGGTAAAAGAGCAAAGATACCAATATGTCCAGGTAAGATGTCTGAGGTTACATACACTCTATAAAAACACTACAGCTTTAAAAAGCACTAAAACTGTGCACTTTCAGAAAGTAATGGACGAAGAAGCAATGGAAACACCACAACCATTTGTATTTATGATCAACGTGGCGTCATGACTTAGCGTAAACATACATGCCACTTTCCTAAAGCCAAGTGGCGTGTTATCTGTACGCATTTTGAGCTATCGGCGTGTATATCTACGCTGTATACAGTGGATGCAAACATACACGGCACTTGCCGCGTGCCGTGTTATCGCGAGAACGTCACGCGTAAAAAAACAAAAAGGTTGGGGTTAGGAAAAGAATATTGGGGAAGGCTTTAGTAAAACGAAAAAACACGACGGCTGACAAACGTCACACGCTTAGGAAAACATTAAATGGTTGGGTTTAGGAAAAGAACATTGGGGAAGGTTTACTTAAAAAACAAAAAAACAAAAACACAACTGACAAACACCACACGTGATCTCCACTCTCCCGGGTGAAAGTCCTGTGTCTTATCCATCCGCCACCCCAACCAACCACCCAACCACCTTACGCACTCTATCGTCCTTATATACTAGTCACCACAGCAACGCAATAGCAACATAATGTACGTCAATGGACGCTAAACGGCGTCGAACAACACGCTAAAAAGCGAGTATGCGTCTTAATAACACACAAATCATGCCATAGGAATTGCCGTGTCATATATACGCCATTTCAGGAGATCAGTCTGTTATGATGATGCAGGTGCTTGGCAAGCCAGGACATCCAATGTGATGATGAAAACGTGTGGCCTGATGCTGGAGAGAGGCAGGATTAGCCCCACAATTCTTTGTTACTATTACTAAACTTTAGTTTGTAACTTTTTTTTCCAGTAAGATACTACAGATTGGTGTTTGATGGTTGTGTTTTTACCCAGTGTGTTCTGAGTAACAATGTGTGTGTTATCTCCATGAGGATTGTTCAGTGATTGGCTGCACTGAGCCTGTTTTGAGACGTGTGAAGAGTTGTGCTGTTAGGAATGAGCTTTGCCGATATGAGATTTAAAAAAAATATTTTGTTAAATTGCTTTATCATTGAATAATGCAGGTGTAGTTTTACAGTAATAACACTTGTTGCTGCTTGTAGGAAAGTCAACCCAGTATTCCTACGAATTATGTTAATATTCCTAATCATATAATTTCACACCTCAAAAATCAACCTAAGAAGCTAAACAGCACAAACATGGACATTGTAACATAGATAATATGAATTTCTTACAATACAGTAAAATGTTTGCTGCATTTCATCAAGTTTGACGCTTCTGCAAGTTGGTTTTAGAATAGTGCTGGCATGCACTGAAACCTGCAGCTGACTGGAAGGTTGGAAAAACGCATTTGTCACTCCAAATACCCGTGCTATGCTTTGGAAAATGGTTTGCAGTAATGTTCACAATTTGTAGTTAATGAGCTAAAACATAAACCACACTATGGTTCCTTGAAGTGGTGTAGAGCTACCCAAGGTGACCGACTCTGCTCCACCTAAAAAAAAAAACACTGAGCAGAGTATGAGAGCTGACGGTTGAGGGCTGTGGCATATATTGTACCTCCACATGCCCCCTTTCACAGCGTGTGACATGGGAACAACCAGGGCTGTTTTAAATCACGGGCCTAACCACTGGCTGCTCAGCCGGGGGGGGTTCCTGGATACTTAGCATTCCTACAGTGACTGAGGACTGTGAGAACCAAAAGACACGGGCAGACATACTGTATCTTAGGTCTTAAAAGGCTGTGTGTGTGTGTGTGTGTGTGTGTGTGTGTGTGTGTGTGTGCGCGCGCGCACGCACGCACGCACGCACGTGCAAATGTGATATTAATAAGTGAGTGTATTGGATTGTTTTTGTGTCGTACTGTGGTTATGGTTTGTGTGTACTTTTTTTTTAAAGTATTCTGTTGACTACTATGCATGTGTACATGTGTGTACTGTATGTGCCATAGGTATGTGCATGTATGTGTTTGTGTGTTTGTCCCACCCCCGCAGTTACTCTTGCTACACCTGTCAAACTTTTCATTCTCACATGATGGCACACACGCAGTTCACAATAATAACGGTGGCAGATTTTTTAGACAATAGGTCCTTGTTTTCAGACAGTGGTAGACCAAACCATTTCTAGCTGGTGACCATCGACTTTGACAGCTGAAATGACACAGTTGTCACTGGCAGATTTTATTAGCAGTAGCTAGCTATAGCTAATTGAGCTTTAAATGTTTCTAGCCTTGTTTTAAAACATAAATCCTGAAAAGATTATTAACCATGTGAATGTTAGTGTGAAATTGAACACTACATATATGCCAATGATGTTTTCAATAAAAAAAAAACATTTGCACAAAGCAAGCCGATCCACTTTTCCATGTTAAGAGCATTAAAATGAGAAAAAAATAATGGGACGAAAAGAAATCAAGGGACATTTATAATACATAAAAATGTGCGATTAATTGTGAGTTAACTATGACATTAATGCGATTAATCGCGATTAAATATTTGAATCGTTTGACAGCACTATTAACCATTATGTCAAAACCATCCAAGTTAGACTGACCACGAGTTCCAAGGTTGTGAAAATAAAGTTTCTGCTCCTGTAGAAGCCAGACGTCCATATGAAATCCAACTTGTTTTAAGAAAAACACGTTTTATTCACGATCTTATGACGAAATACTTCACTACCCACAATCCGAAGCGTAACTGTGACTTCTCTGATCGGTGGAAGTCGCTGTTACCGTGGAAAAGTTTACCGCACACACAAACCCGCAAACAGCTATAGCGAGCTGCTACCATGTCTGTGATTATTTTTGTACACAGTCCTGTATCTTTGCCTTTCTTCTCCAGTTTTTCAAAACGTTATTTTGCGCCACATCAAACGTCTTATGGTCACGTTTCATCTCGGAGCTGGTCGGCTTGGTTCCAGGCTTAAAACTCTTTATATAAGCATTTAATAATAAATCAACGTAGATATGGAACGGGGAAAATCACCTCGGAAACCAGAGCCATTTAACAAATGGGCGGTCACTGTTGAGCTGTATTAGACTAATGAGTGGAGTCTTTTTCTCTTTTTTCTCTTTGTCATATGTCTACAATAACTCATCATTACAGCAGAGGTCAGAACAATGATTTTATGAAGTGTGTGTGTGTCTGTGTGTGTGTGTGTATGCGTGCGTTTTGTCATTTATGTTCATTTACAACATTCCTAGCTCAACGTTGTGGGTGTCTTCCCATTGATGTCTAATCATTTAACCATTACTGAGGGGAGTAACTGGCCCACTGGGGTCCTGACAGCTGAGTGCACCCACTTTCCCATGCTGTCAGAGGTTAAAGGTCACCATTCAGCTACTGCTGCAGTTGTTACGACCCCTCGCACACAAGGCCTCTCCTGTGTGGCAGTACGCATTGCTGGTTGCATGCGGCTGAAACAGGAGAGGCAGCGAGGGGCCTTATGTGTGTGTTTGACTGAGTGTGTATGTGAATGTAACACAATGACTCGTTCAAACCAGGCCTTGCAAAGGTTGTGTGTGTGTGTGTGTGTGTGTGTGTGTGTGTGTGTGTGAGTGTGTGTGTGTGCAAGGCAACTGGTACCCTCAGTAACCATGAGCATGGCCTTGTGAGGGTCCATGAGGCCCTCTGTTTGTTTAAATTGAATGACATACTGTGTGTGTATATACGTACGTGCATGTGTTTGTCTCCCCACCTTTTCTTTAGCTCTTTGAACTGTTGGCATTCGGTATTCAAAGCTTCCTGCTTTTCTTCCAGATGAAAATACGTCGACCTTCATTTGTTTTTCTTACCAGCCTTGTTTAGGTGGCCGCATCTCAACTCCTGGGGCGAAAAACATTTTCAAATCCCAAAGTTCAAAAACACACGTCAAACTCCGACTTGACACAGCGCACTTGAACTCTTTTCACTTCTCCTTCCGTTCCGTTGGGGAAGATTTTGAAACAAACTTGGTGAGGGCGGATAATCAGGGCAGGTGCAGGCGCAGGTGAGGTTTCGTTATTGACGCTGTGTTTCCTGCCAGGTGGATGGCGGTATGTTGAAGCTGCATTAGATGAGTTTTAAGCTCTTCTGTGTACTTTTTTAAGCTCTTTTGGCACCAGGGAAAGCAGTGTGTGTGGAGCTTTTGATGTTGCCACTTCACCCAAAGGGCAAACCATCAACTAAACGTCATTGTGGCTGCAAGTAGGATCTTGAATCAATTTGAAATAGTTTTCTTTGGAGCTGCCAATATGTTGAAACTCCAGTGAGGACTGGATGTATCGCTGCAGGCTACACTTGGATTACTTAACAAAACATTTGTTATTACCATAGGACAAAAAAAAACAACCTTTTGATAAATACATGCATGCATGGGTGTTTATGGTTAAATGGCTGCTTTATCACGCAATCAAATGCTGACTTTGAGGGACAGGTGGCTTTTAGCAGCAAAGCCACACCGCACGTCAACCCAGACGGGTGCAGAACGGGTTTATTGTTAACGTGTGGAGGCAGCTTCAGAAAGGCTTTCAGGCCTAAGTCTCAATGCTTCAGTGTTAAACTGTGTCGTAATCCCACAGTGTTTAGCTGTGATCCAGCTGGATTGAGTGTGCTAAAGCTGAGCAGAGGCGCAGGTGCCGACCGATAAGACCTGGGATTCACACAGAGAATAAGAAAGTAGAAAGGGTGGGAGTGAAAGAACGGGCTGGGATTAGTGACTTGACGATAACTTATATTGTGTGGATGTATTTGCGTTAGCTCACTTGGGGACTTAAGATCAAGGTCAGTGTTTATCAAGCTGCTAAAAAATATGTCACTTGTACTCAATGTGAGAATAAAAGCTATTAATCAAAAAAGAAATCAGAAACACAGGTGAGCACCCACCCTCTGAGACAGGTTTCAGAGCGTGTACAAATCATTCTTGATCATAACGAATAACACGTCTCCAGAAATGTAAAGCCAGATTTAGTTGTAATTAAACTTTTTAGTGGTCACCACTTATTCTTTCATGTTTTGTTGAAAACCATGTTCATTACTAAATCACATTAGTTGTTTGTAATAATCAGCTTAAGTATGCAGTGATCAGATCTTATTAAGCAGAGATAATTAAGATGTTTCTGTATGGGAGGGGCGGGGGACAGAAACCCGGAGCTTTTAAGAGAGGGTTTTCAGAACATTTAAATGTGCAATAGGTTTTACTTAGCATCTCAAAATTAACCCATACAAATCACACAAGCTCTCAGACTGACATAAATGTAATTTTTTTGCAAAGAATTTAGCGATGATATGATCTTGGCCTTAAGTATTAAATCAGAGGATCTGATAATCTTCACTCATTAAACGCCTTTGATGTGAGATAACCGGATTAAAAACAGAGAGGGCAGGTCTTTGTTGTAATTAAGAAGGAAAAAAATCTTACTTGTTAAAGAGAACCTTCATTTATTGTGTATAATTAAGAATATGAATGTAAACCAGGAAACTCAGGAAGACAGGAGGTGATAGAGAAGGAAGAAAAGGAAAAGGAAAGGCGATAATGGGCGATAAACAAAAAGTGCAATCTGAGAAAAGTGAGAGGACAAAGACAGAGGAGAGGATAGAAACTCCAGGGCATCTTTCCCATCCCTTTGAGAAAGTGTATTGTAGACAGTAATCCCATGTTATGACAGTGACATAGTCCATCTCGCCCTCCTTCCCACAGGTTGGAGGGATGAGTCAGACAGCAGGGAAAACAAAGCAGCAGGCAGGAACCTGCAAGGATTACACTCTCATCATGATGAAACTAGACACCGCAACCGGAGCTACTGCAGCCCGCTCGGTGACAAGATTCACTGTACTACTGTGTGTGTGCGTGTGTGTGCGTGTGTGTGCGTGCGTGTGAGCGTGCACACTGGGTGACAGTTTTTTTCATTACGATGAACATAGTAGTTTATTTTGAGTCAATCCAACGTATACCAACAAGCTGCCCTAAATACGCACTACAGCAGCAAATCTGTATTAATCCGCATCTGAAAATAGTCCCAACAAATGCACTGTTTACTCGTGTTTGAGTAATGTTTGCTAAAGACTGCAGTGCTCATCTGTTTTAGGAAACTTTTTTTAAATCTGGAAATATATATTTTAGACCTGTTTGTAAATATTTATATCTTCATTAGGAATGAATAGCCTTAGGGCTTAGTACCACGCATTGTTGGTTTTGGTCTTTTTTCACGTATATTTTTGTCCAGGGCCAGCATTTTAGGGTAATAGCAGCCTTATTGCAGTATTTAAACCCTTTCAGACTAACCATTACAGTATTACAAATTTTAAGTGATTTGTGGTTGAATTTCCTACATTGTAGAGAAATGTATTAACAGAGGATTCCAACTGAAATCAGCAAACAATGTATTTGCTCCCTTCTTGTCCTGTCAAAATCATAACTTTGGCTCCAACACCAACAGAAAACTGTACAAACACTTAATGATTTGTTAAGATTCTTGTGTGAAGCGTATTTTGTTTTCACAGATGTAATGCAGCACTATCTCTAATTGCAAGTAAATCAAGTAATCAGTGCTACAGTGGATACAAGCACATACAGTAGATGTCTGTGAATACTTCATGAGAGTAAAAGGGATAATTGATGCATTTTCTCTCTTAAACTCTGGAGTTCAGGAGCCTCACGTCCGGAAACACTGCAAAAATACAATACCAAAAACACAACCAAAACATTACAATTTCTTCAACCTCCCTGTGAGAAAGTCAACCTCCGAACAAACTCTCTCAGGTTTCCTGCTTTCGTAAACGCTGAAATAAACGGGCTCCCAAAAATAGCTGAATAAACTATGAGACAGCAGCTAAGGGTTTGCAGACCCATATGGCTTTTAAGGAGCGGGGCTTTCCAGGGTGGTTTGCAAAGTGGACACACACAGACACACACACACATTCTCCATCGTGCATTAGGGTCACGCTTGTCTTATGTAAAACACAGTTACCCACAGAGAACTTCGGGGCATGGGGCCAACCTGCTCTGATGTTCACATGTGCTAAAGTAGAGTGTTTAGAGAGTGTGTGTGTGTGTGTGTGTGTGTGTGTGTGTGTGTGTGTGTGTGTGTGTGTGTGTGTGTGTGTGTGTGTGTGTGTGTGTGTGTGTGTGTGTGTGTGTGTGTGTGGTTTTCAGACGTTTTTGTAACAGCTTGGGTCTGTGTGGTACATTGTGAGTGATTATATGTGTTTTGTTTTAGTGTAATGTGCTTGGCCAGTAAAAGAGCTCTAATTAGACATTGATGGTTTATCGAGGTTCCCACATCACCTCAGTTCCAAACTCTTCTAATATCTTCCTGGAGACCTCTCCAGTTTGGACTGCATGTGCATGTGTGTGTGTGTGTGTGTGTGCGTGCTGGAGAGAGACTGCATGCACTCCTCTGTCCTCCTGTCTCCTCCTCTCAGCCAGTGAGTCTGGGACCCGAAGGAAAAGGCCAATTATAAAAAAAAAACTCTCCATCTTTGTTCTGTGGGCATAAACCACTTCTTTTCTTTTTGTTTTCATTCTTTCCCCTTCTTTGGCTTTGTGACATTCCTCATCCATTCCCACCATCCCTAGAATCCCCCACTCCACCCCCATTACTCACGCTAACGCACACATGCAAGTTTCACTCGTTCGGCTCATGCCAACTTTTACTAACTTTGTGAGCAACAGTCCCCAAAGTCTTAAAATAGCCACCATGCTTCCTGGTCCTTCATCAGCACCATATCTTATCATATTTGAAAGAAAAGCTGGGTGGAGCTGCTTGTTAGACTGTCTGTTGCCACGGTAACAGCTTTATCCCAGGGTTAATTTGATGATGTTTCTGTGCTTTCATATTTCTCAAGTGACCACTTTTTTGGGTAATCACTGCTGTGAAACTCATAGGGCAGTAAAAGAGATTCGCATTATATGGTCTTAGATGAGCTGTGAATTAAACTAAAACAAACTCAGAATAAAGGTTGAGGAAAAAAATGTTAGGCAAGGTCCGCTAAGAGGAAACTCAATAAAAAAGGCAGTTCTACCCTTCACAATAAAATTCTGAATCTGCAACGTTCTCTGTCAGGTAAATGTAGTACAAATGTAGTACAATGTGAAGTACACAGTAAGTCAGTAGGCTAAACACTGAGATTGCATATTAAGTGCTTTGGGGTCCTTCTGTAAGTAATTTTGGGGTACAGTGGTTCTGGGGAAAGCTACAAGCAGCAATTCCACAGGCCAAGCAGTCGGCCTGCTCCAAACAGACATATTTTGAACGGGCACTGTGCTAATTAAATATAATGTTGTACAATCCTGAGAACAGAATGTACTGGCTGCATTAGTTCACTAACTAGCAGAGTCACATGGATGAATTTTCGCCCTGACACTTTTTGGTGCGATCAGGCCTTCATGCTGAGCTCAAACTGCTGAGACCCTAAAGAATAATACTCTGACGTTGTCCTTCCAGCTGCTCTCTCACACAGATTTTTCACACAACTTCACTGTACGTTTATTAAGCGTCTGGAGTATCTCACACACACACACACACACACACACACACACACACACACACACACACACACACACACACACACACACACACACACACACACACACACACACACACACACACACACACACACACACAGAGAGAGAGCTTGAATGCTCAGTGTCCAGCTCTGGGCGGTGTTCCCATCCCCATGGCCTTTCCCAGCACAGACAATGCTTTGTGTCCCACAAAGGAAGCTCTCATCCAGGCTCTGGGGTCCTGTTTGGCCCTTGGTGCCCCCCCCCCCACACACACACACACACCCCAGAAAGGCCCCCTGAGCCACCCTACCACAACCTGCTGAGGTGCCAAGAGGAACATCTGTGTGACTCGAGTGAAGAGACCTCGCTGAAATTCTCACACTGAATGTTGCTTATATTTGTGTGTGTGTGTGTGTGTGTGTGTGTGTGTGTGAGCACAAGCTCTCGGGTCCTGGGAGTCTCCCAGTCCAGATTTTAAATGGTGTGAGAGGAAAGACAGAGTGTGTTGCCAGACCTTCCCAGTCAATGAACCACGTGTCCCAGCAGCCCGGCTGCCAACCATAGACTCTGAAACGGGGTCACAAGAACCAATAGATGGGAGAAGTGGAGAGAAGAGAAATGAGAGGATGGATGGATCATTGTAAACCTGTAAAGATGATAATATTTTGATCTGAAATGTCTGGGCTTACCAGGGTCCATGGATGAACATGTAGCTTTGTCATTATTGCATCATAATTTAAAGTTATAGCTTTTGAAATAAGACGTTGTGAAACACTTAATAATAACATTATGCAGTAAAATTACAGTCATTTTCCACTATTGAGCCAGGATATTGTCCTAAAATGAGTCCTAAAATGTCCTGTAATTATTCTCTGTCATGAATGCCGCAGTTTGAGTCTGTGTTCCTGGGTTTCTTGAACGCACCCTGTCTGGTTGCCTGGCAACGTAGCAAGGTGGGAGATCCCTCAACTACCCACACCTGCATCTCATCAGCTACCTGCACACCTGGTCCTGATCACCACCTCTCCACTACATAAGCTCTGACCTGACATCCATTCCCTGCTGGATCGTTAGCCATACACAGTATGTTGTGCCTGCGTATCAGCCTCAATTTGCTAAGAGTTAGTTTTGCTGCTCTGTTACTTTTTGCATACTTACCTCTGTTTCCTCTGTTTGCAGTTACTCTCCTGGGATATCCTCTCCACCTCAGCCTGGTCGTCAATAACTTCAGAAACATCATTGGATCTGCTCATTCCTTTCCACCTACTCACCTCCACTGCCTGCTCCGTCACCTGGAATCTCCTACATCAACATTTAAATCTGTAAATAAATACTCACCCTTTCTCAACTCACCTTGTCCTGGTCTGCTTCTGGGTTCCACCATAGTAAACCGTGACATTCTCAGTGCTCAGTCATCTCCTTCATGAGATTTAGTCAAAACATTCATCCTCCATCTGCACATTATTAGTGTATCTATTTTGGATTTTTGATGCTCTGATATATTTTCTTTAAGATAGTATAACTAGGTCAAATGTATGGAAAAATATATGAGCAAAAATGCCAGAATAGATTCAAATGAAGTAGAGTGAGATCAAAGATTGAGGGTATACCAATTTCCCAAAGCAACCAGATTAAGTCTCATATTTAGGAGGTGAAATATGCTGGTGAAACAATCAGTACGTTTACATGCACACCAATATTCCACTATAATTCCAAATATGACAATATTCTGAATTTGATACATGTCATGTAAACAGCATATTCCAGTTGGATATTCCGAATAAGGCCTTTTTCTGAATTTTCTGATTAAGACATGGGTTATTTCAGTATTATTCGGGTTTTAGAAGCATTCTTTGGACATGTATACAGCGCATTCAGAATATGCGCCTCAATCTGGGGTTTTACCGCAGTTTATGGCCTCTTGTCTGTTTACGGTTTATGGTCAGCTCTGTGTGTTGCTATGGTTGCTGTAAACAAACCAACCAGCCAACAGTTTGCAAAGCTGCAGACCAGATAAGAAGGAGAAACAGAGCAACATTATCAAAGATTTGGATATCAACAGGTTTTTAGATATTCGCGCACATTGCTACGCCGACATTACATTACATGTCATTTAGCTGATGCTTTTATCCAAAGCGACTTACAATTGCTATATACATCAGAGGTCGCACGCCTCTGGAGCAACTAGGGGTTAAGTGTCTTGCTCAGGGACACATTGGTTGACGGATCATGGTGGGAATCAAACCCAGGTCTCCCACACCAAAGGTATGTGTTCTAACCACTGCGCCATCACCATCACCGACCTTTTCGAGAAGCTGGTTGAAGGACGAAAGAGTGTTCGCGTGCTCGCGTGGTCCGTCCAACAAATCCGCTGGTAAATTTTGAAAAAAATCCTGTTTTGCATGGCTAACGTTACATGTAAACGGGAATATCAGTGGAATGCTTACTTTCATTAGCCATGTAAACAGCTTAGTCGGAATATCGTCCTTTTCGGAATTAGGGCAAAAAACGGATTATTATGTGCATGTAAAGGTAGTGACTCAGTTTGTAAGAAATGTATCTGCTTTTAAAGTGCTCATATTATGCTCATTTGCAGGTTCATAATTGTATTTAGAGCTTGTACCAGAATAGGTTTATGTGGTTTAATTAAAAAAAAAAACTATATATTTGTTGTACTGCACATTGCTGCAGCTCCTCTTTTCACCCTGTGTGTTGAGCTCTCTGTTTTAGCTACAGAGTGAGGCATCTCACTTCTGTACCATCCTAGTTGGAGTCGCACATGCGCAGTAAGTACTGCTAGCTAATCAGTTGTAGAGTATGAATGCGTGCCGCGCTAGCAGCTAGGCGAGCATTATAACGTGTGTTACAAAGTGACGCACGTTCGTCACGGAAGTAAAGGCTGGGCTACAACAGAGCTGTTTGGAGCAGTTTGTGAACAGTGTTTTCTGTTGGAGATAGTAAGTCCCTTTGGGGTAGATTTTGGGCTTTTTCACTGTGTAAACCTATAATGTGCACAAAAATATATATAACACAATAAAGGAAAGGGGAAAAACCAAAAAGCATAATATGAGCAATTCCTGTAATGATGTCATTTGGGACAGACAGTTGGGAGCCCATTGCAGCTGGGTCCCAGCATGGTCCACACCCATACACACACACACACACACACACACACACACACACACACACACACACACACACACACACACACAATATATCCAGTGCAGGAAGTGACATCATGCACTACTGGCCAAAATACAGGAAGCAGCTTCTGAAGGAAATGAGGGACACATCAGACCTGCATAATCCACCAGCTGCTGCTGCACATCCCACACCCATGAGCGTACACACACACACACACACACACACACACACACACACACACACATGCTCTTACACTTCGTGGCATTGTTAAAATAACATGTTATAATTCAAACATAATTTCTTATATATCTAAATGGACATGTATTGCCAAATGTCGGTATGACAATGGGTGAAAATGTGTGCATCAATATGTGAGCAACAAATTATTATTTTCATTTTTGCCTAATTTATCAATAGGTTTATCCAATTAATGGCTTATCAGTTTATTCTTTAAAAAGGTTCTGCATCAATTCTCAAGCAAACTCATGTCCCAATTTAACTTAACCAAGAGCCTAAACATAACCATTACAGTAAAAGGTTTAACAATGATTACGTTGCTACCAGCGAATATTGAATTGCAAGATTTCGTATTTTGGTAGAAAACAAATGAAATACGCTGACAGTAAACATTTTACTGATGCATTCAGTAGCAACAGTTTTCAACTCGCCAGATACGTTAATTAACAACATTTTCTCAGAGTTACTGCAGGTGGGCCACCAAATTATTATAAATTTATTTTGAAAATGAAAACGTCTTTACATGAATCCAACATATTATTAGCAAATATAAATCAGCCTATTAGTGAAAAAAAACCCATCATTGATAGGCTAGGTAAGATAGTCCCTAAGGCCATCCACAGATACAGTTAATCCTAAGGATTCACTGTGCCACGTGGATGGTTAACATTAAAACATGATTTATAAAATTATGCCAACAATAATTATTTTAATAGCTTAGCATTCTCTTCACTAAAAAGGTATGTATAAAGGCATTAGGTGCCCTTCACGTTATTGTAGGCCCAGTTTAATATGCAACTTAATTTTGTGCGTGTGTGTGTAAAAGTAAACGTAGTAGGGGGTCCGTGCTCTGTCTTTCTTTTAGTTAAGGTGTCCTTGGTTTATAAAACGTTGAAGACCTCTGGATTAAAAAACATAATCTGGTCGGCATTATTTTCCCAAGTATTTACTGTTGCAAGTTAGTTGTATATAATGACTACAAGACAGGGTTAGTTATGTATAATACCAAGTGATGATCATGTACATGCTCATGGTTTCCTGCCACTGTATCACACACACACACACACACACACACACACACACACACACACACACACACACACACACACACACACACACACACACACACACACACACACACACACACACACACACACACACTCTTTCTGACTCATTTGCCTTCTTAATCACACACATGCAATCATTATGTTTTGGCGTGAGTGTCTCTCTCTTTGTCTTTCATTTTGCTGTGTGATTCTCGCTTCCTTATTTTCTGTCTGTCTCAGTGTCTTTGTCTCTCCTCTCTGTCTCGCTCCCACACTCTCAACACACACAACAAACACACCACCACCCTCTTAACTTCTGCCCAGCTCGTAATGTTGTGTCTTATAAGAAGTATGCATCAATAACCACAACAGTACTCACTCACACACACCACCACACACATGCAAACATACACAGAGAGGAACCCACTGTCGTCCAAACAACATGCTCCCAAATATTCATGAGAAGCGCTAAAAAAGCTACAAAGCAAATATGTGCGGTGAACACCAAGCATTAAATCTGGGGTCTGGAATCATTGCAGGGATGTCACAACTTTGATTTTCATGGAGCCTCATCCTGTCAAGTGACTTTAATTCTTTCTCTCTGTCTTTGTTTTTTACAGTAGTCTCTCATTAAAACCCACTGAATACATCCAATGCATCTCGACTGAACCTGATCACCATCAAGGGCTCAGTATATCAGTGCAGATTTCCAGATACTAACGCCTGCAGTGACAGCTCTGAGTGCCCTGGTTGCCAACAAAGCCTTTCCTGTGCCTGTGAAACTCCATCCTCTGTCTATTTCCATCTGCAGGGATAACAAACACGGGTTAAAGCGCCCGATACAAACATAAACACGGGGAATAATCCTGAGTCCGCTGCATGTTTTCACATGGCACGTCCGAAATACCGTGAGGCCCTCAACAAATAACTAAAATAGCACAGTTTCTGCAATCAAAACATCTCCAGAAGAGAAACCTACTTACTACACTCTATAAACTTACACTCTATAGAAGGATGTGACCATTTACATTGTTACATTGTTAGGACAACACTGATATTGCCATTTAATACATTTTTATATCTGACGAAAAGATGTGTTGAATGGACACATGCTTCTGAAAAGATTACCAACTATCCATGAGGTTTGGTTTCCCCAAAGGTGGCTGTCCATTGCTTCCTGTTGAGACTGTCGTCCTGTTTCCTGTTAACTATGAATGATTTCCTGGTGACAGAGTGGTAGGGAACCCACTCTCTCTGCTGGCATTTATTGAAGTGTCATTGAAGTGTTATGGGATTACTGGGAAAGGTGTGTTCTTTCTAAAAAGGCGAGTCCAAACAGAAAAGACTCAAACACCAACAGTTTCTTATACTTCAACAAGCCAATACGCTGTTCGTCACTGTCCTTGAAAAGGATCTATATGAGTATTTTAAGATCTACGTTACCTGTGCTAAAGGTCTGCACTTAAGGCAACTTTGACTACATTTAGAGAATGTTCATAGTCATGGATACAATTATAGAAAGATTGCCTTCATGTTTAACAGAGGAACTGTGATGCCAACTGAGATGTCAAAGTATAGCACCCAACCATCCACCTCAATTTCTTTCATAAGACTTTTTGCAGCAATATAAAACATCGCCCTCATTATACTTTTGCAAATAAACCGAAAGATGTCATTTCGATAAACAACCAATGTTTTTGTAATTTTTTGTAATACTGCAAAAAGTCGTTTTTTAAGGATAATTACGTCTTTTGTTTATACATCTTGGATATTATTTTTGCTTTGTTTTGCTTTGTCCTTTAGGTGATAATAGCACTAAGTTAATCCCTGATATCTGTCCAAAGTGTCTGTTAAAATCATCCATCACGTTTTACCTAGCTAGTTTAGCTAATTCATTGGCTTGTTCACAACCTGTCTGACCATTTGTTTTTATTGCTCAGTCATCCCTCATGGTCTCATGGTCATCCCTCACAGATATCACAGTGTTCCCAGATTTCCTAGCAGTTACTACATATAACCCAAATAACCCAAAAAGTAATAAAGAAGAAAGATTCTTGACGCTGTTTGAACAAATCAGCAATGCTGCCATATTCAGGCACATCAAAGACAAAATTCTGAATTGGAATTAAAAAGCTTTATTAAATCTTATTAAAACTTCACATGCTCATACAGAAGCAGGTGGAGTACAACGTTAATCTGTTCTTCAGCTATCTGGCACCAAAACATGTTTAAGATAACATGTTTGTGTGTGTGTGTGTGTGTGTGTGTGTGTGTGTGTGTGTGTGTGTGTGTGTGTGTGTTTGCATAATGCGTACATGTTTGCACGTGTGGTTGTTGCTGTGTAAGTGAGTGAGTGTGTTTGTGTGTGTGTGTAATCCTTTCCAGCCGTTTCCCCTCCTTTCTTTTCTCTGTCACAGGCCTGGGAAGCAGTCGTGGGGGGGATCTCTCACAGCCGCTCTATGTGTGCGTGTGTGTATGTGTGTGTGTTTGGGTGTGTAAGAGTCCTGCAGACAGCTGTGTGGACGGCCGGGAGCAGCCGTTACAGCAGGGACACACACACACACACACACACACACACACACACACCGACCCATCTCGGCAAAAGGAGATGTCAGCTGTGTGTGTGTGTGTGTGTGTGTGTGTGTGTGTGTGTGTGTGTGTGTGTGTGTGTGTGTGTGTGCGTGTGCGTGTTTGTGTGTGTGTGTGTGTGTGTGTGTGTGTGTGTGTGTGTAATAGGGTCAGTGGTTAGGTTGGGTGAGGAGACAGACATGGTAGTCCAGTGCTTAGGACAGTACAGGTTATTATATCATTATTGGTGACTGTGTGTGTGTGTGTGTGTGTGTGTGTGTGTGTGTTGGAGGTCTGACCACCAGATGGTAAAGCGGTGACCTCTTTAGCAGTGTGTGTGTGTGTGTGTGTGTGTGTGTGTGTGTGTGTGTGTGTGTGTGTGCTGGCTGAGACAAGGTCACATTACATGGTTGACTAAGTGTTCATGTACCATATACCATCTTGAGTATGTCAGCATGTGCGTGTGTTTATCTTACATCAGTGTGTGCAGGGCCTGACCAGTCATGAGCAGAGACGGTTAGATGGTCAATTCAACACTTGTAGACTGTGAAATAAATACAATTTTAAAGGAAAATGTATTTATTTTACAACCTAGTTCTTGTTTTCATAGTTTCCGCCATCATTCAGACACTGTGAACAATCTCTCTCAAAGGCTCTTTTTTTTAAAGTAAAATTTAACACGTCATGTTTTTTTTGTGACTGTTTAAATCAATATATTTGTCTGGGCCAGCTATGTTATCATTTATTTGTCATCTTGTAGCTGTTTGGTGGCTTTTTAAATGTAATGTTTAGCTGCAGTATTGTAATGTATCATATAACTGTTTTCATAAAACCCAGTTTCTTTCCACGGTATAAGAAGAGGTTTCAGTCAATCAATCGCTGCACATTACATGGCATGAATAGAAGGTCAAAGCTGAATCAAGAGTCCAATGCTAAATGTTACATATGTTTAAAAGAGAGTTTAATCCTTTCAACTTTTTATTTCCCGCTCTTTCAATGTTATCACATAATGAAGTTTATGAGGAAGTTTTATTTATAACCAATTGGAATGATGCCCAAATCTAATTGCAAAAATATGATTTTTTAAATCATGATAGGGGGTCTTCTACTTGATGTTGAAAATCATCTTAAAAAACAGTTGGACAAATTTAGCGCATTTGCTTTTTTTTATTGCAGAAAATTAGCTGTGTAGATTAATACCACTCTCATGTCTGTACAGTACATATGAAGCTACAGTCAGTAGCCACTTGGATTAGCTTAGCTTGGACTGGAAATTAGTTTGGCTTGTTTTTTTGGTTTGTTTTTTGTGTAGATTAAAGAAAGAAAGTATAACGTGTTAATCATTTATCTTGGTAGATGTTGGTAGGCGAATTTTGTTACCTTTGTAGTAGGCTAGCTGTTTCTCCCTGTTTCCAGTCTTCATGCTAAGCTAAGATAACCAGCCGGTGGCTGTAGCTTGATACTTAGTGTAGAGACATGATATATATCTATATATATCTAATCTATATACATGTAGCTTCTCCATTTCTACAAGAATAAGCAAATTGTACACTGTCAAACTATTCCTTTAAAAAGTTGTGAGAGTTGTTAGCTCTTTTAGATTTCCTTAAAAGTCAGCCACGCGTTTGACTCCGAACTTTGATTCAGTTTAATGTCCTTTTTGAAAATGTTTGAACATGTTCTCAGTTTCTTCTACAAGTAGAAAATATCTTGTAATCATTATGAGTTACTGTATGTTATTTGGAAGCACAGACAGGAAGCTTGGTGTGGGAGTCTCAAGGTGCGGGGGAGAGAGGGATAAGCGCAACCCCAGTGTTAGTGTTGGTACGGCCGCAGGGACCCAGTAAAAACAGAGCTGTCAGTAGCGCTCCTGACTGTTAGGCTCTGTGTCAACCCACAGACCAAATAAACAGCAATCAGCGCTGCGCCAACCACTCTGTGACAAAACACACACACACACACACACATAGCAAACCCAAACCTTGGTGAGCAAACCCAAACTCAAATGATAGCAACCACACGCTAAGAACAGAGCATGTGTGTGTGTGCACACAAAAATACACCCGTGCGTGCAAACACACAAATGCATACACACGTCACTCACAAGTCCAAAAGCAAACAAGCCAGGGAAGTCTGTCTAATTAATGTTTTGATCTGGCTTCTGAGTGATGTAATGACAACATGTAAAAAGTCAGACTCTCTCAGCTCGATGAGTGTGTGACTTCCCACAAACCTGGATTTGACTTGTGTGGGCACAAAGCAGTCCCTCCAGGATTTCGCGATGTCGCGATCGCAACATATTCACGCAAATTGTGACTCACAATTTTGACCAATCACAGCAACTTTTCCATAAATTTGACCAATAACTGGAGTTTTCCGCGACTTCAACCAATTCCAGCAGTCCCACGTGCCAGACTTTGTATCAGTACGCAGCAGTATGTGACTGTGAGAGCCAAATTAATTTCCTTGTTTCTGATATGAAGACGAGATGTGTGTGACTTGACCATCTCACATTTACCAACAAAACGTACAGCGAAAGACATTTCAGACTGTCCTACCAACCTGTATACATTTTAACATCAATGTACGCTGTAAAAGATTTTCACTCTGAAGTCGCTAAAAGCTGCAGCTGTTTCAATCCTGTTGGCTCTCTGCAGCGGGCGGGGCTGTTGCTCAGTTCCCCCCGCGACTGACGCATGCACACACACACACACACACAAACACACGCGGTGGAAATTGAGGACAGCTACGCTCGTTATTGTAAGTGCAATGATAAGTTATAGTTCAAGTACTTTGAATGTGTGTCCCAGGCCAGGATAGGAAATTAACTAACAATGTAAAGCTCAACAAGCCACTGACAGATATGTTCCACCAGCCATTTTCATATAATACCAACAATTTACAGCATCCTGAGCCTTTTTGGTAAGGTTACTAGGAAAACTCAGCTCAGAGTAATTTTATTCTCCCCAAAACAAGTTTCCTTTTTATTTTTAAAGAACTGTACAAAAAAACAAATCACAACTTTTTTTTGCAACTTTCACTGTCTCTCGCAATTTCACTGCAACAAAAATACAAAAGACATTGCAGCTTTTATCGCAATTTTTTTACAAAAGCTCCAGCAAAGTCAGGCATTTTGGGCCGCAACAATCTCAAAAAAAGGCAGCGAAATCCTGGAGGACTGACAAAGCACCAGCACCAGCTGTCATCTGCAAACTAAACACTATTTATTTATCACAGTTTGTTATATCACCAGCTGT
This sequence comes from Gymnocephalus cernua, assembly GCA_023631565.1. Classification (NCBI taxonomy): domain Eukaryota; kingdom Metazoa; phylum Chordata; class Actinopteri; order Perciformes; family Percidae; genus Gymnocephalus; species Gymnocephalus cernua. The sequence goes on from CM042438.1 coordinate 15,528,696, forward strand.
TTTCTGATTTCATTTCATGAAGCAATCATTAATTGAGGTCAAAAGATGATATCTTTAAACATTACTTCATTATATTGACTTCAAAGTTCAGATTAAATATATGTATACATAACATCATGGAAATGTCAGTGCTCCCATCATAATCAACCAATGCTGATTACTAAACTTAAGAGGTAAATGCACATCAGATATAACCATAGATAAAAACAACACAATGTATTCATCAAGTGATTAAACAGCTGGTACAAGAACAATGTAAAAACTGCAATTAAAGTTTATGCTGTCCATGCAAACTTATTATTTAAATTACATTTTTTCACCTTTTTATTATCCATCTCCACTGCATTGTTTTTCTTAATAAAGACAATGTGCAAACTTTCCCAGTTGGTCTGTATGATGTGACACCTTCCATTACCATCCCCTTCACATCACAACACAACACATATCATTTTTTTAAGACATCTATGGCTTTGCTTCCAAAGTATGGTAAATTCTTGACAGTTTTTCTTTCTTTTTAGCAAACCTCAAAAATTTCTGAACGGGGTGCGCCGCATTTCCACGCCGGCCCCATGTGCAGCACAGGGATCAGACATCACAAGTCCCGACTAATAGATCTGATTGTTTCGAAATGTCTGTACAAAGCCTCAGGGAGGGAGCAGACAGACAAAAAAAAAGCTCACAAGATCCCACTGTGATTGAATAAGCACGAAGAGGGATTGGTTTTGTAGCTGCCATAACCAGCCTGCAGATATGACAGAAGTGGTTGCATGTAAATAGGCAGAGAGGACAGACAGCGGTAGTTTGGCCCGAGAGCTCTAAGAAGAATAGCAGATGCTGAAGATGAAAGAGCAGCCAGACAGTCACTGGAGAGGTCTGTCTCTTAGATACTGACACACACACACACACACACACACACACACACACACACACACACACACACACACACACACACACACACACACACACACACACACACACACACACACACACACACACACACACAAACAACCTCTTCTCATTTGTCTTTCGCTCTCTTTAATGTACAACTCTAAACTCAATTTAAAGGTGTTTTAATGGGATTAGACGTTGCATTTACAATGCTGAAACACGAGTAAGAATGTACATTAATCTCAGAACGTTCATTAGTGGCTGTTCTGGAGCTTTCAATCCTATCGAAGAATCCTCCTTAGCAGATTAAGTTGTTTTCAACATTTTGGGCAATAAGAGGTGCTTGTTGGTGGATTGTGTTACCTTTGTAAAGGCTGGCTGTTTCCACTGCTGCTTCCAGTTGTTATCTTAAGCTAAGCTAACTTCTGGCTCCAGCTTCATATTTATCTTACATACATGAGGGTGGTATAGATATTGTCATCTAACTCTCTGCAAAGAAAGTAAATAAGCGTATTTCCCAAAATGCCATCTACTCCTTTGTTATCTGCTGGCTGTTTGAGATAGATAGTGTGCTGCCTTTTGCTATTTTAACTGTGAGAAATACTAATTTGGGAATTGAAATGCTTCTTTCTCTCTGTCTCAGGAGACAGTGAAGCTTAAAGTCGTCTCAACCTTTTCCCTCCGCTGCCTCCTGTCATTGCTGCTGTAGACAGGCATGCAGACAGGGCACCCTGGTCACGGCAAGACAATCCAACCACTGGGATCTACCATTTCCGCTGGTGTGTCTCCTGTCGCGGTCGCTCCCCTCCTACACACACACACACACACACACACACACACACACACACACACACACACACACACACACACACACACACACACACACACACACACACACACACACACACACAACCACCACACGTAAAAATAAATACACACCACTGGTCCCCTCTGAAGAGATCAATTTCACAGGATCACACGGCGAGCTCTGGTTCCCAGGCGCTCCTCACGCGCTCTGCAGACGTAGACGGTTCCTTCACACAACCTGACTCCTGACCCTCCATCATTACCGGGGTCAGAGGACCAGCAACCCCTCACTGCAGCAGGAGAGGGGAATAGTGTGGGGGTGGGGGGGCTGATCTCTCCCAAGACTGCAAAAATACTGAAGGGAGGCTCGTTTTGTTCTCTCTTTTTTTTTTCTTGAGGCCAAATGTCAAACGTTAAAACATGCTTCCACTGTTCAGGCTTGTTATTGAATTAGCAAGTAAATATGAGCGAATAGAGGTGTGTGTGTGTGTGTGTGTGTGTGTGTGTGTGTGTGTGTGTGTGTGTGTGTGTGTGTGTGTGTGTGTGTGTGTGTGTGTGTGTGTGTGTGTGTGTGTGTGTGTGTGCGTGCGTGCGTGTGCACATTTGACAAATGCATGACACCAATGTTGTTTTTCACCTCTCAATTTCAACATACCTTCATGTCAGGCCCAGAGATCACGCTACAGCCATATCAAAGGATTACATTTTGGGCAACTGAGTCAGTCTTCAGGCAAAAGCCATGAACTTCTTACGCTACTCGTGACTTCTGTCGCATGCCAGCAGGTTATCCTTGTCCTATATACTCTTCATTATATAAAATGTCAAAACAGGACAAAATTCCCAGTTTGCCAATGGCACAAGGCCAGTTTAAAAGTGTGACTGGGTCAAACTCAAAGCGAATAACTACCTCAAGCTGAGATGAAAGTTTAATGACCTCCTTTGTTCTCTACGATTTTCTCTCACTCTCTCCTCACAGTGACCACCCACCAGGAGTTTCACCAACTCCAGACATGAGTCACACCCAAACCCCCACAAAACCAGATTAAAGTCAGACAGTGTTGATTATGACATCCTGTGAATGTTCACCAGCACCTGACTCGCAACAAATGGGATTCAAATAACGAACGTTCTGCTTCCCATCCACCTGTTGAATTTAGATATCAAATGTACCAGACTGAAGATTAGCAGACCATTTAGAAGATCAGAGAATGGCAGATGAAGGGGGTGTGTTCAGGTTGTCTGAGTTTCCTGTAGCCAAAAGAATCACAGACATAATCCTTGCAACATACAGTATGTCCATCAACTCGGGAAGTTCTACAGGTGCCTCAGAGCCCTCATATTTAGGCTCAAGAACCGATTTTTTAACTGCATAGTTTATATATACATTATTCTAATTATTCTACTTTTTTATTATTATTTGACTAAAAATATTCTGTATTTTTGTTCTTGTCAACAAAACCCATGACCAAACAACTAATTGATGCTACTAACAGTGTAGCCCAAGTGTGATGTAGCTGATTCCTCCGTGCCATACGCCTCCATTTGTGTCCAAAATCTATTGAAAACATATAAATAAGACACACTGTTGCACCGGGTGACGTGTTCCATTATTACAATCAAAATGGGCACTTTAGATTATTTTGAGACAATCCCAAAAAACACTTTCCTGCTGCCGATATTCCTCAGAGCACCACATGCGTATTACATCCAACGCTGAAAATAGTCCCCCCAACAAATTAAACCAGTACAGTAACCATCTATTTTAAGGAAATTTAGGAAAAGTCTTAAAAAAGTGAAACTATAGACTTTATTTTTATGCGTCGTTTTTAATGATTTGGAACCAATGGGCTTCAGAGCTGAAAGCCACATGAGTAGGAAGTCAGAAAGTATAAGAAACAGAATAACACATTGTTGGTTTTGCATGGTATTTGGTCACAATCAGGATAATCTAGAATAACACCAGTTTTATCCATACATTTATATTATTCTCCACTATTTATTATTTTCTACTCATTATTATGACTCTTTATTTTATAATTATAGTCTTTCTAACTTTTATCAAATGCATTGCAGTATCTATAAATCTACAATGAGCAAGACCATGAGTTGTTAGATGCAAGTATAATGACAATAAAGTTGAATCAAATTAATTTGTCTTTGTGTCTTTGAGCAATATTGCAAGAGCTGATATTGTAGTGTATATTGAAAGTAACCATCCAACCTGTGAAAAAGGCAGACAATGTTTTATTTTTGCATTGATTTCAAGAATTATAATCTGGATTTTAAAATAGATTTTATTATTTTAAATAATGTACTTGAGTAAAATAAGATGCTTGTAAAACAATCATTCAGGGCACAAAAGGAGAAAAAAAAAAGGCATTTATCTTGAGTCATTGAGTCAGTTTCTCTCTGTGTGTGACAGAGGGAGGCCCTTGAACACTTCCCATGGGGAGACAAGACAGAGATGAGGGTCAGTGGGTCAACTTTGACACATCCTTCACTTCCTCAATACACACTCACACACTCTTACACACACACACAAACACACACACACACACACACACACACACACACAGAGAAACATGTTCTTTGCGAACCAATGTCGGAGAGAGCCCGTTAACAAAACTCACAGGGGAACTGTCAGTGTGTCAGTGATAGACAAGAGCAAACAATGAAACAACGTTCAAACCCCCACCCCCCTGAAGGACAATATCACCCCTGCCTCACAAACAACCCACCCTCCTAAAGACACACATTTATAAACAATGCCTCTCTCTCCCTCACCCCCTCTTTCTCTCTAAAGCACAATGGTCGGGTGTCACACACGTCTGGAGCAGAATTAGCCGTCGCTTCCTCTCCCTGTCAGGGGAAACAAAGTTAGCCTTCCTCAGTGATCCACACAGCTCTATTTAGAAACAGCAACAAGGCTCGCCCTCCGCAGGGTTTCACCAGAGAGAGTGTTGTTTTTGAGCGGACGAACATCTGTCTGTGGCTAACCTGCAGACATCGCAGCTCTCAGTATCTGAGGGTCACACCTTCAAAGCCAAAGATACGTATGCAACAACATATTTACAGTCCCCTTCTGCTTCTTCACTTGGGTGTTTAAGCTTCACTGTGCAGCATGATGTATGTGCTGAGTGTGACACTGGAAGGTTGTTTTCCCATTCATCTGCTGAAGAAGGAATGTTTTGTGCTTAACTTGAATCTGAGTTCAAGACGTGAACGTATGTATGACTTTATGACATCACAACTGGAAGCGCACAAACACTGAGAAAGGACTTTTCAGTGAAGTCTTATGTTCAGTAGCAACATTTGAAATGAAAAATATTGGCATATTAATCGATTAGACTTTACTTATTCTCTTTACTTAATATTATTTAGTGTTTGTTTATCCCTAGACTGTCTTTTTGTACTTTCCCCCCTATCCCTTGCTGCTGCAACACTGAATTTCCCCATTGTGGTAATATTCAAAGGATTTTGAATCTTGAATTATTTTTCAATGAAGTATTAATTATGCTTTTAAGGCAGTTTCACAGGTTTATGAGAGTATTGCAGTAATTCATGTCTTCAAACATTCCTGCAGGGGATCTTTAAAAAAGTGTGGGAAACCTGCTGTGCGTGTTTGCTGTCTGACAGTACTGACACCAGGTCAGGTAGCTCTTTTTGGTTTAATAATGAACCAAGTGCAGTTTTTCTACAACATCTATGTCTTCTTTCTTCTGTCCTTTTGCAATGAAATATTTAACACGTGTGCAGTTATTTTATTATCACATTTAAAGACCCCTAAACTAAAAAGAGCAAAAATGACGACGCAAATTAAAAGACAAAATAATTATTTGACGATGAACTTTGTGTTTCAAGCCCTTCTAGCTTAAACTATCTATTATCAACACTTCAAGTGATTTTCATGTCTATTGAACATTTAATAAATCAGAAAGCAAATAATGTAGCCTACTCTGTATGCATTACATAATATTCTCCTGAGATTTCTCACTTTTCCCCCATGAAGGTATTTCTAAATTAAAGTTATGTTATAAGAATATAGGTTATTGTATGTTGTACAGATTGTACAACCCTGAGGCAAGTTTGTGATTTATGAGTTGTTATTTTTTTTAAAGAAATTGAGAATGTATTATACTCTGCAAAAAAGTTGGACACAGGGTAATAACATGCAGGGATGATGTAGAAGAGAAAGGCAGATTTAAAACCTAAAAGACAGGTTTATCCTTTACTATCCATCATCAGCCGAGTCAGCCAGCATCTGATTCATTTGAGGAGAAAGCAATGAGTATGTTTAACTAATACTTTCTTATTATTCAGAGCTGGTTCACATGTGATATGGTTCTGTCTGCATTTATTTCTTTTGTACTGGAATTCCAGTTTACCCTCATTCTGACCCAGGCAAGTAGCACAATTATTGTATCAGACTGACGATTGTATAATCAACCTTATTAGTAAGTGATATCTAGTTGTTGTTGTTTTGTCTATTAACATTATTTCTGTAAAATAAATGGCTCTAAATCACTTGAACCCATGCCATCATGAGGCAAGCACCACCAAGAATATTGAAGCAGTTAACGGTTTAGCATGACTTTGTTTGGTTAAGGAGTAACTGAGAGTTCCTGAACATATCAACATCATTTATCATAGTCACTCCATCAACACTGCAGCCTAGCTTAATACACACTCACTGAAGTCATGTAGATCCAAACAAGCTCTTTGCAGGAAATCAAATCTAAACAAACCGGTACAACTAAACACCTGATTACATGCGGACCATTGTGTAAATACATACAGCAGAAGTAATTACACTTAATGCAGAAAATATGAACTGTGCAAAGCACTCAAGTGAATTTATTGGTGAAATCCGCCTTTGTATTTCAAAGCCTGAGTGTGCACACATAACTCCAACCATTTCCTTCTGGTAAGACAGTCTAGACTTAATTTACTGTATGTCTGCTCTGATAACGTTATAGCTGAAAACAATACAATGGACAAAAGATGTGGAAACGTATCATTTTCTGGCCAAAACATCAGTAAACGTCTTAATGTCTTAATGTCTCAATGTCTCAATGTCTCCCCTTTGAACTGACCCTTAACCATGTGCATTAATATTCGGCATTTGAGAGGATTTGACAGCTAAAGCGAAGGTTTGGAGAGACACAATTCCCTTTGGGTTCAATCTCAGCAACAAAGTACTGATTTAGAGGGAGAAAAGAAAAGAGAGAGCGAGGATACGATTCAAGAAAACAAGACGGAGGAAAATATGTGAAAACAGGAAATTAGACATGAAAGGAAAAAGAGAAACGAATACAAGAGTAGAGAGAGCAACAGAGGTGAACCATCGCTGCTACCCTGATTATTTTGGCCCTGAATTTGAGTCGGTTTGGTGGCCTGATTTGCAGCGGGAGAAGAGGGGAGTAGAAGCGGGGAGGAGGAGGGATGGTATTTGATGATGTCGTGTACCGGGCCCTGTCCTTCAAAGGGCGGCCCCTGAAAGGCCCTACTAATCACAACATGTGATGAGACCGGTAGAACAAAGACAGCCGTGCAGAAAATAACAGCGTGGGAACTCTGGGTGAACTTGAAATACAACGAGAGGGCCCCTCCCACTCCCCCTAGTTACACACATACACACACACACACACACACACACACACAGTCAGAAATTAATGTGGACGCACACCTGTGTTTATTGTGACAAAGGCTTCAGGTTGCATGAACTTGGACGTATGTGAACTCCCACACTCCCACTCCCCAACACACACACACACACACACACACACACACACACACACACACACACACACCACACACACACACACACACAGAAATATAAGCAACATTCAGTGTGAGAATTTCAACGAGGTCTCTTCACTCGAGTCACACAGATGTTCCTCTTGGCACCTCAGCAGGTTGTGGTAGGGTGGCTCAGGGGGCCTTTCTGGGGTGTGTGTGTGTGTGTGGGGGGGGGGGGCATCGAGGGCCAAACAGGGCCCCAGAGCCTGGATGAGAGCTTCCTTTGTGGGACACAATGCATTGTCTGTGCACACCAATAATCAGTTCGATGAATGTGGAAGTGCATCTGTATGTCTGTCCTGCTATAAGTGTACAGCCTTGTACAACAACAATAAGATGAAAACAGCCCTAAGTGCTTCCTCTCATTCATATAAACCAAACAAGGCAGCCTCCTCTCTCTGTGATGACTATTACGTCCTTTTGTTGCTTTCGGCTCCCACTGATAAGGATCACCATATCAGTGTGTGTGTGTGTGTGTGTGTGTGTGTGTGTGTGTGTGTGTGTGTGTGTGTGTGTGCGTGCGTGCGTGCGTGCGTGCGTGCGTGCGTGTAGGTTAGTCATGACTGATCCATAATTTAGTGTTGATCTTGATAAGCACAAGTTAAATATCAGAAACAGTACATTCCTGCAGAGAATGAACGGCGGTGTATCACAGGAGGCGTTATCTATTTAAACAAAGTGACCTTCACTGTTTTTCGTTTAAGACGGTTGGGCAGGTTGGATGAAATGTCAGCGTGCTGCAGGTACCAACTGGTCTCAATGTGGATTGCAAACAATGTTAACAAGCTGATGTTTGTGAAACTAAGAACCATTTTTTTTTGTTAATGGTGTCACTTTCAGTTTTAGTTAAATGTGTTTTAAAACCATGCATTTCAATTAATTAATTTGATATATAAAGTATATAAAGTTATTTTCTGTTTGAGGTTTCTGTCCCTGTAGCAATTTCTCACATAAAATATTTTATGTCAATGGATAATTCATAATTCAATATGATTTTTTTTTATTAAGGTTAAGTTGTAATGATTATAGAGATAACAGGTCAGCAGCACTGTGCAATGGATTCTTGCATAACAGGTCAATATAAGTTAAACAAATAGTTTGAGGTTTGGGAAAATCACTTATGTGCTTTCTGGTGGAGAGTTAGATGAGAAGATTGATACCACTGTATACAGCCAGCAGGTGGTTACCTTAGCTTAGCATAAAGACTAGAAACAGCTCACCAAAGGTAACACAATCTGCCTACCAGCACCTCTAAAGCTCACTAATTAATATCTTACATCTTTTTTTGTGTGAAAACAACAATTCCCAGTTGTATGCGGAGTTATGTAGCCGACTGGCCTGTTTCTTGGCTCACACCAGTAACTTTCTGGAATCTCCGCTGGAAGCGTGGCAACATCCTCATAATCACAAAATCACTAATCATTGTTTTTACACTTTTGTTTTTGTACAGTTTAAACAGACAATACATTACATGTTAATTATTGAGCTTTAGAGGTGTTGGTAGAGATATTTTAATAACCAGGCTAGCTGTTTCCCCCCGTTTCCAGTCTTCGTGCTAAGCTAAGCTAACTGGCTGCTGGCTCCAGCTTTGCCAATAACAATAATAGGCCCTACAAAAAGTAAATTACAAGGTACTTTAAAGTAACAAAGCCATTTTACATGTTGATGTAAAATGGTTTAGCCTAATGTTATGTAAAAGCCTTACAAGCCTTATCCTTTTTCTGCTGAATGGCGTGTTTGTTATTAGCCTAAATAGCCTATAGGCTAGCTACCATGCACAGCCCAGTCCCTGCAGGAGACCCTTCACTGAAGAGCTCCAGCTCCACATGCAGTAACAGGAGCCCTTCATGTATACAAACACACACCAGCAGCTCTGTCAAATGATTTGGGGAGTGTGACCATTATGGAGCCACCAGTCTTGTGGTGGTGATGATGTGGAAACGCCAGGGGGAAAGAGACGAGAATGGCTTTGATTGCATTATGGTCTTTTGTTGAAAGTGCTTGAAGTCCCTACAGCGTCTTTTACCGTGCATGAGGTCTCTCTGTAGGGGTAAGATTAGACTTGGTGGCTTCCTCTGGTTGCGGCAGTGCTCCCTGTCTCTCCTCCAGGGCTGAGTTAGTATTGGATTACAGGTTCACACGCTCGCTCGCAGACCGCCCGTCGCCCCGACCAATTGCTCCATTCATTCCAGCGCCGGAGACGGCCGCCGGCCTCTGATTGGTTATCAGCGCCGGTTAGGGAACTTTCCCACGGCCAGCGCGTGCTGACAGCCGGCCAGCCACTCCTCATCACCACCGGGACACACACGGGGGAGGAGGGGGCTGACATGGGTGGGGGCAGTCACGGACCGAAAGTGCATTGGACCGCTGTCAAAGATTCTCCAAAGATCCTCTATGTTTGGAAGATGAATTACTCCATTGTCTAGTGTCACAGAAACCCATTGAGCTTCAGGACAAGGCCAAGCTGATGGAGGAAATGACACAGCCTAAAGCTAATGAATTATAAAAAATAAAAATAAATTAAAGAAAACCACTGTGACCGGGCTGTCTGGGGCCCTCAGCTGTGGAAGTCCCTGCCTGAGGATCCCAGGTTGGCCAAATCAGTAGGCCTAGGCTATCTTCCTTTGAAACTCTTCTTAAGACTCACTTTCATCTTATGGCTTTTTCTTAAGCGACGGTAGCCTATTTGTAACTATTTATATTATTGTATATTGTTAGCCTATGTCTTGAGTTCTGGATTTTATATTACCTCTGTGGCCAATATTATATTGTACATACGTTTGTAACTTTATTTTTACAAGGTGCTATGGGCCTATAAATAAAGCTGTTAATAGGCCACATTTCATCAGAAATTGAGGATCAACTGAGATATCAGGTCAATATGGGAATTTTAAAAGATGTAGGCCTATAATCTAGAACTTAATTGCAGTTTTTTTTATTTTGCATAGGCTAGCCTATACACTTTTCAAAAGATGTAATATTATAAATAAAGGTGTTTTCATAATACACCTGAGGCCAGATCTCCCGAACAGGTAGGCCTACACTTTCAAATCTCTTCCACATCCCCCAGTAACAGGCCTACCCACAGAGTGAGATGTCTTCACTTTTCTTCTCCTCTCTGATTCGTCAAAGCGCACTTGGATGTGCTTGGGCCAACTGCGCTGTCACTCAAACCCACGGCCGCTTTGTGATTGGCTGGTCAGGCACGAGCCCCCGCCCCTGTTGGCCGGCACCAGCGTTGAAATGACACCGTGGGAAAGCTGAGCGCTTCAAACCGAGGCGCTTCGGACAAACCTGGGCAGACGCACTAGGCTGCAGGAAGACACAACAGGCACACTGAAGGACTATTGTGGACGAATCTGAATCAAAATGAAAAGGAATCACGATTTTAGCTCCTCGGACAGCGAGCTGGATGAGACTATTGAGGTGGAGAAGGAGAGCGCGGATGAGAATGGGTAAGTTATTTGCCTCTGAAGTGTGATCTAGTTTCTCTTTTTTAAAGTGGATGAATCATGTCGAAAAAAAAAAATCAACGGCATATTGATTAAACCTCTGTTTCGTCTTTTTTAAGGAACATGAGCTCTCCTCTCGGGTCCATGTCTCCCACAACATCAACTCAGGTGCAGGCGAGGAAAAGGCGTCGAGGAGTAAGTAGCTTATTTTATTTTTTTAATTTTTTTTATAGAAAAATCCGTTTGCGCAGATGGAAACCTTGTGCATAATGTGTACATTTGTAGTCATATGCACATATTCGGAAAATAACCATTGCTTTTTATTTTGTCTTTCCTCAGATCATTGAGAAACGGCGCCGTGACAGGATCAACAACAGCCTGAGCGAGCTGCGCAGGCTGGTTCCCAGCGCCTTTGAGAAACAGGTAAGCAACAGGCAATACGACATACAACATCACACTTTACAGTTGTATTTGCAAACATATGAACCACTTTGTTTTTTTTCTGCTTTTGTGGATTCTTTATATTTAATTGGCTCCTTTTTGTCTCCCACGCATTGAAGGGCTCAGCCAAACTGGAGAAAGCGGAGATTTTGCAGATGACTGTTGACCATCTGAAGATGCTTCATGCTGCTGGAGGCAAAGGTGCGTCTGCGATCCATTTATTGTTACAGAAAAACACTTTTCACTTGTTGAAAAAAAAAAAAAACATTATTTTTAAATTGAACATTTAAAAGGCTACTTTTGTGCCCACTTGGTTTTCATTCTTAAAAAAAATCAAAAACAGAATAAATGAACATGTAGCATAGATGAATAAAACGAATGTCTAGATTATAAAGTTACATTTTGTCTTTCACAGTCTCAAAGCCAGGGGCATATTGATTCATGTCAGACAAAGACCCTTCAGTTCTGGACAAACTTGTTTTGTAGCAGTTCAGCTGACTTATAAACTAATCTGCTGTCTCCTTCCTCTCCCCTCAGGTTATTTTGACGCTCATGCCCTGGCGATGGACTACCGTGGTTTGGGTTTCAGGGAGTGCCTGGCTGAAACGGCTCGCTATCTGAGCATAATCGAAGGCTTGGATGGCACAGATCCTCTGCGGATCCGTCTGGTCTCCCACCTTAACAACTATGCCAGTCAAAGAGAGGCTCACTCTGGCCTGAGTCACCTGGCGTGGGGCTCTGCGTTTGGATCCCCTCCTGCCCACCTGACCCACACCCTCCTCCTCCAGCACCAACAGGGGGCACCGCTGGCACCTTTACCCCGCAGCACCACCAGCAGCCCGCAAACTCCTCTGTCATCTACATCCACTTCTTCCTCCTCCTCTTCTTCATCCTCATCGGTTACAGACACGCACGTCCCATGCAGGCGCAGCAGCAGCGCAACCCCCCACTCAGATCAAGGCCCAATCCGGGTTTCCCCCACCACTGCGGCACCCGCCACCGTCCCACACCCCGCCTTGGTCTCCTCATCAGCGTCCAAGCTCTCCCCTCCTCTCCTCTCCTCTCTCTCGGCGTTCCCTTTCCCCTTCAGTGCCTTCCCCATCATCTCCCCCACCGCGACCATCAGCGCCCCAGTCCCAACATCCAGTGTGGGCAAACCCTACAGACCCTGGGGTATGGAGATAGGAGCTTTCTGACTGAGATGAAAACCTCCACACATTATATAGACTCAACTCACTACCCAGCTGAGCTGGACTTTCAAGGACAAGAAGTTTTATTTTCCCAGCTAAGAAAGTACTATTTTTTCTATGATGTTGACATCCCTCAGAGGATACACCTATCTATAGGATTTTTATTTTCTTGCTAATGTGTCGTGTTTTGTATAGAAGAGAAAAACAGTGAGGAGGGAGGCCGTGACTAAAAAGAAACAGGAGTGATTTATTGTGATTGATCTATGTTCCTGCCCACCCCTTTTAGAAGTTTCACCCACTGTTGTCAGTCTGTCAGGAATGGCTTTTCCAGATGGTCAAGCAGTCGCCGCCCGTCAAGTTCCTGGGCGAAACTGTCCCCCCTTTGTTTTCCCTCTGAGCTGAAACACCCAGTGTCGGTGCCCTGGTTACATACAGAGAGGGGTGTGTGAAAGGAGGGCTTGAGGTGGTTGAGAGTCACCCCCTTTTTACAGCATTTTATGGGGTGGAATAACTGAAACCAGGTGTTTGTTTGACTAAATACTGGGAACAGAAGTTAGCTACCAGCTTGGTTGAGATAAACATGATTTAGCTACAACCTTTGATGTTCATATGGAGCTCTATTGTTTAAGCTTTTTTCACTAAGTTATGTTTCCTCTCTACAGTAAATTTTGTCTTAACAACTGAGGCTACACATATGTTTTACCAGTTTCTACCAGCTGTTCCACATTTTGTTTTAATTGCACACGTAACTGATGCTTGCGTGATTTTTATCACCTCTTTTACGAGTTCTTTTCTTGTACCTGTTAGATGCAGCAGCATTATTGATCTGTAATTATCAAGAGGGAGCCCATTTGTATTTGTCACAGTAGTTGCAGTGAAACAAGGCAATGCAATTTAGATTCCTGCTTTCCATCTGCTATTCTGGTGTCTCCTGGTAAACCTCACTGTGAGTTGTATAGTTCACGATTGTTCAAAGCACAAGCAAGCACCGACAAATCAGATTTCTCAGCTTTTAAAAGTCTTTCTAATGGTAATGACAACTTCCCTGTAATAAAAGAGTTCTGTTAAATCACCTGTGGCTTTATCAGCTTCTTTTTATGTGTGTGTGTTCATTTGCATGTCTGTTTGTCCAAGTGTGTGCATGAATGTGTGTGTGTGTGTGTGTGTGTTTGTGTGTGTGTGTGTGTGTGTGTGTGTGTGTGTGTGTGTGTGTGTGTGTGTGTGTGTGTGCGTGCGCGCGTAGTACGTGGTGACGCTTGGTATCAGATGAGGCTGCTTGTTTCTCTCAGCAGCCCTCTGTGTGTGCACAGGAAACCATTAACAAGGAGGGGATATCCTGGACAATAGCAGCCCGACTGGCCCCATGTGCTTCGTGGGAACTAGAGGAGGAGGAGGAAAGAATGAGGGAAGGTTGGAAGAGGATGAAGAAGGAAAGGAAGGAAGGATGGAGCATGGTGTGGGATATGGAGGGAAAGGGGCAAGAAAGAAACGGTACAGGGGGATCAAGGGAGAGAGAAGAAGAGAGGGACTGAAAAACTGTGAGAAAGGAAGTGTGCAGACAGTTTTGTCCCTTTGCCATCGTTTCAGCTCGCACCAGCTGCACCCTCTGTTCTCAGCTCCAGCATGCCGTCACCTCTTCTGCTGAACCACAAGTTTACTCACTTAGCTAAATACCCTTTGCTCTTTCATCTGTTTTTCCGAAATGTACGCTCTCCATTTTCCCTTTTATTTCTCTCGTCATTCTCCTTAACCTTTTTCTTTTATTGCTGAGAGTGATGCAGAGCCAGGTAATTGCAATATTAGCCTCACTGCGGCCCAAACCACAAGATCAGTGAGTCAGCTCAGTTGAGATAACTTGTCTTTTGTCTCCCCCAGCTGGTCATAAATGGTACTCCATCAACTGAGATCTTGGAACAGGGAGAGGTCAGTGGTGGTACTGTCATTCTGTACGTATGTAAAAGTTGCAATAACACAATGTAACAATATGTTACAAGTAAATGTCCTGCATTAACATTATTTTTTACTAAAGTAAATGTACTTAAAATACCAATATTAAGTACCAATATTGCTGAATGATGCCTTTAAACCTTTGAAAGCATTATATTATTATGTATATTGACTGATTTTTGATGTATTAACCTGTTAACAGTATTTTGGAATCAACTTATGTTTTGAACATAATGTAAATATACTATGAAAGATGTATTCATTTGTATTATTTTCATTTTCAGACCATGTCAGAACTTGAGTTCACCTGAGTTGAAGTCTTGTAGATTGCAGCCTTGACTGACACTATTTTTTTTGGGGGGGGGGGGGGGGGGGGGGCTTTTCCCTTTATTCAATAGTGATAGAGTATAGACAGGAAAGGGGGAAGGTCGGATTTGAACCCGGGCAGGTGCAAAGGACTCCGCTTACATGAGGCGCACTTACTGGGTGAGCTAGAGGCCGCCCCCTCCCTGACTGATACTATTAATTGCCTGCTGTGTTTGTGCTGTGATATGTGAAATTGAAACGTTTGAATTTTTTTTTTATTTAAAGATGTGAACAGACCAAATTAATAAATGATTAATTGTAAACAGGTTAATATACGATGGAAGACATGGTCATTTGTGTTTCTAAAAACATTGTTCCAGTGCTGCATTGGAAAACAACTGAAAGAAGTCACTCTCAAAGCCAGTTTCATTCACTGAACCCCAAATCTTTATTAACCACTGCTTGCTCACAAAGATATACGTGAGAGGGGGAAACACACAAATGGACAGAGGAGAGAAAGAGAGAGAGAGAGAGGCAGGTAGGACAGTCTCTGTCTGTGATGTACTTGTTACACACTTTAATTGTGTTGGTTTATACTTCACTGGGTCAATATCACATGGCACAAACATTCTACCCGCCCTTTCTGCAATACACACACACACTCACACACATCTACTGGCCCACCGTGCGTGTGCGACCGCCATTCCGATACTTTAATACGCTCATATACACCTTTACAGATGGCAATACTGTGTTCATGAATCATTGTTGCAGCTATACTTGTTATGGCTTAAATATATTTCTTGTGCCAACCTTTCGGGGTGTTTACAGTGTCTTGAAGTGAAGTGCAGTGATTCCAGTAGGCGCTGATGATGTTGGAGCACTACTCTAGCCTCTATGAAAAGGAGAAAGTTACTTATTTTCTCCAATTTAAGATTCACAGTAACAAGTTTGGTGAAGTTTTCTTTGCACTCCACTAGCTCTTGAGATGTACTTTAACTCCAGTTGTGTTGTAACACGTGATTTAAATGTGATTGCAAGCTTGTTTCTGAGGAATATAAGAGGCCCGCCATTGGTCAGGGATGATATGTGAGCTTTCCAGTGTCAGATAGACAGAATTTAGCGAGCTCCTTCTGAGCTCTGCGCTATGATTGGCTAAATGCCTGAGAGATGTGGAGAGCGTGTGAGTGAGTGCTTCTACAGTATGTACGTATGTGGAGAGATGAAGAGGTTGCAGACGGAGGGAAGGAGGATGAGGATAGGCTCATTAAATGCTATAGTGTTCTCCTGTGGTACTGTCACCATCTACCTCACAGGAGTGAATGTGCAGCGACGGCTTGCAGTCCCCACAGAAAGCAAACTGCCCCCTTTCCTTCTGCCAACTTTCCTGCACATGTCCCTCGCTAATTGGAACATTGGCATAAACTGGATGGAAAATCACTCTGACCAAACACAGATCCAATTTTGTATCTAGATCTGCAGGGTCAAATGAGTAAGTGCTTACTTGGAGGGATGAGGGAACGGAGCCAGGATGCGGGCCTTGTGAGGACGCAACCAGTCGCAGCAAACATCAGCTAGCTGGAAAACTTGCAACAAACACCTATGCCTGAAATGATTCTCAGACTGAAATGAACAAAAAAAAAAACAACATGAAAATAAACTAATTATTACATCCATTTATAAGCAGGGAGAGGAAACTTATATAGAAAAAATGGCACACTGCAATCAATACTTTTGCTGCTTGTATCGTACTGTATATAACAAAAAAAGAAGTATTTACAAAACCAATACCCACTGTCACTTGTCAATTCGATTTTTTTTCTTCTCATTTGAAACGGAGCGAAAACATTCTTTTTGGGAAGAGTGGGTGGGAGACATTAATTTTTCTTCTTTTTCCTAAATTATTTTTGCTTTTTCTTTCCACCCCCAACCCCATTTGAACCTCCCACTGTCTCGGGGTGGCGTCTCAGGCTGTGGTAGTTTCATAGTAGTATGGGGGAGTATGGCGGAGGGGTGGAGAAGGTGGGGACATGTGGGATAAGGTGGGGAGAGGGGTGTTCCTCAGGGTTGGGGGCGGTGGTGGTATTGGGTGGGGTCGGGGGTTGAAGGTGGGACGTAGATCCTGTTGGGGCTTCTCATGCTGTCACCTCTTCTCTCAACTCCTTGTTCCTGCGCACATCCTGAGCATGCCTCTCCTAGAGAAAACACAAATTGAGGATGTCATGGTTTTTGCTTCTGCTGCCAAGCCTTTGCTGACATTTGTTCTTGCTCACGTCACCATTTCTCTTCTTTGACCTATGCAGTGAAGATTTACTTCATTTACCTTTCCTGCTTCCTGTCCTCCTCTCTCCCACTCACTTGATTCTTTATCTCCCACCTTCCAAGCACAAGACTCCATCTTTGTCTTTGTCGAACCTAATTCTTCTCTGAAAGGTGCTCCATTTTCAGACATCAGCAGGTGTACCAGCCCTCCTTAACCTTTTCTTTCTCTTGTCTCCAGCTGCATGTCTTTCTTTTCATTTTTTAACATTCTCATATCACTTTTTTGAAATCTTCCTCACTCTTTCATCCCACTCCTCACCAGGAGCCAGTTGTACCACTGCCTGAGTTCAGACTTAGCCTCCAATAACCTAAGTGTAGAATAAATGAAAACTGCTTGCACCACACAAACTAGCTGCTTCTTGCGTAAAGTTACAGAGTATATACACCCAGTAACTGCCTGGAGTAACTATTACATGCTAACTGAAGCAACTGACAAAGCTAATGTTAGCTTGCTAACATATGACCCGCTCATAGCGAAGAGTAGAAGAGGTGGCTAATGGAATAAGGCTAACATGTCTGACCTGGCACTTGCTCAAAATGCTGTGTAATGATGATGTAAACTGGAAAGATTTTAAAATACCTTTCACAAATAACATTATATACCTCAAATTACAAAACATAAGACTAAATGAGTAGCTAAATAGCACAATTTACGTTAGCATAAGCAGATATTTCCCCACTCATTCTAAACTGCATGAATATTACTAAACCTGAAACTCATGTTTATCCATGTATCCATGCGTTGGATAGTTAGTAGTAGAACAGTTACAGCTTGTGATGCTACAGTGACTTCTTTTTTCCAGACATGTAGTTGACTGCTTTTGATTGGATGCCACTAAATATAATTTTCTAGCAACCAGTTTACACATTACTAAAGTATTTAGCTTAGACAATTTTTAAAGGATCATTTTGCAACCTAATTTACAGTAGTAGTAAATCATTAGTTTGAAACTAGCAAGTAGAAAAAAGAAAAGTAGAAACCTATTTAGAACTTACTGATTATATTAATACAACTTATTGTAAGGACAATTTTAATTGGACAGTCAAATGAATTAACAGAATGTTAAAAATCCAAATAATTAGAATAATTGTGAGACAAAAAGAAGAGGCGACTTGGATTTATGAACTCACCCTCTCCTGCAGGCGCTCCATCATGGCAGCCAGGTAAGCCTGTCGGTTCTCCTCGTTTTGCTCCATCTTCACCTGGAGCTTCTCCTCGGCCATGCGGCTGAAGTTGCTGTTCTCCTCCATAGCCTTCAGCAGCACGTCGCGCTCGTGGTCCCGCTTCTCAGCCAGGGCCCGGAGTACCTGGGCCTCCTGGGACTGGAAAGGGAGGAAGGGAATGAGTCAGAGAGCAACGGTCGATAGAGAGAGACAGTGATTTATTGATTACTCATAGATTCTTTCTTTTCTAAACGTAAGCATGAGTCAGAGCTGCTGCAACTAATCAGACTCACACTGCCTAATGTTAGGCATGTAAAATTGTCTGGAGGTAAGATTCTTGCCATGCTCTCTTGGTTAATACTATAATACAAAAAAATACACTGCATGTTTGACCTACAGTATTGGACAGCTGGTGTTAAACAAAAAGATTGTCAAACTCTGTTATTGATTTGTTGATTGATTTGCTGGTGGGCTCCTGGATTTGTCAGTTGCTTGTATTGACATTCAAATCAATGAGATGCAGGAATTAGCCAGAGTCTGATTAGATCTTTCATGGCGGTTTTGCAGCTGCAGTAGTCAATGTGACTCATGGTTGACCAAACTTCCAGACATAAAATCGATGTCAAGCAAAGTCAAGTAGTTATTACAGTTGTATGCGGTTGAATTTACCCTTTGGGTCCAGAAATGGTTTAGTTTGGGCATCACAAATAGCTTTTTTATAGCTCTTAGCACTAACTGAAGCAAAGTGATATGTTGCAGCTGGGTGCAATGAAAATTATTGGCAACATCCTTACTTTCCTCCGTTCCTCAGCTGCCTCCAGTTTCTTCTGGATGTCCTCCAGGGAAAGGTCCCTCTTTGGGGGGGTGGTGACGCAGTGGGCAGCATCAGACACAGGGGAGGTCGGCTTCAGGATGACCTCAAAGGCCTGGCCTGAGGCTCGCTTGTTAATAGGCTTGATGTCCATGTCTGCATGTGTGTGCATAAACAAGAAACAAAGACTTTTAATTCAAGCATGTTTTATAAAGAAGATATAAAAATTAAATCTTCAGTCTAATTACCACGTACCTTCAAAGTCACCCATGATGTTTTTGGGGGTCTCGGGGTACAGACAAGAGCAGA
The DNA here is from genome assembly GCA_023631565.1 of Gymnocephalus cernua. NCBI lineage: Eukaryota > Metazoa > Chordata > Actinopteri > Perciformes > Percidae > Gymnocephalus > Gymnocephalus cernua. Next base: position 15,548,132 of record CM042438.1, read on the forward strand.
TGAGTGAGAGAACTGAAATCTCCTTCATCTTCTCTTTGTAAGCTGTGGAGGAAGATTTAAACATGACTGTGTATATGTAAACTGCTAAAACACACGGACATACACAACATATCATTAGCCTGGTAACATACAAAAAGATGATAACATCATTAACCCATTTCCACCTCCACAGGAGGTCCTTGATGTAAATATTCAGATTTTTAGAGGAATAATTAATCATCAAGTCCTCCAAAAAGAAGACCTCATCAAAGGATGTCTGCCTTGGGTTTTGGAGGCATGTTATAGCCTTTGTTTTCACTGAATCACGAGAGGAGCAGGATGGATGTGTCCTTACTTGGCCTAATTTTCCCAACAGCCAAGACGCTGCCATCCCCACAGGATTCTTCACACATCATTAGCTATGCATTTCATTTTGGTCTATTATTTATCAGACCAACGCCCTATTGCCTCTCAGACATTATGTGGCTCACATAAAAAAACATCATGCTTTCAGGTAATTTAGAAAGCAAAGAAGCAAGGATTTACGTTAGATATTGGGATAGGTTTGGGGTTGTTTCTTATCTTCGATGTCTGTGGCTTGCGGATAGAGGCTAATAGTCGAGGGTTTAGCTTATCAGCATAACACAGCAATACGACTGTCCACCCCTGGTCCATTTATGGTCCAAAAGGTTAAGAACACTGGAGCAAAGCTGGCATCAAATCATACTGGTTGTATTTGGCAACCTGCGCCCTACTCAATAGGGAGGGACAAAGTGCTCCAAAGGGCAGACGGTGAAAAAACAGAAAAGAAAAGAACACCCAACCTTGTCTAACCTTGATTTTTTTTATTCCTGTATTTTTGGCATCTACTACTTTGTAATGTGAGCCCAGAGTTCAGCAGCAGTCCCTGCAGGGAGAACAGTAAAATATCTGCAACGCACTGCAGCTTGTGAAATATTCTGCTTTTGCACATGGCTGCTGTGTTCTGTCAAGGTGTACTGTCTCATGGTGGAGATTTGCATGCCGACTGTCATATTATGGCATAATCCATCACCCAGAGCACAAGGCCTGCAGGGCTGAAGTGTGCCACATTGATTCATGATTTGCAGTGGGCTACAGTAGCAAAGCCAGAAATGAGATTTACTGTGAAAGCGCTTCTCCATGGTGGTGTATGGTGTACAGTATAATTCAGATCCTTTTCTCCCTTATACTCTCTCTTCTTCCCTCTGTGTCTCGCTTTCTGCCCTACAGACTGGCAGACGCCACAGTAATGTGATCAACTCTCAGATGTAGCGCTCGCTACTCTCTGATGGCCTTGTTAACCCCTTCCCTGAGGAGGAAGTGAGAAAGGGTGGGAAGGAGTTGAAAGAAACAGAGAAATACTGGGGGGAAGGAATGGAGATAAAGGTGGAGTTTGGTAGAGAAACAGAAAATAGGGAGATTTCTGTCAGATGAAAGGAAAGAGAGGGCGGAGGAAGACGGAGAAAATGTTTGGCTGTGGGGGTGGGGCTTCACTGTCATTGTAGCACCTTCCTGATATAAACAGTAATCCCAGACAGGAGGATTAAAAACCAGTAAAGGGGCCAGCTCCCAGTGGGACCTGCAGCCACCATCAACTGCCCCGAGGACAACCTTGAAGCAGCCACCTCAGGTGGATAGCACTTAAAATTGTAATTAGCAGACCGCACCATTTCTGCTCACGAGAGAGGGGGGACAGAGCGTTTGGAGGGTTGTCACAGACTCATTAAGTGTCGTGTATATGTCAAGACCCCAGCAGCCATTTTCTCCCACGCACAACCCCACTTGACAGCTGAAGACTCAAACAGTTAACAATTCAGTGGAGCAGGTAATTGGGGTTAAATGCTTTTGGAGCAGAGACTCATGTTCAGTGGTTGCCAACTTCAGGGTGGGGTCTTTTCTGTGTTCAATAATGTTTTCATTCTAGATTTACAGTATAGTTTAGGGCTGAAACACACAATTATTTTCATAATCGATTCGTCTGCTGATTTTCTTGACTAATTGGTTAATTGTCGGGTCTATAGAACATTTAAAAAAAAAACTAAAAAAAACTTGATAGTTGAACAGTCCAAAACCAAAGATATTCAATTAACAACAGCAAATCCTCACATTTGAGGAGCTGGAAGCATCAAATGTTTGGCATTTTTACTTAAAAAATGACTTTGACAATGAAAGGATTAATCAAGTATCAAAATAGTTGCTGATTAATTTTCTGTCTGTGGACTAACCGATTAATCGACAAATCGTAGCAGCTCCATTCTGGTTTGTTTAGTTCTATTTGAGGTTAGTATGCTTGGTTTTCACTATGACTGTATTAGAGCAAATTTGATTTCTTGGAAGATAAGCACTCACTGTAAAATGAAACGGCTCTCCAACTCCCGGAGATTTTTCTTTTATATCCCTAATCAAAAATATATGAGATTCTTTATTGTGCAAAAATATGAAATTGCCTCTGTATTTCTCCCGAGATAAAAGATTTTCCCTTCTGTAATAATTCATTCCCAGTGGATCAGGCACATAAAAATGACAAATGATCCAGAATGACTTTCCACAGCACGAAGTGTCCAAACACCAACGTCTGTTCAAAGATATCCACTGAGTTTCAAACATGGCGGGTCAGGTATGTCAATCTGAGATGAGACAAAATAATTTCAGACAGACAACACTTTAATGCTCCTACTCCACTCCGACAGGCTGGTTTCAACCAATCAGCTCTGCATCCTCTCAGAGAGCTGCTCCTGTCTGCACTTCCTCTTCCAATCCATCAGTTAAAGAGTGCAGATCATCAATATCTACGGTACCTCTCATCCACCGCAGGCCTCCCTCTTCCCCAGCACCCTCTGCATCCCAAAGCCTCTATTTCATCTGTCGCTGATGTATTTTCCATCTAAATCCCAAATTTCTCTGTTTTACTCTGTACTCTGTCTGTCCAATCTCTGCATCTCCTGGGAGCTTCATTTCTGCTAGTAACACAAACCACTGCAGCTCTATTTGGTTCCTTTACTTATCTCAACCAGTCTCTTCCTCCCTGCCTTCTACTTCACCAAAATGCCCAACCCCCACTTTAAAAATAGAGGCAATAGTGTCACTGTTTTTGAACAAAAAGGCACAAAGTGAAAAACATATGAACTGACAAGGCTATGAGCAAACTGCGACCCTGTGTATCAGTGTTACAGCCTTCCTGGGTCCTATAACCTGGCAGCAGTATGGGCTTGGTATTTGTGTTCAGCACATACAGGCCCTTTACAGCTATGCCACCTGGCAACAATATAATCACAGAATGATGAAGGTATTACCACAGCAAAATTGGTTATTAAATGAAACAATATGGCACCCAGATGATCAAGGGCAAGTCCAGAGATTTCATGTAGGAAGGATGGGCTGGCGGAGTTTTTTTTTTTAAACCACACCCTGTTTCTATCCAAGGAGATCAGTGTATAGGGCTGCAACTGAGGATCTTTTGCAATTCATCAATAATCTTTTGGTTTATAAAATGTCCAATGATTGTGAAAATACTCATCTCAGTTTCCTAAAGCCCATGGTTGTCTTTAAATATCTTGTTTTTGTCAGACAATCAGGCCAAACCCCCCAAATATTCAGTTTATTATCATATAAAACATAGAAAAGCAGCAAATCCTCACAATTTAGAAGCTGTAACAAGATATATTTTGACATTTGTACCGGTACTTAAAAATGACTTTAACGACTGACCGATTATCATAATAGTTGCCTATTACACTTATGTCAATCAACTAATTAATGAATCACCCAATTGTTACAGCATCAGATCAGTGGATTAAAAGTGCAGACCAAAGAGGTAGCTGTGTGAAATTTCCAGAATCTTTAAAACAATGAGGATAACATCAAATTTGCCAAACTAGGATGCGAAAATGTCTAAACTGTCTTATACAGATGTTGATTTTCACAAGTGATGAACAGATTGTGGGCATATGGCATACCATCACCGCTGGATTGATGTCACCTCTTCCTCTCCGCCTCACTTCAAAGAGCAGCAGTCATCTGAACCAGTAATGGATGTGTGCTGCATTGATCGATGAGACGAGGCGATAAATCAGCATGAATTACGAGTCCAGGAGCCTTTATGAGCTTTATGCACACGGGCCATTATGACAATAGTGATGCAAATGATACGATCAGACATGTAGCTGGATTTGGATGTTACCAGTTTCTCGAAATTGATGGTACAATTGTCTGAGAAGCTTATGTCTCTGTACATAAGGAATTGATTTTTGGGGAACCAGCTGAATGACCACACCTAATTGGATATGACAAGTGTGCGCGACAAGGATCAGGAAAAGTGCTTAGAGGCCTTAACGCACATGGGAGTGGTTCTGAGCACGAGTTTGTTTTTGCAGGATAGTTGATACATCATCATTCATACATCTATCCTCAGTGCTCCTCCAAGGAATAAAAGAACACACAAATTCACATATATACAGGTGTATGTTTATCCTGCATTATAGTCCTTAAATACAGTAGTAAATGTTTATTGACCCATGAAGCCTTAGGTCATTTTGCTCCTCCATCTCAGAAGTACGGAAAAATAGAATTAAATTCCACATGTAATTCTACAAATATTCAGAGCACTGCCATGTTTCTGTAAATGAAATGAGCCAACATGAACTCAAGGACTTGCTGGGTGCTGACTGGCATGATGACTGCTTTCTCCCAGAGTGTCTGCTCCCTGCCCATCCCATTCTGCCTGTCCACATCTTAAATCATGGAGGAAAGAAGGGGGGGGAGGAGGAGGAGAGGGGAATTAATATAAGAGTCAGGGTTTAGTTGCCGGTGTCCCTCAGCGCAGACACCATGCAGGACCCCTTACTGCTGTCTGTCTGCATGCTCCTCCATCCATCAAGTGCCTAGTCAACCAGCAAACAAACAGACCATCCCCTCAACTGGCCACAGCACATTACACTTTTCAGCCTATATATATATGCACCCCTAAAAGCAAACACACGTTTCTTAATGTCAGATATGACTATAGGCTTATTTTTGATGAAGCCTGCAGGTCACATCCAGTGTTTATAGGCCTCACATGTAATATGTTAAAATAATGTAAAGCACAAAAATAACAATATATCAAGCCTTGATATGAAAATTCATAGGATGACACAAATACAAGGCCTACCACCTACCATAACATGCAATCTCATTTTATTTCTACCAAATACTGTCACATCACGCTAGGTTAAAGCCGTAATAATAATACAGTTATTGAACATAATAGGCCACATTTACAGTCTATAACCTTCCTAATAGGATTGGGGTCTGATATTCCTGAGACGACATTTATTTTCATCGCCAGTCGTAAATTCTTCCCTCGACTGCAAAGCAATTCTGGAAAAGGATGCTCTTTCTCTCTCTCTCTCTCTCTCTCTCTTTCCCTTATTCAAGCCTTCAGCGGTCACCCACAACATTGGTTGAGCAGGCTTTACACTACAGCTACATATGGACCATTTTTTTTTATAAAGAGATTTGTCACGGTGAAATATTTCACACCCTGGAGAGAGCGGCTGGCTTGCTTTGAAGGGACCGGAGATGTTGGGTGGGGTCGCTGGCGCAGCATTATGCTGCACGGCTCTGAGTCAGGTGCGGCAGGCAGGCATCGACAAAATGCTGCTGTGTGAGGAAATAAGATCGCTTTTCTTGTGTTGATGTGGATTAATTATCTTTAATTCGTTTGCTTTGAAGTGAATTAAAAAAATATATATGCGTCACTGATATGGCAAACTGCATCCCAAACTAGCTCATATTGATCGGCACTTATTTGGATTTAGGATCCAGCAATAACCACAAATATGACTTAAAAGAAAGATTGATAGACAGAAAAATGCTACTCCAATTCAGTAACTTCGTTTTAAAGGAGTGACTTGCAGAGGAGTTTGGCCGCTCCCTCTAATCAACCCTCAGCATCCTTTTGTGCCATGGGTGTCGCCACAACCTCTCAGCATCCTCAAACCTGCGAAGCGGCTGTTATCTAAGAAAAACATGTCAAAGTAAAACTCACCGATTGCGGTCTTAGCCATTTCTGTACGGTGGTGGTGGTGGTGGTGGTGGTGGTGCCGGGGCGGTTGATCGGAGGAGTGTGCGTAGGTTGCTGGATGCGGTATCGCGGGCTGAAGGGACTGCTGGTAAGGCACTGAGTCAGCAGAGACGGGGACTGCCGGTGCGCCTGGTGGTCTGTTATGAGCTGCGTCAAGTCAGCGGGAAATAACTATAACATAACCGGAAGTATGCTGACCTAGCCTTCAGAATAAATTACTAAAACATGTTCCATTATGAACATCATGGTTTGACACGGTTTCATTTCGATAATACGATCATTGCCTTCTCTAATATGACGTTGAGCTGCAACGATTAGTCAATTTATAAACTAACAGAAAATTAATCCTCAGCTATTTTCATAATTTGTTAACCTATTTTTTTTTTAAATCCCTTGGTCCAGCTTCTCAAATGTGAGGATTTTATATATTTAATGTCATAGGCCTGTGTGATAGTAAACTAAATATATTGCATCCCTAACTACTTTTTTATTACTACTGTAAAGCACTTTGTAACATTATTTAAATTATAAGTGCTATTTAAATGTAGGTGTATTCTAGTTGTAATATACTACCATATGTGATACATTCAGCTGAACATCCTAGCACTTATGCATGTCCAGCTCGATTTGCCTACATTTATATAGCACTTTTCTGTTTTATGGAATATGTATGATAAAGCTGTACATTCCCACAACACACCCAACATTTACATTGAGATGCGCCACATTTTGAAATACTTTATTGTGAAATTACGTACAGGAAGTCTCAACATGAAATCTGATAGGCTTGACACTGGGTCAGTAATGAGCGTTTATGTGCCTCCTAGAGCGTATTAGCTACCATACTGCCTTGACGCGTCTCTCCTAACCAAAGGTCTACAAATCCAGTGTCCCCTTGCAATGGAGAGTTCAGGCCCTCAACAGTGGGTGTTTCCCTCTTTGTTTCTGTGGTAATGAGCAGGACCGTAGCCTACAGAACAGCCACAGTCTCTGTCCATGGTACTGAAAGAGGAATAATTACTCACAAACTTATTTAGATTTAGCATACTTTCTTCTTCTTCTTCTTCTTTTTTAACATTTTCATAAAATTTCGATTCAGGGCCTTGCAAGCCTAAACATGCAAATTGATGCCTTTCTGGGAGAATCAGGTTGCTTCAGAATTACAGTTTTCATCCATGGCCTAAAGCATCCTCCATGCAAACAGGCAAAAAAAAAAAATAATAATAATCATACCAGTTATCACCTTTTGTGATTGCAGAAAATACTCACGGTCAAACCATAATATACCAAATAAGTGGATGGAATCATTAAAACAACAATCACTAGGTGGCAGCAAATATCAAGTTAGGCTATAGCTGGAGGAATGCATGGTTTAAGAGAATATTACAATGCATGCCCTCTAGCATATCATTGTATACCCTGCAAGACCAAGCTTCATTCAGACAGACATTTAGCAACTTTAATTCATAGATTTTTGCAGTTAGCGGCATGTTTGTGTTAGTTTTATTAACACCTGAATCTATGCATGATAGACCATAGGAACACAAAGTATGACAACAGTTCATAACTCCAACGGCATGTTCCTTATCAAAAGGCGTGTGTTTGCATAGATAACAAAGCACATCGTAGGCTACTGTTTATTTAAAACGATACACAAATTTAAGATGACCTTGTGAAAGATCACTGATTAACCAGAACAGAGGTTTTGTGGCCGGGTTAGCTCAATTGGTAGAGCAGGCACACATATATATAGAGGTTTACTCCTCGACCTGCAGCCCTTTGCTGTATGTCATTCCCCCTCTCACTCCCCTTTCATGTCTTCATCTGTCTTTTGGAAATAAAGGCCTAAAAATGCCCCAAAAATAATCTATAAAAAACAAAAAACAGAACACAGATTTTTAGTTGTGATTTATGTAATAATGCTGTAGATATACTATACACATTCAAAGAACATGCAGATAAAACAATTCAAGTTGAGGTACAAGAAGAGAGAAAAAAACAAAAGACAACCAAGAATCAGGCCGCAAACATATTAACAAGATTAAAATGAAGTGCAGTTGAACATGAAAATAAAAGAAGTATAAGCACAGGATTACTTAAATTGATGGTAATCTCAAATAGTGTGTTTTATTGGGAGATTTAAATATAGAGAGTAAGTAGATCAGCTATAGATAAATATTATAGCCGTTGCCAACTCAGAGTGGCAGGCCTGTGTGACTGCACATATGCACTGAGCCGCTGGTAATAATCTATAGCATCATATATCATTAATGATACACACATGCTATGCTTGAATTCAATCATAATATGTTTTGTTTTATGTCAAAATAAATAAAGTGCCAAATACTGCTTGCTCTTGGGGAATTACTGGAATTACTGGAATTGTTGGGTCTTTGTAAATTATAGAGTGTGGTCTAGACCTACTCTATCTGTAAAGTGTCCTGAGATAACTCTTGTTATTATTTGATACTATAAATACAATTGAATTGAATTGAATTGAAATAAATGTAGTGCAGTAAAAAGTACAATATTTCCCTCTGACATGCAGTGGAATAGAAGTAGCCTAGGATACAGTAGCAAAAAAATGGAAATACTAAAGTAGGCTAAAGTACAAGTAGACCTACCTCAAAACTGTAGGCTACTTAATTATAGCTACACTGATTGTGACAAACTGTGCAGCTTTAATAAAAGTATGTTTGCCCACATGTCCCATAGGCTATATAATTATAGATCATGAGTTTGTGTGTAGTGTGTATCTTGGGTTGTGTTTGTAGGTTTCATTTTCATAGACATATATGATCATTTCGGTATTCATTTTGCTTGTCCAGAAATGCGGTAGATAAGCTCCATTAAAACAAAACATTCTGGACCTGCTAATTTCAAAACCCTGGCTACGGCCCTGTGTACGGTCAATTATTATTATTATATATAGTATTATTAATGTGTGCGCAGTAGGTGAGTGTCTCTGTTGAGGGATGGAATAAACTTCACAGTCGCTGTCATTGCTTAAGGTTAAAGATAAAGTATTTGATAAACATTCGTGTTTTTTACTGACTGTTTAACTGACTGACTGCGGCCATGGATGTATTGGGTCCCTCCATGGATGTATTAAGAGAACGGGTCCCTCTCGGTCTTTCTGTCAGTGGGTGGGGCCAACCATCCTTTGGCGGTAATGGTGATGATGGTGATGAGGAGGAGTTAGCTGCTGCTGCAGATGTTTGTTCACTGCCTGTGTGGACTAAGGAACCAGCTAAAGTTGGTCTCTCGAATCTGAAACACGGCACATGGGTTGCTGCTTGCTCCATTGGGGGAAAAGACGGCACTACAAGGGTAACTAGCTAGTTCCTGGTCTTATTTTGGGGTACATTCATAATCTCCACAATTCTGGAGCTAGTAAATGGCTCGAAGGCGAAGCGTTTCCATATAGCTAACGTTATATCACAGACTACGTTAGCATCAACATCATAAAGTATGTTGAAACGTTATCAGTTGCTCAGCTAGCTTTGTTAGCTTTATGTCACATTGCAGCACAGCGAATTTAAACGGTGTAGATGGGTAACGTTACCAGTGTTAGCTAGCTAGTGAATTAACGTCAACGTAGTGAAACACGTTTTAATTGATTCCTACTCTTCTCTTGATCAGGTGTCGGGCCAGTGCTAACAAGGCTATCAATCATCCATCTGGCGCTAATCACTAACAGCAAGAAGTAACGTTAATGTTGGTGTGTTGAGTGGAGTGACAGGAGTGGGTGCTTAAGTTAACATTTCTAGTCACACACGTGCAGTAACCTTGAAACATAGTCCGTGTCCACGCACATCCCCATCCTGTCTGCGCTCTCACCGTAGTTCAGTTTTTAAACTTGTGTCTAACGTAACATAGGCCTATACTGCCGTGCAAAGCGAAAAGGAAGCTGTTATCTTTATAATAAAGATATACAGCTTCCTCCCATATCCAATAAGCTGTTGCGTTAACAGCAACGTTTAATAACTTAGTGATGGTTATCCTGTGTCTTCTTAATGTACGGGGTAAATAAACAGCAACAGTAGTTGTGAATGGAGAATATAATCATTTCATCCACAGAGATGTCTTCTTTGAGTTTATGGACAGGGACACTTAGTTACAGCAGCCATATTGGCTCAAGCATGCAGACCAGATGATACGCATGCAGCATGCCAGTGTTGCCAACTCCAATGAAAGTCGCTAGCACCAAGGGGGGCAGGCTTCTCTCCTCAGAGCGAAGCCGCGATGGCGCCATTTTGCTAACTCCGTATCCATCACCCCCGTTAGCATCCCATTGACTGCCATTCATTTTGGCGTCACTTTGACAGCCAATAACTTTACATCTGAAGCATTTAAAGACTTGATTTGTCCATCGTTTATTTCTAAAGAAACACGACAATGTATAAAAGGCTCCAATACCTTGTATCTCACGTTATGGCTCCGTAGCAGACGTTTTTATAAAAATAGGCTAACGATTGTGTCATAACCAAGCGACTTACTGTCACATAGTAGAGGAATTACCGTAAAGTACAGGAGAAGCTCGCAGGCAGTTTCGACGTACATTAGCTGTTTAGTTTAATTACTAATATTAACTAGCATTTTAGTTAGCAATAATTAGCCTGTACCTATGTTATCTCCTTACATATACCTACGCTCTCCGTCTCTGCAAGATTGGGAATGATTGAGATTTCTCTCGGCACAGCTACCAGAAGACTTAAAACTTGCAGACACGTTGCTCACGTCACAGCTACGGCGGGAAGCTCAGTTTGCAACTGCGCAGTAACGCTCAGTAACGCTCAACCATCACCGGAAAAGTGCTGGTAAGAGACTTCACTTGTCTCCGTCAAAAACAGTGGAGTCACTCGGTCCATATTTATATAGGTCTATGGCTAGCACCAGCTCCAAAAGTCGCTAGATGACGTCATACGCTAATTTGCATATTTGTGACGTCATTACGCAATCATTTGTATGAAGCTTAGTGGTTGTGTCAGCAAAGATAAAATAATAAGTAGCCAAATAATCACAAATTCAATACAGGAATTTATTTTACCGTAGGCTATAATTATTACCAAAGCCCGTCTATGGAAAGCCGTTCCACTCCCCATTCAGCCCCATTGTACCGACTTTGGTTGCAGTTCCACCAGAGTTCCACTGGGGGTGATCACGGTCCAGTGCAAAATGAATGGGACCCTATGGAGCTAGACGGCTAAATTTGTCTCTTTCGCCTGATTGTCGTTGATAAATCTCAGATTTGATTGTAGTTTTTGCAAGTTCAACATGGATTATAGGTCAAAAGTTGAATGAACGAGTACTTATGCCCTTTCGATTTGTTACAGGTTGAGTCGTTGTTGCCCATACCACGCTAGCATTCTGCTAATGAATGCTGATTGGTCATTGAAGGACTGATTACGATCGGAGATCCCACTTGACGGCATCCGAAGCGGAGCCAGAATGTCAGAGTGAATATTTCGGCGTGGTCGATAAAACATTAGCAAACCTCTTTCTAGCATGTGTATTGACAGGGAGAGCCTAACCTGTTAGCTGTGTTGTCGATGCCTCAAGAGTAAAAAGGAAGCAACTCAGAGCTTGCCGTAAAGCAGTATCTCTGGCCGTATATGTGTATGACGTCATTGACATTTTAAAAGGCTTTTTAGAACAAAAAAACGACTTTAAAAAAATCTAACACCCAGCAGTATGTATTTTCTTTGCCTCCCCTTTCGAATGCAACATACAAATTATATGGATTTTTAGGGGTACAGCTCCATAGAGTCCCATTCATTCTGCACTGGCCTGTGAGCGCCATCTAGTGGAACTCAGAACCCGGGAAGTAACAAGGGAGTGGAACTTCTTCCTATATTAGAAATTCTTTATTACTTAGGTAGCCTATCTTTGAAGTAAAAAAAAGAAATTCTACAAAGGGAGGGAAAAAGATCGATAGGAAGGAAGACTGTTGTCCCACTTTGGTGCCAGCTAATGGGGATCCTTTTAACAATAAACAATAAATAAGTCTCAAAGAAGGCTGGCTTGCCCAGGGCCAGGCCAGCTCTGCGGCATCTTTCTGCCGTTGCATCCCGCTGTCTCTCCTAACTACACCGGCCCGGACCCCTGTCCCTGCTCCTCTCCCCTTTCTACCTGCCTGCGCAGTGATACTGTCTATGAGTGATACTGTGCATGAGGAGACAGCGGGGAGGGGCTGCTCCTCTGCTCCGCAGTCACAGAACAGACTGGTTTGGCGGCCACGGGAGAGAAACACTTTGCGTGCTTGCTGTCATTTCTACAGAAAAGTCGCTAAGTTGGCAACACTGCAGCATGCAGGCCTAATTTCATTGGTCAATTAATGGGACACATGGCACTTGTCCCTCACAGACCCATTAATTTGTTTTGCTAGTGTTTGGCAAACATGAAACGGGAAAGCAATCAAATCTTCACAGCTGTGAATCCTCAACTAGGTCTTTTTACTAGGTGAATGACTGAAGTTAGTAAATTAGACTCAGTCGTTGGTCAGTTGATTAATATCCAGTCGTTTGTTATAGGACTTAGTAGTTATACTACTCTATAAAAATGGAGCACAGAGTGAACTTTGCCATCAGAAATAATGTATTTGTTTGGAAAGCAGAAAGGGGTTACAGTGGGCACCAACACTTTCTGTGACTGTTCAGACAGTTTACTAGTGAATTAGAAGCACTGGATACACGCATGCTCTCCAAACACAGTCAATTTAGCAACTATTCAAATGCATACTAAGAAAAAGGCTAGGATAGTGATTGAAGATTAAAACACCTGGGTAACCGCCTTTACCTCTGTTGAGGTTGGGTAGAAGGTTGGGTACCGGATATACCAGACCAGCACTGAGAGACTTGGGAGGAGCTTCTTCCCTCAGGCCACTAGGATCCTAAATGAGGACACTACCTAAGACTGCCTTGCTAGCATTTGTTCTGATTTCATGCAGTCTGTGGTTTGGCCACGTTCTTTAAGGTATAATATGAACATGTATGCCGTGTAACAATCCGAAAAGATTGTTTTATTCCTCTGAAATATTCAAATTTTTTATTTATTTGATAGGGACAATGCACATTAATGAACATCTGCATTGAGACAACAAAAACAGACGTAAACATGCCTGATTATAGCCACAGGGCTAATTTACATCCGTAGTCCCTAGACAAATTACAGAAATGCATAAATTATAACATACAAATCTAAAAAAAAAAAAAATAATACAAAAATGAATAAGTACAGGCAAAAGTAAAATAGTCACTTAATGGTTACAAGACTGGTTTGCTTTAAGCCACACGTTGAGTTTGGTTTTAAATATTATTAATGTCGGACGTTCCCTAACACTGATGGGGATACTGTTCCAGAACTTACCAGCCTTCACAGACAAAGCATTTTGCCCAAAGGCTGTTCTTCTGAAAGGCACCTCACAGTCACCTCTAGTGGAGGCCCGTGTCCTGGCACCACTGTGAGTCTTTGATTTAAAGAAGTCCGACATGGGAGGAGGGGCTAATCCATTTAACACTTTGTACACAAAGCAGGCATATTTAAAATGTTTAAAATTCTCTAAACTTAATAGATTATGCTTTTGTAAAATATTACAAATATGCAAGGACATTGGCTTTTTATGAAAGACTTTTAAGGCATTTTTATAGAGTGATTCTATTAATTTAATGTACAACAGTATTCAATATGTGATAAAATCATACAATGTAAAAACACTTTGGCAGCCCCAAATGGTATAAAAGGACGAATTTGTTTAAAATTTTGTAAATTAAATTTTACTGTACTCAATATTCTTTTTACATGTTTTTTCAAACTTAATGTGGAATCAAGGGTCACACCAAGGTGCTTAAATTCTGAAAAAACTTCTAATTATACTCTACTCAGTCACGGGACTGTTTAGTGAACATCATGCAAACTGTTTTTTTAGTATTGAGTAGCAGACAGGATTTAAAAAGCCATTCATTTACAGGGACCAGGGCGGAGATCAGGATAGCAGAAGCCTCTTGAACACTTTTTGCACTTGTGTAGATGACTGCGTCATCAGCATACATTTGAAATTTAACATCAACACAAGTATTTGGAAGGTCATTTATATATAAAGAGAATAATAAGGGACCAAGTATTGACCCTTGAGGCACACCAACGGGGACATCTAGGAAAGACGATTTGACACCGTTAATGTTAACACACTGTTTTCTTGAGTCCAAATAAGATTTAATCCATTGAATGGCATTTGAAGAAAAGTTAAAATATGTCAATTTAGACAATAAAATGTCATGATTAACAGTGTCAAATGCTCTTTTTAAATCTAAGAACACAGCACCAGCACAAGCATTATTATCCAATTTACTTTTTACTTTTTCTATAAACAAACTGTTGGCAAATTCAGTCGAGTGATTGGTGCGGAACCCAAATTGCATAGGATGCAAGGGAGAATGGCCTTTATTTAGATGTTCATTTATAATTTTAGCAACCCACTTCTCAGCAACCTTAGAGACCACAGTAAGGATACTGATTGGTCGGTAGTTGGCTACATTTAATTTATCACCAGATTTAAAGATTGGGGTGACTAAGGCCATTTTCCAGAAGGATGGAACAAGTCTCTGCTTGAATGATAAATTGATCATGTTATTGGAGCAATTAAGGAGTTTTTACATAATTTTAGAGAATGTGAATCTAGCCCATACGCATCTTTCGATTTTGAGCGCTTAAGTGATCCAAAGATCTTATCTACCTCCAGCTCTGTTATTTCACACAAATTGAAAACAGGCTTGGAAGGATCAATGGGTCTAGGTATTTTCTCAGATGGCTCAAACAGTTCAGTTATCTCCCTAACAGATTTAGAAAAGTATTGGTTAAATTCATTTGATAGAGAATTTGGGTTTTTTACTACAGTGTTGTTAATTTTGAGTTCAAAGTCTTTTTTTTGTCTACCAAGTAATTTATTAAGATTTTGCCAGATCTTTTTACCATTTCCTTTGGCATCAGTGATAATATCCATGAAGAATTTTGCCTTTGCCTTTCGCATATAGTTAGTGACTTGAATTTTTGCCTATCTACTGTAAGACTTGATTTTATTGATTGTTTTTAAGTTGCACATCCCTCTCCTTCATTAATTTCCTACACTCATCATTTAACCAAGGTAACAACTTTCCTTTTCTCTTATTATGACTCCCTCTTTTGGTTAAGTTTAACATTACTTGATTAATTTGAAACTGAAACAGATTACTACAATTCTCTATGTCCTCACTTTGATTTAATTCACTCCAATCGATTTCTTGCAAAGCCGCCACAAAATTTGGCATTTGATTTTTTGGAATCGCATTATACACAGTATGGTTGTGTGAAACTTTGAATCGTCTTTTTGTGAGCTTTCTTGAAAAAAAGAAGGCATTATGGTCTGATAAACCAGTCATAAAGTTAAATGTTTTAATAATTCTTTCAGGTCGATTGACAAAGAGTAAATCTATTAATGTTTTGGAACGTGAAGTTATCCGAGTGGGCTGTTGAATTAATTGTGTAAAATTATAGCGGTCTGTAGTGTCTTTAAGATGTTTTCTAACCTTCTTTACATTCCAATTTATGTTAAAATCACCAATAATGATTGTTTCTTTATTTAGATCACAATATTTGAGAAGTTGTTTAAATTTTTCATAGAAGTCCAACAACAAACAAACAAAACTCCTCCGCCCCTACCGTGATCCCTGTCAAAAATACTGCTTTGTACTGCGCTCCCTCTCTTCATTCATTCTCTAGCTCTCTTGCAACAGTCACGTGATACTTCAAATCACATTCTTCCTTCCAACCTGTTTGGCAAGTTGAAACCTAGCTCTTCCTCGCTGTGCTATATCAAGCAAGCTACAGACAACCCAATCCTTGGCAAAGGAAAAAATAAGTACAGTCCATACAGAATTGCTGTCCTAGACCTGGAATGTGTTGACGTCCAAGAATGCTTATTAATACCAGGTATAAATACAAAGGAAAGTAAACAAATGTCATTATTCAGATTAACAAATTTGGTTAAATTGTTTAATAATGTAAAACTGCCCTTGATTGTTTCGCATTGCATTTTATTGGTTACTTATAACACTCCTTTTTTTGTGGTTTCTGTAGCAACCTTGTCCCTTACTGGTTTTTATATATGCAAAGCACCTCATAAATCTAAATAGGCATTCATTTAATCCATCCTCTCATTCATTTACTCATTGACAGTGACCCCATTTGCCCCCAAATGTCCATTAGGCAATATAGACACAGTCTCAGGATCACTTACTCCATCTCTGTTTCCTCTCGGCAAAACTGAGATGTGTAAAGCACTTCTGTGACACTGTGTTTTTTATTTTTCTTACAGATTATCCCAGTGAAAATTTACTCCTCAAGAATCAACAATGGCGGTTTAAAACAGGCATAGTCTCAGCCTTCCAGTTACACTCCCACCTCCCTTTCTCTTCTCCTAGTCTACACCCATTTCTTCATTCTGTCCAATATTGTATTGCTCTCTTCTTTCTCTTCCTCGTCTCATTGACTTTGACCTGGTTCTGCCAGGAATCAGTCCGTCCTCCCTCGCTCCTCGTCGCTTATTTGTTACTTCCACTGAGTTGAGGCTGAAGACTGTAAATCCCTCAAAATGGTTGCTGATGTAGACTCAGGGTCTCAGGGCAGCGGCGTGCGGCTGAAGCAGGAGATTTCCCTCCTCCATGGGGTCTGTCTCATCGTGGGAAATATGATAGGCTCCGGTATCTTCATCTCACCTAAGGTAAGAGTCTCTGCTCTGTGTCTGTGATTTATTTGCCCTGATTTAACTAAAACTTTTCATTTTTATTTTCATATCATATCATATCATATCATATTGCTCTTTTATTGTAAAATGCATTATATTATTCAAACATTAAATCTGAATTGAGTAGTTATTGAGTAATGTTAAGTGATTATTTCTCAGTCTTGGTGCCATTGTTTGGTCTGCACCAGAGTTCAATTGACAGATTTCACAGCACCCTAAACAAACTGAAACTAGGGCCCTTTGAAATTTGTTTTATGCTCTATAGTCTCCTAATTTCTTGTCCTGCAGGGGGTTCTTAAGTACACAGGCTCGTTTGGCCTGTCCCTGGTAGTGTGGGCCATTGGAGGGATATTTTCAGTGTTTGGAGCGCTATGCTATGCTGAGCTGGGTACTACCATCCGTAAATCTGGTGCTTCCTATGCCTACATCCTGGAAGCTTTTGGAGGTTTCTTGGCTTTTATTCGGTATATAATTCTTTTACTCTAATTGTTGTAACACATGCCACATGTTCTTTAAAGTCTACCAAACACTTCACACTTTGCATTGTTTTTATACCGCTCCTGAAAACAGATACATTTTATAATCACACCATAAATGATTTGCTATATCACATTGCATATCCATGATTAGAAAGGAGCTGGATGAAGACAAAAATCCTATTTTACTTGCCCCTTTTTCAAATGATAGAACAAACAGAAATGGATAAACTGTCGGTCAGTTAGCAATGCATTTTACAGAGAAAAGAGAGAGAGAGAAGACCAAAACAGCACAGTCTTTGATAAACAGTCCATTGGTGTGTTCTGTGAAATCCACTTGATGCAGAACTCTTGCTGTTCTTTTCTGTAAGAAACATGAAGTATAGTGAGGCTAAAATGAGTTTTGGCAAGTAGGAGTATGCACTCACATACAGTACAAACCAGAATAGGTGCGAAGCCGAAAGTGAGCAGATCATGAAATCAAAGAAATAGCTTGCGCACTGCAGGTTGTGAACTATTTGTTTATAAAATTAGCTTTGGTACCTACATTCTACTGTATGTCTGGTCCCTTTTTGACAGCTGTTATTGTTACCAAGTACAGATGTGATTATCTCTCATGTAAAATTAACTTCCTGCCCAATTGTCACTTTCATGTTAACATTATTACTTGCAGTGTGTTGACACATTATTTTGCATATGTATCCTTTACTTATAATGCAAAAGACCACATACAGTATACAGTACAGTATATTGGATGCAGTTTCCCCCAGCAATTAGTTAGTCTCTCCTCTGCCATATCCTAACAGCATCTCATCCTTTCAATTAAGTAATGATTTAAACAGTAGCCTCACACAGTTATGGTATGTCCTTTGCTATATTAACATTCATGGAAGTGTTAGTTAGTGGAGGCAGTTCACTAATGTCAGAGATTATTATTATTATTATTATAATTATTATTCAAGCGTGTGCAGTACAGAATTTAAAATTGGGAAAGCCATTTTTCAACAAAAGATGTTATATTTATGAATTACAATAATAATAATTAAGACTTATCACTTCTGTAGATTGTGGACATCGTTGTTGATAGTTGAGCCTGCTTGTCAGGCAGTGATAGCTCTGACCTTCTCCAACTACCTGGTTAAGCCCTTCTACCCCAGCTGTCCAGCGCCCTATGTCGCCGTCCGCCTCATCGCTGCTGTCATCATATGTAAGGCTCGTGTGTGTGTGTGGGGGGGGCATGAACAAAATACTGATTGTCTAATGTGCATCATTCAATACAACTGTGTAATTTCTTTTGCACCCTGCTTGTGTACTGTTGTGTTTACAGTGACATTTTTATTAGGGTTAGGCAAGTTATCATGTTAACTCATTAACGCAGACAATTATTTTATCGTGCTTTAACGCAGTTTTTATTATTTCTTTTGTTATTGTAAAAGTATGTCGCTCACAGGCTTTTATTTTGTAAAAGTCTGTTGCTGACTGCTGCCGCGCTTACAGGAACAGAAAATAAAAGTACGGAACTTTTACATGGCCATTTTCATTTTAAAGTTCTTCCAGACGGCGCATTCGACAGAACCAAAGTTATTTGTAACCACTGCAAAGTTGAATTTTCTTATCACCGGAGTACTTCCAGTCTGAAATATCACCTAAATGCAATACACACAGTTGATACCAGCAAATCATTCAACGACACAAACAGTGGCGCGAGGCTTCGGCAGACTACATTAGATGCAGCGTGTGGGAGAAGTATAGATAAACAAAGGCAAGAGAACCTAACAAATGCCATAGCGAAGTGGATAGCTACAGACTGCAGGCCGATTAGTGATGTGGAGAATCGCAACAAATGACGGCAGGTATGAGATTCCCTCAAGACGCACCATCACAAGAAGAATACACGAGTTGTATGAAAAGGAGAGGACTGCAAAAGTGACAACTTTACAACAATCACACGCTGTTGCTCTCATTGGGGACTAGTGGACATCACTGGGTAACCATAATTACCTCAGCGTTACAGTGCATTATATTGATGAACAGTGGGCGCTGCATTAACATGCTCTGACTGTAATGAAAACAGAGGAGAGACATTATGGTGAAATGTGCGCAGGACACTTTATTGAAGTTTCCCAGCAGTGGAATGTGTGGGCAGTGGCAATAAGCTTTAATTTTGTATTTGCTTTGATTACATTAAGTTGAGATTTACACTAAATATTGTATTTAACTGCTACTGTACAAAATGCTGATGTTAAGTGTTTGCAGAACAAATGTTATGGCACTTTAGTTCATATGGCAGAACATTTAAAATAAAAATTGCGCTATACACTACTTTCGAATTATTGGATTTTTGCGTATAACAATGCGATTAATCGCAATTAAAACTTTTAAAAGTTTCCCAGCCCTAGTTTTTATTTGATTTGAGGTAACTAGCTGCTGTAAGTTAATGTTTACCTTCTATTTTGACTCCTGTTAAGTCACTTGCAAACTGTTGAATGTTTGAGGAAGAGTTTAGGGGGAAGTTCTCACAATAGTTGAAAGGGAACAGCCACACGTTTATAAGGAAACGCTGTGTTAAAATGCTCTGTAGTTGTGGCCGTTTAGGTCGACCTGTGACGGTTTTCCTGCAGGTCTTCCCCCCCCTCTCTCTCCCCTCTCATATCTCTCTCTGCTTTCCTGTCCAATAAAGGCAGAAATGCCCAACATGTTTGTTTTAGCTGCTCTGTAGTTGTTAAACCATGCATGCTGCATTTAATTGTATAACGCACTTCTATGTGGTTAGCCTTGGGTGCTGTTCCAAACATAGCTGCTTAATTTAGTCTTTGTTTCCATAACAATTAGAGGGATTTCTGTGCAGCTACACTTGATTTCTTCTTAATCCTACTGTGCTTAGTGAATTGCTATCCTAAAGCTTTGTGATGCTTTCAGATAAAGGGCATTTAAGAATAACTGCAATGTAAATACAGCTTTGTAACCTACTGTAAAACCTGTTTGTTTTGTTTATGAGCTATAGTTTAGTGTATAGCCAACTGTATAGCCAAGTCTGAGCTGTGTGACAGCTCAACAGAGTTTGTGCTTTGCCACATATAAACAGTGCAAAACAGAATTTTGAAGTTGATGAATGAATTTACTCATGCCCCTATCCCACTTAATAACAAATATTCAGTATATGATTGTATATCTCAGTCCTCTTTTCATTGACTTTCATTATAGAAAATGAATTAGAATTACAGACATTAAATAAATCAAGACACATTTTCTTCAGAAAGTTCTTGACTTTAAATTCGAATTTGTGCTTTATCTACTCCCCTCTGCTTGTGTCCACCATGTTAACTGCTGTTTTCTTACTGTTTTTCCCCATCAGGTCTGCTGACTTGTGTGAACTGTATGAAAGTGAAATGGGGTGCTATTCTTCAGGTCATCTCCACTGTAGCCAAGGTCCTAGCTCTCATTGTCATCATCATTACAGGATTGGTTAAGCTGGGGCAAGGTAGGATGTCCTAGAAACTTTGTATTATTCCACCGCCACTGCTCTGACTTTACTGGAAAAAAAAGGGATGAAGCACATGGTTGGCATGAATGTTTTCTTTTCTATTACTAAACTGCTTCAGACATGTGTATATAAAAGGCCGGGCACACTAGTTATCTGTATATTTCTAAACAAATAATGAAGGCATCAGCTGGATTAAATAGTCAGGAAATATTTAGCCTTGGACGATGAAAGCAAAAAATACACTTTAACACTTCTAATGTAACAACACTGTGTTGGTGTAGGTTTTGACCAGAACTTTGAGGACTCATTCAAAGGCTCCAAACTCGACCCTGGTAACCTGGCCTTGGCCCTCTATTCAGCACTCTATTCATACTCGGGCTGGGACACGCTCAACTTCATCACGGAGGAGATCAAAAACCCAGAGAGGTACGAGGTCTTGTATTTCAGAAAGATTTTACAAGCATTATGGATTTTCATTCCTGATGGCATTGCTTCTACTTAACCACATAACTGTACCCACTGTAAATCTAGTATTGCATAAATCTGACTTTAAACTAAGTAATCTTACTTTGTACTTTCACAAGTCATCATCCCCTCATTTTTCTCTTTCTGAAGCTGTGTGTGTGTGTGTGTGTGTGTGTGTGTGTGTGTGTGTGTGTGTGTGTGTGTGTGTGTGTGTGTGTGTGTGTGTGTGTGTGTGGGTGGTAGCAGCAGCAATTCTTTTTCTCAGCTCTCGTCAGTAAATATTTAAGACGCAACGGAGAGCCTTGAGTTGATGAAAAACACTTTTCTAATTTACAGGAATCTGCCCTTGTCCATCGCTATTTCCATGCCCATTGTCACAGTGATCTACATCTTGACAAACGTAGCGTACTACGTTGTCATGGATGCAGACAAAGTGCTCAGCAGCGAAGCCGTTGCTGTGGTGAGTAGCTTGAGGGCATTTTCCTACACTGCACTACAGAAGCTGCATATGAGCAGAAAACAAATCCAGCAGTCCGGCAGTATGTGTGCATCCTGATATCTACCCATAAACTCTATTAGTACATCACAGGGCTTATCCAAATTGACAGCATCTGCTCAGCCTCATTGGGGCAGCAGGTTTTGATCTTTCCTTCCTGTCTTCTGCTGTCATCTCTTTTAGTCTGGCTGGCACTAGTGTCTGGCTCAATGCTCACTTTTGGTTATCAGTCCAGATGATGGCAGGAACCTCATTTAGCTAAAGAGGTTAGCGCCCCACACAGGAACATGGGGAAGTTAATGTGATTAGTCCATTGGAGGGGGAAGAGTTGTATGGTATTTGATCATATTTAGTATTCATTCTAATGGTTTACTAATGTTCCCTTCTCTTGAATTGAAGACACAGCAATTATTTCTGCAAACCTCGTCCCATGAGCCCCTTGCGCTACTTAGGCTTAACACCTCAGCACTGCACTGAAAGTTCAGTTACTGTAAAACACATCCTTAAAAAGAATCCTGACTAAAGAATCATATACAGCTTCTTTGAGTTTCAAGCGGCATTACTCTAATTGTTACTCTAATCTCTAAGTGTTGAGGTGCACTTTTGGCTCTCTGGTATGGTCATGTGCAGACAGCCGAATAGCACTTGTCAAAGTATGAGATTACTTAGTAAATACCAAAATCCACTTTACAGTCACTTAGCTTTTTCTCAGCCAAAGACACAGTCCCCAAATGGTACAGCACTACAACATTTTGCCAAATCTCTTTGTTGCAGACGTAATTCCTGCCGTTATCTCGCCCCTATTTGTTGCCTTCATTCATAACTGGTTGAGATTAAAAGCAGAGGTTACAGGTGGCCAGTGTTGGTAGTTTTTTTTTTTTTTTAGGAACTACACTGACCTACATATGGAGGGTGTTAACATATTTAGATCAGTAAGTTAAAATATCTTATAATTATTCAGTATGCACTTACAAGTCACATTATTAGTAATCCTATGATTTGAGTTGTGTTTTAGAGATTTAAATATGGAACATCATAGTAATCAACTGTTTATACTGTTATTTGCGAACACTCTTATCCCGCGTTTTAACGTTAAGGGCCAACGATCTTACTAATAAATTCATGTGAGCAATAAGAAACTTTGTTGGGATGTCTCGTCAGACATTTGCAGATGAGGTGCTGGGCTGGGGTCGATGGCTGATCCCTCTGTCTGTGGCCATTTCCTGCTACGGAGGCCTCAACTCCTCCATCATCGCTGCCTCCAGGTCATTACATACAAGCACACCTGAATGCAGATATATGCTATTCTACAAAATCCAATTTCTGCCTGTAATGTTTTGAATTTTAAGATGTCAGCATCACTATGATTAAACATGGTGAAGGGTTTTCACCGTTTTGTTTCTCCCGCAGGTTGTTTTTTGTTGGTTCCAGAGAAGGCCACCTGCCTAATGTGCTGTGCATGATCCATATAAAGCGTTTCACACCAATTCCTGCCCTGCTTTTCAACGTTAGTATCACATATTTTTGTGTGTCTTGAAAACAAATTGTGTATTTGGTTGTTTTGATCAACTCTGGATGCCTGTGTCTCTGGTGTGTGCTTTTTTTTTTTTTTTTTTTTAAACCAAACTCAATGTTTTTGTGTGTTTGTGATCTTCACTTTTCAGGGTGGCATGTCTCTGTTCTACCTGTCTGTGCCTGATGTTTTCCAGTTGATCAACTACTTCAGTTTCAACTACTGGTTGTTCATCGGCCTGTCGATAGCCAGCCTGATCTACCTTCGCGTTAAAGCTCCTGATATGCACCGACCTGTAAAGGTAAAGAACTGATGCAGCAGGAGTGCTGATGCACATATTTAAGAATCATAGTGACTGTGCCTTCCAGGGACACATGAGTTTCCCTGCATCAGTGTGGTATGAAACATGCAGACACATGGAATTCAAGTCAGACAGGTACCCACAGGGACCAACAAAAAAAAATACAGTAAACCATAAGAAATGTTCACTAAAGCCTCTTTCACACAAAGATCCCGGTAAATTACTGGGATAAACCTGTTTTACTGGCCAAGTGTGCTTTTGCATACAAGGATCTTTGACCCTGGAGGTCGGCTACAAGTCTGTCTCTTTGCTCATTATACTTATTCATTATACTCTTCACTGACAGTCCCTGGACTGGGACAAAGGACTGACTAATAGTACTACGAAGGGAGGGGACTATTTACAAAGTGTCATGTTTACCTAACAAGTGTCCGTGTTCATGAGAGAGATGACCTGTGGGGGAAGAGCTTTTCCTGTGTCTAACTATAAATGTAGCAGTCTGGCTGAAGAGGCTCTAGACACCTGGAAAAATATAAAAAGGATGTGACTTTCCACTTGCCATCACCCTGTAAGAAAGGGTATGCTGGGTAAACAGGGCCACCCTTTGGCCAAAGCTGTCATATCATGACATCTCTTAAGACTTAGATGCTGCGGCTGAACAGACAACTATATAAATAGTAAACATAAAAAGTAAGAAGATACACAAAGTTGCTATCTTTCCTCTAAAGGGATACAGTCATAGCAAACTCTTAAGCATTTAGACCTTTATTTACATTTGTTTACCCATCAACAGTGCCTCCAATGCAGGCCGTACCAAGTGATGATGATGTTAAAAGCCCATGATGTTTTGATTTTGATCACTCCGTTCATCAGATTCTTTTAGTAACCATAGAAGTGACTGCGCTGCAAGCTGGCGGAGCAGTTTAAGGCCAATTACAGCCATGATTAAATCATCAAAGGAATATGGTTCAAACTAATAATGTTTGTTAATGTTATTGTTTTAAGTTTAATCTTTGTACCTTTTTTTTTTTCTCCCTGACCTTTTGCTACCCCATTCCTTTTTTTCTACTTCCACTTTACTTACTTTGCCCTTGTCATCCTTCTCTGCCTGTCCGCCCTCCCCTCCCTTCCCTTTAG
Organism: Gymnocephalus cernua; assembly: GCA_023631565.1. NCBI lineage: Eukaryota > Metazoa > Chordata > Actinopteri > Perciformes > Percidae > Gymnocephalus > Gymnocephalus cernua. Next base: position 15,572,848 of record CM042438.1, read on the forward strand.
CTGTCTTTGTTCTTCCCGATTGTCTACTGCTTGTGCAGTGTATTCCTTGTAGTGGTTCCCCTCTACAGCGACACCATCAACTCTCTGGTGGGAATTGCTGTGGCGCTGTCTGGTGTACCAGTCTACTTCATTTGCATCCACCTGCCACCCAGCTCCAGACCAGCCTTCCTCAGTAAAATGCTCAGTAAGAAGCATGTCATAGCAGTGGTCATGTTTGTTTTGGGAGACCCCTCATACTGTAGTCCTTGGCTGCTTTTCAAAACAATATTTTTCTTTTGCTAAAATCATTTTTAAATGTAGATCATATTAAAGAATTCCTGACCGTTCAGACCAACATGTCTGAGAAAACATGGCTGGTGAATTGCCTGAGCTGCTCACTGGTTCAGAGGTTGACTTTTCTTAGTCGTTACGGAGGGTTGAGACTGTGTTTGAAACAACTCTTTCAATGTTAAATTACATACAATTGTACTAAAGTACTGTTGAAGTTAAAGTCTGACGATGAGATGGACTGGATTTTTGAGACTGATATTGATATTTGGGAGTTTAAAAAATCCGATTACGATATAGGCGCATAGTAATTTAACAAACACATAATACAACAAACAATCTTGATACGGAACTCTTGGATTTGTTTTTTTTAAGAGTTGTGACCAAGATACATACTGAGCGGCACATTTCACAGTTGAAAAATCAACTGTGCAATAGGCCAATGTCGGCTGATTTATTGGTCTGGCTCATGTATAACATCCAAAGTCCTGAGACATAAGCCGTAAAATGTCTCTGTGAATGAATGTGGCTGTGTGATGTTATTATGGATAACCTCTCAAAGTAGCTTACTAGTCTTACTGTAAGTTAGACCAGCTACCACATGTAAAAACTCCCCGTCTTAGTGTTAAGAGCTGAAGAGTGATTGAGATTTGTGTTTCAAAGTTCAGTGTAATATAGAGCCCCCATTCTGTAAAGAGTTCTGTAGTGCAAGTGTAAAACCTGAAGTTGAAGAATCCCCCCCCCCCCCCCCCCCCCATCAAATAATCTAATGCTGAAATGTTTAAATTAGAAATGCTTTAGGCTGTTTGTTCCAAAACACTACAATTGTTGTTTTAGTACTGTATTTTCAAAGATGATAGCTCTGAGTTTAACCCTTTTTTTTTGTTTGTTTGTTTGTCACTTCAGATAAGATCTCTCTGTACACCCAAAAACTGTGCATGTGTTGTGTGACCTCGCCTGATATCGACCTGGACAACATAGACCCAGACAAGATGGAATGATGGCGCAACAAAGGCCTTGTGTGAAATGCTGTATGGAGGGATGGGAGAGGAAGAATGAACACAAAGGAAGCTGTGCGCTGCAGACAATCAGGATTTAGATAAGTATAGTCTGATTGATTAAAGAAGGATGAAGAAACTGGAGAGGTGAGCTCAACACACCTCTCCCCTCACACATGAGCCATATGTATAAAGGAGAAGGCTTTTTGCTCTGAATGAATAGTGTACATGATAACCCTCCAACAACTTGGTGAAAGCTGAGCACATTCACATGTTTACACAATGCAGTGTTGGCTGTGCAATTCCCTCCACACACACACAAACACACACACAAACACAAACTGACCAAAAGCCTTAGGGTGACACTGCGACAAATGGATATTAACAACCCGATCCAGGAGGTATTGACTCGGCAAAGATGCCTGAGGTGATTTATTTACTTATTTAGGAGGTTGTTACAGAAAACACACACACAGGTGGATTTGAAAACTTGCTTTACACGTGTTGCATCACATCTCTGATGTTAACTAAGTAAGTTACTGTAACTCGTGAAAGGTGAGCCTGGATGGTTAAAACCTTGTGACCTTTTTAAAATTACACTTGTGACCCCTCATCACCCACTGCTTGCCTGTAAATGTCTTGATTAGTTTGCATCAAAATCAGACAGGTAATTTGCCAGTGTATGGTACTCATAAATGTATACTTTTTTGTTTTTGTTTTTGGTTAAACATCAACTGTATTGGTGAGGCAGCCAGATGACGTCCAAAAATATTGTTCTCAGACTTGTTGACAGACCTCTGCAGCAAATTTGCACATCACATTTGCATTTTCTGTTTTGTTTGACAACTACCTTGGTTATAGAAAGGCTTTATTCTGATCTGTTACTGAACTGGACCAAATGAAAAGATGTTTAGAGAGATTATTTACAAAAGTGCTGTTTTTCCTTGCCGTTTGAACAAGCCTGTTTTGATGTGCCAGTTGAATATGAATATGACCATAAATCCGTCACTATATGCTTCCTGCTTTTGTTCCACCTCAGTAATTCATGTGACATGTTTTAAATCCGTGGATTGCATCAGGGCTGTATTTGATTTCTGGTGCCTTCTAGTGGTAGCTAATGGTAGCTAATAACAACTTCCAGGGACAAGCAATGAGATGAAGTGTCCATCTACAATTTGCATGTTTTTGTTTATGCTGTTATTGTCAAATTGTCACCTTGTTCTCTCTTTTCAAACAAACACAAACTGGTGAGAGGAATGTAACTGGATATAAAACAAATGTGATTGTGATTGTTTCTGGATTTAACGGATGTATCTGCCAGACTCCTCTAGGTAATGTTTGTCTTCAGTGTGCAGTCTTTGTTGAAACAAGCCTCAGGATCAACTATGCTGATGGGTACATGTTGCTGATATTTATGATCTTTTTTTTTTTTTTAGCCGCTCTTGTCTTTAGAGTTTGTATCACAAATGGGAGATTTAATGTAATTGTTGCCTTGTGAATATATCACCAACTTGGACCATTTATTCACCGTGCGTTGCCAAAGGTCTTAAACAAGCTGATAGTTGGACCATCTTTCTGCTCACAGAGTGCAGTGGGCCTGTAGCAAAGTGTCTCTGCTTTCTAGTGAGAACATTATAGCTGTAGTGTTCTGAACTACAGGTGGAAACGAGTCAAACTTTGGTGTTTGTATGTGCCTTCTTTTAGTGTGGTCTGCCAAAGGCCCCGTCTATTTTTTATATTGTAACGTAGCTCTTGAGCACAATCCTATTGACTCCTGTGTTCGCCAAATGTTTTTCAGGTGGTCGAGCAGCTTCACATCTTATAATCAGGCCTTTAGATTGAACCATATGCAGTGTCTTGAGTCAAGCACTTCCACAACACCAGCCAATAGAAGCACACCCATATATGTTTAATGTTGCTTTCTCTCTGTCATCATTTAAACGGTCACTTTTGTGTGTGTTGTTAAGAAGAAAACTACCATATATCTGCAGTAAACCATTTGAGTGTATTTCCATATATTGCCATGTTATGAATTTATATGACTTATTATATGACTTGAATGTTGCAGTATATTTGATGTTTCATTGGGTACCAAATACTGAATGTGTGTTTTATGCTAGGGTCGTGTTTGACAAAGTTGTGTATTTGTAGAATTGTTTAAGTGCTTGCTTTGACTGTTTTTTTTTATTTATTACATTTTGGACACAGAAGAAACCAAATGGCAAGAGCTGCTTTACAGTGAAGGGCTGAGACAGAAGGTTGCTGTGTGTTAATTTGAATAAAAACAAGTACAAATGTTTCAGTGACTCTGACTGTTCTTATTCACTGCCCTTTACATAGGTTTGTCTTGAACCTTTGGTTGCAGTGGGCAGCTCACAGCCACTAGAGGTCATGGTCATGAAAATCCTGTCAAACTACAGTTTAGTGATCTGTCACTGTTGATTTAGCTCCAGGTAACTTTTTTTGTTTTGGTAAATAGGTTGCTATAAACTGCATTGAAGCTGTCAACCAAAGTTATTTTAAAGTTTAATTGTTTCTATATTCCCATGTAGTTTTTTTTTTGCAGATAAAAAAAATCAAAGAAAACTTAATAATGCAGTACAAAATATCTTGTTCTGATAGTAACTGAGCAGTTCTTCAGTAAAAGATAATCTGGTGAAGTGTGGACTACACAATTTAGTTACATAGTATAGTATTATATTACATATGCGTATTATAGTAAAAGTAGGTTAGACTGCCAAAGTTAGATGATGACTTGATGCTGTGTATTTCTAGTATGTACACACAGAAACTGTCATGGTGTCTTTGACTGCCCATCTTCCTTCCAGCCTCCTCAGGTAGCTGGCCAATCCCCACCTCCTGCCTATCAATCCACCTTTCCTCCCCGGGGGCTCCTTGCACAGGCATCGCATTTCAGCGTGGTGTGCACTCTTCACTTCAGATGCTGCCCATCGATAGGCGCTCATTCCTGCGGAGACGGCCTGCCTCTGTCCCTCCCCAGGAGTGGAGGGAGTTGGGTTCCACTGACTCATGCATAAAAGATAAAGCAGTGGAGAGGCAATGCAGCCGAGCACCATGACAGCTACTGTAACAGCTCTCTCCCAGAGAGTGCAGGACGGGCTGCAGACGAAGTGAATTATTAGCTTTCAAAGGTCCAGGCTGCTTAGGGTGGTACTTGGCACCACTAATGCTCTGGAGGAAGTATCTGTCCTGGGGATGTGCAGAAGCACCGAGGTGCTGCTCTTCAATGGGTGAGTGGCCATCACACACTGGCACCAGCTTGGCATCATGGAGCTGCCTCGACGCCTGAACTGGATACGAAACCGACCCTGGAGGCCTCATGTTCGCCGCAGAGAGTTCAACCGTAAGTGTCTGTGGATTGAATGAGAGGATTTTAGTCCTGATTTTCTACTAGTTTGGCTTTTCTCGGCCCTCACTTGTTTTTCTTTCAAAATGTCTGTCTCCTGGGTTTACCTTAATCGTCTTAACTTATCCCGTGAAACTGAGAAGCTCCCAGTGAAGTCATCTGTCTTGTCAAATAAAGTGTGGATAGTGACTCCGACAGACTGTTGTTGCTGCTCTGAAATCCTTATGTGCTTCACCCTGTGTATAATAGAAACTTTTATCTATTTTTTCTGAAGGTACTTGATGACCTTGAGCATGTAAATATAATGCACATCCTCCAGGTTTTGTGTTTTAAATTAGTAATTAGACTCAGTAAGTGCTACTCTCTTTTTCCACCAACAGGCACCATTTACATCCCCCCACAGTGAATGGGTGCTGGATAAGATTGATGTTGAGCGTGGTATTGTGTGGGAAATGTCAAAGTAGTTTTTGAGTACAATTATAGACCAGGTTCTATGTATTTTTATGACATAACTCCCTCTTATAGCTTCTGCATTCAAAATTTGGACCCATTCCTAGTCTGGTGATTTTGCAAACATCACACCTGGTTACTGGCAATTCTATCAGGCTGGGTCAAATGAGATGGAAGTGTCTCTAGTTGTAGTACAAGTAGTCTCGCATTGCAAGTCTCTCCAAAAATTCTGTGGAGTAAGGTTTTGCTCCTCCACACATACATTCTAGGTCTAGGATAAGAGAAAAAACCTCTGGGTTATTTGCATTTCTTTAAACCAATCACAATCATCTTGGGCTGCGCTAAGCTTTAGACGCAAAGATGGTGGCTCTGCAAAATGGTCTCGGGAAGGGACTTGTTTTATTGGAACATTTGCACGCCGCACTCAATATTAAATGAAGTAAACTGTTCACACAATACAGTAACGTGAGCTATATGAATTAGCTGGATACATGGTTAAATGTAATTTGCTCTTACCAGTATATCGCTGTGTGTTTGTCCATAGAAATCCCGCCATTCGGTCCAAAAACATCCCAGTTGGATAGTAAATGCCATAAGCATATCTTTGTAAATCTTTACAATCATTCACTGAAATAACCAAGCAGGCCTGCCTTATTGCACGATCCAAATTTTCTTCAAAACTTGCCATTTTTAGCGTGAAGCTTGCTAGCTCGAAGTTTGTTGTTGTTTCCTGTAGCGAAGGAATTTTGAGAATGGCAACACGGAGAGCGAGAGGCAAAGCCTGACATCGCGCCGGATGTCTTTATCCTGATATGATACAAGTAGGCTATTACTGAAGCACTTCTGGATGATTAAGACTTATTCTTACACGTTAACTTGAAAACTTTTTAATAAATCCCATCAGCAACATTTGGCACACACACACACACACGCACAGACGCTGGTCAGCTGACACTGAAGTCAATTTGATCAGACTTAATCAGAGAATGTTTAATTGAAATAGCATCTGTGTTGATTGTGTAGGATCAGATTGTAGGAAGAATGGATTACAGCACTCTGGCTGTGCCAAGTGGGTCTAGTGGTGTAATATTTGGATCAGGTGTTTCCTACAAACCTATAATGTTTTTTTTTTATTCCTGTGCCTTTTAAAAAGATTTTTGATGAAAAATATGAACTTTGGATACATACGCAAAGGGAGAACGTATCTAATGTTAATTGCCTACCACCATGGTACATTAGGAGTGAGGACCGATTGAAACTGAGTGCACACACTAGCTGCTGTTGTCTGAATGTTTCTGAGCTGAAAGGTATGTTTCTCTGGTAGTAAACATGTTCCCTCCAGCCTTTTTAATCTGACTGTCAGCAGCAGCAGCAGCAGCATTGCTTGGAAGCCAATGCTTCAACTGAGGTTGAAGGTTATTGATTATTTCCTCAGAAGTGTTTGAGTGGCTTTTTCCACTGCTGATTATCTCAGTATTTATTAATAAGAGAGCATAGAGTGTAGTTTTTTTTTAACTAGCAGCCACTACAGAGTAGATGCCTTGAGCGTTTAATAATTAGATTTAATACTTTTTTTTATAGCACTTCAGAACAACTTTACACTTTAGCTTTTATAGGAACCGCTCTGTCACAGATATGAATCTATTAAAGTTGTACTCGACTAAAACAGGAAGTTGAAAGAAGCTACAGTTAAAAGTCATCCTGTAAATGGTACCCTAAAGATCACTAACGGCACTTTGACCAGCTAACGGAAAACAATACTCTTCCTCTGAGTTGTTAACTTGTGTTTTGTGTTATAATGCACATTATGAGGGTGATATAGACTGTCCTTCATAAAGCCTTGTTGTCGTGCTTGTGCAGATAAACTGTAGTTATACTCAGGCTGTCTAGGGAGGAGTGTTTTTATTGATCCATATTTTGTCTTCCTTTCTTGCAGGAACAAGATATTTTAATGCATGTTATCTTAAATTCATATCTGCCAGTGAGGTGACTCACTTTAACAGCCCACCGTCCTTTGTTATTGCCTAGGACGGCGTGCATTGTGATTGTCATCCACTGTAGTCTGTCACTCAGTATGTAACCATGTGTTTATTAGGCCACACGTCTCACTGTTGTTGTGGAAACAGTGGTGAGATGAGTTAGATAAGTTAAATTCAAACACCAAAATCTTTTCTTAATCTTACATAATCTTGGTTTCACTGTGGTTATATGACACAGCTGGACAATAACATGAGGCAAAAGAAACAACTGTGTTGGCTCCTCATGTCAAAGTGTCCTTGAGCAGCACACATAACTCCAAATTGCTGCTGATGTATGTGTATGGAAGAAAATAGAAGTTGCTCTGAACAAAAGAATCTGCCAAATGAATGTAATGCTGATTTTTTTCTTAAATCGACAAGGGCTGCAACTAACGATAATTTTCATAGTCAATTAATCTGTAGATTTTTCTCTCGATTAATCGATTAGTTGTTTGGTCTCTAAAATGTCAGAAAATGGTGAAAAATGTGCATCAGTGTTTCCCAAAAGCCCAAGATGACGTCCTCAAATTTCTTGTTTTGTCCACAACTCAAAGATATTCAGTTTACTGTTACAGAGGAGAGAAGAAACTAGAAAATATTCACATTTAAGAGGCTGGGATCAGAGAATTTTGACTTTTGTCTTAAAAAATTACTCAAACCGACTAATCGATTATCGAAATAGTTGGCGATTAATTTAAGGGTTGACAACTAATCGATTAAACGATTAATCGTTGCAGCTCTAAAATCGACTGTAGCTTGAGTGCCTGGTAATCACAGGGATGTCCAAGTGTCCTTAAGCAAGACAATGATCCCCAAAGTCCCCAAAAAAAATACAGTATAAAATACTAGTGGGTAATGGGTAAATCATGAATTATGTATTGTTTTTTTCTATACACGTAATGCACATAACTCTTCCTAACCTTGATAAAGCAATGGATGGGGATCAAACCCATGATCTTTGGTTTACAAGACCAACACCTTGTCACTTGGCCACCACTGGAAAAATACATAAAATGTGTAAAATAGTTCCACGTACATTTTATACTTATTTTATTTTTAAAAAATTAAGAAAACATCACAGTTGTGTTCCCAGTGTTCACCAGTAGGGGGCCTCCACAGTTTGATAATATACTGAAATTGGTGAATGCTACACTCTCTCTCTCTCTCTCTCTCTCTCTCGCTCTCTCTCTCTCTCTCTCTCTCTCGCTCTCTCTCTCTCTCTCTCTCTCTCTCTCTCGCTCGCTCTCTCTCTCTCTCTCTCTCTCTCTCTCTCTCTCGCTCGCTCGCTCGCTCAGGGGGAAGTGAAGCAACACAAAACATTGCGCTTGTTCTCCACTCAACAATGTCGTAGTGTGTGATGAAAACGGCTCTCTTCCTCCTTGCAATGTATTCTTCCTGTTTCTGGCACCAAGCTGAGGGCAAAGTGCTACTCTTAAGGATCATCCAACTGATTTTTTTTATAAATATTGCAGAGGATGAAAAAGAGAAATACTTTCTTTCTTCTATCAAGATGCACAAAACCACATGCACAGTGAAAACAGTCTCGTTAATTATCTGTCAGACCCTAATTTTTTTACTTTAAATGGAGCTGAGGCCATTATGGAGGAGGTGGTTCAAATAAAACACTTCATGAGATTGTATTATATGACCTGCCTGCACATTTTTCTCCTCCTTTATTCTGTTGTTGTCACCCCCTCTCTTTTCTGAACCTCTCTGTCCCTCACCTCTGCCCTGGTTGCATTAGCTTTATTGCTTTCTTTCTCATCTCTCCTTCAGCCTCTCTTCTCACTTATCGTCCCTGTGCCCTGTGATCTGGCTCTCGCCCACCCTCCCCTCCCCTCCTGATCTTCATTATCCCCCTACTTTTCCTTTCTTCTCTCCAACCAGATTTGTAATGGTGCTCACTCTCTGAAAATCTTCCCACTCCATAGCAACGCGCCTTCTCACTAACTGTAGCCTCTGCTGTCACTGATGCAGGAGGCGGCGTCGGGAGGTAAAACTACATCAGAGGCGATTACATATTGCTTTGGCTCATTTTCCAGTTGTCAGCTGGAACTGGAAATCATTCTCCCTGTCTCTCTCGCTGCTCACTCACTCATTCTTTCTTTCCCTCTTTTTTCTCATTTGTTCATCACAACCTCCTTTCCCCCTCTTTCTGTCCTATCTGCATGTTTTGTCGTCCCTCTCTCAACCTGAAAAGAATTGAATTCACAAGCTTTCAGGGCACATGTAAGTGTAGAATCGTGTTGGCCGCCCTTTCTCTATAATTTTACACAAAGTCAACAAGCAGGGCTGCTGCGTGGGCTGCTTGTGAACACAAAGAGAAAGACTAATGGAAAAAAGGAAGACAAGGGGAGAGTGAGAGACGGAGGGAGGAGAGAACAAAATAAAACACTGCCTGCATTTCCCAAAGAAGAAGGGCTCATGCTGTATGCATTTATTTATGCTGTACATGTAGTTTTAATTGACAGCAAGTCTTCCATATATGCCAGTATTTTCAGTCACTGATCATGATGCTTATAAACCCAGACATGAAGAATGCACTCCTGTTGTCATTAGACTATACTTTACTTTAGTCCATGGTTCTGGTTTTATTTGCTCAGGTTTTGAAATGTCTTTCTCTGAGATTTCTGCCACTACCCCAATAATGGCGAATTTCATTTATGTTGCTAAAAGCAACAAAAAAAATAAAGAAATCTGTAAGACAGATAAGACAAATAAAACCCAAACCACCCACGTGCATGGCTACATACCACTAACTGTAGCTATGTGAACTGAGCTGCATTCACTTTTTTTGCCCTTTTGGGGGCAGCGGACACAACATGTAAACACAACCCTGACATATCACCTTTTAAGTTGATATGGCTTGCATTTTGGCAAATACTTGCCTATATTTACACGTCCACCGACTCGGAGCAACAACATCATTCATTTGGAGTCATGTCTTTGTCCATGTGATGTTCCTAAGTTCAATATCCACTCTCTTTTAGCTCTATTTTGGTCTCCACCAACTTTTGAGGACAATATCTGGCCCTTGAATGCTCCACTATGTTCACCAGCTAGTCGCTAACTTGGTCTGTTTGCCATTTGGTGCTGGACAGGAAGTGTACAGTGGGTTTTTCAGGGCTTTTTCTTTGAAAACAGGTGCCTGCTGAGACGAAAAGTGACATGATGAGAGTCGTAAGAGTAAACCAAAACAGTGTAAAAGCATCAAATTGAAAAGGAGCTTGAAACATTTGGTTAGAAATGCACTTAATGTTGGGAAGTTCAGAATCAAGCCAACACCCACACTGGTGAAGCACCGAGCAGGACACTGAATGTCATTAGGTTGTTGTTGTTACAATCCAAAGGTTATTATAGAAAAGTTCATGTTGACCTTGTCTTCTGGCTGTTGTGTTCCATAAGCCTCCTTCGTGATGACTCCCATGTTTGTAGGAAAACACACTTTAAAAGCGCTTCATGATGGAAAAACACAACAAGATAATACCAGGAAAAAGCTGAAAATGCTGTGATTACAATGTGCAGATGAGGTTGTTTTTTCACTTTTCATTGAGGCGTTTCTTTAATATCCCACTGCAGCAGAACAATATACTTGACTGCTATAAAAATATATACATGAAGTTCCTCTGAAGCATAGCAGGACGAATTAGTTCCATGTTATGTAATTCTTATTCCATAAAAAAAACGTGGTCTAATGTCCGCCATCTTTTCTTGATATTTGTTGGCTCTGTCTCCTCTTCAATGTGTGTCCACATTCTTGTCTCAGGATTTATTATGTATTTGCCAAATCATCACTTAGTTTCTGTCAGGTCTTCAGACATCTTTCTGTCAGACACCAAACACTGCATAGACAACCAAAAACGCCTCCCACCATCTCATCGTTTGACTCAATTCATTGGGACACAAACGAGAAGTTCCTGCTGAGTAGCATAAGGCTGACTAATCAAAAGATTCAGCGTCCCAAGGCCAAGCCGCAAGACTTGGCATCATCTGAGTATATGGCAACACTAGCTCATGAGCTCATGGTTCCCATGTCCTTGGGTTTGGACCGGGTTACCAGTTTCTTCTTTGTGCTTTTCAGTAGAACTCCTGGGTTTTCATGGTGGCCAGGATGTGGCTTTATTGAGTGTCCATTACCCTCAGAAGGATGCCAGACGAACATAAGTGTGTGTGTGTGTGTGTGTGTGTGTGTGTGTGTGTGTGTGTGTGTGTGTGTGTGTGTGTGTGTGTGTGTGTGTGTGTGTGTGTGTGTGTGTGTGTGTGTGTGTGTGTGTGTGTGTGTGTGTGTGTGAGAGAGAGTGTGAGTGTGAGTGTGCGTGCATGCGCGGGCGCGTGAGAAAGAGACTGGCCTAAGTTAAACCCATGCTGGCTTCACCAATGAGAAGAAACATTCAAATGCTGATGAACCGGAAAGACGGACTTGATTCCACTCTCCAATGCTGTGGGAGAGTCTCGGCCTGTCTGTCTCAGCTAAAATCTACTTCTTTTAACAAAATTTTATAAATTTGCTGTTACCAATAGGGATGGGTGTCAAGGTGGGTGTAGTACTTTCTGAGTACCAAACAAACTGTCCTGAGCTGAAAGATGGCATTGGATGCTTGGTCAGATTAGTCTTGTGTCATTATTTATTCAAAATATCTTCATTAGGGTCCGACTTTGAGTCATGTTAGACAGTATTTTATCAAAATAAGGTTCTGCTTTGTGTATGCATTGTGTTGATTTAGATTTATTTTGTCAAAGGTTAGTTTACTCGTAATTGGGAGTACTATTCAACCTGCGTAAACAGTTATATAATGCCATCAATGGCTCTGGAGGAATATCTTTTTAAACTCAAAAAATAACCCTGATGATCTCATAGTGATGTCATAGGGGTTATCTTGGCTTGAGCTTGGAGACCACGCATTTCTAAAAGAGAGCCTACGTTGCAAACTGGAGGCGTGAAGATTGAAAGATCGTTCAGCAGGCGGGGAGGATTTAACAAAAAGAAGCTATTGGTTGCATTGTGGGAAATGTAGGATCTAGGGGTTTTGGAGCTTAACCCATATTTGGATCTCGGCCTCTGCTGCTTTGATTTTTACCATGCTTTTTTCTGTCTCTTGCAACTTCCCAAATTATAGAAGTGCAATAATAAATTGCTGGATTTACCCTCTTAAAAAACATGTTTATAATTATTAATGTGAGATATATTTTAAAAACGGATCAAAACTCAGGTATCGTATTGGAGCCAGTTTAAAAAATATCATCAGCATGTAACTTATATGTTTCTTTGTTTTTATCTAAGTGTGATGCATCATTATTTAATGTAAGGATTTGCGTGAAATATCTGGTATTTAATACACAAAGTCTCAGGAACAAATTGCTTTGTGATAAAAATGTAGATGTATGTAGGTCATATAAGGTTGGTAACTAGTACATTCTCATACTCCAGGGAGGAGAACAGATTTGTAGTCACGCCAGATGTCATCATTCTGGATTGACTTGATGCAACGCCAGACACAGTGAAAACACAGTCCCATCCACACATGCAGAGCTTCTTTAGTTGGTTTTTTAGATGCCCTCATGCGTGATGATGAGCTGTCACTACAGTTTCCAGCCCAGCTCCCACTGCCCCTCTTCCTCTGACCATCGGGGCAGAAAGGCTACATGTGTAACACTTTCAGTGACCAGTTCTGTCATCCTCCGACTCTGAATAAATCCTCCACCCACGTCCTAACTGTGACACCCTTTAGGGCTCATGTGGCACATGTGCACTCTGTTGTACTCTCAGAGAAATACAGCTGCAATAGGCACTTAATGTGATTTTACACACACTATTGCCCAACCTTCCTTCCATGTCCCCACCCTATTTCTCAGAAGCTGTGTTGTGATATCCTCCCTTCCTGTTCACATGGACAAATTTGTTTAAATCTATATACATTCCACCTCTGCCTGTTCACTCGATCTCTTGAATCCAGATGTTTGATTGTAAGTGTGTACATACCTGTTGACAACAAAAACAGTGCAACATGCCTCGCAGCTTGCAGCTCGAACAATAACAGTGAAAGTCATTTTGTCGGGTAATACTGCCCATCTAGAGTACATTGCATCAGTTGTTTTTTTTATTTGAAAGTTGACTTCCCCATTGTAGCCAGCAGGTGTTGGCTCTAATGTATGCTGGTGATGTGCTGGGCGGCGTGGGAGAGGAAACTGTGGTTTTCAGAGTTCTTGCCACGCTTTTGCCCCACCCTGCTGCAACCCTCCTCATCTGGCTTCTGGATTACCCTGACAGGAAAATATCTCTCTGTCAAAAATAGTAGACTACTAGATTATGTAATATTAAATGAACTGCTTGGGGCTGTGGGGAGATATTAACTGTCAGAAATATGCTCAGTCATAGAAAGGTGATTGGCTGTAGCATAAGTGTACTTTCATAAACTCTGAGTTGCAGTTACTGTTGCTATGTAGTTTAAAATAATAATGGTGGAAGATTCACCTCTCGAAATTCTTGTCAAAGAGAATCTTGGTTTTGTATTGCAGTCTTGCGTTAGGGCCCTGACATACCAACCCGATAATCGGCCGTCAGACAGTCTGGCGAGATCAGTGACTCAAGTCTGTTCTGTGCGTTCCGTGCCGTACAGTGGATGTGCTGGTTGTGCACATGGCTTTTTTTAACGTAAACCTTAACAACCTAATGTAGTAAGTTAATGATGTGCTCCTTGGCTCTGAAAGTGGCGCTTGTTTACAACTGAACTGTAAGATAGTTCGCCAGCCTGTTCAGAGATGAACAGATATAAGGCTGTGGCCTGCTGGTTTATTTGGTTGAGTGCTTTAGCTGTTATCTCTTCCCTTCAGGTGTAGCCGGCAGCAGCAGGGCACAACATGAGCACTGCCATCTCTGTGGTGCCAGTCTGCACAGCTGGCAGGGAGCGGCTGTATTGCTGCTATTGTCTGATGCCCTCGGTGCCCTCTGGGACAGAGACAGAAAGGCAAAGAGTAAATGAGTGAGAGAAAAGGATCCAATTGTGGAACAGAGAAAGACAAAATACAATAGCGACAGGGAGAGACGGGGAGAGAGCACAGAAGTAGAAATTGGTGACAGCACAAAAAGGAGCTGAAGGCTTCATATTGACAAGGAGGCATCTGCTGGGATTATTCTTTAACATAATGTACCGCAGAGTCAAGACATACAACCATATAAAGATGAAAAGATATCAATATGCGTACAGTAGGTATATCTACCAGTTGTTCCTGCTTTTTATTAACATCCTTTTAACTTTTTTCTTGCATCTCACTATGCTGCCTACTGCACACTAAACCAGGCAGTATATTCAAACAATTACATGCTGCCTGTTTGTCCAGGTGGTGTTTGCCTGAATAACGTGAGAAAAACTGCTAAGAATCTGTAAAGTTTGAACTAACACCGTTTTAAATTCAGTACTAATTTGTAAGTCCCTACATTCTGATGCTCTCTTGTTTGCACAGACTTATTTTCTGATAAAAGACCTCTGACTCCAGGCATTCATGTTCAACCAACGGTTCACTGTTTGCTTGTTTTTTATCAGAATCAGAATCAGATCAGATCAGATATGCAGCAGCTCTAAGTTGTCTTCATTATACCCATTCTTAGGTCTAAGATTTGGCTAACTTGGGTTTTACCTGCTCGTTTTGGTGTAATTACGACCGTCTCTCCTGTACTATTACTACTTGGAGGAAAGTAGAATCAAAATCCAGTGTGTGATCTCCAGTCTGTTGTTTCTTCCGGTATGAACAGTTTGCAGATTCCCCAGAAAAGATGTGTGTGTGTGTGTGTGTGTGTGTGTGTGTGTGTGTGTGTGTGTGTGTGTGTGTGTGTGTGTGTGTGTGTGTGTGTGTGTGTGTGTGTGTGTGTGTGTGTGTGTGCGTGCGTGTGTGTCTTTAAGTGTGCGTCTACATGCATGAGTATATGTGCAAGGTGGGCTACAGTATGGTACACTGTGGTCATCCTCTATCAGACACATGAAGCCACAGACGTTGCACACAAACACTAACTCACACATGTGCACCTCAAATGAGTCAGAGAGTGCCATGGCAAATTGGATTTACCACACACGCCCTCATTATTGTAACCAGGGTAACCAGGCGCCCCTTCACAATCATCCTATTTTGTCATCCTTCTTTGAAGGGAGAAAAAGGGGGCACAGGCCTGGTGAAGGGAATGATAGGAGAGGAGAGAAGTTGTTGTTTTTTTACCCATCTTTTTTTATGTCTATTTCACCCATACCTTTCTGTCATGCTTTGGGAGAGGAAGTCACACTGACATCAATATGTTTTTCCAGTAGTTTTTCCATCAGTCTCCTCCTTAAACTTGCCCACCTGCTCGCCTCTCTGTGTATTTATTATCTCGGAGCAGACTGGGGCCTGGGCTGACAATAATATGCTGTAACAACACATTACACAAGTTCCCTAATTTGTTCGAGGTTCAAGTTCAAGTTCTGGAATCCGGTTTCCACACGATTTATGAATTGGCTTGTTGTGTTGCAACAATATCCTGTTGCGTGACGGGTATATTTTCCACTCCTCATTTACACTTGTGATTTTTATAGCTTCATGGCCTGTTGCTTTATAAATACATATTCTGCAATCCTGTATAGAAAGGTGCTTTACACTTGGATATACTTTGTTATTGTTTTGTTATTACATAAGTATTATGCATTTTACAAACTCATTTATAATAACTTCTGATCTTAAATCAGGGGAGAATATAAAAAGAGAAACATGTTTTTTTTATGTTTCCAAGCTAAGTTGACATTTCTTTTATAATTCTGAAAAAAGCGTTATTGAATATTCAGCTTACTCTGTATGTTGAGATGCTGTGGTTTTACGAATCTTCCAGCTACCCCAGAAAGGTTTACAGTAAATAATGTTAGCACATCTAAATGTTTGGGTTAATAATAGAAGAATACAATTGTCTGATGCTAATTACTTTCTCTAGTTTACTAGTATGTTATAGCCATTGTAACATCTGTGCAAGGGGCTACATACTTGCAAATTAGCTAGCACCATAGAATTATCCTGGATGCTAATGAGTTGCTGTTTCCATGCTAATAACGGATATTTTAGTTCACAGTAACAGGCAGCACACTGATGCATAATATCAGGGCCAGAGGAGCGAGTGTGTAGGAGGCTGAAGCCGCCTATTCAGCCTCCTGGGATACTCATCATCTGGCTCGTTTCAGAGCTCCATTGTTTGACCCCATTCAAACAACGCCATTGTACCGAACGGGTCTGATTGTGCTACTCTTTGCCATGCCGGAGTAAGTGTGACTATGTGTGTGTGTGTGTGTGTGTGTGTGTGTGTGTGTGTGTGTGTGTGTGTGTGTGTGTGTGTGTGTGTGTGTGTGTGTGTGTGTGTGTGTGTGTGTGTGTGTGTGTGTGTGTGTGCGTGTGTGTGTGTGTGTGTGTGTGTGTTGTGTGTGTGTGTGTGTGTGTTTGTCTGTGGCATTGTGTGTTGCATCCCAGCAGCATGCGTTTGCATTTCCCGAAGCAGAGGGTTTACTCTGCTAGTGACAACAATGTACCCAGTCATTGAAATGCAGCAGGGCAAATTCAGACCCAAACGTGACCCCGTTTTCTGGCACTGCTGCCTGTAAAGTAGCTCATAGTCAGAAGCTGCTGCTGAGAGAGAGAGAAAAAGTTGTTGAAATGTCTGAATGCAGCAGCATGTAGCAGTGAACAGATGGGAGTGGGACGTGGGCTTTGCTTTGCATGTGTCAGTATTTTGTATGTGAGTGTTTTACTGGCCTGCATGACCAGTGATTCTCCATTTCCCGCATTATGTTTCAAGGATCAGAGCACCAAGTCAAATATTCTGTCTGTTGTGAACCACCATATTGGTTAGAGAACATAAATCATAACTGTTTAAACATCTTGTGATTTAATCAGACAAAGCTCTGGCTGTTTAGTTTGACAGCTCCAACTATCAAATTTAAATTCAGTGTTTGCAAGTAGTTCATGTGGTTCTTTTGCATCTTTATGGTTCTAGATGGTTTTGTTATGCAGTTTATTTATAGTCTGGCTATCACCAGACCAAGCTCAATCTTTTAAGATTGAACATTAGTCTGGGGAGTCTGCTGTGTATTTTCTACTGCACAAGAGGCGTGACCAACGGGCATAGTTCAAATGACTGTGTACGCAATTGGATAGTCCTTCAACCAATCAGACCAACGATCCGGGTGACGTAGCAGCGACAGTGGCATCAACGGGTTGCTGCGCTTTGGGGGCCGGCTTGTTGAGTGTAAACAAAAAGCTGCTCGGTCGCTTCTCTATCGTCATCGTGTTAAACCCGCCAATAACGTGCCAGGTGGATAAGCCAGTTTGTGATTGGTTCCCGCTAAACTGTTATGGAAGCAGGATAGATAAACGTACAGGTTTCCAGCCTGAGCTGCAGGGCGAAATCAAATCGCCGGCAGATTGGGCGGGGTTTACCCAGTCTAGTTTATTTCACCACTTTCTGTAATTTCCTGTTGCTGCTGGGAAAGTTACTCCTTCACTTTGATCAAGAAGTTTGTACTAATGATCAATTTCCATCAAAATGTCAATGTTTTGTCTACAAAACTCAAATAAATGTTTAGTTTACAGTGTTATAAACCAGAAAATAACAGCAAATGTTCACTATGGAGAACCTGGAACCAGTGTTTTTTTGTCTTTTTGCATTATACTATAAATGACTATAAATTAAAAGATTAATCGATTATAGGAATTGGTATTCTACCAAGAGGCTCTTACACCATGTATAGGCTAAATCTAACACACACATACCCAAACACCTAACTGTAGTCTATTTCTCACATCCTTCTCCTCAAAGAAATCCTCTCATCCTATACTCTGTTTGTAAACCTCGCTGTTCACCCCACAAGTTACTTTCAGTGACATGTTCATATTCAGACTCCACATCCCACCTCCTGATAAATGCGTGTCTGAATTGTCTGGACTAGCCTCAGTGAAAATGAGTTTGTCTCCAGGATCTGTTCCCTTGAGCTTTGGCCTTAAAGAGAGGCGGTGACAAGGGAGAGGGAGTCTAAAGGAAAAGTGATAATGAATTGACTTGAAGCCTAGTTTCTATTTTGGTTTGGAATTGGTTTATGTAAATGGGGTGTGAGTCAGAGAAACTGCACAGTAAAGACAAATCGAGGCACGGTGAGAAAGAAATTCTGTCTCTGCCTACCTTTTTTGACTTTTTTCAACTTAGAATAAATTAAAGGTCAAAAAGAGACAATACTGCATGCTCCCAGTAATTTGGGAGTGAACATGAAATGCTTGAGAGGTACTGGTAAGGGGCCTTCTGGGGATGGTGCAAAATTCTTAAAAAGCTGGATGGAAACTATTTCACCCTTCCGATGACTGGCTGGAATTACATTATTCATTATACATGACACACATTTGGAGTTAGTTTAGTTCACGGGATGCACCCAGTTTGCTTTGGGTATCCAGATGTACCAAACATGTCTCAGTGACTGAGCTACAATGGTTGAAGCTGAAGCTATAGTCATTATATGTCCAAGGTATATGCAACGTTGTCACAAGAGCATTTTTGCCAAGCTTGCGGCGTGGCTCGCGTGATGGCAGTCGGCCCATCACTTTGGTCTATATTGAAACGTGTTGATTGTCATGAAAAGTCATTCATTCATATATCTGGTTTTGATTTGTTCAATACTTTAATTTATAAATGCAAAATTTATGACATTCCTATCAGCCTCAGTTGTACTTTGTGTTTAGTGCAAATTAGCAAATGTTAGCTCTCAACAATACAGTGAACACAGTGAACCTCATACATGCGTGTATTAGCATTGTTATGATGACAATTACTATGTGTGCAATATCAATGTGTACTAAACTTTGCAATATTTTCTATTTGCAATACTGTGAATTCAATCATTCAGTCTGTCTGCTTATTATATTCAGCTCTTTACTGTTTACTGCTTCTTTACTGTTTACTGATTTATCGTATCTTGCATTTTAACTGATGCCTCTTGTTATCTACTTTACTGTTGTAGCAGTGCAAATGTCCCTGCTGTGGGATGAATAAAGGATTATCTTATTTTATCCTATCTGTCATTGTGAGCATTTTAGCATTTAGCTCTAGGCACCACTGTGCCTATGTACAGCTTCACAGAGCTGCTAACATGATTGTAGACTCCCTAGTCTTGTTTTTAAGCTCAACAAGCAAAATAGAAACAGCTGGCTCTTAAGTTTTGATTGTTTTTACATTTTGAGATGACTGCGCATTTTCTGAAGGATAAATATAAGCCTTGCAGGTCATTTGACAAGATTTATCACAATTTTAAAGACATGTCCAGATTCCTAATAGGCTTATTGTTCTTGTCAACTACTATTTTCCAGGTTAAGAATGAACTTTCAATCCCAACTCTTCAAAAATAATATTAATATACATTGTGAAATCAATCTGATGATAACACTTTGCTCATGCACACATCGTACAAGACACGCAAACGATTTGTCATTTCTGGAAACCGTCTTTGTTTGGCTGAACAGAAGACTTGCAGCTTGGGAAACCTGTTAAAAATCTACTCTACTGCACAGCAGGTGCAATAGTTCCTTCCAGCTGGATAGAAGAGTTTTTGAGGATTCTGGAAATATCTTCAAAACAGCAGCATGTGGCGTCAAACAACCTGCAGTGTTGTTAAAAATTTGGCTCATATTTATGTTTCGAAAACACAGATGCTTAGTGTTGCTCTGTGACTCAATCATCATCAGTGCTGTAGTCCCAAATGTAAAAACTATGATTATAAGAGAGGTAACAGAACCTTCCACAGTGTCTGAATCTGTCTTCTTCAGAGCAGGTGTGTGTGTGTGTGTGTGTGTGTGTGTGTGTGTGTGTGTGTGTGTGTGTGTGTGTGTGTGTGTGTGTGTGTGTGTGTGTGTGTGTGTGTGTGTGTATTTGTGTGTGTGTGTGTGTGTGTGTGTGTGTGTGTGTGTGTGTGTGTGTGTGTGTTTATTCGCTGCGTCCGCGTCACTATGAAGACTTTTAGCAGCAGCAGATGACAGCAGACGTTATCAGCTCTGCTGAGGCCCACTCGATGTGGGCCAAGTGAAAAAATAGAGACAGAGCCATCAGTGTGGTCCCGTGATTCCTAGTTAGCAGTGAAGGAATGACAAGTAGAGCCACATCTCACACACGCCATGTCACGTACACACACACAAACACACACATTTTTACACCCTTTTTGCATGTCCTTGTTGGCTCAAAATACAGAATCTAATTCTTCCTGGTAATCACCAGCCACTCAAGCTGGCTCATTGTAGAGTGCCATACTGTTCATATGAACACAGACGTGCACACACCACTGACCCTCCCCTTACAGTACACACACACATGCGCACACTTACTCATACAAGTGCTCTCCAAAAAGCACACTCTCACTTCAGCTTTCCACAAGATGTTATGAAATCAGCACTGTGGCTGAAACTTAGTGAAGGGGCTGGGCGTCGTCTCTCTCTCACCCACACACACACACACACACACACACCCACACACACACACACACACACACACACACACACACACACACACACACACACACACACACACACACACACACACATTCTCGTGCACAGACAGCTGAATCTCAATTCAGTCCTCTCTGCTACTCGAGCAAGGAGCCTGCCTGAAGCGAACAGGCCGAGCCGGCGTTGATTCAATTTTACAGCCCAGTCACTCTCTCTGAAGCTCCGATTAGTCAGCCGAGGGGGAGAGGAGGAGAAGAAGAAGAAAAGGAATAGTGATGGCTATGATCGACATTGCGGAGGATAACCTGGATGGGATGATGCGCGAAGAAGCGGAGGATGTCTTCTATGAGGACGGTAAGGCTTGCCAAGGGTCAGTTGTAAGAAGTGAAAGCAGGTGAGGGTTTACAGGTGGGCTGCAGGGCTGGTCGAGGAACACAGCCAAGTCAGACTGGTCTGTTGGTGACTTGTGGTTGTGATCGGGGTTAAGAAAAGGGCAACGTGGTGGTTGGAGTGTGGCCCAGAGGGATCTCTTTAGCTGTGTAGGTGGGGTTGTTTGCTGCATGGTTGAGTAGGCTCTGATGCACACTGATGCTTTTAGGTTACTACCAAAAATTGATTTATTAAGAGAAAGAAAAGTGTCAGTATGCCACCAGTTAAAGTCATATTCAGTAGTTGCAATGATTGTAGTAATTAGTGTAATGAATCCTTGACTAATGAGAACGTCATGCTTTCTCTCTCCAGTTCCCATTTGCAGGAAATCTGTGCAGTTTGTTTATTGATTTTTCAACTTTTACCCTTTTTAGAAAGCCAAGAGCAGCCATGCCCTCTGCAGTGTGGGCGTTCTTGTATAACAGGCAAATGTTTTAAGCAAGCATTATGCACCACAAGAAAATCTTTTCAACATGCACTTTGTGTGAGTGTTATTTTTTTATTTTAAAACCAGCTGTAATCATAACCTTTGCTCAGTTGGATCCTGAATGAGTGATGAGCAGTAAAGTTACGGCAGGACCTGGTGAACATCCAGAGGTAGAAGAGAAGGTTGTGTAATAATTGACTACTGTTCAATGTTTTTGCAGCCATTAAAATAGTTATCTCTGACCAGAATTATGGCTAAAGCATTATGGATAATGATGCTTCATAGATTGGCTCAGTACTTGCGTATGTCACTCTGTGTATCAGTATAATGCCTTTTGTGTTTAAAAGAGCACTCTACTACTTTTATAATGTTGCTGGATTCTTTTTTTTAATTCCAACTGGTGCAAAATGTAATTTTTACCCTTCATATTTTGTTTTTCACAGTGTTAATTACTAAGCTTTAAAGTTCTGATGGGCAGATTTTGTTACAATTTGACAAAGCTAGGCTAGCTGTTTTCCTCTGTTTCCATTCCCTATGCTAAGCTAAGCTAACAGGCTGCTGGCTGTAGCCATATATTAAACTGACAGACATTAAAGTCTCTCACACCAGTTGCAAAACAGTTGATTACACTTATTTTAAACCATATTCGCAACACACAAACACGCTCAGAGCTAAGTGCTCTGCCATGTAGGCCATTATCTTTTCATTGCACAGAAACTGCTTACACTGTACACATTAACACACGTATATTTATACATTTAAAGACATATTTAAACTCCATACTTACTCCTAAGTGATCTGCAGCAGCTCCACTGATGATGAGTGGACAGTGAGCTGGAGGATATTTGCAGATATTGCATCATTTGGTGTGTAATGTGTGTTAATGCCGCTACTGACCCACTTCTGTCTGAGATACACCGATGGTAATGTGACGTTCCCTTTGAACAACACAGCCAGGAGGTACGCAGCCAGATGACTCTCTGCAACAAACCAGCCAGTCACAGCGCACAGATTCATGTGGAGGTTGGCCAGCAGGCATCAGTGTGTTTATTTGCAGAAACAGCTGAAGGTTGCAGAATATGCATCACTTACATATATTTTGTGTTCTAATTAGCTCTTTGGGTTAGTGATGGAAATTATGCTATTCAAGTGTTTCAATTGTATTCGTGCTAAATGCAAATTTACTACCACTGACCTATTTTCTTTGTAAATAATTTGTTTCATTATTAGTGTGGGGTGTATGATTTTGCAAGAGTCTAATGTAGTGTGGTTTCCAACGTAGGGGTCTGAACCCCACAAGGGGTCACAAGACAAATCTAAAGGGGTGGCCAGATGATTACAGAGGCAGGAAATACATACATTTACAATTATTTTTGGGGTTTTCTGCTGCAGATGTGAGTTGCCCTTAAGAGTCTATGGCTTTACTTGAGTCTTTTTCTTTTCATGCCACTTTCTACTTCTACTATTTCAGAGAGAAATATTGTACTTTTTATTCCACTATATTAATCTGACATCTTTATTTACTAGTTACTTTACAAATTAAGATTTTTCCACACAAAACACATGTAGTTTATAAAATACAATGTTTTATTATAAATTAAGCTACCCAACAATATATAGACCTACGAGTCCAGCTGACATGATCAGCCGATTAAACACTTAGTTGATTAACAGAACTGTTATGATCGTTTCCGGTTTTTCAGCATTGAGTACTTTTACTCTTAATTCTTTAAGTACATTTTTCTGATGGTACTTACATACTTTTACTTAAGTAACATTTTCAATGCAGGACTTTTACTTGTAACAGAGTATTTTTACAGTGTGGTATTAGTACTTTTACTGAAGTAAGGGATCTGAATACTTCTTCCACCACTGGTTGAAATATGTCACTCAAAACCACAAAAGTCAACCTCATGTTGTATCTGCAACAATTACATTTCAAATGTTGTGCTAATCATAAAGATGTTGAGATCTTTCACTGGATAAGTGAAAGCTTTGTCCTGTTGGTGGTGCTAGATGAAAAGTCAGGGGCTCGCTAGTGACACCATAAATATGAGTACTATAATATTCATGGCAATCCAACGGTTGCTGAGCTATTTCAGCTTGGACAAAAGTGGAGGACCGGCTAATAATGCCATTCCTATAGAGTCACTGAGCACCACTGATTGTATGTGATGCATAAAATAACATAATAAGTGAAAGATGAAGACAAGAGACCATGAAGCAAGTAACAGACATCCCATGTTGAATTACTACAACTACAAGCTTAACCAACATGAGGCACTGACTTCAGAGTTACTGTTATAAAAATGGAGTGTATCAAATGTCTTTGCTGTCATCTCTGCACTCCCAGAGACAATAGGTTGTTTTTGGCATGGATACTCTAGATACTCTAGATACTCTAGCTTGTCGTTCTTTTGCTGCTGTGCTGCAAACTGAATTATGACTAAAGGAGCACTTCTTTTAGCCCAGCAACAGAGATGTCAGAGTGCCTGAACAGAGCAGAAACACAGCCACAAGCGCACTTTCTCCCTCCCTTTTTGCTGCCTTTCCTCCTCACACACACTTTCAGCGAGTCCCGTTCAGGTCGCATGAATTAGCAAAGAGCTGCTGTTAGCTCTGCTTAGTGGGAACAATGTGTTTTAGCTTCACCCCCACCAGCCTCAGTTAGTGCTGCCTCTTATAAGTCAAAGCTGAAATCAATTAAAAAGCCGTTGAAATTTGTGGCGCATGTTGACCGGGTAATTCATTTTAAAATGTGGTCAACGCATACATATACACATTTCACCACAGGGGTCTGAGTATACCTACGTAGATAGTCAGTAAATAGTAGGTAGGGTGATTTGTGTCTGGATTAAAGGGTCTGTTCACCCAGAATACAAAATAAAACAAAGATTTTCTGTTGAAAAAAATCAGCTTTAAATAACATGCAACTAGAAAGGATACATGCTGTATGACAATGGGATGGTAGTACAAACTCCCCTGCAAAATGACCTGAATGATTCCATTCAGATCGTACTGTACTGTACACACACGTTAACACAAACACAGTGCTGCTTTCTTCACTTGTTATCACACTTTACCACACACATGCACATAATTATCAGAAAAAATGGCTACACCAAATGAAAAAAAATATCAGTAAAAGTGCACAGCAGCTTCATTGAGACCAAAATAAACACAATGGCCTCTTTAACTCCTTCCTCCTTATGAGTAATTCAAAGGGCCTGATTTTGCTCTGCTACTCTACTCATGTGGTTGGCAGTGGAGTAGCAAACAGTGTGCAAAAGCAAAGTACAGAAGAGTAGTGTGTCCCGAAGGAAAGCTGCAGTAGTTGGGCTCTAATGGCAGTAAAAATATAGTTGAGTATGAGATCGATGGTGCCGTGGTTGAAATGAAGCCTTACTGTTTGGTGTCTAAATAAACCTGTGTTTGACTAACTGGGTCGAGTCCGAAAGCACGACAGAGCTGTCCTCAGTCACATGTGAAGAGCTTGTAAAAAAGCACTCTGAATTACGTTTACGCTCAAGAACCACATAGGAAATAACTTTTCCTTTGACTTTTAAACGTGTTGTATGTTGCTGCTTTGCAGTTGTGTGTTAAGAACTTAATCCCTGTCATTGAATACAGTTGTGATTTAGTGAAGAGTTTATCCGCTCTGATGCAGCATTGTTTCGGATTGTTCCCGTTTGTGCAATAGGATGCATTTCCACTCCTACTCTGACTACTAATTACGTGAAAAAAACCACAAATTGCTGGGATCAACAAGCTATTGTTTGTTTTGTTTTTTAGATTTTTTTATTAAATCTTATTCTGGCACAATGGCATGTCAGTCACTCAGATTTTATGGGAGTTTTCCATTCAGCCAAAGTCCATCCACAGATTGTTTTGAATTTCTTAATTCCAATAATGTAGTTTTGGTAATGAAATAAGTCCTGAGGGGATGGGTCTATGTAATGGAGTGAGGTGACACTACACATGAATGGGGCTAAGCTTTGATGTATTTTCACCTGTGCTCTTTAAGCCTTCACACCAGACTTTGCCAAAGGGCTTTTCTTTCATGTTCTCAGCTAAACAACACCTAAGGAGGGAACAAATCAACAATCTAAAGGCATGACACAACATGCAGGCTTATTTTAATGCAAGCATGCCACAAACACAAAGTTGAGGTCTTATTTCCACACTGCAGAAGCTTTTCTCAAGTGGTGGTTGTAGCAGCATTCCTCTGGTAATCTAAGAAACAAGAGACACTAATACAAAGAAAAGGTACCTAGGCCACATACGAAAAGTTAGAAAGGAAAGTGGGAAAGGAGCCAAGATTACTCTACCTTTGACAATTTAATAGTTTGCATGCATCCTTTGAACCAACCCCTCTGGGTGCTCAGGTATGATAATGCTGTTGGTGTAAAAGCCGTTGATGTGCAGCATTACACAGGGTGACATTTGAGGTGAACAGTTGGGTAAGCACGGGCTGTGATGAAGGCCAGAGATAGACTTTTTTTCAAGATATGTATTTGAAAGTAACATAATAATGTGCTGCTTCCTTCCATAAGCAGTAAAATCTTGCATCTGTAGTAAAAACAAAAAGTTAAAAAAGGGATAAAAACACAATATATCCATGGGCATATTTCCACTGTGGTTGATTGTGGGGGCAAAATGACAGATTTTCAAGTCAGGCAAGACAACAACAAATTAAACAGACAATCAAAAGCATTTTTTTGATTGATCAGTAATTATTTAACAAAATTATTATTATTATATTATTTTTACCACTATCTGACTATGGTTATGTAAGGTATACCAAAAGGAACTGCTTCCAAGCAGTAGGCTGCATGTATTTTTGCCCATTGTACATCTAAAGGTAAGTATGTGTGTATGAGTACAAGGTTCAGTGTCCTTGGGCAAGACACTGAACCCCGAGTTGCCTGCTGATGAGCTAGTGGCGCCTTGTACGGCAGACGCGGCCTCAGCGTGTGAATGTGTGTGTGAATGGTGAATGGTTCCTGTACTATGTAAAGCGCTTTGAGTAGTTGTTAAGACTGGAAAAAGCGCTATATAAATACAGTACATTTACATTTACATTAAACTTAAAGCTTTAGTGCGTAACTTTGTGATATTAATAAACGTCTGTTACATTCAAGCCATTGCCAAATGAGTTGCAACAAAGTAAATTAAGACTGTCAGCTCCACACAACTCTCTCTGTATTTCTCAGTACGGCTATGTTCAGAAGATCGTGTCATCCGACGACTTTCCCGGCGCAGAAGCTCGAGTTAAGATAATTACCTCTTCTGAAGAGTCCATCATGTTTTTTCAATCCTCCGTGTCCTCCTTGGCTACAGGCAACTGTGTGGAGGAGGGGTGGGGGCTCGGGGACGCATGTATCATGTGGACATGCCAACAGTTTTGTTGTCATTACTTAGAATTCCTCATGGGGCGACAGAAACTACGCACTATAGCTTTAAGTATTTGCAGAACAAAGTAAACTAAGCTTTTTGAAGGCAGTAGTTTGGTGTTGACGCTATTATCATCTACCTTACATTGCATAAATGTGCTGTGATAAAAACAGATGAAAGTTGTCTTGCTTTGGTGGATTTTGCTGTAAGAGATGCTACTAAGGTACTGTTAAAGCCTGAAGCTGCTCACTGTTCCTCTGATGGTTTAACATAATCAAGGGCCTCTTTAAACAACCCACAGTGCATTACACCTTGAAAAATCCATATTCAGTGTCTGATAGTTATGATTTGGGGCTTGAATCAGTTTTAATACATAATAAATGGTCCATCAAGGGAGGAAGAGGCCAGTGATACTGGCATTTTCTCTGTGCCTTTTTGTGAAACTCAACAAGCTTCACTTTAATAAATATCACAGGTGTGTTTCATAGACTCAGCTCGCTAGCCGGGTCAGATTTTCTGTCTCCAGCGTCCACTGGCTGAGGGACCGTAGACCTGCGCTGTCGCTGACAACCGGCCCGCTGTGACCAGCTAACTAGCAGACAGCTGAATCCTTTCACAACAACATGGCCATTTGGAATGAAGCATCGAAAGACCAAGTGATCAACATGATTCAGGCTGGCAAATGCTGGTTTGTTTCTTGTATGTATCATAGCAACAGTTTGTATATCCTTTTTGAATGACAAATTCATACTACTGCCACCTGCTGGTATGGAGAGTTATTTCCTCTCATGCAGACGCGGAGTGTACATTTTGGTGTTTTGTTCAAGTGCAACCTTTTGGCCAAGACACATCCAAAACAGTCGGCCTTCGTTGCCGCTACTTCTTTGATGTCAGTTTGGTGTGTCTGGGCCTTTAGAGTTAGGGGTTAGACAACACATTATGTCCATGAGAGTCTCTGCGAGTATAGTACAAACCAAGATGCAGAAAGATAAGTGAAATTGAAGTGTAATGTAACTACTGAGTGTAATTTTATTTGCAAAATATGAAGTTTAATGTTTGTAGAGAGAAGTGGAGGCTTTGGTATTCAATTCGGTCAGTCAGCATCTTCCACACTCAACTGTCGTATCTGCTGAGGAGTAACATAAGCAGGATGAGGTTTTTTATCTGGGTCATCTGAGGCAAAGAGTTTTGTTTGATTTTATTATCATTATTTAATTGAATTGATCAATGTCCATATTTAATCAAGGCCATATCAGTATTGTATTGTAACTTCATTGGAATAATTAACTTACAATACCTTTCTATCCAGGCATATATCTTTTCAGGTGCAACCCCTTATATTTCTGAACATGACTATAGCTTACTACTAACATATGTAGACTTTATGGATGCCATGATCAAGCTAACGTATTGCACTCTCTCTGCTGCAGAGCACTGGTATCAGTGCTGGAGTGTTGTAATCTATCAAAATTTAGTGGGTGATAATATCATTCGGTGGAAGTGCATATCTGAGCTGCATTGGACATATAGGGCAGGAGGGGCGGCGTTAGAGCCAAAGAGGTCAGTGCTAGAGGTTGGAGAATGATCTAAAACTGACTTGATCTACTTGCCCTACTATAGAACACGCACAAATACACACACACACACACACACACACACACACAAATACACACACACACACACACACACACACACACACACACACACACACACACACACACACACACACACACACACACACACACACACACACGTACTGATTCACTCCTCTGCAACCTTGCACACACACAGGCATTGTCTTCCATCCTCAACATACACACACTGGCAGTCCACCCACACATACTGTCTGTCCATAGATGTCATCTCTGTCCCCAGCGATACAACACACTGAAGAACAGGACAATACTGTAGTTTGTGCGTCAGTGGTCGCTCTGTGTTGCGAATAGCTCTGACCTGAGGGGACCTACTGTGGCTGGAATATTACCGCTCCAGATCTCCCTCTTCCTGCTTCTGACAGTTGGCTCCACTGACCTACTTTAGCCAAAAGACTCAAACTACTATTATTTTCTGCAGTTTTCTATGACAGCGGAGAGAAGCAATTGAAGAGAGGAAAACATTCTTTGCATTTTGGGACTTAAGGTGAATTTTTAATGGTGCAACATTCAGTAAGCCAGATGCAAGAGTAGAAATGTGTCTTTTTCTCAGCCGTAAGTGTAACCTTGTCTCAGTTTTTTGGTCACGAACGTTTACTTGTGGCTTATAAGATGGTAGTTTCACTGTACTGCTAACCTTTTCTTTACAGTTCTCATGTGGTTACTATGACAATCTGTGCTGCGGGCAACACTGGGCGTGCAGGGTTTACACTTACTGGTTTGGAACCTTTCTAACAATGAGGTAATCCTGTTTAAAACATGAAATGTAACAGACCACCCATGACTCTTAACAGAGGGGTAACCTGCTAAAAGTTTGGAGATCATGTTTTGATCCTTATTGGGCAGCTAGTCACAAGTGTAATGCTGCTACACAAATTATTTTTCACTTTCGTTAGCATTGCAAGATAGGTTGTTTGTGCTGCCGGAATTATCAGAAAATGTAGTTCCTGATGGGTGAAATTCACACTGAATTAACATTGTGAGATAGGATATGCCTTGGCAGAGGTCTGTAATCTCCAGTCCCTTTTAGTTTTCTATGGGTTTATCACTATGAGCCCCCCTTTCACCCCTTTTACTGTACCTATAGTAATTTGATCCATTGCTGATATAAACAAAAATATAGTGCAGCCTTAAAATATACAAGTAGTCAGAAACTAATTTAAAAACAATTATATTGTTAGCATACACCTGCAGTCTGCAGTACAGTATGACATGTCTCCAAGCTTCTTAGGGTAGAAGCTCTACCTGCAACAAGCAATCTGTCATTATAGACCAAAGAGCCACATGATGGAGCCTTGCCACAGGGCAGTATACAGCCTTTTATTGGTTCACCTCTGTAAAGACACACAGAATAATATGTAACTTTGTACAGACATATAGAAGCTTTGTAAGTATAATTTAGGAAGCAATACAGTAGACACACTTGTGTTTTCCAGAGCTGTACACATACATACAGTAAACCGTATATTGTCTTTCTTTATGTTTCTGCTGCAAACAGAAACTAAAGTTGAGTCATTTTAAACAGGGCTAGTAACCCGAGAGGAGGAAGCATTTTCTTCTGACATTTTGGTGCGACACTGTCACTCTGACACGTACGCACGCACGCACGCACGCACGCACGCACGCACGCATGCACACACACACACACACACACATACACACACACAGACCGTCAGCTGTGCCTGTACATCCCTTTGCCTTGACCTTCCTGCCCTCCAGTCATGTGGCCTTTCTGACTCATCCTGGTTTAGTGGTCAGACGTCAGGCAGAGACAAAGGCAATGTTTAAAAGGATAAATAAAGAAAAGTAGTAAGATTATGGATGAAGGACATAAATGCTTTTAAGAAAAAGTAAGCTCAGATGAGCCGTTCTGGAATCTTGCTTGTTATGACCTCATAACAAGCAAGGTTACCTCCTCTTTCTCTGCTTTGCCCGTCCAGAGAATATGGCCAACTCATGAGAGAGAGACATCATGGCTTTCAAACGAGCAAAGTGGCAGTTGGTCAAGGCCACACCCCCACCCTACACCTTGCCCCCCCCTCTCTCCTCCTCAATAGCTACAGACACAGAAATGGCACGTCCTGAGTAAAGCTCATTGTGGGACTGGCTATAGTGGCTGGAATTCTGCAACAAGGCTGAAAGAGACTTCAGATATAGTATTAGGGGACCACTAAGGTCTATATAAAAGAGACTTCAGATACAGTATTAGGGGACCACTAATGTCTATATAAAAGCATTCAAAGAACATCATGTCATGGGACCTTTAACTATATAACAGAGAATAATTGGTGGTAGAGCGAGTAACAGAAGGTATTTAAATGCCTCGCTACATGCAGAGCAGGAGATCGATGGTGGTGACCAACAGCAGTTGTGGCTGGTACAGAAGGAAAGAAACTTCTCTGCTGGGAGGTCAGTGGGTGTTTTATTCATACCTTCTGCGTATGCATGGATTTATAAATGGGCACACATACCCAGGTACATACTGTTTACATACCCAATAGTCTACAGTTATGGTTTATGTAGTGAGCTTAGCTTAACAAAGTGTGTTTTAAGTGCAGTATAAATCAGTGAGGGTCTGTTCAAAAGTGAGTGATTGAGCTGTACCACATCAGAGATGGAGGGAGAAAAGCAGTGACGATCCTTACAAACTGTTTATTTTGTGAAGCAATCCTCTGTCTTTTTTATCCACTGTGTCTTAATAAAAGAAAACATTGGTTCTGAGGGGATCGTGATCATTTGGAAGTTTCAGATGCTATTTAATGTGACAGGGGATTGTTAAACAATTTGCCACAGTGTTCCTACGTTAGAGCACTGTAGGTTTAATAGATCTGTCACAATAAGAATATAGAATTTCCAACACATATTGTTGTTATGTAGTTTCGTTTTTAATTAAAGTTTTAATCTCGAGTAAACAAAAAATGCAGTGTTTTGTTCGCGACACTGTATGTGAGCCAGAGGGAATTTTCTGCTTCCTGAGAAAATTCTTGAGAGGATTAGAGCCAGTGATGCAGATTAGCCCAATGCTAAAATACCTGTTGCTGTAATTTTGATTTGATTTTGACCATAAATTTCTGGTTATGTGTCTGTGTGCGTGCGTGTGTGTGTATGTGTGGTTGCAGGTGTAAGTGTATGGTCTTCTCTTTGCATGTGTGTGTTTGTGCTCACTGGTTCTTCAGTAAATATAGCCACCAGTCAGGGGCTGTTGATGACAGCCATAATTACAGGCTGAGCTGTTCAGCAGCTGAGAGACTAGGAGGAAGAGAGAGGGGTGCGTGTGTGTGTGTGTGTGTGTGTGTGTGTGTGTGTGTGTGTGTGTGTGTGTGTGTGTGTGTGTGTGTGTGTGTGTGTGTGTGTGTGTGTGTGTTAGGGGTAGCTGAGCGGCATATGAATGTGTTCTACCCAGCATTTCATTTGAACATGTACAGAGGAAAGTAGGATGCGGGCTGAGTGTGGTTTTACAGTTTTTAGAAAGTAATGTTTGACATTACATTTCAAGTATGTTTCTCCAAAGAACAATTAAGTTAGAGAAAGAAACTGGGACAGAAAAGGACTGGTATGAGCTTTGTTTGGTTGAGGTGTGTGACTGAATAGATTTGGCAATGAGGGGAAAGCTCACTAACAGCAGAACATGTGGAGCTGCTGCTGCTACTTGTTTTGCTTTAACGGACGATGAGGAAGGAAAAGGCCCCTTAAAAGCAAAGTGCTATTTGGTTGAAGTTGGTGTGAAGGAATAGTTAACAAAGATGATTTTTTTTTTTTTACGAAATTGAAACCGCAAAGTTAATTTTCTTGCCATATCTGTACTCACACAAAGAAGGATCAGAGATGACAAATCCCTTCACCTCCCCTTTAAAATTGATCATACCAATGAGTCATTATGAAATCCCTTCCTCTACTAATACCAAACTGATGGATTAAAAGGGACAAGCCATTTTCTGCTCCCTTTGCTTCTTGGAAGGGCGAGCTGAATTGGATTTGTATGGACTCAGCGGAACAGCATATCCACTTATGGAGGGCAATTATGTTGGCAGGAGAACCTAAAGTCAAGTCACTTTACATAAAACCAAGTTGTCCCACAGAAATGATTTTTTTCTTTGCCCCTCACATAGCAGCACCTGTGTGTTTCACGCAGTTTGTAGCTCCTAAAGATAGAATTGTTTGTGTTTTTCATGGTTCTCTTCCATGTAATTCAATTTGTCCAGGGAAGAGCAAATGCTGTAAACCCCACTTGAGGCCAACAGATTGGAAAGGTAATTTTGAAAAAGCCCCCATTGTTAAGACGTGTAATCAAAGATAATTACACCATCCATTTCACAACCTGTCAGTACATTTACAACAACAATGCACTGGTAAAACGCTGCAAAATGAGGCAGGGCCTATTGTACTTCTGCAAAAGTTTGGTTTAACATCCAAGTGAACGTGAAATGTCTAAACTTAAACCCACAAGGCTGAAAATAATGTATCAGCTCTCTCTCTCTCTCTCTCTCTCTCTCTCTCTCTCTCTCTCTCTCTCTCTCTCTCTCCAAAAAATGGCCCTGCAGCTATCCAGAGTGCAAGGGCAAAGACAAATGTTCAAGACAGTTCATAAGGTGACCGCTGGTTAATTCTGGTACTCAGGCATGGATTCACCCTGCAGGCCCTGGTGTGTGCTTAAACTCATGACCACAATAGTTTCTGCTTGTCAAAGACCAATACATAGTGAGAGAGATATTACATCCATAAGAATTGTATGTCTAAGATCTTCATTTTCTTCTGGTTTTATTTACTTTTACTTTTTTTCTGTAATGTAATCTATCGTTGGCAGTATTGCTATGTCAAAATGCATACCAATAAAGCTCCTCTGATGTGATTTGAAGAGACAGACAGACAGACAGACAGACAGACAGACAGACAGACAGACAAAGGGGCCAAAGAGAAAGGCCATAGCCTACTCCAAGCTTGATTCATTCAAGGCGCGCGCACCTATACCCACACGCACGTGCAACCCCCCCCCCCCCCCCCCCCCCCCCACACACACACACACACACACACACAACACACACAAGGGAGCTTTGGGGCGCAAACCAGACTGACCCCGCCCTCTCTGTGACATCCTCCGCTTCTGATTGGCTCGCCGTTGTTCAGGCGGAGCGCCGCAAACAAACTGGAATGTGTGAGGGGGCTCAGTGTTTGCTCTGGACGGCCACTGCATCGAGTCTCATCGGGGAACAAACGTCGATCATCCATCGCTCATTTGTTCATTCTTGTGGGAGATTCTTTTTTTTATTTACATCTCGAACAGCAGAAACACAACTGCGCTGAAAGCGCACTTTTTCTTTTAATTTACGCATGGATGGAGAGGCGCAGGTAGACGGGCAGAGACGCCACTGAGAGCCACTCGTGAAGTTTTGCAGAGGTAAGTTAAAGCAGTGTCCAGTTCAGCTTCATTAACGGTCAATAACAAGGGCTTGTGTGATGTGAAGACGTGCGCTCATTCAGAAAAACAACTCCTTTCTCTCAACTATGGGGGGTTGTTCTCCGGGTCAGTAGGTTAGTGGATCACAGCGATGCGTGAACATAGTTC
Organism: Gymnocephalus cernua; assembly: GCA_023631565.1. Lineage (NCBI taxonomy): Eukaryota > Metazoa > Chordata > Actinopteri > Perciformes > Percidae > Gymnocephalus > Gymnocephalus cernua. Next base: position 15,606,898 of record CM042438.1, read on the forward strand.
TCCTAAGATGCCACCCATTGGAGGATAAACCATCGATATTTTCATTTTGAAGTCAAGTTTTCGTGACATATGCTGTAGGCTATATGTCTGGATAGTGCACAGGATCAATCAGTAATATTAGCCTGATATATTTTGTTTTGGGGATGCTTTTCTGAAAATATAGGTTGAGATTGTTTTATTGTTTGAATAATGAGAATTGAAGTGATGTGTTTTTTTGCGTGATCTGTCAGTCAGTCCTTTTGACAGATGTATTGTGCGTAATGTCTGGCCCTGATGTCGCTTTGTGTTTTCCTGGAGACACGTGAAACATGTTTAAATTGGGGGAAACGTTGTGACGCTTCTGTCAGTGTGTTTATGTGTGTATCCGTAAATGTGGGAGAATCGGGTCAGGTATTTTAAAAATGACCCTCCAGGTTTGTTGAGGGTGGAGGTCAAATGGCATCAGTCTTTTGTCATGTATTGTACATTGCTACCACCCACAGTGGATCAGCCAGCTGAACCAGAGCAACAGAACTGAAGAGAAAGTGTCTTTTCTGCAGTGTGAGCAGCCCTGACTGTTCTGTCAGGAGATATTTCCAGTTGTTAGAAGCTTTCTACCTGCCAGATGGTCTGCACATCTCTTTTCATTCTGGGCTTTAAAAACACCCTACCTACCTAGAGACAAGTGTGAATTTCTTGATATTTTAAAATCCCCTCGTTTTTAAAAGCCTGCCAACTGAGCTGACGTTATCTTTTCAGCTGCATGTCCTCCAAGTTGATCAAAAGCAGCAATTTGTTAGGCTATAATAAGTCCTAAATTCTAAGCCAGTTCCAATACACTTGGAAATAAAAAAATAAAAAAATTAAAAGAAACATAAAACATTCACCCAAATAAGCATGCAGCTTGCAGCAAAGCTTTCCCCCTGGTTGCTCATGCTGTTGCTGAAAAAAAGAGTGTTTTTTTCTGGGCTAAATGCTCTCTTTCAGTGCAGCGCCAGGCTGACTTTGATATGGTTAAGTGGAAGTGCTTTGCTTCCCTGCCAGCCTGTTTGGGCCGTGGCTAAGCTGTTTGAAGGGGGCTGGAGACGAGGTGGTGCCAAGCCGAGACAGGCTGCAGGGATGCAAGACCAGCGTATGTTCTCAGACTCCCCTCACCTTCTCTCTACTTTACCCCAGCCGGCTTTTTATTCCCTGCATCTGCTCCCTCAGTCTGCAGCCTTCTTTCTTCTCCCTCCTTATTTTTACTCTCTCTCTCCATCTTTCACTTTCTCCGTTTCACTTACGCAGGGACAAATAAACACACACACACACACACACACACACACACACACACACACACACACACACACACACACACACACACACACACACACACACACACACGCACTCATTTCCTCCTCTTTCTCTCCGAAGTCTCATTAAAGGAATTATGACTGTGTGGTCTGGAGGAAATTCAGACGCTTGGTTCATTTTGTTGGGTTTTCCCCAAAGTGCTAAAACACAACAACTGCAAATGTTGACGTGAATGTGATTTAAAGGAATGTCAGCATTCCAGCATCTCCTGGACGACCTAAAGATTATTTTCATTATTGATAAATCTGCCATTTATTATCTCGATTGTCCCATTAAATGTCAGAAAATAATGAAAGATGAGAGTCCAAGGTGACGTCTTCAAATATCTTGTTTTGTGTCTTGTATCTTCACATTTTTGACGCTGCAACCTGAGAAAGTTTGGCACAGCTTGAAAAAAATGATCAAATATCACAATTGTTGCCCACTAATTTTAACTACCTGGTTAATTGACTAAGGAGCACATGGTCCACCAACTGAAGTCAAAACATCATATAGGAGATTATAATCAATACAGTAATTGTGGTTGCTTAGTTTTTACTCATAGCAACAACATTAGCAAGCATCTTAATATCCAGTGGGCAGTTTGACTAAACCTTAAGGCTTGTTAACGTTTACAGCCCATTTAAAAATGTTTTTCTTGGTGATATTGTATGACTTTGTTAATGTGATGAACTGTTATAGGTTTTTGGCCAGAAACTGTCTAGTTTAAAGGAAACATATTTTTAGCCATCTCGCACAGCTAATTCAATAGAAGCAGATTATGAAGGCCATGTAAATAGCAAAGCAAAGGAAGGAGGAGAACTATGACCTGAAGGTGCATTGTGCTAGCAGCCATGATGAAGACTTTAGTGCTTTAAAGTCTTTTGACATCTCACACACGGGGCACTTGACCTTTTCCTTTTTCGTGTGTGTGTGTGTGTGTGTGTGTGTGTGTGTGTGTGTGTGTGTGTGTGTGTGTGTGTGTGTGTGTGTGTGTGTGTGTGTGTGTGTGTGTGCGCGCGTGTGTGTGTGTGGTTTTTGTAGGAAAGTGTAGGCCTTGCATTCTTACAGGAGGAGTGCCTCCTTAAAGTTTTCACAGCTGATAGTTATTTCATAAGGCGTGTAGGCTGCTGAATGTTAAAGTGCTCCATTGGGAAGGGGAGATAAATTATTTCACTTGGAGGTTTTCTATGCTCTGGATGCACTGCGACAGTTAAATGATAAGAAGAACTTAAATAATGAAGTCAAATCTCCTGCTGAGTTTCCATGATCCAGACTTCCAAATTTAACTCAACCCCTGGTCTGCATCTGGGAAGCTGCTCTGATATAACTGGCAAGAAGTTGATTTTGTTCTGGTTCTCTGATGAAACTTTAAGGTTCCCTTTGGGAAAAATGGGTCATTCTTTTTACATAAATAGCAGACAGTTGTTTTGATATGTCTGTCACAGTGCATACAAACTGGCATTATTTTAGAAACGGAGTTAGGTCTCAACTTCTTACACCTCGTGTTTGGAGCAAGTCTGTTGGGGCAGAGTGATTCATGATGTGTGGACACACTAACTGTGACAAAACTCCATTTAGATTGTGGTTTAGTGACACCAGTCTGATAAAGAGGCCGTCCCTACTGCTCTGAGTCAAGGGTTATCTGGGCTCAAGATGGTGGCCTGGCCTTGCTCGCCTGTCCCGACATGTCCTACACTCATGACTCTACAATCACAGCCTCCTCAGAGGGGGTGGGAGGTATTTTATGTGTGTTGGGAATTTCTGGTGTCAAATAGGTGGGTTGTGGTTGTTACTCTGGGATTAAGATGTATGTGGAGGGAAGGGCAGAAGCAGGGAGTGGAGGGTTGACTGGGACAGTGGAAACAATAAGCTGGGAGGAATGAAGAATGAGGAGTGGAGGTGGGAGGTGGGACGGGAACAGAGCAAGGAGAGAGAAGAGAAGAGATGAAGAACCCCTTTGGTCCAGAGTTGAATATCTTAACTAATAGATGGATGGACATAACATTTTGTACAGACATCAAAATCATGGTCCCCATAGAAAGCAAATGTTAGCATGCTAACACTGAAGTTAAACTAAGGTTTAAACAAACACTAAACATTGTAAACAATATACTGGCTAAACATCAACATGTTGGCATTATCACTTAGCATATTACCATGCCAACCTTAGCATTCAGCTCAAATCCTACTGCCTTACAGAGCTGCTAGCGTGGATGTAGACTGTTATCTTGTTTTTCTAGGTGTGAGATGAAATGAAAGAATAGAAAAGTAAATATTGCGTCTGCTCAGCTGTCTTCACAGGCCCTCTGCTTCTTATACAACCAGTGCTCTCAGCTGTGTATCAGTGAGCGAAGATACTATAGGCTTGGACCTATAGTAGGGTTACTGAGGGCAGGGCTGCTTAACCACAATCTGTGCCTCAGACAGCTCCTGTTAATGAGAGTGAGGAAAGAATATGTATAGCCCACTGGCAGTTAGTATATCACATGAAAGTCATATCCAGACAACACACACATATATATATATATAAATATATACAAATGCATGTTTGTGCAAAGTGTGTACATGTTTGTGTATTTTTTTTCTCTGCTTAAAGCATGAATAAGAGGCAGTGATGTATGAAAAATGATAACCTGAACAATTTTGTGCAGCTAATGGACTAATGAGTGCCCAGCTCTATGTGCGTGTGTGGGGGGCATCCGTCAGTGTGAATGTCCACCCTTGGGTTTTCCATCTTTTATTATTTTATTTTTTCCATCAATTCCCCCCCCCCCCCCCCCCCCCCCCCATCCCTTCCTCCATGTGTTTCTAATTCTTACGGTCCCTTCCCATCTGTCTGTCCCCCCTTCCTCTACTCTCCTCCTGGATACAGACAGAGAATTTATGGAAGGGGGTTGTTGAACCCATCCTCACCCCTTCCCCTGTTGTTTCTGAGCAGATCTGTGTGTGTGTGTGTGTGTGTGTGTGTGTGTGTGTGTGTGTGTGTGTGTGTGTGTGTGTGTGTGTGTGTGTGTGTGTGTGTGTGTGTGTGTTGCCCTTTAATCCTCTCCTCCAAACGGTGTGGCATGCTATGAGGGGACAGAAATGCACCACATGGCGCATGCTTTACACTATACATCATGTGTGACACATGATATTTGTCATACACGCACACGCACACACACACACACACACACATATACACACACACACACACACCTATGGCTGGAGCAGCTGGAAGCTGCAGCAGCGCTATGATTGCCATAAGCGTTTTAGGGTCTTAAGCTGATAATCTGTCTGTTTTGGTATTTGGTGCGCTCTCTCTGCATCATCCAGCAGCTGGAAAAGATACTATTGGTACACGTCTGTGTGTTCTGATGGTTTTATGTCTGTTTGTTTGTTTGTTTGCCAGCATGAGAACAACATGCAGATGCAATTTTGGTGTGACACATCCAGTGCCAGCTGTCCTGACAGTTGTCTTGATAGTTACTTGTAATAAGTTGTACATGTGCTGTCAACATCGTGATGGATCTCTCCGCAACAATCAGTGCTGCACTTTTTTCCCAGTCCCCTGTCTGCTTGTTGAGTTGTTACCTCTGTTGCCTCTCACTGTTCTTCCTCGCCGTTTGTGCAGATTTTGTTTTTGACTCTTCTTCTTACCCAGAATATGCAACGCTGTGATCACATTTAGTCACAGACACCTTTTACAGCTTTTTGAGATGAGACTTTTTGCACCTTTGTGATTGGTTTCTTCTGTCACAAAGTTGAGTTTTCGGAGGCACCGGGGAAGTGGGTGTTACCGTTACCCAGCTCCCTAGGATTTGCCGTGACACAAAGCTGTGTGATGTCAAATAAATTAAAGAGGAGGGAAGGGGCGGAGGGATGACATCGCTCCTTCGCCTTGAGGCGAGTCGTTGCTAGGATGACGTTTTCTCTTGTCTGCCTCTCCTGCTGCAACACAATATATCGTTGGTCAGAGCTGCCTGGTGTGACGATTATGTTTTGGATACCATCATAACCCAGAAATGTCACTGTTGTAGCTGGAAACACAATAGATATGGTCAGTGCTGAATTGATAAGTTGATCAGCCAGAAAATGAGTCTACCTAAGCATTACATGTGTGGGTTGGATAATGGAGACAACAATGTTCTTAATAGAAAGCCTTGGTGAGGTATGGAGTTGGCATAACGTGAGAATTTACAGGCAGCAAGGGTCCCATGACATATCAAGTTGCATTATAGGAATTGTAGGATCCAGCCCTTGGTGTTTGACCTAGAGTCTAGACTAAAAGCCATTATATCTTGCCTATGCTACTTTGATTGGACACTTGTTTTGTTTTAATCTTCTCTCACAAGTCCCCCAACTTTAGTCCTTGACGTGGCCTACCACTGTAAGTTGATATTGTAAAAGATTTGTAGGGTACAGCTTCTCAAAAGCGAGTATTAAGAGCTTTTCCCTGGCTGACCCTTTCTGAATCTCTTTGTTTTTTTTAACTGTTAAAAAAAGAACAATTGGTAAACACACAACATATTTGGCATTGACAAAAATAATCAACTTTCTAATTGATAAAGGAAATAATAATTAGTTTCAGCTAGAGATGTTCAGATACCGATACCAGTATCGGTATCGCCTCCGATACTGCCAAAAACGCTGGTATCGGTTTCGGAAGTACTGGAGTTTATGCATCGATCCGATACCACTTAATAAAGCCCTGAAGAAAATCTACGTTAAAGTAGTGTTCTTTTTCCGTTATAACTGACTGTCAAACTGGATAATAAAAGAAAGTTCTGTGGCATTCATTGTTTGTGTTTGTTCATGTTTCACAAAGAGTTTAACCTGAGCCACACCGACAACAAAGATAGAAATCATATCACATCCATGCAGGGATAGTAGTATACAGTTGTTAAAACATAATAAAATATATGACACGCTGGAATCGGCTCAGTACTCGGTATCGGCCGATACGCAAGTTCAGGTATCAGAATCGGTATCGGGAAACAAAAAAATGGTATCGGACCATCTCTAGTTTCAGCCCGAGATGTGGTACTGTCGGATGGCGTGGGATCACTAAATGTCACATCAGACTGAAAGATTGAGTTTTATATGTCTTTTTTACCGCTGTGTTGTAGAGGAAAAGGTCACATTTAATTTTTACAATTATTGGTGATAGCATTGAGAAAAAACACAGGGGATACTCATGAAGATATAAGACTTTTGGAGCAGGTCATTATTTGTTTGGCTACCAAAGACTTGGATTATGTTGCACATGATTCACCTGAGCCCTAATTATATTCATGAGTGGTTTAGTGCAGGGATCTTCAACAGGGGGTGCCACAGGTATGTTTTAACATATAAAACCATGCCAACAATTATTAGGCTATTTTAAAAGCTTAGTATTCTATGCAAAAAAAGGTATGTATAAAGGCTTCAGCCCTACACGTTATTGTAGGTCATTTATTATGTAACTTCATTTTATACAATATATGTAGTAGGGGGTCCCTGCTCCATTTCACTCTTAGTTAAGGGGTCCTTGGCTTAAAAAACGTTGCGGACCCCTGGTTTAGTGTGATGATTATGATCTGAATTGATAAATCACACTTTATTTGATTCAGCTGCACGTCCCAAGTATGCACTTATACTACAGGCTACAGCACACTGGGAACACTGTGTTTTTTAGTGTCTCTTGACCTTTTCTGCATGTCCTCCCCTTTCTCCCTCTCATCTTTCCTGCTCGGTCTCGGTCTTACACTGCAGATAAAAGCTGACACAAGCCATAAAAAATAGAATAAAGAATGGCAGTAATCCATACAGGAGAACTTGGCGTGGCCAGATGTGTGCTGTATGTGAATAGCTGTGTGTAGAGAGGTTGGTGAGCAGGTGGGTGAATGAGGTTACATTATGATCAGCTTTTTAAACGGTGCAATGGATGACATGCTTCAGTGTCTGTATAAATTCTTATTTGTAGCATCGTCAGTGTCTGAATCATCCTTGTTTTTGTCGTTTTTCTACAACTGCGTCTCTGCTGTCACTGTTTGTTTTTGCTGTTTCATTTTCGCTTATCCGTCACATCTCTCTATAGAACTACATCAAAAATCAAAATAATCAACACTAATTGTTCGAAAATTTAAGTAGTGACGGTGCTCATGTTTGTGTACAACTCTGATGTTTAATTTGTTTAATTTCCAGTCTAATGCTCTGCAAGTGGCCATTGTAGCAGAGCCTCAAAATGCACTTCATATCTCCTCGATCCCCGGCTTCCTGCTGTGTCTTTACCCAAAACAGCGTGACATCTCCACAGCTAGTTGAAATGAAAAAAGAAACATTGAAACCAGACGTTAGGGAAAAGAGGAATAATTATCCCCTCTAGTGTATTTCTCTGCCAGGGGGAGCTCTTTTCAGGAACATGTGGAACTGTCTCTTTTGTCATTTTTTTAATTTCTTGATTTACTGTGTATTTTTCTTTTTGCCCAGCCGTTGGTAAATTGTTATTCAGTTGTTAACGTTATGGTAATGGCTTAGTCAAGGCTGCAGGAGGAATGAGCGGGACAGAAATCCACTTCAGTGACTTCTGTTTGTAAATCACACCCACAGTGTTTAATGCATTGCTGGTGAGGGAGAGTGTGCATGTAAGGCTGTACTGTGAAATAGACATAACCAAAAAGCGTTAAAAACAAAAGACATGAAGCATGTGGATCGTGGATGTAGGACATAGTACATTTGTTTGGCTGCTGTCATAGAAAAGATGTATACAATTGCAGCATATATGACTGTTTTTTGAATTCAAAGAAGTGAAACTCAGGAGTCCACCTCACAGGCCACCTTCCCATTCTGAAATGTGACAATAGCTGGCTGGTTTCCCATGGCTGGCTAATTCACACATAGCTGTACAACACTCTGAGCTTGTATTATCACAGTAGGTGCTATCAGTGAAAAGAATGTTGTCTTTCCTTGCCTGCTAAAAATAACAAATGGAGCTGAAATAACCGGCGAAATCCTGTTATGGTAAATGCATTCCAGCGCCGCAATATAGGTTGTTGCTTTCAGTCAGAGTCACACATAATAGACAATTCAAAGAAGAAAAGCAAGTGGTTCTCATGCTGGCCCAAATGCAGGAGAATGCTAATGTCAGTCAGACATTTATCAGAGCTCATTTTCCAGTTTGTTGGTGTAATATCTACGTAGACAGTGTGACATCAATATTTGCAGTGCAGCTAGAAGATGTTTGAGAACATTGTTGGACAGTTTAAAGAAAAATAAAGGATCAAAATCAGTGAAGCAGAACCAGAGACATGGTCTTCTTTCTTCCATGTATTCTCTTTTCCTGTCACAACCTACATTACCCCCAATGCCGATCTAGATTTTTTTTATTTTCAAACTTGTAGTCTTCAGACCTAACCGACGCTGACTCAAGTGACATCACTTCAGAAATGTATTAGATTGTACACTGCTCACATATGCAGTAGTACTCCCTAAGACCTTAAACAGACTGATGTGTACAATCAATAGAGTTCTCCTTTTAGGTTGCTCTCCAATGAACTAACCGTCGTAAATATGACCCTGAGTCTGCAAGACTTTCAATAAGTGTAAGCGGGCTCCAAGTCCAGCCTTTCATGGTCATACAAGTTCAGCAGCAAAGGCTTTGGTAAAAGTGTAATCCACGTCTCCTGGAAATCCCTGTAGCCAAAAATGCTGTGTTCAGAAGCTGCATGTTGTGTTATGGGGTCACTGCCTGGAGTCAGTTAGATGGATCTAAATGAGAACAAACTAGTCCACAGGCTTTCAAATATAAACCGAAATCTTGGCATCCGCATTTGATTGACAGGCTGTGTTTTTTATATGTATTATTATTGTTTTATTGTTCATAATCCCTGCAAAGCAGCATTGGTACTGAGTGGATCATCCTGGTGATGGCATGGTGGATGTGGATGTGCAGTGTTATCAGAGTTCCTGGTGATGATGTCATGGCACTACTTCATTTGGTTGCAGCATTTATAGTCTTTGTTGTCAGTATGTCGATACTCATGTCGGCAACAGACGCATGTGCTTTTGTCTTAAGCTCCTGTCTCTCAGCTGATTTCTACTATACTGTCTAATCATGTATTACATTTCATAAAAAATATATTGTGCATTTATCTGTATGGCTTACAGTTCCCCCAAGTGATTACACGCTGCTTTTCGCTGCTGAAATGTCAGCAGCAGCTGCCTGACTGTAACTTCAGTCCGGACACGCCTCAGTTAATCTGGTCATCTGTACATTTAAATGCCACTTTATATCCTGGCCTTAATTCTTCCTGCATGCACTGCCCCACGATGACACTGATAACCTATTATTAGAATTAAGTGACTATAATGGCAACCTAACAAAATGTGGGGAAATGTGAATGTATTTAGACACACACACACACACACACACACACGCACACGCACACGCACACGCACACGCACACACACACACGCACACGCACACACACTTTGAACGCTGGGGAAATGTCAAGGTTGACAGAAACAAGCTTTGGTTGTTGTTAAACATGGTCGCTCAAAAGAAAAATATATAGCATACTAATTATGTGTATTGATTGAGGGCACACATAATTCCAACACTGGCTTAAAATACCCACCTGCTCTCTAAAACCTAAATCTGAAATTTAGATGTCAGATTTAATGTTCGCGTGTTTCTGCAGCTTGATGGCAGCATTTCTGACCTATCTCGACTTTCATGCGATGGAGCTGGCACTGCTCCCCCCCCCCCCCCCCCCCCCCTCACACACACACACACACACACACTACATAGACTGTTCAATTCCCACACTTTGGCACTCACACAACAGTCACGTCCCCTCTGCAACAGATCCAGTTCCCAATCTGTCTGGTAGAAAACCACATCAGATGACTGAATTGACCATCAGCTGATTCTAGTTAATATTTTTCTAGAGCACTTTAATGTTGACCTCATAAAGCCTTGGTTGTGTTTTGGTAAGTCATTCGCCATGGGAGGATGTCTGAGATCAGAAGATTTGGATTATTTGGGTAAGGATTTCAGGCAGCTTGATTAGTTTTGGCAAGATAAGGTCCTGATACGCAGCGTGAAGCATAAATGAACAAAATCGAATTCTTTCAAACTGTAACTTGTAATTTGACTGTAACAATTTGTCTTTGAAATAGGTCATCAGTTACTTTGTCTTTACCACCACGTGTCAGTTCATTGTTGTGAACGTTTGAGTTCCTTCCGGAATGTTCCACCATTGTGGCCATTCAAAATGACTGTTACAAAGTGGCATTCCTCACATCTGTAGGGATGACTATTGACCGAGCTATTGATTTTTTTTGTACCTGAGGCGTCATCGCTGCATAGCTGCATCACACAGGACGTGTTGACATTTCTGTACTGCCCATTGTTTCTTTTGTGTGTTTTGTCTGTGTAATGGGATTGCTTAGTCTTTAGTCAGAGTGTAAAAATGTTATTTGTCATCCTAGAGGTGACAGGTGACTGCAGCCATAACAGGGTCTCTGTTCTCCGCTTTAAAGCTTTTGGTGAATTCCTGACTGTCAACAGGTCAAGTGTGTGTGTGTGTGTGTGTGTGTGTGTGTGTGTGTGTGTGTGTGTGTGTGTGTGTGTGTGTGTGTGTGTGTGTGTGTGTGTGTGTGTGTGTGTGTGTGTGTGTGTGTGTGTGTGTGTGTGTGTGTGTGTGTGTATTTGGCTCTTTAGCAGCTAAATGCTCCACTATGTTCACCAGCAGTGGATTTGTAGCTGCCTGCTGACAACACAGTTGAGAAGTTGCAGGTCTGAAAAACAAAACAATGAGCTCAAAGTTGCTAAAAAGCTCAGTAGACCCGAGGGGAACTGCAGAGTTGGGTGATAATTGTACGTGGGTTCATCACTACAAGCAACACCTTTTCATGTACACATTGTCATTTAAACCTACATTGTGCAACTATTTTATTTTTATTAACTTCCGTTACATTCAAGCCATTGCCAAATGAGTTGATACAAATCTAATTAAGATCAGCTCCACAGAACTCTCAATGTATTTCTTAGTTTGGCTTTGGTTTACAACATGGTGCTGTCCGGCGACATTCGCGGGCATAAGTTTGAGTAATGGTTTGAATAATGCATTTTACGTCACAGATAAGAAAGGGCAACAGTGAGCTTTGGAGACGAAGAGGACATACAAACTACAAGATAATTACCTATTCTGAAGAGTCCATCATGTTTTATTATCCACTGTTTCCTCCTTGAGCTGCTAGCAACTGATGCGGCGTGACCACCGAAGGCTTTCGTCATGTGGACTAGGGCTGGGCAATATGGAGAAAATCAAATATCACGATATTTTTGACCAAATACCTTGATATCAATAACGCAACGATATTGTAGGGTTATCAAAAATATTGTAGGGTTATCAAAAATCTCAAAAATAGGTGCTTTCACAAAAGAAAACACTTACGTCATATTACGATATTACGATATCCAAAATCTAAGATGATATCTAGTCTCATATCACGATATCGATATAATAGCGATATATTGCCCAGCTCTAATGTGGACACTGTTGTTGTCATTACTTAGAATTCCTCATGGGGGCGACAGAAACTACGCACTATAGCTTTAATCTATTGTTTATATAACAATATTGATAATAGCAGCTTTAAATTCCTGCTTCTCACATAATGAATATATACGTCAAACGTTCTCCAGGTTTGATCCCTTCTCAGTCAAAGTGTTTTGCCGGCAGCTGACTATTCTTGAACCAACCATCTTTATAATTAAAGGTGTTATCGCCACCTCACTAGGTGATCTTGGCATGTTTCTCCTCAGCACTGTCATCCTAACATAGTTTCCTCCCTTGTCCTTTTTAGCAGCTTTTTGAGAAGCCTTTTAGTGAAGATTAATAAGCACTCCTTCCTCAGGATCAACTTGCACTTTTTCCTCAGCATTGAGAATGAGGCTGTCTTTTCCTGGAGTCATTTTGCAAAAATAACTTTAAATGGCCAAATCCTGAAGTCAGTTAAGAGGCAATATCATTAACCTTCTGCTGTAAATTCACATTTGCATGTGCACCACTCTGATGTCACCTTTCATAAACGTAACCTGTGTGTGCTCTGCAGGCATATTTGTCAATGTCGTACAATTTACCTGCAGGGAATTTTGGATTTAAAACATGTTCTTTCCAAAATGGTCAACAGGTTAATGGGACAGGTGATGAAAGTGGGATTAAAACATACTGCCTTGCCCTTCATTTTAAAATGAATCTTATGCACGGTATGCAAGCATGGAATTATGTAGACAGTCTAATCTGTAAAGAGTTAAAATGTAAGGATGTCTTGCTGCAAGTCATACATCTTAACTGAGGAAACTTTTGATTTATATGCACTGGTGTTTAATGAGTTTAATATGAGCAGGTTTCCTCACTCTTGTTTTCATGTTTGAACAGGATTACAGGAAATGGAAAAAGACAGAAAGAATCACTGTAATATGATTTTGCTCAAGGATGGCAGCATGTAGCCAGTTTTAGCCCAGTTTGGAGCTGCACCAGCAGTTACCCTCCTCACTGAACCAGTTTACACGGACACAGACACACTGATCAAGGAATAACTGAGCAGCTTTCAGGCACGCGTTGGCAACCTACAGGTTGTGTTGGAACATGTTAGTCCATTTCCAGTAATGTAAACAGTGTATCATCACTATAATCTCTTGTATTTGTTCTGTTTCAACAGAGGCCTGATTGGTTGTATCTTGTAACCAGACTGCTGCCTCTGTTTGTATCTTGTAACCAGACTGCTGCCTCTTTTTCTACACTTTTCTCCTGTCAAATCGCTCCTCAACTCCTCACTGCTTTATTCTTTATTTTCTTCTTGTTTTAATCTGCACTTCCTGCCACATTAAATACAAAGAAACTAAATTAGAAAGGAAGGGACAATTAAAGGCAGTTTAAGGACGCTTTTAATGACATTTAAAGCAGCATCTGTAAAAGATCTGAATATAAAAAAAAAAAACGCTTTTTTCCAAATGAAGGATTGGTGCTTTAAAAGCCTCGGCCCTGTAACACGAGGGCGTGTGTCCTACTTCTTGGCTGTTGGCTCATAACCGTTGTTTTACGTAACACACTTCATCTCATTTTGTCTGCTGTTGCCATGGTAGGGCTAATTTATACAGGCATTAAGAATAAGGGCACCTGTTCTTAATATGCACTGCGAGCTGACACTGTTTTGTTTCAGGTGTGTGTGTGTGTGTGTGTGTGTGTGTACATTTGTATGAAAGACTGACAATGAGAGTGAGATGTAGAGAGAGTAGGGAGAACAGAAGCAACAACAACAATAAAAAAATAAAACATTGTCACTCCCACAGCAAATAGTGGTCTGTCAGCAGTAAACTTGCTAGTAGATTGGTACGCTAGCAGCATTGTTAACTCAGCTAACCTCCATCAGTCAGGCCGTAGTGGTCCATCAAGATGTTCCTGTGTCTTCCTAGACACGCTCTCATTCCTCATGCACTGACCGGCATGCTTTCTCATGATGGTCCCCCTTTACTAACCTTTTTAACCTTTCTTAAGGTTCAGGTTAGAATTAGGTCTAGGTTAGGGTAAGGGTTGGGGATAGCTGTGATGGTTAGGGTAAGGATATAAGAAATGCGTTATGTCAATGAGCGTCCTCACAAGTAAGTGTGTGTGTGTGTGTGTGTGTGTGTGTGTGTGTGTGTGTGTGTGTGTGTGTGTGTGTGTGTGTCTGTCTTTTGTCTATTTGCTCTTGCCAAATCGCAGCTCAGCATACTGATCAATCTAATGTTCACATATTCCACAAAGAAACACACTCTCACACCTTGTCGAGGGCATTTGAGGCTGTTAGTGTGTGAGCGCCAGAGAAGAAATACCAGTGAATGGACTGAATGGCTGCCGTATTCATCACGGGGTAACGGCTGGCACCAAACCAGAACACACTGCGAGAGTTGGCATTGTTGTTCTCATTCTGAAAGGCTCTTTAGACGAGATGAGCGGTGACACTAAGAGGTGCAGAGGTGTTTATGATTCAGTGACTGAACTCAACTCTTTGTGAGGTTGTGTGTGTGTGTGTGTGTGTGTGTGTGTGTGTGTGTGTGTCTTTATACGTGAGGACCATTGATTTAGTTTGTTTTGAAGGGGTTTGCTAAGGCTGGGAAAGGTTTTGGGAAAATCCAGAAGCCTGGACGTGAGTGTGAACGTTTAGCATACCACTCACAGAGTGAAAACTAGGCTATATTTTGTATAACATTGAGTAAATGACAATATGTCACTCTCCTGTTTTGTTCACCCATCGTCTAAAACCTAAATCAATCAATCAATCAAATTTGATTTAAAGTGAAAAATCACCATTAAACATGGTCTCAGTGTACTTTACAGTTAAAGGAACACAGAAATAACAGACAGCAGCAAAACAATTGAACAGCATTAAAGCAGTAATAATAAACAATTCAAAACCAGCAGCATAACACAATAAGTGAAAAGGGTTGTTTGTGAAGGACGCCGAAAGGATGGTGTGTTATGGTTGGCTGTAGTATAATGAGTAGAGGTAGGTCTTCAATCTAGATTTAAAAATGTCAACTGTGTGAGCTTCTTTAACATTTAGTGGGAGGCCATTCCAAAGATGAGCAGCACGGTAGGAGAATGCTCTACAACCAACAGATTCTTTTGTTTGTTACTAGGAGAATGACCAAAGACCAGCATCAAAGGCATGGAGAGTGCGTGCCGGTGTATATGATGTAATAAGCTCAGATAAATAAGGTGATGCGAGTCAGATCAGATTTAATTTGTCCTAAAACTCTCAGCCAAGGCTACGTGAGAAGTCGCATGTTTTGACTCGCGCCACCTGCGCTCAAGTTTTCTGCAGTTCTGTTTGAGTGCACGAGTGTAGTCGGTGAACCGTGGCGGCGTTTTCGTCCGGGTGCGTTTCCTGGTTAGAAGAGGTGGGACAGAGTCAAGTGTGTTAAGCAAGGCACTGTTCAGGTTGTCTGTGATATTATCAAGGGGAACAAAAGTAGTATTGCAGAGACCAAGTATGTCAGGTAAGCACTCAGCCAGTGTAAGACTAATTAGAAAAAAAACAATTGATGTAGAAATGCAGGTATTGGCTTTGTTACTGAGGGAAAGAAGATGATTTTCTTTTTTATGAAGTGTCAAATTAATCCAGCAGTGGATGGGCGAGTCCCTGATAAATGAATGTAGGACAAACACTTTTCTCTGCTGACAGTGAGTTGTACTCTTGTTACCTCTGTTCCTCATCATGGGCAGAACTACCATCAGAGTATTGAAGGGACTTGAAACTAAACAGCTCATCTGGTATCATTATGGGCAGTTTTTAGTTTAAGTGTCCACGTTCTCTCGTCCTTCGTCTAAATTTATGAGAACTCTTCGGGAAACGGCAAGTGCAGGTAACAGTGTCCAGCCAGTTCTGTAATTATCCAGAGAGCATTAGGTAACAAAATGTACTGTAGCCTGTATCATTTGCCACCCACTGCTCCTCTTTTAGGAGGGTGAGTCAGAAAGTCAGAGAGACAAACATGGCAAGGCAGAAAACTGTGCTGTTGAGCATCCAGAGACCAAAATGGACCAAAATGCTTTAGAGCATTCGGGCAAATTGCTGCTCTCCTGTATGGACTTTAGCCTGCTACCAACTGTGGCTAGAGCAAGGTGATAATGCAATATTACTGATTATTGTAATTCAGTAGAATATCATGATGATATGATCATACAAATTTTATCCTGCAAAGTTCTGTCATCCAGATGAACGATTCTGAGCAAGTTGTGACTAAAAACTAACAAAATTAGTAGAAAGAAAATAGATTTTTGCAGCAGTACTATTGTGATATTAATTTCAACCATATTTTACTAGCTGTGGTTAGCCTACAATTTGAAGTTACATAGAATATAACATAATTTTTCATAGATAAGCAACCAGTCTGTAGAACCAAACAAGGTGTGTTTTTTTGGCAACATCTTACCAATCAAACCAGAACACAATGTTTGAGGCCAAAACATCTATCCAGCAATTGGACCTGATGACTCATTTACTGAGTCACGGCAATCAGGGTCCTCAGTGTTAAAGTGAGCTAGCTGCTATTAATAGCCTGAACAGTATCAGTCTCACCGGCCTATTGTCCCCCAGCCAAAAACAAGGCTCTACTTTTTCCTCGGACCCCGTGCCGGGTCTTTATGTGGTTCTCTGTCTGTCTCACACAGACCAAAGGAGGAGATATCAGGTTGCTCAACTGCGTGTGTGTGTGTGTGTGTGTGTGTGTGGTGTGTGTGCTTGCATTTGTATGACGAAATGAGCTCCACACAGAGGTAGTCTGTACTCTGGAGACAGAAAGACGGATAGATCAGGGAGGGAAAAAAACAGGGCACCTACAAACACAAGGCCGCACAAACAGAGTGACAAACAAACTGACTAACTAATGATGCTGCAGGACAGTTTATCTTGTTTGCGTGAGGAAGAGGAGCAGGCTAACAGGAGATCTGAATATTGAGACTTCACAGATTCCTCTGCTTGTTAGTGGAGTTTATTTGATTTGACATATTTGTGTGTCTCCTCCAGGCATTCATGTGTTCACCATACTTTGCCTTTTAGCAGTTGTGAAGTGATACAGATTTACAGAAAAGACACACTATTAACATTGAGATCAGCATGTGGTCAGTTGAGCGCTTTGAGTACAACAAGCCAAATGCCATTGTTGAACTGTCCATTGTATACAGTGTTTTTTTAAATAGCCACTGAACTGCCCTTTTAAGTTTAAATGCCATCCTGCTGCCACTTAGACTGGGTAACCTCCGCCCACTCTGCTGGTGATTTGATTTCGCCCTGCAGCTCGGTCTGGAAACCTGCACGTTTATCTCTCCCTGCTTCCGTTCAAAATTTTGCGGGAACCAATCACAAACTGGCTTATCCACCTTGGCGGGTTTAACACGAAGCGCAGCTACCCATTGATGCTGCTGTTGCTGCTGCGTCACCCGGATCGTTGGTCTGATTGGTTGAAGGACTATCCAATTGCGTACAGTAATTTGAACTATACCCGTTGGTCACGCCTCTTTTGCAGAGAAAATACAGAGCAGACTCCCCAGACCAATGCTCAATCTCAAATCTATTGAGCTTGGTCTGGTGAGAGCCAGACTAGCTGCCACTAGCACCATGATCATCATCATCTGGACAAAATCTCAACATGCTAGCTGAAATTGTGATTCAGTTATCTCACTGGATTCTTCCCTCTGGACACTTCGTCTCTGCTACATCATTATCTGACAGCTATACTTGGACGTTTCTCTGTCTATTTCCAGCTTGTTCCCCAAGTTCCCACGTGAGCCATGTTGCATTCCACATCATCTTAATAAAAAAGGTTGCAATCAGACAGGCTGCTGCTGCTAAATATAGACACAGTGATAAAAGATGTCTTAACTATAGGAGAAGCTGATTAGATAACTCAGCCATAGGACTGTCTAGATAGTTTTTTTTTTCTCCTGGAAACATAAATTTGATTTCTAGAAGGCAAACGTGGCCTTTCAAACTTTAAATCTGTGGTGCAATCCTCATGTAAGTAGTGACTCCTGCTTGTGATACTCTCTGTGACTTTTAAACTGCTGTCAGTCTGAAATGCCTTAAAGGTCGACCTCTTACTTCAGGTAGAAAATATGCACAAACACCTAACGGAAAGTGACAAGAGTCGTGTTTTGTGACACCTGCCTGAGGAAGAAAAACATGAAGCAGTAACAGTTGCGTTATGTTTGCAGATGAGTGGTGACAGGTAGGCCAGAGCAGTTGAGACATGTTAGTGCAGGCTTTGAATGCTGCTCGCCCACATCACACATGGCAAGCTTCGCCAACAGGGCCTTCTTTCTTTGTCCTGCAGTGAATAATGCTACTCTGCACTCTAATTAACCTTTCTGTTGACATGGTTTGGGTGTTAATTGAGTTCATAGAATGCTTTTGTTGTACCAATGATGGATTACTGACCCTGATCCTAAATCGGTCAAATATTGTTAATAGATTTGTATGTAATGGATATGTGTGCTTGTCTTTTCTCCAGGAGTGTCATCCCGTGTCCCGGAGATCATGGCGGCCGGCACTCACTCCCCCGGAGGGCCCAACGGCATAATCCGGAGTCAGTCGTTTGCCGGCTTCAGCACGCTACAGGAACGACGCTCTCGGTAAGTCTTTGAAACTGTGTTCCACTGCTCTTACTCATATCTGAAATGAAAATTGAGGTCAGGGTGGCAAATTGATTTTCCACAGCCAATATTAGAGTATTGTATTCTCAGAAACTGTATTGATTTCGGAGGTGAAGCTCTTTAGAAAATACGTTAATGATCACTATTTTACCAACATTTAAGGAGGGTCCTCCAATAAATAGTCTGCAGTGGATCAGGCATCAAAGAGTTGTTTTATCATTGGATGGTATTCTTAAAGGGGGATGTAATCCCACATTCCCATTTTGTAACTCAGGCTTTCTGCCAAAAAATCATTGGGGTTATTTTCTCAGACTTTATACATGTCCTCCACAGAAGACATTATATAACTATTTTTACAGGCGGGGTTTTACTCCTCCTGACAAGTAGACTGACCTTCATTTGTAAAATAAACCTCCATTAGGATCTGATTGATGTTAACTTACATATATTTTTAAACAGCTTCCATAGTAGTGCACCTCTTATCAGTTGTAATTAATTTAGTTTATTCTTTCAGCAGAAACTCCCTCCTTGTTTTATTCAGTGATACAGTTGTCATTTAGTCTTTCTCAGGATTCATTACAGCAAAAATATTCTAGGTTATTTGCTGTTTTGCATTGTGTTAAATATGGACATCAGCATCTGTTCTTTTCATGTAATCAACTGACCTGTAGAGCTAAAGACAGTAAGACACGACAAGACTCTTTCATAAATTGTAAGTACATCTTACATAAATTGACATGACGTCAAATCTTCTGATTTAAGAGCAGTAACCATAGTAATTTCACTGGCAGTCATTCACCTGTAACATACTGTACATTCATACATAACACCTGGTGAATCGATGTAAAATCAGTGATTTTGTAGGATGATATTCAAGCCTAGAGACAGGATTTTAATAAAAGGGCAGCAACTCACTTCTTGGAAATTATTCTTGTTGAGTCTATTCCCTGCATACCCCTGCAGAACAGACACTATCAACACAATTTGTAAAAAGTCCTAGAAAACCTTTATTTGCTTGCCACGTTGGTTGTAAAATGTCACTTTTAGAAATCTATCACTTTAACGAGACCTAGATTAGGACATCATCACTGCACACAAAGAAGACATTTACAGACTCCATAATCTGGTGCCAACCTTCTAGATGTTTAGCAAGCCACAGCAAGTCTCAAAATCCCGTAAAGGAACTCAATTCTTCAGGGATGATCAGCACTCTATTGCACAACCAAACATCGACCTCAGTTTCCTGATGGTTGTTTCATTTATAGCCTGAAGTTAGAGATTGCTAAAGTTCTTGAGAGATTTTATCTGCGTTCCTTCCTCTTTGACTCATGTGTGACGGCTCTCACTCAATCATCACAAGACAAAGCTTTCTTACACTCAGAAATATCTCTCAAGATCTTTCGGCTGTCGTTGCCTGGTCCTCTGCAGCAGCCCCTGGTCCTGCTGAGAGAACCTATTTGAAGATGCTGTTTCCCCTCTTTTCTCTCTGCTCAGACAGCGAATGGGGTAATTGGTTGGAATGACTCAAGTGTGTGGGCGACTGACAAGTTACTATTCTGATAATGAGTGAGGTGGAAAGCTGCAGAGATGTGGCTTCTGAGTGTGTTAGTCAGCAAGGACTTTTCATGTGTGTACCCATGTACATGTTTGTGTGCATTTATGCATCATACTGTAGACATTGCAGTTTGTGTCCCAATTATAAGTCAGTATGGAATTGTGTTGGCATCAATGCATATGTGTGTTTCTGTGCGTGTGTCCCTGCCAAGAGACCCTTCTACACTACAGCTTGGGTGACCCCAAGGCTACACAGCGCTCTCATTCAGCAGTGCCCTACATTTGAAGCTTAGCTTAACTTGTGCAGCAAGACGTGGCAAGTTCCAACTTGTCGAGCACTGGAATTGGTTGTTGCGGTGTCCCTGAGATGACTCTGGGATCATTTCATTAAGTCTACAGAAATGTCATTTGTCAGCTAAATCTGTAATGGTTTAAAAAGCTGAAATGTGAAATGAAAAGATGAGTGTGACCTAAAATGGGTTAATGTGAGGAGAGAGATGATTGATGTGAGGTGGCTATACTGTGGAGAAAAAATTGTCTTTTTTCTTTATTTGAGCATAGAAACTAGGCTTAGATATGGTTAGACAATGCTGAAACCATTAATGGAGTTCCCAAACAATTTTGATAATCTATCAAGGAAATGCCAAACATTTGCTGATTTTAGCTTCTAAAATGTGCAAATTGGCTTTTTTTCTGGTGTATATGATAATAAATTGAAAAATGTTCAGCTTTTTCATGTCTTTGTTATAGTAAATGAAATATTTTTGGGTATCAGACAAAAACAAGACGTATGAAAACGTCACCATTAGCTCTGAGAGGTTGTGATGTGATGATGTGACAATGTTTTCACTGTTGTGATGATGTTTTAGAGTCCAAATGATTAATTGATAATTCCACAATAACATCAGAAGATACATTTATAATGACAATAACCTTTAGTTTCAGCCTTTTTGTACACACATATAATATAATATAATATAACTTACAGGAGCCTGTGTCGCTGCCTATAATATACCAACCTATAAACTCTGTTTCACTCTATACACGTTTGTGGGCTTCCCCCCCCTTGAGTCAGTCACACTGTTGTTGGTCTGTGGGGAAGAGAGTGAAGAACACTTGAATGTTATTTATTGCTGGGAGTGTGATTGTGCCTCAGTGTGTGTTTGCCAAGTTCAGCAGAAGATAAATAGCAGCCTTACAAGTCAAACACAGAAAGAAGGGGGTGGGAAGCTCATGTTTGCATGTGCTCACAGATATGTGCGTACACTTGTGATTTAGCACACCCTTGTGATTGATGAGGACGTTCTGAAGTTATGCTGTAAGTTTTCATGTTTGACCCGTTTTTGCTGAACGATATGTAAATGTGTCAGTCGTGTGTGACTTAGTTATCTCAGTGTTTACAGACTTGACTAGCCCTTTCCATCAGACAGATGAGATACATGCTGAGACTGGCCCAATGGCAAGTTCAGGATGCTGTGAAATAATAATACAGAAATCTCATCTAACTCTATATTATTATACTGTAGGGAGCTGCAGGCCTGGTTATCTGAAATACTGTGGAAATCCCATGTTTAATATTTAATGTGAGATGTAATGGTGTGTCTGTGTGTCTGCATCACCCTCAGACAAAATTGTCCCCCCCAACACGCCTGTGTACTCCTGTTGTCCTGTTATTGTTCTTTGTCTTACTTCATTTGGGTCATAATCATGCTCTGACTTTTGGACGTACTACTCTTCTTGTATCCTGCTATTGTTTCTATGAAACTTTTGAAAACATTGTGAATTGCATTGTGTTTTTCCATCATTACATAGACGATTAAGAAAATGTCTGCACACAGGGAACCCTCTATTGCGCTCACTTATGTGTGTTTGTGTGTGTAGGTGTAACTCTTTCATGGGGAACTCAGTGGTGCAGAAGAAGCCTCAGTCCAAGCCAAAGAAGCCCCACCTGTCCGGACACAAAGGAGGCAGCAGCTCCAGAGAGCCGCAGCCCAAACGACTGGAGGAAGTCTACAATGCACTCAAACAAGGCCTGGAGTGAGTGACCCAAACACTGATATAAACACTTATACTGTGTACACACACTTCACTCAGTCAAGCAATGAAAATGTCTTCACCTCCAATACATAAACTAATCAACTGTTCCAAAATAACCATTTATTATTAAGTTAGTAAGACATCTGTGAGTTTCAGTCCATACATGTTTATAATCTGTTTCTTAATGTGTACATTTACAACCTGTTTGAGCCTTTTTTTATGCTGCTTGTATTTGCATACCTACATGTTTATATACCAATGTGTTTATGTTTATATTGCTTTCATTATATACACATTATTTTCATTAAATGTTTCCCTTTTTGTCCGGTAGTGAGTATCTTGAAGTTCATCAAACAGAGCTGGACAAACTCATGTCTCTGATGAAGGACATGAAGAGGAACTCTCGCCTGGTGAGATGCCACCGTGCATCAATGTACATACAAGCAACACAGTCACATCTTAAAGGAATAGTTTGGCATTTTGAAAAATACTCTTATTCACTTTCTTGTCAAGAGTTAGATGAGGAGATCAATACTACTCTTATGTCTGTAAATATTAAGTTATAGCCAGGAGGCAGTTAACTTAGCGTAGCATAAAGACTGGGCAACGGGGAAACGGCTAGCCTGGCTCTGTCCGAAGGTAACAAAATCTGCCTACAAGCACCTCTGAGGCCATGTCCACATGAAGACGTTAGGATGCAAATGCATCCGTCTTCCCTGGATTTGGTTCAAGAAAATTCACGTCCACATGAATCCATTTGTAAATGACTCAACACGCTACTTCATATGCCAGGCCTGTAGGCGGCGCTGCCATTGCTACAGAAATTAAGGAAACGAGAAGAAGAGCAGCCTTCAGTCACTTCCACTTCCTTTCATAACATGACTAGCTAGTTCTCTTAATCGAAGGTTGAAGGCAGTCAGCTGTGAGGCTGAGGTGTGTGGGGATGACATCATCGATACGCACGTATGCGGTTTCGCCGTGCATACGAAGCCAAACGTGAGCCGTTTTTTTTTTTTATTCACCCTGGGACCAGGTTTCAAAAAAGTGCGTTTACGGGTAGTGCGTTTGCAGGATTCGTGTGGACAATCGGCCCAAACGATGCAAAAAATGTGCGTTTGCATCCAAATGCGTCTTCATGTGGATGACCTCTAAAGCTCACCAAGTAGTATTTTTTTTTTAAAGGATTTTCTCGTCTCGAAGTCATGTGTATGAATCTTTAGAGGTGCTGGTAGGCAGATTTTTCTTATGAACAGAGCCAAGTTGCTAAGTCGCTAAGCTAATCATCTGCAAAAAAGCTAACTTTTCCTTTAAAGGCCAAAATCACTGTTTGTTCACTTCAGATCTGAGCTGTTTTATTTTTCATTTTAATCATAATGAATCTTACAATAATAATACATGACTTTCACATCACGGATTCACACATGGCAAACAGATTTTGATTTGATACAATGCACACACACACACACAGACACACACACACACACACACACACACACACACACACAGCGTCTAGGCTGCTACTGGAAAGGGTGTTTAACAGGATCTTTTTTCATGCCAGACAACTACAGCCCGCTTTGCATTTCTTAAGCAGCCTCAGCTGTGCCGTCCTTCTGTACTAACTGTGTGATTGTGTGTCTGTGTGTGTGTTTTTTTTTCTCTCCAGGGAGTGCTGTACGATCTTGACAAGGTGAGTTGATCGAGGGGAGGGTCTGCTGTAACAACCGCTCCAAGTTTGGAGTGTGCTGCGGGAATCTTTGATGTAAAAAAAGAGATGAAGGAAGGAGAAGAAACTGCTAAAGGCAGAAGAAAAGCAGGAGGAGGGATGGAGTGGAGAAGTGAGGGGCTGAAGGGATTGAGGAATAATGCAGGAAAAAGGATGAAAGAGAGAGAAAGTTTGTGACGATGGGACAGGAGAGACAGCTTGATAAGGATTAGCTGTAAGGTCTTTGCATATAAAAACAACAGATACCATTTAGTTAAACATGTTGCCATCTTGTGACATACATTTAATGATCATTAATGATTACCAATGTCACGTTTTTTGGACATATCCTGTCATATGGACATACAAATCATCATGTTTACAGCTTTAAACCAGGCACTAGTTAATTTGTGTGCTGTGTCTGTCTTTCTGCAGCAAATCAAAACCATTGAGCGGTACATGAGACGTCTGGAGTTTCACATGAGCAAGGTAAGAACTGATGTAATAGATATCAGCCAATGCTTTACATATATATAAGTTGTCAAGTACTGTTGAAGATTTCACATCTCAATACCTCCTTTCACTTTAAGCCTCTCCACATAACACCGACAGTGACTCAGTCACGCTCCACTGACTTTGTCAAGTTGGCTTCAGGTAGGATTTATGCTGCCAGGTTAAGGTGGTATTCCGGTTCTTCTCTAGTTCACATGTTGATGTATTAGAGAAGTTCCCCGCTGTTTTAATGGCTGTTGCAACAGGTTGTCAGGTAGGGAAACATTTTTTCCTATATCCTCTTTTGTAGTCTTCTCCCTGGTTGCCAGTTGGGGACAATAATCCCCTGCAAGATTGCACAGCTCTGTGACTTTTCTTCCACATCCCCTTTTGTAGTCCTGTAATAGTCTCCCTCGCTGTGCTCAAATCAGACGTGACAGCAGGCAATCAGAATACGCACACCCAAACAACAGCGCAGCTCCAAAGGTAACCATGGCTACCTGAAGATGGAGCCTTTGAAGTCCTGAGGAGCCAGCTATTGGGTGACCTTAACCCTTTAACATCCTGGCAGACTATAAAAACTCACCTTCAGATGTCCAATAGCATGTACAGCACAAAATGACAGAAGACTTGTAGACTTGTAGAAGACAGAAGAGATTTGTGGATGTGTGTCTGAAAGTTGAAGACAACAGTGAATCTGGGTCAGAGCAGCTACTAGTTGGGTCCTTTTAAATAAGAATAATGAGAGGAGGGAGACAGAGGGAACATAGAAAAAAGGTCTGAGAGTCATGTGAAAATAGGCGATGGTTTCTCAGAAACTCGGGAAATATATCTGCCTGCATACTCCACTTTGACTACTACTTTGTCACAGGATGCACTTAAAACAAACACACACTCAAAGCCTTCCCACTTAGCACCCAACATTATTCTGAAGCTCTTCTGATCTTTGAGACTATGTAAAAATAGATTTGAATGCATTTGCAAATATTTGAAGAAGTGACTGATTTATCTTGTCAGACAGGGAAAAAAGCCTCAAAAGTCAAAGCGTAACTAAAAGTGAGTTACATCTAGCACTCCCTGTGCTCTTTAATTCTAAATATGTATCAATGCTACTTCGCCCCACCCTTGTCATTTCATCGACTGTCTGATTTTGTGCGGGTTATTGGATGGAAATGAAATAGTTTAAGTAAATTATTTTTGCATATTCTTTGTCATTTAATCAGTTTCTAGTTTCTCCTCTGGTGTTTCTGTGCAACAAACAGTATGATTTACTATTATTTGACGGCAAGATTTAGTCTTGTAGTGTAGCACGTCCTGAGTTTTTCTAACAGTATAATCTGTTAAGTAGGGAATGGAAGAGAGGAAATGCATGCTGGATTCATGGATAAAACTAATGCCAATGCCAAGTCAACTATCAGCGCTTGTCTGCCCTACAAATGGCTATTGGCTTTATATACATACACACACACACACACACACACACACACACACACACACACACACACACACGTGCACACACACAAGAGCTGGCCTGTGAACTGATGTTGTGTTACTTACAGTAGGTTGATAATTAGCCTTTGACCGAGCTCTAATACTGTATGTGTTTATTCAGTTGTCAATTTGTACAGAGTTGTCAGGTCTATCAGTTACTTTCACACAGATAAGTGCACTGTATATCTATCATTTAGGAAAGCCAGTTGTGTTTGTGGGTAATATGTTTTTTTTCGAGCCAGACCAATCTGTGATATTAGCTTATTGCAGGTATATTGTATCGGTGTATGTGTCGGCGGCCGATGTCTAGCATTGTTAAGCTTTCAGCTGAGTAAACAAAACATTGTCAGGCACATACAGTATGAATAAAAGTAGAACCAGAAAAAAAGCAGCATGTGTACTCATATCACCTCAGAACTGGACAATGAAAAAAAGATCTTCACAGTTACTGTATATATTCAGCAGCCGTAAGCTACAGTAAGAGTTTGTCAGTATTTGTGCTCAGGAGCAGGTGTCTCTCTTTGTGCTGGACAGCTGCTGTGAGGCATGATTTAACAATCATTCATTAGCGTGCGTGGGTGTGTGTGTGTGTGTGTGTGTGTGTGTGTCTCACATCAGCCCAGTCTTTTGTTCCTGCTCGTACTGCTGGCTGCCTGCAGATGTCCGAGCCGTAATTGGCACACATGGAGGAAGCAGGTGGCCCAATACAACCCTTATGATGTCCTGGATGGGATAGGGTCTATGGTGTGTGTTAGCCGCTAGTTTCAGCAGGGCATCATTAAAGAGATGAGTGACAGAGATTGAAGGTGAGAATAGTGGCTGCCATGCGCCTCCTCTTCCCCCAAGAGAGAAAGAAATGGTGTGTTTATGTGCTAATCATGTGCCAAGTTCAATCCAGAATGAGTGTAAATACTTTCCATGTGATTATTTTTTTAAAGGGCCTCTTTGCTTTCCCCTCTTCCCTTGATTGCTAATCTAGCCGCGCGCACGCACACACACACACACACACACACACACACACACACACACACACACACACACACACACACACACACACACACACACACACACACACACACACACACACACACACACACACACACACAAGTTCCCCAGAGATGGGCTTGTGTGTTTGATGTGGCCCGCCTGTTTTAATCTGCTTATAATCATTCGCCCTCTGGCAGAATGTGTGTGTGTGTGTGTGTGTGTGTGCGTACCTCATATCCTACAATCCAGGATAATGGCCATATCTTAAGAGGATTCCCGCCATATCCTTAAGATTCTCTGCTCATATTTTAAATCCCACAGTTTAAAGTCAGATATACAGTAGATACAGATGCAATCCTTTAAAACCTCCAGTGATACTTAATAAAAACCACTATATTTACCTCTGACTGCTCTGGCAAAACCACCAAATAAGTATTATTATTTAGTCATTTTATTAAGATTAGCTCGGTAGGGACTTAAAATAAGTAAGTAGTAAGTAATAAATAAATTAAAATGGATATTTCACCCGTTATAAAGGTGAACACAATATTATCCTCACCCTTGGCATAATTAATTCCACAATAAAGATTTCTCCATAATCCCTCACAATGTCTCGGAGCCATTCAGGTTTTGTCACCCCACTGAGCTTCAATTAATACAGGGACTGTCCAATAGAGGACTCAGTGTAGAATACATTTACATTAATATGTGTTCACGTCTGGTAAGAGTTAATTAAGAAGGATCAGATGTTTTTTTATGGGATGAATTTTAAAGCAGGTTAGATTTTTGTGTAGAAATAGCCCTTTACCACATGTGACCACAGTGGTGTTATATTTTGTGACCAATACAAATCCATTATTTACGTTAAGAAGGTTATGGATATGAAGTTGTACATAGATCCATGCTTTGTGGTTATTTGCTTGATTCATTTTTGAATCATTTGGTCTAAAAAATGTCATAGTAATAGTAGTCAATATAGTAAGAAATGTCTATTAAAATTGTTGACATGTTTACACATGTCACATGTTTCAGTCATGTTATAGGCAGAAATGCCAAAAGTTCACTGGTTCCAGCTTTCTGAATGTTAATATTTCCCATGATAACAAACTGAAACCACTAACTGATTATTTAAATTGTTGCTGATTAATTTTCTAATTAATATAAAACTTATTCCAGCTATTTTTTTGTTTTTGTTTGATGATGTTGCTACATGATGTTTTAGAACCATCTGAACAATTTCTTCACTAAAACAAAAACTTGGGAAGAAACGGAGAGAAAATATTAAATACACTAAACTGCAAGATACAAGCTGTATGCCAGATATATTATATAATACGGGTGTGCAAAACAATCGATTCGCATTCGTATCGCGATTCAAGCTCTACCGATTCAGAATCGATTCATAGAATTCTAAAAATCAATTCATATTTTTTTTTTGTCTACTGCAATCGCATGGGAAAAGTAACTACATTTACATACTGTGAATCGTTTTTTTTAATCGAGAATCGTTTTTGAATTTTCTGAATCGTGCACCCCTATTATATAATATATAATACATGTTTTTTTTATTACACATTTTAGCCATCTGCCTGTGTTGAGGTTTCTGTCTTGTCTTTAGCTTGTGTTTTGCCTTTTCTATTTTTCTGGGGTGAAATGTGCCCGAGGCGCAGCAATATGCTGATGGCCGTCCTCTGGAGTGGAGCTCGGCTGAACTTCACAAGGACATTTCCTTGAAGGCAGCGAGGGGCTATTGTAATTGGGGATAATATGAGCTTAATTGGCTGATAATGATATGATTACTGATTGCCTGAGAAGTATGATGGCTATAATTCATCAGCCCCAATTGACTTGACTTAATCAGTGCAAAAGTTGACTTGGATGAATTTGTGTTTCTTTTGACTTCAGCTCAGCTTCATCAACAACCAAAAATGGAGTTCGCTGCTGTAAACACATTTGTTGTAAACAAATGTGTTTTAAAGCTGTCGATTGTTGGCTCTGAATCAGCTCTATGTGAATGTAAGAGCTGAGAATAACAGTTGTGGTTTTAGGGTATTTTATAGCTGGCTCAGCTGCTGCAGCCCTGCCGCATACACCACATACCACAGACAGACAGACGGGGCTGGGTCCCAGTCGGGGGTGTGGGGTGCTGAGGGGGGCAGGTTGGTTTGTGGTGGAGTTGGTGGAATTGGGGTGTGTGCTTTCTGTATGTATTTGTGCCCAGCTAAGTTAATATAACGTCATCAGACATTACCTATTCTCTTGAACAGAAACATCCCACTCTCTCTTTTTACCGTAAACCCTTGTGTGCCCACACACCACAACATGCTCTCTATACACATGTAAACATGTCCACATACACAGTCACATGGTCTGCTCACACAAACTGTACAGTTCAGTACACAATGATGCACAAACTAACACTCAGAGAAGCTGTTAGGACAGCAGGAGTCAGAATGGCCCATTTTCTCTCACTTCTCCCTAATGAGTGCCATAAAGAGCGCAAGGCATCAATATTTCAGTGCTCTCGTCAGGCAGGCTGCAATATTTCCCTTTGATGAGGCTCACCAGAGGTGTTTTGTTTTGCCCGGCTGCCACTCCGATCATATGTGAATTCGGGAAGGCAGGAAATAAGATCGACAGGATCCTGAAAATCTGGACTGCTGGTAAATTGTGGTTTCTGGTAGAAATTACTTTGAGTGACTCAGCAAAAGTGCAGTTTTGTGTCTGTTGTTTAAGGAGAATTAATGGACTTTGATTTGGGAGATTATAATTTGAACTCAATGTAGTTTGAATTGTGCCTATTTTAGCCATGCTAACAGCATGGGATGAACTAGAGATGGCACCACTTTGGTCCAGACTGAAATCAATCAACTACTATAAGATGGATTGCAATGGGATTTTGCAGAGACATTCATTCATTCATGGATCCTGCTGATTTTGGTGATCCCCTGACTTTTCCACTAGCACCACCATGAGATTCACTTGTGGTTTTGAATGACATCTGGCTTACCACTTTGATACAATGTTATGTGGAAAATCCTAAAATATGAGAAAACATGCCAAATAACAATAAGTAATTAAGAACAATAAACAGACTAAAATGGGTAGAATTCTAAAAGTAGCCTACCTTGTAAAAAACAGGAACAAAGCCTACATAGTTCAGACCACACAAGCTCCATCACCTTTGGCTTTCTAGAAAAGTACATTTCTGGCCATTGGGCTCAATAGAACTATTGCTGCTGTGATTCACATCATCTTACCATGATGAATTCATTCTAGTTGAAACTCCCAAGATTTCCGCTCACAGTAAGGCAGCAGGATGTTGATGCAGTCGTTCTCTCTCCCTGTGGGTTTGGGTTAGATGAGGCTGCTCCTGTCGGGGCAGACGCCTCCAAATGAGCTCTAAACGCCGTCTGTTGTTCCCCCGCTTTGGGAGTGTCCCACTGGGGTCGCAGACTTGAACAGCATAGACGTCTGCCGCTGGAGAATACAGTTGCACTGATACATACCAGCTGTATCTGCTCCATTCAGGACTCAGTTTATCTGGTTGTCTCTTTCTTGTCTTGTCTCTCTTGATGACTGTCCTGTCTACATCTGTCTTACTCTTTAATTTATTTACTTGTCAACCTTTTATTGTCTCTACCTCTGCAGCCTCTTACATACTATACTATGACTTTTTTTAATAATAATTTTATGGCATACTATACTGTGGCTTTTTATCACTTGTGAACATATCCAGAATCATTTAGATGGCAGTTGGAGGGATGTTTTGATGATTTTTAATGTATAGAGGTTTTTAAACTTCAAAGACTTGCTTCGTTTCATGAGTGCAGAAGTGTGTGTGTGCGTGTGTGTGTGCGTGCGTGCACGCGCATGAATGTAACAGTTTGCATGCGAATGAATGCACGCTTGTCCGAACAGTTATTAAAGATGGAGGGACTCTGTGTGTGCTTTCAGGTGGACGAGCTGTACGAGGCCTTTTGCATCCAGAGCCGTCTGAGGGAAGGTGCCAGCCGTATGAAGCAAGCCTTCTCCTCCTCGCCCTCCACTAAAGGCACCAAGGAGAGCATCACAGAGGTCAACCGCCGCTACAAAGAATACACTGAGGTAGTGGCGTAAAGCATCAACTTCAGTGTTTGGGGAAGCCAGAATTAGCTAATTCTTCTGAGGAGTTTTGCATGAAAATGCTTATTAACCTTGTCAAAGTCATATGAAGTAAAGCTACTTAAATAATGGAGTGTAATAAATTCTCAGACAAGTTGACTTTTGAGGAGAGAGGAAGAAATTATGCATGGTGTTACATATATATGAAAATATAACGATACTTTATGCATTAAACATTGGCTTACAGCTGACAACACCCACCTAAATATCAAATTGCTGCTTGCATTGTCATTTGTAAACACTGACATGTATCATCACATACTTAACAGAATTACCTTTTAAATCTCAATATAACACACACACACACACACACACACACACACACACACACACACACACACACACACACACACACCTGTCTTCATCTGTCCTGAGGGCTTACACCAGTCGTCCTGCCTCTTCTGCAGTTTAGTGTTGGCTGTCTTTGTCAAAGTCTCTTGAGATAACTTGATTACTATTGTTGTTCTTGCCTTGTGTAACAACGGGCTGTTTATGTGATCTGTTTATGTGATCATTATCTCTCTCTCTCTCTTCCTCAGAACATGAGTACGTTCGAGAGCGAACTGGAGAACCTGCTCGGGGAGTTTCATATCAAAATGAAGGGTGAGAGACAAGTAAACCCACTCACATACCAATATTGATTTCTGCAATAAGAGGCATTCATCCACTGATGTTTACAAGAAAGTTTTTGGTGATGAGCTGACAACTAATTAACCTATCATGTATACTGTAGTGAAGACACTGAACACCTACATTGTAAATCACCCAGCTAAAACCTAAATAAACAGGTTACTTGGCATGGCTTTTCCCCCCACATATCTTGTCCAAATGTTTTTTTTTTTTTTATATATATAAACTATTTCCCCTCTCTCTGACAGGTTTGGCAGGCTTTGCTAGGCTCTGTCCTGGAGACCAGTATGAGGCAAGTTCTTCTTGTTGTTATGTTACACTGTGCTGTTAAAAATGACTTTCATATTAAATTCCATGTGTGAAATATTGCAAAACCATTCAGTCAAGAGAGATAGGACAGCATAATGTATACTTTAAGTTCAAGTAGAAAATGGAGTTTGATATTTTTATGCTATGAGGCTATCAGAGTGCTGTCCTTTCTCTGGC
The DNA here is from genome assembly GCA_023631565.1 of Gymnocephalus cernua. NCBI lineage: Eukaryota > Metazoa > Chordata > Actinopteri > Perciformes > Percidae > Gymnocephalus > Gymnocephalus cernua. The sequence goes on from CM042438.1 coordinate 15,638,920, forward strand.
TTCAGGCTAACTTTTTTTTCTTTTTTTTATACACTGCTTTCCCATTCCTTTCTTCCTTTAGATCTACATGCGGTACGGTCGCCAGCGGTGGAAGTTGAAGGGAAAGATTGAAGTGAACTCCAGACAGAGTTGGGATGGAGACGAGATGATCTTCATGCCTCTCATCACTGACCTCATCAACATCAAGGTACTGTAGAAATCCAGATAAACTAACTTTGTGCCTCACCATGCAGGGTCAATAAATAAAATATTGAATAAATCGGACCTTCAGCTTATATACAAGTTTGTTTCTCATTGCACAATATCAAGGGGCAGATTAGTGATGATTCTGATAGGTCCTGACCATATTTAATTACAGCTAGTGTAAGAAAACAATTCATCAACAATCGCCTGCTTAATATCTTGATGTCAGAAGAACCTGTGTTATTGTTTTTTTGACCTGAGTAGTAAATACATGTTGTTCCTCAATCAGGTGACTGAGCTGAAGGGCCTGGCCAATCACATGCTGGTGGGCAGCGTGATCTGTGAGACCAAGGAGCTGTTTACTGCAATGCCTCAGGTGGTGGCTGTTGACGTCAACGACCTCGGGACCATCAAACTCAACCTGGAGGTCACGTGGTAGTAAGTTGACTCTTATATTTCAGCAAGCAGTCACTTTTTTCATCATTTATGAAAGGGATAAACGTTGGGTTTTCAGTGTTTCAGCCAGATATTTCTACAGAGCCTGTCAACACTAAGATTTTATCTCACGAGCGTGCTACTCAACAGTCGTACTTTGTATAGCTATTTGGATTCTTGCAGTCAGTATCTCAATCACTGGTCTATATCATAGACTGGTCTATATTGAACACCTACAGAAACTGTTATTAAGGTTGTAGCTTTAAGTTCAGTCTGCATTACTTATGATTTTCTGCCATCGGGTGGAGAAACATGGTCATTACAAGTTATGGAAGTTAATTAAGCAACTAAATCCTCTTCTGTCACAAAACCCAAATGAATGAAATCACATACAGTAAGGTCGGTAGGCATAGATAAATACCCATCACAATCAGCAATCGCAATAAGTGTCTGGTTGTCATTCCCCCTTAAGCCCCTTTGACGTCGAGGACCTGACTCTGTCGTCTGGTAATGTGAGTAAAGCTACAGCACTCCAAAGACGAGTGTCGGTCTACAGCCAGGGCACGCCAGAGACACCAACTTTCCAGGATTCCTCCTTCTTTGTGAGTACAACACACAAACCTCGATTAGTTTCATTAGTGTGGCGTGAGTTTTTGTAGAACTCAGAACAGTCACCATCTTGGCTAGAAAAACATCTGAACTTTGTTTTAGACGTATCACTGGGTGAATTGTGGTGAAAGAGATGACATTTTGTCTATTACACCTCGTAGTCCCTGCTTGCTAACCTGAGTCTGCACCCAATGATATTGTACACATGTTTCTGTTGATGCTTAATGCTTATGTTAGCAATGCCAGTGCTACCCCTAAACTAACCCTCAACAATTTCCCTGCTATCCTCTCCTTTGCATTTCCACATCAAAACCCCTTACCCACACTCTGTCCCACTTAATCCATCCGTCCTGCATTTCACTTACCTGCCCTCACTCGAATACCCAACACCTTGTCCTATTTGCCTGCGTGCATTGTGTAAAGAAGTGGCGGCCATATCCTGTGGAGCGCCAGCGCCTCTCCTTCCTACACATGCTCCGAGACACCCTGCTAGAGAAGCTAAGGCGCAGTCGCTCGTTTGGTGACCTGGCCTCACTCCGGCCAAGGCCCAAATCCAGTCTGGAGGTCTATGTGAGTGTGTTGTGGCCCCTCAACCCTCCTAACCTGACTTTTGTGTGCCCCATACCCCAATGACATGATGGGGATGTACTACTCCTCTGCCGGTGTGGACACACTTGGGCTTGTCCAGTTCCTTTCTGTGGGCTGCAGAATGCCATGTGTGAATGCATGTTTCGTTGCGTGGGTTCTTGTTATGCTATTCTATTCAGATTTACTCTGATTCTATCTTGGTTGATCAGATCTGTTCACAAGAATTTAGAAAGAAAAGTGGATTTAGAGTGGATGTTTTAAGTATGTCTGCCATCTTTTTTTTCCACTTGAGAGAGCTTTCTCTTGCACTCTTTTGTCTTACATGCACTGATTTCAAGCTATATCTTAATCTTCCATCTTTTTTGTTACACATATTTACTGCCCTCTCCCTCCTTTCAGTCCACTTTACCAGATGATGTCTTTGAGAACGGTGGCTGCGGGGTGGCCGAGTGCAAGCGTCTCTCCTTCACCTTCTCGGACACGTCTGGTTCCACGCCCAGCCCTGCCCCAAGCTCCCACTCCCCCGGCCTGTCCAACCCTGAGATCACAGTCACCCCTCCAGAAATTGACCCATTAGCCAAACAAATCCTCCCAACTAGGGAGGACTCCATTGCTGAGGAGCATTTAGTAGAGGAAGAGGAGGATGAGGAGTACGAAGAGGATGGGGAGATGGGTAGTAGAGGAAGTAGGGGCACCAGTGCCAGCCTTGCCAGTGATGAAGCTGAGGTGGCAGAGGACTCTGAGTGGGAGCGTACAGAGTCCCAGCGAAATTCTAGCTCCAACTGTGGTTCAGCTGCCCCATCCCTCTGCTCTGACGGCCACCTGTCTACCGTGGCTCCAGAGGATGTTTTCTTAGACCACACTGACGAACTGAAACCCGTGGAACTGGACACAGAGGAGGCGGGCAGCCTCACCAGGCAGCTGGTGAAGAGGCTGACTTCTTCGGAAATTGTGCCGCCAAGTGGGAGCTCCACGGAAGGAGGAGGAAATCTGAGCTGGGCAGGAGAAGGGAGCAGGGATTTCCTGGAGAGCAGCCTGGAGGAGGCCATCCACAGCCTACTGATGAGGCTGGAGTCTCTAACTCACCGCTGCCGAGAGCTGCAGGACCTGGAGCAGGAAGTGATGCGTCTGGAGGACCTGCTCAAGGTGACTGTCTCCCTTTCTAATATACGTGTACAAGATCTTATATGGGAAAGAACATATGTAGAAAACAAATAAGTACTTTCAGGAAGTGTTACTTTCAGCCATATGTGTTATAATTATTTATTTATTGTGTGAATGCTGATTCAGCAGCATTTTTTATGACTTTTTTCAACTATACTATACTATGACCTTTTTATCACTTTTTTCAACATACTATACTTAGACTTATTCCAACATACCATACTATGGCTTTTTAATGACTTTTACAGACATACTATGCTATGACTGTTTTCAACATGCTTTATTTGGTAGCACAGTGGCTCAGTGGTTAGCACCACTCCAATTAGCAGCAGCAAGTGGCACTGCTGACTCTGAGCCAGGTTCAGATCCCAATCTGTGCAAAACAATTTGGAATTTAATTCTTTAATATACTGTATGATTTTTTTTATCACTTTTTTCAACATACTATTCTATGACATTTGTATCACTTTTTTCGACATACTATAGGTTTTTTCGACATAATATACTATGGCTTTTTTTTTACATACTATACTATGGCTTTTTTTTACATACTATACTATGGCTTTTTTACCACTTTTTTCGACATACTATACTATAGCTTTTTTATCCCCTTTTTTGACATACTATACTATGGCTTTTTTACCACTTTTTTGACATACTATACTATGGCTTTTTTACCACTTTTTCGACATACTATACTATGGCTTTTTTACCACTTTTTTGAGATACTATACTACGGCTTTTTTACCACTTTTTCGACATACTATACTATGGCTTTTTTGACATACTATTCTATGACTTTTTTATCACATTTTTCAACATACTATACTATGGCTTTTTGACATACTATGCTATGGGTTTTCTATCACTTTTTTTGACTTAATATAGTATAGGTTGTTTTGACATACTATGGCTTTTTTATCACTTTTTTTGCATATACTATAGCTTCTTTCGACGTACTATACTATGGCTTTTTTATAGTTTTTTTTTTACATACTATACTATGGCTTTTTTATAGTTTTTTTGACAAATTATACTATAGCTTCTTTTGACATACTATTCTATGGCTTTTCTATCACTTTTTTCGACATACTATACCATGGTTTTTTCTCACTTTTTTGACATACTATACTATACTATGGCTTTTTCATCACGTTTTTTCAACATACTATACTATGACTTTTTTATCACTTTTTTTTGACATACTGTACTATGGCTTTTTTATAATTGATTTTTTTTTACATACTATACTAAGGCTTTTTCATCACGTTTTTTCGACATACTATACTATGGCTTTTTTATAATTGTTTTTTTTACATACTATACTAAGGTTTTTTTATCACTTTTTTCCGACATACTATACTATGGCTTTTTTCGACATACTATACTATGGATTTTCTATCACTTTTTTCGACATATTATACGATAGCTTCTTGCGACATACTATACTGTGACTTTTTTATCACATTTTTCGACATACTATACTATGGCTTCTTTCGACATACTATACTAAGGGCTTCTTTTGACATACTGTACTATGGCTTTTTTATCACTTTTTTCGACATGCTATACTATGACTTTTTTATCACTTTTTTGACACACTATACTATGGCTTCTTTCGACATACTATACTATGGGTTTTCTATCCCTTTTTTTCGACATAATATAGTATAGGTTGTTTTGACATACTATGGCTTTTTTATCACTTTTTTTTTACATATTATACTATAGCTTCTTTCGACATACTATACTATGACTTTTTTAGTTTTTTTGACATGCTATACTGTGACTTTTTTATCACATTTTTCGACATACTATACTATGGCTTTTTTATCACTTTTTTTGACCTACTATTCTATGACTTTTTTATCAAGTTTTTTGACATACTATACTATGGCTTTTTTATAATTATTTTCAACATACTATAGAGGACTTAATATCTGCACATATGAAAGTTTATCATTTATTTGGTGTAATCTTTAGAAAACTGAATGCATCTTCTTGTAACAGACATCAACAGACCTTCAACTGTACAAAGGGCTTTTATTTTGAAAATGCTGTCCTCTGTCAGGTTTTAAAATAGTCAGTATATTTAGAACATATCTCCTCTCTAATACATAAATCCAAAGTAACAAAGTCACTCATTATCTCAAAAATTAATTTGAGTACTGGAGTTACTGAAATGGACTGTGGCAAGTTAAGGATTTATAAGAGTAAAGGGTTATTGACTCATTATCCCCGCCCATCTTCTTCTTCTTCTTCTTCTTCTTCTTCACAGTGTCGTCTCCCGGGTCACAGGAGCCGGTCATCCAGCCTCAGTCTGACAGTGGAGAGTGCTCTGGAGAGTTTCGACTTCCTCAACACCTCTGACTTTGATGATGAGGATACCGGAGACGATAACGCCATCCTTAGCAACCCCCCACAGAGGTCTCCACTTTTTGATACAGACGGAGAAAGGATCGGGTGAGTGGGAGACATCATAGAGGCTTTTTGTGTTTGCTGACATTGACACTAAGCACACTGTTATTGTATCATGGGGTTTGACTGCTGTTTGGAAGTGTGTGCACTGAAATTGAAAATAAAGTGCTGTTGTTGAGGTATCACAAACAAACAAAAACACAGTAAGAGCTGAAGTAGGATACTTTGTGGTGCTTGGGTTTTAAGGTAATTAATGCCTAGCTATTCATTCATAAAAGCAATGTTTTTTTAACATGTGTGATCGTAACACAGGTGAAGGGTTTCATTCTGACAAAACAGAACAGCAGCTCAATTCACTGCAAAAACATTTGGACAGACAATCTGCATCATCTCAAGCACTCGATTGAAAAATCCATTTTATTATAAGTACAGTAGATTACGGTTCTGTGTGATGCTGATGCCACTCAGTGGTGACTCTGGGTATGTGCCTCTCAGTGGCCAGCATCCAGAAGCCAGAGGACACCTTAGTGAAGCCCTGACAGAGGACACCGGGGTGGGCAACAGCGTGGCAGGAAGCCCCCTGCCACTCACCACTGGAAACGAGAACCTGGACGTGGCTATCGTCATCCACCTGCAGTACTGTAATCACCTCATACAGGTAGAGCTCCCTATGACATCATGTTTTGGAGTACAAATGATAAATGAATAGTTATAGTTGACATTACCAGTTTACTGCAACATGCCTTTTGTCAGTTGTTGACCAGTGGGATGGGTGTGTGGCAGCGTCGCAGTCTTCTCCTCAAGCTGTCCGGACAGACTCAGTTGTTAGAGGAGCTAGCAGAGATCAGTGCGGACAGACTGGGAGCAATTACATCTGCTGCTGATGGTAGGTACCAACAAGTGGAAACCAATTTGGTTTATTGGTGTGTTATGTCTGTTTCCCATGCAATGTATCTCAATCTTGCAGTGTATACCAATCTATGTGTTATTATTTAAGTATTTTATGAAAGATTATCACCATGCAACACAATGAACTCTCTGGTTTGAGGGTTTGTAGCATCTGACCTTCTGTTTTGTCCTTTTCTCTCTCAGTTCTCCCTGGCCTCGCAGAGCGCCCACAGCTGATGACTCTGTGGTCAGAGTGCAGCGGGTCTGCAGGACTTTTCCACACCACACTGGACAGAGTGTTCAAACACATGAACCAGCGCTACACAGCAGTGCTGCAGGAGAGACACCCACACAGCGCTGACACAGGTTGGATCATCCCTATTTTCTTTCTGCAAAAAAGCCAAAGGTTGCACTTAAAATTACATTGGTTTTGTTTGCAACACAGTCTTGTTTCTGTGTTTTTATTCCCTGTTCAAGTCACTTATTGGGTTTTAATCTTGTCTCCGAGAGAAATTAGATCATTGTAGCTGCTAATGTAGTCTCGCTTTGTCAGACCTTACTCCACCGGCAGCACTGCGGAGGAAGGGTCTGGCTAGTCCACACAGCATTCCGGGATGGAGAAAAATGTGCTCTGATTTATTGGCATTTCTTTAAACCAATCACAATCATCTTGGGCGGTGCTAAGCACCGGGAAAAGTAGCGTTGCCCCGGCAATATAATATAATAATAATAATATAATGTTAATAATGCTGCTTATCTGGTTAAAAATCATTAAAAATACTCAATTTATGAGACTAAATGGAATAGTGAATCCATAGATATTAAACAGATCTTCACAATGTATATGTAGATTAAGTTGGCTAAAAAAAAAATCGATTTTTAGATTTCTCTCTTCTCTCCAGTGATTGGTGTCGTAGTGGGCGAGATGGTGGACAGGAGCGATCTGGCGGCGGCACACAATCCTTCTGCCGCGGAGCTCTCCCAGGACGTCCTGACGGTGTTTCAGTTCCACAGCTACATCTTACAACATGAAGTACATGACATGGAGACACATCTGCTGCATCTGGCCAGAGAAGGTGAGCAAAACATTTTTTAGTTTTAGTTTAACCAATTATCACTTTGGATTTTCTGTCCACAAGCACCTCAAACTTTACACAATAGATAGTAGAGAGAGAACACAAAAAGCAGGCTGATTATAAGTGTGATTGTGAGTAAGGAAAAAAAAGAAGAAGAAATGGCTAAACTATGAAGTGCATTTTTACATACAACTTTAATTAACTTTAATAACCAAGTAAAACACGGATTCATTCCTGGATATTTTAGAATACAAACTGAAAAGATATCGAAGCAAATTTCATGTCAGGAGTACAGAAAAGGTCCCGATGCTTTACACTCTACAGGATATGTAATGGTTAAACCTCTGACATGTGTTTGTGTCGTACTCAGAGGTGTTTGCAGAGGCTCTGTGCAGTGGGGATTATTCTCGGTGTCTAGCAGAATTGACAGAGGTGCCTGTGTCATCCCTGTGGCCGAGAAATGACACCCTGAGGGCTCTGGCCTGCCTGCTCACTGCAGAGGACCCTCAGGTCAACAAGGCAGCAGCCGACTACATCTCTTCTGCATCACACAGCCACTTCAGGACCAGAGTAAGTTGTGTGTGTGGGCGTGGGTGTGGGTGGGTGTGTGTGTTTGCGCACAACATTTCGAATCGTGACGCCACAAGCCATGAATGTTAATCTGCGTGTCTACAGGCAGTGGAGTACTACACCCATGCACTGTCAGAGGCTGGAGTTCAGAGCCAGAGGGCGGCCTGTTCAGCTCTCAGCTGTCTGCAGGTCAGTGGCCTCTTACATCATCTTCAGTTGTGATACTGTGAAAATTTGGAGCTAGTTTTCTCCATTTGTGTTCAGACGAAGCTAATATGACGCTTCATTAGTCCGAGTAAATCAAATTGAATGTTATCTTTCAAAAAAAAATTTCGCACAAAATTCCTTGTGTGCTTGCTGAGCCTCTGTGGAGGACACGTCATGGTAGTTGCATGTAGGTTTGTATCCAGGACACAACACCAGAAATAAATCTACACCCAACTGCCAGGACAAAGATAATCACTTGATTTGGCTAATGAGACTGCTTCACATTAGCTTCAGCTGAACTTTGAAATGCATACAAGGACATTATGGATCGGAAGAATGATTACAGCAAACAATTATTCTTCAATGTATGCTACATGTGACATATACAGAAGGTATTCTATTCAGATAGTGGTCAGGGCACAGTACAAAAATAATGTAATTTATCTTAGCTATGATGGCTAAGAAATTATGAAATGTAACAGTGGCATTATGTATAATTACAAAGAGTACAGTAAATAATTCTAAATCAGCCTGTCATTGTGTTGTCTATGTAGTTTGACAAATGCCCTTTTCACAGAGCTTGCCTGTGTTTCTGTAGGCTGTAGAGAGCATCAAGGCGGTGGTAGCGCTGTGTGATTCAGCTGATGAAGAGCTTCGCCATGTTGCCATAGAAACCCTGCTCACATTTGGTGAGTAACACATTTATGGAAAATCAAATTTTGCTACACTTCTACAAATGTCTTGCATTTTATACACAGCTGCCACAAAGTACCTAACGCCATAAAGTATAGAAATAGGAATAAGATGTATATAAATGTGGTCTGTAAAGTATAATTAATTAATTAAAAACAAATTTATTAAGTTTGCTTATGAGCTAAGGATGCACAGTCGACCTCCCTAAAACATTTCCCCCTACTGGGTCTTCATCAGGAAAAAGATGTCTCAGGGTATATATATATATATATATATATATATATCTTGGATATATATACCTTTTGTCATGTTGGCTATTTGCCTGATGACCCAGTTGGGGTGAAGGGTTGCCTTTTCTTAGCCATATGCGAATGCTATTCATTTTTTCAATGATTTGCGCCATGCCTCACTCGTCTTTTATTGGGACCTAAAGCTAAACGGTTTTGACTGCAGGGATACCATTGCAATCTGAGTGTGTTTTAGATAACCCTTGTGTTTGTGGCAGGTGAGGAGGGGCGGCTGGCGTACGAGCAGCTGGACACGGTGCCGGGGGAAATCTTCCGCCTGGGCACACGGCGAGGAAACGCTGTCACCACTGCCTTCTGAGCCATCGTGCCACGAAAAACATGACAAAAGACATTTCAGCCTGACCTCCGAGGACAGCACTGCCCTTCCCTCAGCTACACCCCACACTTCACAGGGCTGTTAATGACTGATCACTTTATTATTCTGCTTTTTGGCACAGACTTAAGGATCTCCACACCGCCACATTAAATCTTCTTTTCTTACTGATACTGCCATCTAAAAGGATTTAACACCAAACAAACTGTCTTAGCTACAAAAGACACACGACCTATACCCCACCTGCACACACACTCAACGCTCCGCTTTCCTCCCCCCCCCCCCTGCTTTCTGAGCCAGGCAGACCGGTCACGTTGAGTTTAACTGGAGAGCACAAATTTGACTGGACACAAAGCCGCTGCAGCTGCTCTAAAGACTGTGGAAACTAGAATTTGAGCAATGCATCTTCACCCTTCACATAACCTCTGTCAACAAGCCACTGCACACGACACTTGTATCACTTACTCACTAATTAATCATCATCTTGATTGTTACAGAGTCAGTTGTGTCACGCAATATATTACATATGATCTGTGTATAATCACTGTTTATCATTAGAAATGTTTTCTGGGGCTTTTGGAAGATTTGCACTGTTGTAAGGCATGTAAATATGGCATATTTTACACAGCCGGTGTAATGTATGTGCTTGTATTCAAAATATATTTTCAAGTTCTGTTTTCTAGTACGTTCCATTTTAAGTTTCAGGGATTCTTGTACGATTGGAAGATGTGTGTTTTGTGGCAGGGAAGACCATTAATACGTTGACGATGGCTTTCTAAGAGGAAGTGATGTTGTGGTTTAAAAGCCCTACTTTTACAGCAGTTTACAGTCCTGAACAGATTTTGACCTGAGCCATCTATCAGTGGAGGAAACTGAAGGGTAGAGGTGAAACAGGTCAGCTCAGTGGCCACATTTCACTCACTGAGCAGTTTATATCAGAGGTTTCTCATACTTGCAGTTAAACAAGTGCAATTGTCTGTACATACCCTACTCTTTTGCACCTAGCTGACATTTGATAAAGTCAGCTTTAACCATTTGAGCCTTGATGTGGTCGATTAGGTAGGTTTCCACAAATGCGCTCTTGTTATGTATTTTTCCTACCAGGTACATAGCAAGTCCAGGGCAATACATTGGGTTAGGAGCGTGATTGTGCACTTTCTTACAACTGTACAGAGACAAGGATCCTTTGGGTGGAGTAAAGGCCTTTGTTTTGGCTTACTGCACATTCATAGAGTATGTGAGCTAATGGCAGGATTAGAAATGTATGAGAAGCTGCAGAATGAAGCGTTCAGTTTTGGGTCTGTTTTATTTCCCTCCATCCTAACTGTAATGTGGAAAAACTGACCCAAGGTGAGCATCTAATTCCCTTTTCTCATTGTAACTGTACTACTGAGTCTTGTGCTAGTGCACAGTGACAAACCTCACACATCTTATTTATTATTAACTTGTAATTCTAATATTCTTTGGAGTTATACTGTAATATTGCAGATGACAGTTTTATGTAAATGAAATGTATATTTATGTTCTATTTTGGATCAGGTCTAGTATTTCAAATAGTTTATCGTTTAAAAAGGCTTCCATGTTATCATGCAAATTATCTAATGCTTAACTTTAATTGGATTTTATTTTGAAGGAATTGTATTAGATGAATTATTTTGGAGAAGTATAAGATTTGCTAAATGTTTAATCATATTATAGATTTCTTTTCCCTAAAAAGGTCCCGAACATAAAGGGACATATATTAAAATGTTACTTTGTCACTAGAAGATTTACTGTAACCAAAGGAAGAATTCATTTTTAAATTTTAATAAAATATCATAATTCATAAAGAATGTATTTTCACATTTGCATTTTGGCCAGAATACTCAGACTTATCTTTAAAAGCACAACTTAAAGACAAACTCATATGAATCTTATTTGGTTCTTAACTGCACAGTCCAAAAGCCATATTGATTAAAAGCAAGTGGTAATATTTTTTATGAAATGTATTTTTTCTTTTGTATTATAATCTGTAAATGTGTGAAGTTGTTACTAAAAGCTGAAGATGGTGTTAAAGTGTTTTTTTTTTTTTTCTATACAGCCTTTTGCAAAACAGTTCATATTTTAAGTAACAGTTACTTTTGTTTCTTCTATGATGTGAATAGCATTACAGTATTTTGGTATCTAATTCATCCACTCATTCTGTGTTTAATTTTTTTTTTTGAGTGAGCTACTTTCTTTTTTAGAAACTTGCAGTTTACCAATGTAGTCTAGTTGATTCATTGGCTGTTCAATTATTAATCACCACAAAGTACAAGTTGTCAAAATGTGCACATTTAATTATTTAGAGACTGGTTTTAGGAATAACTTGGTGCACTTTGCTGAAATTGATCATTATCCATCTCTGTGGTCCATAGCTTCCGTACTGATCCATTTAGTTGCATACTACATGTCTCCATTGTGGTTAGGGGTATTTCCTCTGTTCATCAAAAGTTGCAATAAAGTTTATTTTTGCATAGTAAAAACTACAAAATTGTGGATTTTTGTTTAAGAAAACCGAAAGTCTTAAATGTTGGTCAAGACCAATGTCATTTGTGTTGCATTGTCTGTGTTTACACTAAGATAATTCAGGGGACAAAGATTATCACATAAATGGAATACACGTACAGTAAACTTAACTGTACAGTTGTGCTTTGTCAGATTTTACAGACGTCCAAGGACAACTTTATGGATGGTATAAAGTTTACATGTTATTGTCCAGATATGTTTTTGCATTGAAAGTGTAGAGGCTAGGGGTAGTAGATGGACAACATTTATTACGGTATATGTAATGTCATTGCAATATCTATATTATGTTTAAAAAATAAATAACTAGCTGGGAATTGCTGGATTGGGCCAATACTCAAAGTCAAGGTCCCTCAATCCTAGGTAATAACACAAGCAGTGATCACTTTGGTGACAATAAGTTTATTTGTATAGCACCTTACAACAAGGCAACCCATCCTCAAGGATGATTATTTTCTCATAATCTTAAAATGCACCGTCTCCCATTTTAGTGTCCGGTTCTGTAACCCTGATGGGAGGAACATGAAAAACTGGTTGAGCGATGTCCAAGGTCATCTGCTATTTAGGACCAAGACTTTACTATAGAATAAAAGCATGTGTTTAAGGAAAATGTTTGAATTTAAATAAAGTATAATAGTTCATATTATTTAAGTAAGCTCTAAGTGAACTTCATATCAAAGCCCACGTTGGGCTGTATGCAGTTCTGCTTTTTGCCATTTTTCAGTCTGGAGAAGTAATGTGACCAACCTGAGCTCAAAAACTTTCGTATTATGACAATACAGAAATATGACTGTATACTCCAGTACTGCAACAAATATCTTTGTACTGCTATCATGGTGACACTCATCACCCAAGGTGAGGACCTAAGAAAAGCCCTACTGGACTCTCAAATACAAAACGATGAGCTGGCCACAGAAAAGGCTTGCCAGATAGAGAAAATGAAAATCTTGACGGCTCTACGGTCAGAGAACCAGGAGGAAAGATTTACAGAAACACAAAGAGATCCTCTCTCCTAAGGAAAGTGTGAAGGAAGAAATTAATGTCACCCTGTCAGTCAGTGTGTTTCTGAAAGAGGAAACAGTGATCCACCTGGGAAAGGAGGAAGAGAGGAAAATAAAAATAATTAAAAAGGAGGTGAGAGAGGGGAGCCTGGATAGCTCACCTGAGCGTGCATCCCATGTACAGAGGCTCAGTCCAGGTCACAGGTTCAGCTCCGAATGTCATTCCCCCCCTCTCCCCCGTTCTCACATCATTATCTGTCCTGTATACTAGTAAAGGCCTGAAATAAATATGTATGAAAATGTCTTGAAGCTTTTGTCCCAAAATTGTCTCATCCTTGGGCATGAGTGAAAGAGTTGCTGGGTCCCGGTCACACCATTGACAGGTTGGATTCTGTTCAGCAAGTGTGCTCCTAGACAGGTGAAGTCTGGGCAGAATTTTAAATTTTGTAATGTGCCTCAACACAGAGGCAGAGTGAATCCCAGCTTCAGTCAGCCTCCAAAAACCGTGTACCAAAATCCTCCTCCCATTTTGATTTGAAGTTGTCCAGAGAGGGAGAGGCCACAGACTAATAAAATACAGACTTTGGTTATTGAGTTTTGTTCAGAAGGGACTTCCTGAATACAATCCTCTAACCAGCTGGCAGGAGGTTGATAGGGGAATGTTGTGAAATTTGACAAAAATCCTAATTTGGGAGGTAACGAAAGAAGTGAGATTATGGAACACACACACACGATTGTCGAGTTGGATTTAGGAGTCTGGTGGGCACAGCCAGTCAACAAATGAAAGGAAGGTGTTTTTAAAAAAAGGGTTTATTTTACATTAGGCTTATGTACACATCCGAGCTATAACATTGCACAATTTTACAGTGTAAACCAAAACACTTCAAGGCCATGCTCAAGGCCACATCTGGCAGTGAATGCAAAAAATATGTTGAAAATAACATCAATAGGCTTTTCACAGCACACCTTTTGACTCATCAGAAGGAATTGCACAGGTGTAACGGTCACATGGTTTTCATTGTCCTATCAGTTGGTTTGACAGTCAGAGGGGCCTGAGGGCCCCACAGGGGTCTGGGTAAGCTACAAGGCTTAGTGTTATTCCCTGGATGCAACAAATGTCCTCAGTACCTTGACATTAAACATTAGCAATGGCTCAGGTCTTGTCAAGTGTCCCAGTAAGCCATCTTAAACTTCAGCCATCATTAAATTACACCTGTGCTTTTCTTACTGTCTTGTAGAAATGTCTGCTGTGAAAAGTGGCTTAGTATTAAACACCTCTTTACTTAATACAGCAAAACCTAATAAAATACAACCAGCCCCAATCTGTTCAAGGCTTAAAAAATAAAAAAAATTGCAGGCGCTTAAACTATTGGAGGTCCATAAATGATTACATTGAAGGGCCAATTCAGTCAAATTGATGGCCACTTGCTGCTGCCAAGAAATCCTGTAGCTAAAATATTCTGACGTGTACAGACAGTTCAAAGTCCCATGAAATACAAGTTGTCAGTTAATCCAGCTCTCCTGAGGGTCCTTGTTCATGGTCTGAGGTCTCTTCCTCTGAATCACTCTGGCTGTAATCAGAGTTATCCTCACTTTGACCTGCCACTTCACGGTCATCGTCCTCATCCACATCAAGAGCAATCTCCCTCAGTTCCTCCAGATTGTCTGGGCTCTTCCCAGTCAGCCTCTTAAAAACAAAGCATGATACAGTACATCAAGTAGGTTCCTCAGTGTAGTCTAGTTTAAGACTACTCAATTATACTGCTTCTTGTGATGGTCCTGAACATGTGACAAATGTAAAATATAATGCTAGAGTAAAGAATTTAGAACACAAAATATTCAGCCAGGTTTGACTTTAAACCAGGTCATCCAACAGTGTAGGCCAAGCTTGTTAATATAAAGTTATTGTGGGCACAAAATGTCACACCAGACATCAGGACATTTCTACTCTTGCTCACTGCATCCAGCGCATCTCACGCACCGCATGTCACCCCCCCCCCCCCCTTCCTGCATCTGGGGCGTAGCGCCACCCAAGACGATTGTTTAAAGAAACAAGCCAAAGGGCCCTATTTTACGATCTGAAACGCAAGTAGCTTTGTGGGCAGATCTCAGGCGCTGTTGCCATTATACCGGCGGGATAAAGGAGTCTTGCGCCCGACGCAAGTCTAAAATGGGTTGGTCTGAAGTAGCTAGGTGTGGTTTGAGCATAATGTGCAATAAACCAATCAGTATGTCATCTCACATTCCCTTTAAGCGCAGGCGCGCTGTTCCATGGCAGATTGCTATTATGATGGCCCTGGCGGTTTTTCCAGGGCTGGAGCTGTCCTATGGAAAGGATGCAGCAAAGTAATAAATGCCCGTTTTGACCGGGTGGCGATGTTGCTGCAGCCTCTCGGGCGCATCTCCTCAAGTCTGGAGAGGATTGCTGCAGCCATGGAGCGTGGGCCTCCAAACGCACCACCTGGGAACTGCTGCGTCCGTGTAGATGAGAAGTCTATGCGCGTTTTACACATGCTATGGCCAAGCAAGCGCCCCTAAAATAGCATCTGAATAACGCGCCACTGACTTTAGATGTTTTTCCTGGTCTGTGGCGGAATTGTTTTTCTTAAACTGCAAAATAGCACCAGGGAACGTTTGCGACTGCACACGCCTCCTTTTTGCTGAACCGCCCCTGGGAGAGCAAGTTCATTCCCTAATTTATCGACGTGTGTATGTGGCGGGAAGTCCGTTGTGCAAAATAGGAATGATACATGCGGAGTACAAAGTCAAATGCGCTGGGTGCAAGATAGGGCCCAAAGTGTTTTTTTCTCCCCATCCCAGAACCTGTAGCCAGACCAGACTCTAATGCCGACTCACTGGACATGGTCTGTCATGTGAGACTCTGACATTAACAATGTGTAATACCAGTGTGCTTACCTCAATCATATCAGCCATGTACTGTACATGTTGTGCCAGCTCCTGCAGCTCTTCATTTTCACACTTCAGCTGTGTTATTTGTTCGTCTTTGGCCTCAATGTCTTTGTGTAACTGGTTATATAAATAAAAATTAAGCATGATAAATTAAACCTCAAAATGTTTTTTACACTACAGACAAAAGCATTGTAATCACTAGCTGAAATAAATTCTGCTTTTGGTGGGAACAGGCCCGGCTTTCAAATTTACAAATTATCCATCCCAAATTAAGGGGAGTTTATTAAAAGGTTTGCACTTCAGTAGAATGTTTTCAATGTAAAAATAGATTTCAATGAGGTCCTTCAATTTAGCTGCAAAGTTATTCCTGCATTTCCTGTACCAGCTGGACTGGAGCCAGCTAACGAGTCAGTGGGAGCGTGGGAACAACTCCAATTGACAGCTAAACATTAACCAACTTAGTGATTAACTCACCTTCTCGTTCTCCTGTAGAACATTGTACAAGGCCTTCCGACGCTCCTCAGCCATTTCTTTCCAATAGGAGGAAGGAGCCGTTTCTACAACAGCAAAATAAATTTCAGCTCCAGTAAGGGAGAACAATTGGGGGGGGGGGGGTTAGATTACAGTTATGCAGTATGTAGTGCATAGATCATAAATTCTTACCCAAGACCATAAGTTCATATGCTTCATTGGACGTGCCATCTGTCAAACACTGAGTTTCTTCCGTTTGTGTTGATTTAACTTCGGCCTTCACCCTCTTTGGACCTCTAGTTTGTTCTGCGCTCCACTGTTTGCGTTTGGGAATTCCCTTTCCCACCTAAAGAGAAAAAGTTA
Organism: Gymnocephalus cernua; assembly: GCA_023631565.1. Classification (NCBI taxonomy): domain Eukaryota; kingdom Metazoa; phylum Chordata; class Actinopteri; order Perciformes; family Percidae; genus Gymnocephalus; species Gymnocephalus cernua. The sequence goes on from CM042438.1 coordinate 15,655,661, forward strand.
GGTTGTTTTTCAAATGTTGAATAAGCAAAGGGTACAGAACACTTGTTCTTGGTAGTGGAACAAGTCTATATAAAGAGTTTCTAATGCAAACCTTGACCAAAAAAAAAAAATCAAATCTCCCAAATCAAAATTACTTGCAACAAGAGTGGCTTGTTGAAAGCTGTTGCATACCTGAGCTGACCTTCCCAGATTTGTTTTGCCAGCTGAGGGTTGGAGGACCTGCAGAGTTTGCCTGGGGGGTCCCATTGCCTTTTGAGATGGTGTAAAAAAGCTCTGAAAGATAAAAACTTAAGTGTTACCTCACAGCCAAGTAGATTACAAATCAGAGACAAAAATGGTTGAAAGGCAAGATCCTAAACCCTTCCCAGATGCATTATGACAAACTCGCATTGAGTCACATGGAAAACTAACATGACCTATGTTCTCATTTTCAAAGCCTCCATTCACCAGGGCTTAGCATCACTTTGCACGCTTTACTTTAGTTACACTGTCACCATGGTAGAGAGGACATAAGTGAAGTGGCTTAACACAACAACACTGCTGCTATGTGCAACAGGCCGACAGGTGTAGAAACAAGGGCAGGTCCCAAATTCTTAGAGCCGTGGGAAAGTTTCTCCAAGGCTCATTACAGAGCTGCCAACATTCTCACTTGTTAATGTTTGCCCACAGCTTCACAACACTGCCAGTGCGTTTTTCATGCCAATAAAAAGGTGATCTTTTGGTGATTTTGAGCAGGGAGGGAGACAATGTATTACTACTTGGCGGTATAGAGATTTATAAATCAAAAACACTTGTCTGTAAAGTTGCAGGAGATAAGTATTTTCGCTGTGCTTGTATTTAAAATCTTCCTTTCACACATGTACACAACACCAGTGACTGTAAAGGTACACACTCATGATAGATATTTTGAGTCATGGCTACCATTTAGCGAGAATAATAAACACCAAAAAAAACTTGTGTGGTTCCTTCCTCTTTTCTGTAGGAGGTATAACCTTCCGTTCTCAGGCCTACAGATACTGAGATCTACCAGATGTTAATTAGGCTAGCTAGGCCTACACGTTCTAGTGGCGTGAGTGACGAGATCATCCATCCATCCGTGGCTAAATATCGTAACACTACCCTCATTTATTGTGTTTGCCCATTGAACCTCAGCCCTGAACTGTACAAATCATGGACATTAATTTGAAGGAGCGCATTTCGAAATGGAAGACACATTACTCACCTTTATATTCTCATTAGACCTCTGCTGGCTGTGTTTTTGCTTTCCGCTGAAACTCATTTTCGTTCAAGAGATCTGAGGGGAAATGACATAACGTCACTAGCTACATCTAGACACACACACACACACACACACACACACCAAAATAAGCTAGTTTAAAACTATATATCAATAGCGTTCGATATTTAACGCGACATTCGTGTTACTTCTTATGAGACCTCATTAATTTGTTAAAAGACAAGTTTATAGCTAAATGTGTCGCAACCTCTGTAGGAAAGGTTGGTAACGTTACTAAAGGCCAACTGACTTAGCTAGCGTTAGGTAGCTAGCTAGCTAGCTAACTACGTAACGCTAAAGAACATACGATATTTTCAGCGACCACGGCTAAGGATAGCACAACGGCAATTGATGTTACCAATACTAAATGAGCAGCAAATGTGGAAGTAATTCAATTAAGGTAATATTAAAGTAGATACATGTTAAATCGACTTACTGTTGTTTGATTCGCTTTGTGGTTGAGACTGCTATTCTGTTCTCCGAGTATCTCGCGCCAGGGGCTTAAATACGCCTACACCGTCACGTGGTAAAGATCACGGGGAGGTTTTTTGTTTGTTTTTTCCTTAACTTTATTGTGTAAATTCTCACATTCAACGTCAACAAAATAGAAAACAGTTCGGTATCATAGTCATAAAAAATAACAAGACAGTCCTGTCTTCACTCTCAGTAAGCGATACATTCATATATTATCAGGACATAATACTGTATAAATGTAGTACAGTAACATATCAAGAAAAATAAAAACAACAGTATTATAATATAATAATAATTATAATAAAAAAAAAATATATATATATATATATATATATATATATATATATATATATATATATATATATATATGGAATCCCATCTACACCAATGTGATGGGAAAAAGATCATGTCATTATAATGACAAAATTTCTCAAAACAATGACTACCGGTAGTTTCTCAAAAAAAGACTTAGTATCTTAAAATAATTAGATATGTCAAAAAATTTGATAGTATCTAAAAATAATGAGTTAGTATGTCAAAATAATAGTAACTCAAAATAATGAAAAAACATTCTCAAAATAATAGTATCTCAAAAATAATGACTTGGTACCCAAAATAGTCAACTATTCGAGATTCGATTTAAGGAGCCTGATTCAACTGCCAATCTCACAGTTGAGTCATTGTAGTGTCTGAAAATGTGGTTATGAAACAAATTAGCATTCTATTTGGGCAATATGGGGTGCTGAATGTCTGATTTTATATAGAATTGCTTGTTTTTTCCTAATAAATCATGATAGCCTATTTTGGTATGAATGGCAGCCTATTATTTATACTGATAATCAGGGTCCAAAATTAGCACCTTCTACCTGCCAAATGCTGGTAAAAAAAAAAAATGCTGGTAAAATATAGTAGATTTGCTTCACTCACCAGCCAAAAAACAATGGTGATTTATTGAGTGGCTGGTAACACCATTTGGCTGGTGGACAAAAAAGTTAATTTTGGACCCTGCTGATAATAACAATTAAGTAATGGTACTCATCTGGACACAACTCAGAAGTGCCTGTACTCAGAACCAGTAAGTACTGGCCAATTTTAGGCACTGCTTTTGAGAAAGTTTCTCATTCTAATGATACAGGATTTCATCAAATTGGCGGAGATGGGCTTCCACATTTACCATATTTCAGAGGATATTTGCATATACCATTACATTTGCGATGTTTTTCCCCCTCGTGCAGTCACATGTCAACACACGTCACAGCTTTGTAGTTCGCAGTTGACTGTGCAGCCATTTTGGGGAGGCTGTAGATCGGCGAGCTCGTGAGCCATTACCAGCTGCCTAAAAACACACAAAGAAACCAAACGGACAAACGTTGGACGACACGCCGTCAAATATGGGCCCGCCGGGAGACAGAACACGCCACATGTCGACTGAAAGAACGGAGGATTTCAGCTGGATTGTCGATTTATCTTGACATGGCATGCAGCAGGGCGAGTCGGAGGTTGTGACGACTGAAGAAAAGAAGAGAAAGAAAACAAGCGCAGCAAACACCTCGAAACTTCAGCCGTGGAAAGGGGAGATTGTTTAGCTAGCTAACGTTTATTTCGTAACTCAGCGTTTGTCGTTGGTTGGCTATTGATTCCCTAGCGGATTTTTGTCGATAAAGTTAGTGACAAGACACGACTGAAGCACATTACAACTAGCTAAAATGCTGAGCACAAGCATAACCAGTTAGTCAACCAACCCTGCAGGTCTCTTGACTCTCACAGCACTGGCAGTCACATTGAACCTGGAGAGAAAATGTAAACGCGTAGAAAGATGACTGTACGCTAGCTAGCCAACCACACATAGGCCTAATTTAAGCCAATCAGTCAGAAGATGAGATGTAGCTATATCGTTGGTTCACTACTAGTTAGTGTTGGAAGTGAATGCCCAGATTAGCTTGCTAGCTCACCTTAGCTAGTGTGCTAAAAATACGCCCACATCATGACTATCAGCAGTGGCAGCACCGCAGGCCGTGGGCCAAACGAATGGCAGTAAAAGTCAAGGAAATGTCAAGGTACTTTCGCAGTAGTCTTCGATGTTACCCGGGGCCAATATCTCCTGGCATCAGTATTTGCCTGCCATGTTCGTCTGTATCCCCGATCCGCCTGTAACACGCATATAACGCAGTCTCTACAGAGAAACAAACAAAAAACGATAGCAATGGGTGAGGGACTTTGAAATGACCCCAATAATAGAGTATTTGTCTGCTTGCTAGTCTCTGTAGTCCTCAATTTCACTAGCAAAAATATACTGCCGGTATGGGTTTTTACAGTAGCAGCTGTTTCTGTTGATTTCAGTAACATTCTCAGAAGAAAAGTTAGTCACATTTGAGTTGCTCTTTCATTTAAATCTCTGTTGTAAACCCATGTCGATGGCAGGTTGAAAAAAAGCTCATTTGGCTTAAAAGGCATGTCTTAAAACATGGATTCCTGAACAAGTAATAAGGAGATGTAGTCTTAGCTTGTTGACCATTCCCCTCCTCAACACTGCCCTTTTACACAAATTAAAAATGACGTAGTTTTGTTTCCGATTTGTTGACCTTCTCAGTTGGTAGTTAGTGGGTATTTTACAGATCTAGCCTAGAGTCTTTTGATGCGTTGTTAATGCAAAGGGTAGCTAGCTCCATCCTTTATCCAACGTATAAATACAAAAGTAGAGTGTAGCCAAAATATTCTGTACAAGAAGACGCTACCATCAAAATCTAACCATGGGGGACCCAACTTCACGAAGAAATCAAACAAGAAATCGCCTACGAGCTCAACTTCGGAAGAAAAGGGAATCTTTGGCTGATCAGTTTGACTTCAAGATTTATATAGCCTTCGTTTTCAAAGAAAAGGTTTGTCAGTAAAATGGAAGAATACAGTAATTCTCGACACAATCTTAAATCACTCGTCTCTCAGACCTTAACAAGATCTTCTCCAGCGCTTCTCATTACACGTTTACATTTCACATTCAAACTTGTTCCTACTTATGTGACCACAGGAAAACGATTACTTAAGATGTGTTTGTTTCCGTGTTTTGTAATTACAGAAGAAGAAGTCTGCACTTTTTGAGGTAGCTGAAGTGGTGCCAGTGATGACCAACAACTATGAAGAAAACATCCTACGAGGTGTGCGAGATTCCAGCTACTCTCTCGAGAGTTCGATAGAACTCCTGCAAAAAGATGTTGTGCAACTGCACGCCCCCAGATATCAGTCAATGCGAAGGGTAAGTAGTGCACCATCTTAGGAGGGGATAGTTTGAAAAAGACAAAGTCCGTTTGTGGTTTACATTGTTCTCTCTTCTCACAGGATGTGATAGGCTGCACACAGGAGATGGACTTCATCCTTTGGCCACGCAACGATATTGAGAAGATTGTCTGTCTGCTGTTCTCCAGATGGAAGGGGGCTGAAGATGAACCCTTCAGGCCTGTTCAGGTCAGATTACTCAGGCTGTATAAATGTTTGAAGCCTTCTTTAAAAAAAAAAAAAAAAAAAAATGAAAATAACCTTGTGCTCATTGCAATGACTTGATTTTCACAACGTAGACATTTTACATTGTGTAGTATAAAAAAAAAAATATGAATTTAATAATTACATTTGTGAATCACACTGCCTTCGTCTGGATGTAACAACATGTACTTCTTGGCTCACAAGTCTCTCCTCTGATTTCCAGGCCAAGTTTGAATTTCATCATGGAGACTACGAGAAGCAGTGCTTGCATGCTTTGGGTCGTAAAGACAAGGCTGGAATGGTCATGAACAACCCAACGCAGTCTGTATTTCTCTTCATGGATAGACAGCACTTACAGGTGAGTCAATCCACTGAAATTATAATGTCACCAATCTGACAAACTGGAACCCCAGATAGCGTCCTAACACACTTCACCACAAATATTCTCTGTCCACTTTTACAGACTCCTAAAACCAAGGCCACAGTGTTCAAGTTATGCAGCCTCTGCCTTTACTTGCCCCAGGACCAGCTGACCTGCTGGGGTGTGGGAGACATCGAGGATCACCTCCGCCCATACATGCCTGATTAAGGCTCCCTGCATCACCCAGCCACATAGGGAAAAGTCCTCTCCCTCCCTCCAGCCTAAGCCTTCAGAAGCAAATTGATGTACTCATCTCCACCCGTTTCCTTTTTAAAAGATTTGAACTTGTGCTTGGATCTCTCCTTTTTTGTTACCTACTCAGTCTCCCCTCCCTGACCTGAAGCTGATTTAGTTCCCATCCTTGGTTTTGTTTTTGTTTTTCCTCACACTCCTAATGTTCCTTCTCTTCTCTCTTCCATTTTTGGAGTGGTCTCTCCCCCCCCCCCCCCACCCCCCATCTCTTTTTTCTTTTTTTTTACTCCCTCTTCATTCCCTCCTACTCACTCATCCATTTTTGTTCATTTGAACCTGCACGAACATTGATTTTGAGTGGTTGGTTGTTCTCTTGGAGCCGCACTGTCAACAGCACCGGTCATTGAAGGAACTCTTTATGTTGCATCAAAACAGGAACAAACAATACACAGGTCTTCACGGTGGTTCTCAGATGGACATGTTTTATATCCTTGTTGTCATAAGAAAGGATTGTTAAAGCTTGTTTGTAATGGCAATGGGGTTTCTAGAACAACTTTACACAATCTTTTGACCAAGGATAGGTGTGAATAGGTGTTATAATACCTGTATAAGCAAAGAAAACAAGATGAACAATATTTGTCAAATCATATGGTGTAGGTATTGCTTCTTGAAAACCGCCTTAGTTTTTTTGCTGGACTTTGAAAAATGTTTTGCTGTCATTTGCTTTCCTCTGAAACTTGCTAGGCAGGCCTTTGCTAAAATCTTGAGTGACTTGAAAGGCATTGTACACAAAGTTGCGACATGTTGGTTAGATGTTGAAGGTCATTGTCACCATTCATGCACCATTTGTTTAAGCTACTGAAATCTGATGTTTTATGTTTTGTTTGGGATGTGGGTTGGTGATAAACTGAAATGGTGGCATACTTAATGTTTAACTTGCCTAACAAATGTTGCTGAAAGCTAACTGATTTGTTTAATTTGACCTACTAAAATGAAGATAATTTGCTTCCATGCTCATCAAATTAAAATTGGGTTCTGCAGGCTTGCTTGTCAAAGAATATGAAGTACATAGCATAATTTTGCTCCTGGTTGATTCAGTGTGTTCAGTTAAAAGGGTATAAGGTGTGTAACTTCTGGGTTTTTTTCTGTTGAATCTCAAATCAATACTGCTGAGCATATCCCAATACAATGCAAATTCTGAAAGCATAACTCTTGTCTATTTGTTTTATTACATGTGCATGAAACGGTACCATTGATACAATAGTTAGGTCAGGATTGACAACAAATATGCAGCAGTGGTAACAAATATCTAAGTAACCAGCTGTGAGAAGTATTCGTTGCACTCCCCACTGTTGATTAAATTTTTTTTGTACACAGTCAGTAGTTCTGCAAACTACAGGAAAAGGTTAGTTTACATATTCACTCAAGAGTCCCTTGTGTTGACAGTATCGTTACATGATAACTGATTTAGAGATAGTTTAGCTGCCGCCAAGGTGTTTAGTGTGCCTCCCTTGTGCTATAAGCTTCCCTGTGGCCTTGTTGGTGAGGTCCACAGTGGCAAACGCCAGCGTCCGTCCTTGCTTCAGAACCTGAGCAGTAATGAGTACATCCTCTCCCATCTTGGCAGCATTCATGTATCTGTAAGACATTGACATTTTGTTTGCCAGTCATTTGTAGTTTATGAAGTTAATCTTCAACCTAACCTGGTTAAAACACTGAAGGTCAAGGCCTGACATCAGGACTGTAGGTACTGCTGAAGACATGGAGATCATGTCCTCTGTATTTTTTCACAGGTTAATCCAGAGGCGATGCAAAGTTTTTTTTGGGGGGGGGGATCAGCGGGGAATACATTTGAGCTTTTTAAAGTGTACACTGTTCATGGACTCACGTTATGTTCATATCCACACTGACTCCTGGTGCTCCCCTCTCAGTGTACATGATAGCCATGGTGGAGATGACATCGACCAGGGTGGCTGTCAACCCGCCGTGTAGCGTCCCTCCCCGGTTGGTGTGCTCCTCGTCTACCCGCATCTCACACACCACCTTACCTGGGCTGGCAGACAAAACGTCCACCTTAGGGAAACACATAGGTATCTGTGACAATGCAACAAAGCGGACGTTATCCAGCTAACGTTAGGTAACCCGTTGAGTTTAAAAGTGCAAGCTGAGTTACAAAGTGTGCTCACAGTAATACATCTTAAAACGGTCAAGAAATGTCGCAGGATCTTTACCTTGCTCAGGACTCTGTCGAAGCCTGGATTATCTACCATTGCTCTCATTATTTGTTTTAACGAATTTAAAGACAGTGAAACCATATTTAACGTTACTAAATATGACCAATGTCAAACTTCTGTTTACTTCCCACCGGAAAGTGTTGCGTTCGATAAATTGTCCGGGCGAAACATGAAGTCAATCTGCTAGCTAGATGTGTTGTAAGTTCGGTTAAGAAAGTAAACAGCACCAACAATAATAATAATATGGTGATATTTATTAGTAACTGTACATGTAACCTAGAGTTGTTAACTTTCAATCATACAAAGTACAGTTTGCTGCTCTGGGATTTGTTATTCCCCCGGACGCCTTTCACTGGTACACCTGAGATAACTTGCAGAGAAAAATACTAATGTTTGCATTTAACGCTACTTTTCCTGTGTAACTCTATAAATAAAATCCAGTGGCTAGAAAAGATGGCTTCTACATCCGACTTTGACAAGCCGTCAGTTTCTAATGTAGAAGAAAACAGAAGTCGCCTCTGCGATGAGTTTGCGGCAGTAACAGGAACTGATAGCGCTGTGGCTCAGTGCTACCTGGCTGAAAATGAGTGGGAGATGGAGGTACAGTATCTAGCTACAATAACTGAGGACTCTCAGATGTGACATTACCTAGATAGGTTACTGTTGCAGCTAGATACAGAATGCTACAGCTGGTGGCCAATATGGCAACTTAGTCCAATTCAACACTGCTGCAGTTTATTTAGCTGATCAGATCTGCCTCTATTAGGCTTAAAGTGAGCTTAAAGTGATGAAAAGAAATCTGTTGTGGATGGCACGAAGATCGTCTGGCATCACTCCCCATCACTTGTCTTTCAGAGAGCTTTGAACTCATTCTTTGAGGCTGATTTGGAGAAAGTATTTGAAGAAGATTTAGCAGAGAGTGAAACCAGCCCCAAAGCAAAGAAGCAAAAAGTTGAGAAAAAAGCTCCAGGAGACTGGTAAGTCTACTGTCTTTCCTCCCTTGTCACTGTCCAAGTTACTGTGTGTGGTGAGATTTAGCCATGACTCTTTCTTCTTATTGTTGTTAAAGCAGGCCAACATTTAACAACTCCAAATTAACTAACAGTCAATGGAACCTTTCCAGTATAGATTTGACTGCAGACAGTCCAGCCTCCACACGCAAACCCTCAGATGAAGACGACAATAAACTGTCACTGATTTCCTGGAACGTGGATGGACTTGATACAGACAACCTTGGAGAGCGAGCCAGAGGACTGTGCTCCTTCTTAGTCTTGTAAGCTTGTGTTTATACACTGTTACTCTTTGTTGGCACTTGATATTTTATTTGTGGCGGGCGATCCAAACTTCTTAATTAAACTCTGTTGATATCAGAGCTGCAGAGCAGTGCCCCTGGAGATGCAATTTCTAAGAGGCAGATAGTAATTTTAAAGTGAATCTTGTCTTTATGTAGATACACTCCTGACGTGGTGTTTCTACAGGAGCTCATTCCACCTTACGTCCAGTACCTGAAGAAACGGGCTGTCAGCTATCTACTCATTGAAGGTACAGTATGCTCAGCAGGTCGTTAGAATAGTTTAATAGTAGGAAAAGCACAGGTGTAAATGATACAAAGAATTATGGCTGAATTCCATTTAGATGCTTAAGTTCTAGGGTCTTGGTATTGGGCATGCTGGCCCACTGTCACACTGTCATGGCTTACCGGGACACCTGGATAAAACAGAGCCATTGTTAATGGTATTAGTAACACCTGTGCTTTTCCTACTATGACAAGGCGAAATGTTTGCTGTGTAAAAGACCTATGATGTAGGTATTTTCACTGAAAAGTGTCTCTACTCCTGTTGTAGTGCACTCTGTTTTTTTCTATTACCTGACGACTGTCTTTGTTGGTACACAGTATGTTGCACTAAACACAAAAAAGGCCCCACAACTGTATTATACAGATTATTGGATATGCTTTTGCTGAGCTCAGCAGTATTAACTATCCCTCATCTTATCTTGTGCTGACCAGGTGGTGAAGATGGTTACTTCACTGGGATGATGCTGAAGAAGTCACGGGTCAAATTCGTGGAGAGCGAGATAGTAACTTACCCCACTACTCAAATGATGAGGAATCTGCTTGTAGCTCAGGTTTGTGCACAGATAGTTGTACACATACTTAACGCCATGTTAAGCTTTCTGTTGTTAAAAAGTTGGATTTTTCTCTTTGTAATCAGGTGACTTTCAAAGGCCAGAAGCTGTGTTTGATGACGTCCCACCTCGAGAGCTGTAAAGGCCAAGCAGTGGAGCGGATGAAACAGCTGCGAGTGGTGATGCAGAGGATGAGAGACGCACCTGACGACGTCAACGTCCTGTTTGGAGGCGACACAAACCTGAGGGACACTGAGGTCAGTCATTTGTCTTTCATCATTATTGACTTGAAAAAATATTATGTGCGACAGCTTAAAAGGTAATCCACTTCCCCAGTAATGTCTGCAACAATGGTGTTTACGCTCACATGTTTGATTATGAACTTTCCCCATGCAAGTAATCGCACTTCTTTAAAAATGATTGCCCTTTCTGGGCGTTCCTTCTCAGGTTGCCAAAGTGGGTCTGCCCTTAAGTGTCTGCGATGTGTGGGAGCGACTGGGAAAGCAGGAGCACTGCCGCTACACATGGGACACCAAAGCCAACAACAACAAGACTGTTCCTTACGTCAGTCGCTGCCGTTTTGACCGGGTCTACCTCCGCCCGGCTACCAAGGACGGCGTCCAACACCTGGCCCCCGACCACATGGCCCTGGTGGGGCTGGAGAAGCTGGACTGTGGACGCTTTACTAGTGATCACTGGGGAATCTACTGTAGCTTCTCTGCTGCGTAGAAATGCACAAAACAACACAAGACATGGCAATTAAAGTTTTGGATCAGCTGGTTTAGTTTGTTTTGTGTGTTTTTACAGTCCCACTGCGAACCATGTCAGCACTGGGTTCAGACCGCAGAAACATGTTCTCTGTGAAAGGAGATGTTCTGATTTCATCTGACGTTGGTTACCTGTAAATTTGATGTATTGATTTGATTAGTTTTATCTTCTAACGTGTCTCTGACCAAGAGGTTTTTTTTTTTCGTGTGTAAAATAAATAAATGTCGAAAGCACCAATAAATGTTAAAATGTCAAAGTTTGCGGCACTTTGCGGATGTAGTATTGGTATCTGACCACTAGAGAGCACCACAGAGTTGAATTGCAATTGTTAAAAAAAAGTCATATTTTCTGATGGCAGTCAGCATTTACAAAAAAAAGAAATAAAATTCTGAGTCTGAGTGATTGGTGACTCCAAATTCAATTTCATGTTAACTACTAAATCATTGTAATTTAAGCTAATATAGGTCCATAATGTTTTCCTGCTATGTTATGTAAAATGTCTCCTGTGAAACAAATCCTATTAGAATGAAACTGTATATAACGATTTAATTGCACCTATACACGCTACTAATACTACAATTCTGCATTATGACCTCAGTTCTACCCTAAACCAGATGTGACCTTCTCACAGTCTCTGCCAACACACTGTCAAGACGTGTGCCTCTCCTCACTCCGTAATGCACCCTTCAGATTGAGAGTGTGTTTTCATGTATGCTCGGTGAGCAGACAGCACAGTTTTTTACAGCCCAGTCACACAGACCGAAGAAGAGCTGACCTTAGGAGAGGACACAGATGTGACTCTTCCCTGGGAGCAGGCGTCATCAGAACAGGCCTCCCTCCCCCATTTGTCCCCGCTCACTGGTTCCTGATTAGCAAGGACACTTGAGCTAAGTCTATTTAGCTTTAATGAGTTCACCTAAAGCAAAAAAAAGACTTTAAGAATAAGGTTTCTCGTTTTTTTCTTTTCTTGTCATACAAACTTATACATTTTTTCTGCTCGCTCTGTTGATTGTAAAAAAAAAAACAAGTAGGGCTGCAAATAATGATTACCTTAATTTTCTAAATAATCTTTTTTTCTTGTCCCACTAAAAGTCTAAAACCAAATTATATTCAGTTTACATTCAACAAAGAAAGGCAGCAAATACTAATATTTGAGAAGCTGGAACCAGGGAAATGTTGGGGCATTTTTTCACGAGAAAAAAATGATGATTAATAACAATTATCAAAATAGTGGCAAATATGTCTTTCTGTGAATCGAAAAATAATTCTAATTGTAGTTTTCAATTTAGTTAAAGTGGTAGACATTTGTTGATAGTCCAATATATTGTAATGCAATGAACTCATAAGAATAGATTGAGTCAGCATGCATGGCCAGAGATAGGGGTATACAATAGAAATAAACTGAATATTTGATACAAGCCAGCACAGTATGATGAGCAGCAAAGCATTGTCAGAAATCTGAAATCTAAACTTGTGTCTCAGGGTCCTCCAGAGGTGCACTATTTTTGCCCTATTTGTTAACTGAGCAGTTTCCCACTTCAGCAGAGAGGAGAACTGCAGCAGGTCATAGATGGCACAGATGTAGGCAACAGCTGTCTGTCTGCCAGAGGCCTAGCAATGTCTCCCTCCTCCACAAATCCATAAACATCCACACCATAAGTTTCCCTCTGGAAGGCTGCATGGACGTATTCCAAGATCATTCCACTCACTTTCTTTAGTTAACAATTTAACTCTGAGATGTCTTTTTTTTTTTTCAAGCACCAACAGTCTCACAGATGTATTTTTGGTGCTTTTTCTTTCAAAAGAGTAGCCCTCAGTGAGAACTAGGGCGTTCATTTCAGGCCCGTCAAAATGAATGTTCTTGGTTTTGTGTGGACGTATCTGTGTGCTGGCGGGGAGGCTCTGGGATGAGGTTTGTCCTTTGAGGCTGGGTTGGATGATGATGGATCAGACACAGATCTCACCCGAGCCAGAAGAGATTGGCAGGTTGTGTGTCAGCTCCTGGTAACGTGGAGAAATAAAATGCAAGAGGAGTCTGGTCTGTTACTGTTTGATTGATAGACTGTGGCTGGGTTCTCTTTGGGGTTTTGTATTTCTGTTGTATTTGGGGTGTGAGCAGATGGCCGTGGGTAACTTTCCCACTGTGTTCCCCATGTGTATGTGTGTGTGGTTATATCGGCACAGCACTGTTCACAAGCTGGATCTATCTGGACCATGTCTGCCAGACACTGTCCACACAATCCCCCACTTCCCCTTGTACAGATAGCTTGTCACAGGCAAGGCAAGGCAAGGGCAAGCGTAAGTGGTGCTCCACTCTCGTCATCACCGCCACATCCATCACTGATATCCTTCAAAATTGCTGTGACAAACTGCCCCAGAAGCCAGCATTAGTTCTGGCTGTACAGTGCTGCTGCATATTTGTGGACTGACAGTTATGTAGAGGTTTGCAAGATAAGGGGAAACCTTCTGAGCAAGAACATTTTGTCCTCCATCACTCTCAAAGGGTCAAGGATGAAGCCAGATATTATTGAAGGACTCATGCTAGAAGTGTGTGTGTGTGTGGGGGGGGGGGGGGGGGGGGGGGGGAAATGTTATCAGCAACGCATTTCCGTGAATACATCTGCTGAGAAGTCAGAGTTTCCCACTGATATCAGTTACTTTGAGGCTGCTAAAGTCCATCTTAAATAATGACAAGTACTAGTACAGGAATTGAATCAGTATTACATAAGGCATAGGTGTAAATTATTAAACAGTAAGAGGATTGGACTACATACAAAACATTAAAGCAATAGTTTGACATTTTATGCTTACATGCTTTCTGGCAAAGTTAGTTGGTAAGGTTAGAAGGCTCTCATGTAAATATTGCTATCAATGTTATCTGTAGCCTTATATTTAGCATGCATACATGAGAGTTGTATCAATCTTCTCATTCAACTTGCTAATGGAAAGAAAATAAGTGTACGTCCCAAAATGTTGAACTATTCCTCTAAGATCAAGTTTGATTGATATTAATGTTTTACTTATCAGAAGAGTAAATAGCTACTTTAACTAGAATTAAAAATATGCTGATTATCAATCCATACGGTTTCATAAATGGTCAGTTTTTAAAATATATGTAATAAAAAAATTGTAAGTTAAAAAAAAATCTGAACAAAGATTTTGTAACAAAGTCTGACAGGTTTTATTTTCTCTTTCATAAATAACATTGAACAAGCATCGTACAGCGATAAATATCTATATTAATACACTGTAAAATTCTCTGTATTACAAAATACAGTATATATGTAATGCACTTGATGCAGATGGGAAGTATTGCATTTCATAGCACCAAACGAGACCCTTAGTGTGACCCTTTGAGTTAATGATATAACACTGTACTTTTAACAGTCCAGTTGTGTGTGCAGTTACATCCCAGATTCAGGTCTTGTGTGGGTGTCTATGAAATACACTTCCCGTAGGAATCAGTCGTTGCATAACTATATCTAAGTTAAGTAGAACCCACCTAGGAGGAACCAGTCTTTACTGTAAAACTGCTCATTTTCCCACAATCTCAAGTTCTAAAAATCCCAGTTGAGACTAAAGGTGGCTGATTAAGTTTCATGTATTTGATTTTTGCATTAATCATGGTATAAAGTCCACTTCTTTTCCATTTCTGAGCAGAACAGCTTCATCGAATCACACTTTGTTTGGAGGGTAGGGACACTTCCTAAAACATGTCACTGCTGTCAGGTATGTAGAGAAAAACTAATTTCCATGGCTTTAAAGCTTTAGTGCGTATGTTTTTTTATATTAATAAATTAGTAGTAGTAGAGTAGGTTTTATAAATCTTTCAGCCATAACATTTACTCATCTCTCTCTACGTAATCTTTTAATTCAAGTAAAAAAAACTGAAAAATGGGTCTGAGTTGGATTCAGAAAATGTTCGTGTGACAGGAGCGAAAGGTTGATCGCTAAACATCAATAAGCGATGAGTAGGATTTTAGGGACCCTCCAAACAAGGTGCTACAAATCTGAACAAGCTGTTGTGATCACAGATGTTTGTGTGTCTCTTCCAAATCATTGGCAGCGCAGAAATGTCGGTCAGAGGCAGAGGGAGGTAACCGGCAGGTTGAACACTGAAACACAAACCTGGGAATATTAATACTCAACCTTACAGTGGAACATGGACTAACAACTCAAAATGCAGTTTTTGTTCACTTTTGAAAGAAAAATAAATGGTTACTAGCTGATCTTTCACATCGGAAGATAACAGCTATTCCCATCACACGGCAACAGTTCTTATTGGTCGGACTTGTATCATATTTTTTTGCTGTTGACTTTCAAACATTATTGCTAAATTCAGACAGGAAGGGAAGGGGCACTTTCAACCAACATTTTTGCATTGAAGTAACCAAGCTTTTAAGAGGGCTGACCGCATGAAATGTGTAGAGCAACCATTAAATCTGGCTTTTAATAAAGAAAAAGAAAAACATTAGTTCAAAAAATTAAAATGAAAAACAAAAAGTTGTGCCAGCATTACAAATACAGGGACATAAAGATGAATATTTCATATAGGAGCCCTTATTTTTCCTCAACCAGACTTTGTCTGAGGAGCAGCATCGAAATAATTCACGTAAAAATAAAAAATATTATCACATTCATCACTTTTAGTGTCCATGTTGTGTTTGATTGTCGGCTTCTGAGACACATAAGTTTTAACTTTCGACCAACCAACCACACCCCTTCCAAGTTCAACTTATCTGTATGAAAATAATGTTTGTTTGTAGTGGACTGTGCAAGAGAACCTACAGCATGAAAACTTTCTTTACAGATCATTTCTAGTTACCAGCAACGTTAAGTTATAAAATAAAGTCACTCATAAGTCACATGTAGCCTCAACTGAGGTGGGGCCATGTGTCATGGCGTCTGATAAGCTTTATCAAAGAATGGCACATACAAAAATAACAGCCTCTTTATCTCATCTAGCTTACTCATCTATAATGTAAGTACAACTTTAAACACAGACTCAGGTTTGTATTAATTTGATGCGTGAGAGCATTTGTGATTAGTTTGGTTTCAGCACTTAAATACGACATTCATGCCATTTTGTCACCGTTCTTTGATGTATTGCACAGAGTTGTCAAAACTACCATCTTAAGCAAAACCTACGTAATTATCCTAATCTCACAGCCAAATAAAAATGTCAACAAAAACAAATGTAAAATCAAAATGAATTCTAAACATTTACAGGGAAGCTTGACATCTCAGTTTCAGCTCAGTGTGGGAATCTTTAGCAGAACATGTGGCTGTGCTACCGAGGAGCTGATCAAGCTGCACTTCAACTTTCCTGGCAGAGACATTCCTGAGTTTCCTTCTGCCCCCCACCCCCCCACAGCTGCTCTTATTAAAACTGCAGAAGCGCCAAAATGATCTCCGGGCAGACAAGACCAATTCAGCTGATGTTGGTCATAAACCAGCAGAAATCATACAGTAATGCTCGGTGAGAGCTTCCCCCCCTCTCTCCAAAGTCCAAAAATAAGACACTTCACAAAATTGAACTGGACTAAAAAGCCAAATCTTCCAAAAATATTAATAAGGCCCTTATTATTGTTACTGTAAATTAGCACTGGATGTAGACTGATCATAACTCTCCTAAAATAAAACAAAAACAGATGTAATACGAAAGAAAGGTGCATAGGTTGGCATTCTTTTGACACTGAAAAGGAAAAACAATTCCTTGGTTCTCTAGAAAGCTCCAGATTGCACATTCATAGTGTTAAATACAGGCAGTTAATACCTAGCTATTGTTTTTAATTACTCACTCGCTCACTCACTCAGCCACCTCTGATATCTCTAAAGATCATTATTTCATTGACATATCCTGTAACAGAGTAACTTAAGTTAAGAATAGGTTAAGTACCTCAATCAAAAAAAAAAAAAAAAAAACAACCTCCCAAGATGATTTACCGCAAAACCATTTCCATCAGCACCATTTCTTCAAAAAAGGTGCATGGTCCCACACTTCTATAACATTGTAAAGACATAGGCTTTAGGGTTTTCTCACAAGGGTGGTCAGAATATGATGTAGAAAATTATAAACCACCAAAATGTTTCAGACACTGTCTAAACTCAGCGGGGTTCCCTTGAGTTCTGCAGTCTTACAGTTAGGTGAACAAGTCATACATGCTACTGCCTCATGTGTGGATTCACGGTCACACCACATTAATGCAGTTTCCACCGCTGGCTGAAGCCCTCTTGCTGCAGTAGGTGAACCCGCTGTGATTGGTGGAGGAGCCGTTCAGGTGCGACGACTTCAGCTCCATCTGGCAGGCAGCGATGGCTGCGTTGAGCTCTACCTGTGCCCGGTGCACGACGTAGAACATCAGGCCGATGCTGATGACGATCTGCAGAGGGAAGAGGAAGAAGTCACAATGTTGTGTTTGATGCAAAGAGGCACACAGCAGTCATTTCTTGTTTATTCAATTTTGTATTCATTTTTTGAGGCTTTAACTTTTGTTGAGGTGAACTGAATTCCATTCTACTGTATAATGAGGTGTGCCTAATATGTTGCTCTCCTAATAACAGTACAAGGAGGGGAGGCACTACATTTGATGTACCTGTATACACAATCTATTGCAGTGCATTACAACCACACAACCACCCCTAGGGGGTCCTCAGAGTAAGTGCAGGGGGGGCTGCCAAATTATGTCTAAAATGTTTTAAATTTTTTATTTTCAAAAATTCAAATATGTCTGAAAATATACAATAATATGAATCCAACCTATTATTAGGAAAGATGATTTGGCCTATTTGTGAAAAAAAAATTCATTTAATTAAATTTACACATTGAAGATAAACTTATTATAGGTAAAGTAGCCACTATGGTAGCCATAGAGTTAAGCTTAAAGCGTAACTCTCGGCAAAATGCAACCTAGGGTCTTTTTGTGAATGTACCCGAGTCAAACTTTCGTTTAAAAGCATAATTAGGACGGAAGCGGCACTTTTAAGATTTACCGTATTATCGTTTTTCCGTCAAATGGCCATTTGAATGGGAGAGCTAGGGGCACTTTTATGATAGCATCAAAAACACTAAGAAGGCTCGACACAACATAAAACTTTGCTTGAAGTATCACCAGGGGCTCTACACATTAATGCAAGCATTGAGAACATTGTTTGTGTACACAGAGTTTACTAAAAAGAAAGGTTTTAAAGGTCCAATGTGTAGGAATTTTTCCCATCTAGCGTTGAGATCGCATATTGCAATCAACTCTCTCGCACCACGCAGTTCAATGTATGTATTACAGCTACGGTAGCCTTCACTCTTCAAAAAGCCGGTCTTTTGCTCTTTTCAATATCCTTTTTCTTTTTCAGGGCGAAGAAGAAGACTCCTGTTCCTGAAATTTGGATTTTGAATACGTGCATGAGGTGGAGTGGCAATCGGGAGAGTCAGGACTTTTCCCGGTGGGCCGGTAGTGTTCATTAAATCACGCTCTGCCAATGCTGATACCCCATCTGGTACCAATGCTCTCTTATTCTCAAATATAAAATATGTACACAACACTGCATCAAACTCACTGCGATCATTTTAATGTGAATAGTTTGACATTTTGGGAAATTCTTTTTCTTGCAAAGAGTTAGAAGATCGATACCACTCTCATATCTGTACAATAAATATGAAGCTAGAGGCCTGAAGCCAGTTAGCTTAGCACAAAAACTGGCAATAGGGAGGAAAACAGCTAGCCCAGCCAAGATTCTTGATAGTTCTTTGTTTCTATATATTTGTCATTAAAAAAAAACATTTGTATGTACGATGTGTATCCTGGTTGGTAAAAACAGTAAGAGATAGCTGAGCTCTTCCAGATGGACATTCCCACCACCAGTGTCTGATTAAGGCCAGATGTCAATTGTGAGCAACAGCTTTCAGTTCTGCATGAGACACTGATACCTACGTAATCTTAAACTGACCCTTGACCCCTGTGAATATATGAAGTGTTGTACCATGAAACAGCCCATGATGCCTTAGCACTCATGAGGATTAAATGAAGCTGAACAGGTGTTGGAGATGTGGCGACGGACTTAAAATACCTTTGTGAGCTAAACAGAAGTGTGGGTGTAACTCTGCATATTTACAAAAGACTCACCGTTCCTACTCCAGATGTTTATGTAACTAAAGACTTCAGAGAGAGGCAGATGCCAATGCTTGTGCTTGTCAATATGTATTTTTAATGTAAGGCAGGGGGAAAAAAGCACAGATCCACCAACAAATGTATTATCACCATCAGCTCACCTGTAGGCAGAACACAAAGTAGCCGCTGACGCTCTGCTCAGCGATGACGTCCTCCATGGTGCGAAGCGTGGTGCCCAGGTAGGAGTTAAGAAGCTGAGTGGGCAACAGACCCACAGAGGAGGCCACCAGGTAGTTTGGCAAGGACACATCTGTGATCTGAAAATGGAGAAACATCTTACAAACTTAAAAAAAGGAGTTAAGCACACTGGAAAAACCTATACTAAATACTAAAAATATAATTCAGTCAAAAAGCATCCGTTGTGCATTCATATTTAAGACTAGGGTTGAAGTTCAATATCATTTGAGCAAGAGGTCAGCTGGGGCCAGTCACAGACTGATGGCAGCATTAACGTAGAGCCCAATAGTTTCTGTGATAACAGAATCATTACATCATCATCACACAACCCTGTAGTTTAAAAAAAAAAAAAAAAAAATGTCTTAAAAATACATTACAAAATAATTCCCAGTGGCTTAGGCCTATTGGGGGACAACTTAGGCCCAGTGGGCTACCAGGCTTGCAATATAATAGGGGAAACCCTGCTACCACAATTTTTGAAGAGAAAAAAACTCCCCAGGTTTTTTTAACTAAGAAAAATTCTAATCAAATTTACAACCAGACAAATTCTTTTAATATTGGCAACCAATCATCTCTGTATCACACATTCATGTCTGTATCCCCTGATCATTCAGATTAATATAGTGACTTGACACATTTGACTGACCCATCCTGTGACACGGTCTCTAACCTCCCAAATCTCACAGAATCTCATAATGTATGCATAATGCTATTTTGTATTTTATTTATTCATGTACCTACTGAGCTCTTCTTCACTGTACTGTTATACGTGTAGCTAAGAGACAGATACTAATATATATATATATATATATATATATATATATATATATATATATATATATATATATATATATATATATATATATATATATATATATATATATATATATAGTATCTGTCTCTTTTTTAATAGTAATAATTATCTATTTTATTATTATTATGCATTTATTTTCTTTTTTGATGTGTACTTTGATATGCATGTTGACATGTAAGGGTGGGAAGAAGCGGATACCAATTAAAAATGAAAATGATACAGATGCATTGTTCAAGTTTTCTTCAGTAAAATATTGTTTAAAGAACAAGATCACAGCTATAATGCACTTTTGAGAAAAGCTGTTGCAAATGTTTGCATTTGGAGCCACAAAAACAAAATTGCCATGATACTGGTAACATACAATCTTGTGTATTTACCTTGAACTACGGCATATCACACGTCCAGCTCAGCGTCTCATTTCATATCTCAGTACAACCAACTAAATACTGTACAAACAATTGTCTGCGTTGCTGTCACCCTTGATCAAGTGATGACATAAGCCAATGCGTGAGGATGTGACCTTGGCACTTGTGACTGTGTGTCAAGGGCCGCGGTGAGTTGCTGTAAGACACTGCCTCAGCCAAAATGCTATCAGGGCTGGAAAACATTTCTGTTAGATCCAACGACCTCGGCTGGGGCCCGTTTCAGGAAGGAGGCTTAACTCAACTCTGAGTTGATTTGCCCTGAGATGGGAAACTCTGAGTTTTCGGTTCCAGAACAGCTGATTTGAGTTGGTTCAATCAACTCAGAGTAGGTTGACTCAGAGTTAAGCGCATGCACCATCACTATAAAAAGGCAGCACGAATGGAACAATGATACTACTATTCACCATGGTAACAACCACAAACAAACTGTTCGGCGGAAATACTCATGCGCACATATAGCGAGTTTGAACATATATTTAGTTAAAAAAGCCCAGCGGCTGCTGCAAAAGAGAGAATTTGCGTGGGAGAAAATTGCTGCAAGAGTAAATGCGTAAGTTCCAATATAGTGTATTAATTTCATATTTAATCATAAGTAAAATATTACTGGTGAAATGGTATTGAACCTATAATTTATTAAAGTCCTAGGCCTACTAATCCCATTCTGAGGCTGCAGCACCATCATTAACAGAATTATAATTCATAATCTTTTATTGCAAAGGGTTTACATCATTCACCTGCAATCCTGTGGAACTCCTTTTTAATGTCTCTTACTGGTTCATGTCCAGGGAACACTACAAAAACATTTAAAAACACGTTTCGGAGCGAGTCACATTCTTCTGATGGCGCTTTGCTATACAGTGGCTTTACTAATATGCTCCACATCACCAATGTTGTAAAGAAAACTGCCGTTTGCAAAAAAACGTAATGTGACACAAAGAATCTGCTGGGATGTAAGAGCATGTCCACGAGGAGTGACGTTAGTGATATGAGGATGGATAAGGTTATGTAGGCTACATAACTGATAGACTGGGAAGAAAAACGATACCGCTCAAACAGGTAGGCTAGTATCTGGAAATGAAAATGCATCTATAGTCGGGGCCTCAATATCATCTCCTGACCTGTGTTAACTCACTGCGAAGTAATACAGCTTCTTCATCAACGGGATCGTCGACAAAAGGAAATGCCATGTTTTGAGAAATAAAACATGTTATAGTCTGCCTAACACGGTTAATAAACCAACCCTGTTTTTTTATTCATGCAGATAAGAAACTGCGCTAAAATGCACCTGATACAGACTGAATGAATGAATGAGGAAATGAAAGAGCGCTGTGTCAGAGGAGTCTGAGAGAAACTCGAGGTTTATTGAAGAAAACCTGCTCCCGACTAGGTTAGGTTCACAGACTGAGTTACCACAGTAACTGACTCTGAGGTTAAGTTACCTCTCTTTCTGAAACGAGCTGGAGTTACCCCTCTCTCTCAAGTTTGATTAACCTCCCTTTCTGAAACAGAAAACCCAGAGTTTTCCTCATCTCAAAAAGAGTTAACAAATTCAGTTTTCACTAAATCTGCTTTCTGAAACGGGCCCCGGATCTCTGAGACATGACATGTGAGCCTGGGAAAGTTGCAGACGTATAAAAAGGAAGGCATTCTCTTTCTCTCAGCCATCATCCCTGAGTTGTGAAGCACATGTCCTCTGAAGTCTCCTCCCACCCAGGCATCTAGCGTATGCAGCGGTGTAACATACGACCAAGGAAGGGCTAGTTGGTATTTTTATAACCGCGCAGAGAATTCCTACTGAACCTCCTACTTGCTTCTGAAAGCCTGTGTATCGAGATAATCTGCAAATTCAAGTGAAGAAAGACTTGAGTGCATAGTAAATTTCAGGATTGCTACTGTGATGCCGTTTCCCTTTTTATCTTGGACACACACACACACAGGTTTTACCCTTTGTACTGAAGGGTAAAGAACAGAACGTAATTAAAGGCTGCACAAACATGTTTGCCTGTACCAGCCACTTTCATATTTAACCAGCATACGTCTACTTCACCCACAAAAGGATTCACAAATTTTTTTTCCTGAGCTGCCATTTTTTTGCTAACTAATGCAGTCTTGGTGTCGTTTTAGGTTACCCGCTATAATGTAGCACCATCAACTTCAGCAGAAAGAAGCAGGGGGCACGGTGAAATTTAGCCTCATCCACAGAAAGTGCTAACCAAGGGCAGAGCAGACAACACATAACTCCACCATGAGCCAGCACAGGCCTGGAATGACCCACCCACAGTTAGTTTCACCTTTTATTGTGGAGAATAAGATAATAAAGATACAATATCAGCTAGGCTTAATAACGAACAACCACGTGAGATGAATTACAAGATTTGTATAGTTAAGAGACTTGAGCTGGGTTTGAAACCCTTCCGGGCCGAGACGTGAAAATGTAGTAGAAAAAGCAGGCAAACTGAAAGTTTCAGCTTATTAGCCTGCTTCTGGTAGGAACGGTTTATCTTCTCTATTGAATGCTCCACTCTGATGTTCACTTTTGCAGCTGGAATTTTTTTTCTTTACACTGAGGTGTGTGAGGAGCCTGATTTTCTCCAGTCCCACTGACCTTGAATGATGGTTAATAGGGCTGGCCGTTTTATTTTGCCAAAATGACATAAAAATGTCTATTATGTATTTTTCTATATAATTTATATCGTGATGCCGAAAAACCAGCTGTGTTACGGCAATAATTACGTCATTTGGATGATGCCTACATTCTGATCCTCGAACGTGTTCATTTTGCGCTTAGGTTCTTCATAAATGAGAAATACACAGTACCACATTGCCACATCATCCCTTTTTAATCGGCAGTAAACTTGTTAGCGAACAGTTGCTTATTTACACATCTAGCCGTAACAGAGGAGCTACATTATTATATTAGTGTTTCTGGCCAAATGAGGCCAAACCTTTGCACAAATGCAAGTAAATTAGTAAAAAAGAAACAACAATCTACTTGTCTATAAATCTGTAAACCTAAAAATATGTCAAAGGGAGCAATCTCAAAAACTCATGAGAATGAGTCAAACACAGATAAGCTGCATTTTCAGAGACAAACTGCTGTCATGAGTTGAAACTAACCAAGGGAAATGTCACAAATTCAACCTGGCATACAACCAAATATTAGGGGTGCACGATTCAGAAAATGTCACGATTCAATCAATATAAATTTTTAGGCTCAAGATTCGATTCAAAATCGATTTTGATTTACTCCTCGATGCAGCGGGCCTGGGTTCGACTCCGACCTGCAGCCATTTGCTGCATGTCATTCCCTCCTCTTTGTCCCCTTTCATGTCCTCTGCTGTCCTATCCAAATAAAAGGCTGAAAATGCCCAAAAACATCATCTTAAAAAAAAAAAAATGATTCACAGCATGTAAATGTAGTTACATTTCCCATGTGATTGCAGTAGACATACAATTCAAAAATAATAATAATAATAATTAAAAACCGATTCCAAAAATCGATTTCGGAATTCTATGAATCGACTTTGAATCGGTAGAGCTTGAATCGCGATACAAATGTGAATCGATTTTGTTGCACACCCGTACCAAATATGACCCATCATAAAAGTGTTTGTTTGCCTTCCTTGTAGATAATGACCCAGAGCAAGCAGAAGCACAAATAGTATTTCGCAAGGCTGTCAACTAGCTAGCCTTTTAAAATTTGACCCTGGCAAACTGATTGTGAAGCACCAATAATGCAGTGACAGTGGCAGCAGTTGGGCAACACAGAGTAAACTGCCTGCCCCTTAGACTTTGACATCGCATTTTCACCTCTGCAGAATGGAACAGTTAGTTCAATGTTGTGACAACTGTTAAAGCATGATCCTTGCACAAGTGAGACATTGCCACTTGTGGAAACCGAGCTATGTCGCAACCATGGAGCAATTGTATGAACAGATGACAAAGAGAACCCGTTTACGTTAGTCAGACAAAAGAAAACCATCTGCTAGGTGACCATAATGTGGTACTAATACAGAGGAATCCTAATTTTTAGCATCACAAATTGCCTTATTTTTTTTTAGCATGGGGTTTAAGGCTAAATATAATTCACAGCAGTATTTCCAGTAGGCATGGGTTATATGGACAAAAGCTTCTATCCTAATATATAGGTAATTTCATATCTCAATAACAATATAGGCTATATTACGATATAGCATGTTTTTTGGTAACTCAATAAATAAATAGTCTATATGAAATAACCACATGGTAAAGCCTTTTTTTGTAAACTTTTGTGTGAATTCCTGTGTGATTATTTTCTAATTTTAAGATCTTTAGTGCAAAGTAAATGTAACATGCAAGGATCAGAACGTAAAGCATCGTCCAAATGACTGATTAGAGTAAGGCATCATAACTCTTAACAGGAATCTGATCTACACTCGACTCTTCTTGCAATACCACACAATCAAATTTCCCTTTAATAAATACTACACGTGTGAAACATTTTATTTCTAATTTGTTTACAATGTCAACAAAGGCGTGTCAACTCAACTCAATTCCAGAGGCTGTAAGGAAGGGGATTATTGTTTTGGGTTAGATCATTTTGTTGTTTGTCAGTTTCTAAGATTTTGTAGGGGTTGACAAATCATTAGAAACAGCTTCCAATATAATTCAATCAAACGTAAACCTCAACATTTACCAAAAGTGGGTCAATACATCTCTGATACAATCGAGAATATTTTGAATGAGTTGCAAATAGTAAGCGTTTATTGTAGGGTTGTTGTGAGTGCATAGAACTATCAAAAGCAAACACCCAATCCACCGAGAAATGTCTCGGTAAATCAGTCACCCCAGAAAACCTACTGGTTTTGCAACATGCAATTACTGTACTTGTGAATCTCACTTACATCATCTTATTTTTCCTTTTCTTGCCTCGGGCCTGTGCATCAACTCCTTCATGCTTTAAGCTATGAATGCCTTTCAGGAGCCCCCTTCACATCCACTTCTGGATGTTTATGCTACTGCTGGTTTCTGCGTTCAACACTATGTTGATTCTCTTCTCATCAGATATGTTTCCATTCACACAGCTAAAGTTAAGGGCAATAGAAATGTCACTATTCATTTAAATAGTATCTATGAAATATGGCATATGATGATGACTTGACTGCATTTTAATCCAGCTACTTTCTGTGGTGTTAAATCGCTTTAAAATGTGCATTCTACTTTTGAAATGAGATGTTGTTTAAGTAGGCTAAATTCCAATTTAACTAGAACAAACTGAACTTTGTCCTTTTTGCCGACATCATCCTTGGACATGTGTATGCTACTAGTCATTTTAAAGTAATGCATTGTAGAGCTGCAAAGATTAATCGATGAATCGATTAGTTGTCAACTCTTAAATTTATCGCCAACTATTTTGATTATCGATTAGTTGGTTTGAGTAATTTTTTAAGACAAAATTCTCTGATTCCAGCTTCTTAAATGTGAATATTTTCTAGTTTCTTCTCTCCTCTGTGACAGTAAACTGAATATCTTTGAGTTGTGGACAAAACAAGACATTTGAGGATGTCATCTTGGGCTTTTGGGAAACACTGCTCCACATTTTTCACCATTTTCTGACATTTTATAGACTAAACTAATCGAATAATTGAGAAAATAATCACCAGATTAATCGACTATGAAAATAACCGTTAGTTGCAGCCCTAATGCATTGTATGAGAGTCAATTTGACCAGCCTCATATTTCAAATCAGAGAATCGTGCTTGATGAAAAATGCCTGCACACTGTCTCTGAAATCTAAAAATGTTTCATCCCATTCGGATATTTGTCAGGTCACAATTATTGTTTGTGTATAGATATGCCATGCACATTAACAAACTCACTCTGCAGTTACTTGCTTGAGTATATACGCATGCAACTACTTAAGACACAGTTTCCTTTTGTGCAAACCTGATACTGTGTTGCTGTTGGTGGTGCTCCAGTACAGTGAAGTTCCAGCTACTTAATCTAGGTTTTCTCCATTTTTGCAGCCTTATTATTTCAATATTTAGTGTAAACAACCTTCTGATATTGTTTGTTTTATTGATTTGTTTTTAGGAGACAGGCTAATGTAAAACAATTATGTAATGGAATCAATCTGAAAATGTGGCATTAGTGAAGCACTTCCAGCTCCATGTGAGATATTGTATAATCTGGTGAAATTGGAGACAGTGATTAGAGCTTTTTTGTAGCAGAATGGCTTGAAATACTCTGGAGATCTCAGCCTGAATGGCTACATAACATCAAGTTCACGCTCAGGTGGGTATTCTCCATTAATCTTTCAATTACAACTGGCATAACATTTTTTAATGTTACGTGACCTTCCAACTGATTTCCTACAATACATAGTAACACATCCATCGAGGCTCATACTACCATTTCGAGGTATAGATGGGTTGACTGAGAAGCGTAATCAGCGAGGATAAATTATTCATGCCATGTATGAAGGTCAACGGTCTCAGGTTAAGGGTAGGAGAGCAGGTGAAAGTGATATCCTAATACTGCTAAGCCTTATGTTTGTTGCCTTGATCAATGACTTTAGGTTTACCTCACAAAAAAATCTCCATGATTTAGTCTTTACTAAATCCCGTGGTATTGTATATTACTCCAAATATTAAAAACCTTAACTAGGACTTGAACATGTGACACTGATAGTTCGAACTGATGAAAATATTTTAAGTCCTTAGGCAACAACAGAATCCATTTCATAGGAGCACTTCCTCTGTTACCAAGAGGAATGAGTTTTCTTTAACTGGGGACTGGCCTTATGTTTTCTTTCCTGCTATTAGATTTTGTGGTCTGCCTTGAATAGTGAAGTAACAGATCACCTACTCTGTTCAAAGTCCAAAATTCATCACAACTAAAATGATAACCACCTAGCCTACATATTACTCCCAGTCTCTTCTTTAAGGCTGGTTTCTGGGTAGTTATGATTTCCCCTGTGTGTTAGGCTGGCCTAGCAACAAGAAAATAATAAAAATGATTTATTTTTAAAATCGAAAATGTCACACGTTTGATTCTCATGACTGCAAGTGATTTGTTGAACCATCCTCCAGTAGGTTAATGAGCTCTTCTCCTGGCTGGTTCATTGCTGTGACCTTTCTTGCTTAAAGCCATATGAGTTTACAGTGAACACTACATGATGTCAAATGTCCTGCTAAAGTGAAAAGGAAAAGCTGGTTATAGTGGTTTTCATACTCACCGAGAAAACTGCATTTTGGAGCCCAAATGGTATGGGGGTGAGTCTCGCTAAGGCCACAACTTTGAGTCCACTTCCTCCCTCCACCACTCGTATGACAGCACTGAGCTGTTCACTGTTCCCAACCTTGTTAAGCACCCAGTCAGTCAATAGTCGTTTGCACACCAGGTGTGCCACAAAGGTCCCTATTAAAACTCCCACCATAACTAGTCCCACGCCCAGCACAAAGCCGTAGAGGTAGCCAGCTGCCACATTAAGAACAATATATCCCCATCCACACGGGAACGACACAATAATTAAACCAACTATAAACAGCAAGGCTCCAACGAAGCTGTCCAAGCTCTCAACCCAGAGCAGGAGGTCCTTGAGGTATTGGCGCACCAGTGCAACCGAAGAGAAGCACACAGCAGTCAGAACGCATGCCAGCAGGGCGCTCTTGAAGCAAAAGGTTGTGATACAGCATGGGTGTCTGAACTCTCCACTGTTGCTGAAGGCCGTTCCCCCTGTGTCACTGATAACCTCGGGGTCTCCATCTGACCTCCCTATGCCGGCCCCTGTCTCGTCAAAGGTGCTGCATATCAGGATGTCAATTTTGTCACGTTCATCTGAGGCAGTCCTCTGCAGCCAGCGATTCAGCTGAATCTGCGCCTTGCCCACCGCATGCTTGACAAGCTTGGTGAAAAGCTGCACAGTCGTGGACCCTGACATTGACATGATGGCCCTCTGATAAGCTCTGGGGACCAGCACCAAGGCTCAGATGAACTGTCCGACCTGGAGACAGCTATGACGTTTGAGGTTTCCAGACAGTCTTTACATCCAGCGCAAGTCCATGTCTAGCAATGTTAATTTGTGTACAGATGAAATCCGTCACTCTCCTTGGCCATTACACGAATTGTCCAATTTAACGACGTTTATCTTGGGTAAACTAGCTGAGCAACGTGCCAGTCCAATGACTTAAAAGCGCCAATTTTGTAATATCTGTCTGAAACACTCGACATATTCAGAGTTGCTCAGCCAGGACAGTGTAGTGTAGGATGGAGGGAGCTGTCAGGGTAGTAAAGCTGAGTGCAGTTGCAAAACAATCAACTCTTCTTTGGACTGAAATTACCAGAGTCGAAGTGGAAAGAACATCAACTTTTATGACTCCGCCAGCGCTGCCATCTAGCTAACGTTAACGCACTAGCAAAAATCAATCACTGCAAGGCTAACTTACTCCTGCCGTTAGCTAACTAGCTCGCTGCGTGAATAAAGTCCACCGTTGCATTTCAGAAACTAAACCGCCGTAGCTGGCCTCCTCATACGCTTCTCCCGGACAACAGAGCGACGAACAAGACGAAGAAGTCGCATTAGAAAAAAAATGTTTGTTCTTTCTCTGCTGACTGGCTGTTATTATCCTCTCGTCTCCTTCCTTCCACAGTGGAAACTGCTGCTGTTGACGCAAAGCTTTTCATACAGACCACTGTTTGTGTCCCAGAATGCCAAGTGACCCCAGCCCACGTGACCAATCGGTTTGACGTCCTCATCCAATCATAGCGCTCCGATTGTCATCCTTGTCATCGCGAGATTTTCGCGGGGGTTCACGACAAATTATGCTTGTTTTGTGCATGGTTTTGTGTCACTTCTGCCACACATCCATGGTGTTACCACAACACACAAACTACTACCATGCCATGATACGGTACTTCAACTATTTAAATTAAATTACTTAAATAAATAGGGATTTTAAATCTAACCACAAAAATGAGATGCAGTTTATCAATTAGGAGGCAGTGGTGCAAGATTATATATATTTTTTACTTATGTATTAAAGTAGCAATACCACACTATACAACTACACTTAATACACAGATCCATTAAAATTAAATTTTAAAGTAGCTTGCAGAAGTGGAGCTCTAATGCTTTTTCAAACTGTTGGGTTGTTTACCATTTAACAACGCATCATATGTTTTATAAACGTATGATGTTTTGTTTGAATAAAATGGAAAAACTTGTAAGTGGGCCTACATGTAACTCATAATTGTACTTATGTAGCCTACATTACTTGAGGAAATGTACACATGTACTTTAACTGTTAGGAAGGATATATGTGTATAAACTGTGCTGACAATTAGAAGTGGTGGAATAAGTACTCACATTGTTTACTCAAGTAAAAGTAAAACCACAATGTCCAAAGATATTATTACACGTAGAAGTCTTGCACTCAAAGGTTTGCTTATAAGTTTCAAAGTAGGCTAAGTATTAGGCTACTTAAGAACACAACTTGAATAAATTCGGTTATGCTCCAACACTGGAGTTAAGTTGTATGGTCATCAATCATTTGTGGAAGTCATATCACAACATAACACATAACAAAATTGAATCCACCCATTTTTAATTAAAAAAGAAAAAGTAGGATTTCTAGTGTGCAACAGAGTTTGTATTTATATTCTCTTGTATTAAAGAGCATACAGTTAGTAGCCTGAGGGGAATCTTCCTGCTTGGCATGCTCACCATAAATTCATAATGAGGCGAGTGAAGCAGACAATATGTGCTTTCATGCATCTACAACCGCTCACCGCCTGGCTCTCCCAGCTGTGGGTAAAGAGAGCTTTTTTTGTAGGCTAGTTCTCAAAAAACTTTGTGTCGCCTCCACTTTCTCAAAGGCTTTTGAATTTTGAATTCATACCATTGACATAGATTACATTACACTTAAAGATGATAGTTCGTTTATATGGTGGGATTGATTGCTGCGCTGTTGTAACACTCCACTAGATGGAACTGTTAAACAGTTTAACAAGCAACCCACAGTGTTTATTTATGAGTACTACTCTGTACGTATGTGGAAACACTTGACAATCTAATCCAATTCATCACCAGGTTTTATTGGGTACATTTCATTTGAGGGCAAACTGTTCCACAAAGCAAAGCTATTTGTTAGTTTGTGTCTTTATTCTTTCCCACTCAAGTGTATTTTCCTATATTATTCTTCCTAATTGATGAAGATGCGCAAAATGCAATTTGTAATGCTGTTACGATGCTGTAGATGTTACAACGTGATGAAATAAATCAATACAAACAGAAATGTCATGTCAACTTAAATCCTACTACAGTCAACGTAAAGGAGCACAATTTGGAAACCCTTAAGAGACTGGCCAGGCTATGAGATTATAGAGATAGAGATATACAGTAAGTCTTTATCTTTGAATTTGTCAGAAAAGATCTCTTTATCCCATTTTTCAGAATAGCCTACCTGTGGGAAAAATGTCTAAGGCCACAGAGAGAACATTATAAACGACTTGTTTACTTCTTTATCTTTTAACAAAAACGCGTAGACTATATAGCACTCCTATCTGAGGCATATGCTAATTGTGATGCTCAATTCGCTGTATGTTGTAGACATGTGGATTGATTACAGTGATGTTATCTGTCTCAGTAAACATATTTTTCAGTGATATGACAGTGGTCGTTTATTAGCCTATGCACAACGATACAAAACAGAAGGAAATACATTTGAGTCAATTTAGTGACCGAAGTGAGCGGAGATGCAGGTTTGGACCACTGACTGATTGGACTCATCATAGCAGCAGCTGTGGCGCCGTCAAGACTGACAAAGAAAGCCAGTACATGGCAGGAAGTTCAGTGATTATCTTTCAAAATAAAAGCATATATATTTAGGAAAAGTCTCGGCGTGTGTGTAGCAATGAAAAGAATAGCCTCAAAATCATCCACAAAACATATGAGATCATGTTTGAGAACATGCGGAAAGAAAGGAGGGCAGAAAAACATCAAGCTACTTTTTGTTTTGGTAGCCTATCGTACGAAATAATAATGAATGGTTGAATTGTGAAAATGTAATCCGGAAGTTGTGCGTTTTATTCCAGCTGCCTTGACCGCGTTAAGCCGTCGCTCCTTTTGACCATTGGCTTTGATCAGATAAGAGGTTCAAGCAGACACATTCTTTTGCACAGTAGGTATAACTGAAGCTACATTTTGAACGATGGATTGTTCAGAGGAGGTTCAGTCTGTGTCTGAGGAGCCCACAGCTCAAATGGAACTAAAAAGGGGAATGTCGATTTTCATTGATGTAAGTAAAACATTTTTTTTTAATCCTTATTTATAGTACAAAATATATTTCTTCTTCACTAATCACTAGGCTAATAATGCAACACTTATGCATAATGCATGACTCTATTATAATGTTCAAATTACCTAGGTAACAATCTAAAGCCTATAGCAGAACAAAACCAAGGAAAACAAAATCATGCTTCCCAGATAAAAACATTTTTTATTGATGAAATCTAAGTTTGAATTAACCGTTGGAGGTTGTTTTTTTTATCACCTAAGTTATTATGGATCCCCCTAATGCATGCAGGGTACAGAGGGGTTTAATGTTTTATAGAATGTATTCATTTGACAAGCCTGACCTTTCATTTTGATTCATTGTGTCAGGATTTCAAAGGCTAGACATCAATTTTCAAAACCAAATACCAAGTTAATGAATTGTTAAAAGTCAATTTGGTTCAATAAAAGTCAGGGTTTTATTCATGCTGACCTAATACTAAGCCAAATATAGCTCAATTAGAAAAACATATTATTGATGTTCAGAACTTTTTGATTCTAAAAAGTCGCATTATTACATTGTCGAAATACACTATTCTCAACACTTGCCGATGATGATTTAAATATCAAATCACATCTTACATGCATATCAGTGCAGCTAATGATCTTTCTCAATTGCTTCTGCCTCAAGAGCTTTCCCTTCCCCTGATTCACGGCACTGCATTCTGCCTTGGTACCCACCACCTAATTCCTCCTCATTCCTCCACTCTTTCATTCGTTTGTGATGTTTTAACTACAAACCTGGCTGTCTTCAGTGTTTATGAGAAATAGAGAAGGATGCACCACATGGGAACCAAGAGTTACTAAAGGTGGAAAGCAGTATAAGGTCCATTGTCTCACTGATGTTGAACAGGTGCTCTATGGCAAGGGATCAAACCACTGCTTGTCTTCAGAGGCAAGTTGGTCATCAGAGTGCTGCATGCTTCTGGTTCTTGACATCTACTATAGCTTTCGCCTCAGTTGGCTGTGTGTCATTAAAACACAAAAGCTGCCCAACAGTTGTTTCATGCTGGAACAGGTTAGATGAGCTGTGTCTCCATGTGTTTTTGATGCTGCTGTGGTGCTAGATTTCCACTTTATTACCAGAGAATAGAGAGGAAAAAGATCTGTCAGACTTCTATTCTTGGTTAAATGAATTGGTTTGACTCATTAGATGTAAAAGATTAATTAGGATGAGATGAGAAGATTAATCAGCCTGAGTTACTGTGAGCTGACCAGATCTAATCAGCTTACCTTTCTAAATGATGTTCAATATGCATGAATGTCATACACATGAGTCAATAAGAACAGAAAGAGCAGCTGTCCGGTCGAAGAGTTGGGGATCAGATAAAAGAAGGGCTGCGACTAATTCAATTGTTGATTATGCAGATTCATTGTTTGGTCTATGAAACATCAGAAATCATGAAACATTCCTATTAGGCCTACGTTATCTTGAAGCCAAGTTGATGTCATAAATTGCCTTGTTTTGTCGGACCAGCAGCCCAAAAGCCCGAATTATTCAATTTACTATGATTTGAGACAAACTAAGCAAATTTCACATTTGAGAAGCAGAAACTATCAAATGTTTGGCATTGTTGCCTGAAAACTGTCTTTATTGATCAATATGGAATGAGGGCATGAAGAAGCAATGATTGATTGTTTTGTCCTTTGTGCATTTTTCCCCTTATTTATTTGTGTATGTATTTGTTGACCTGAATGGCAAGGATGCTGCTGCGGCATACAATTCCCCATAAAGTTGTATTTTATTTAATTGATTGATTTTAGAAATTTGATATGGACAAGATATGAGTGAAGAGAGAAGGTAGAACTGAGACAGATAGGAGTTTATAGGTTGGGGACAGCGGAACAGGCCAAAAAGACTGATTAGCAGGAAAATTAGACTGAATTCAGACTGCCAAGAGAAGGTGGGTGGATGTTGATGGAGAATTTTTACTCCTTTGTTGCAAAGAGCGGAAGTCCCCCAAGCTAGGAAAATCCAAATATGGAAGAATGGTATTTTAAAATTTGTATCTTGCACATTCATTGGTATGCTGTCAGATGTAGCCTATAGTGATAATGTCTAAATAGATTCAAAGCACAAACTCAACAAGAAGAGAAAGTGGGCAGTGCTATTTCAAGGTGGTTTGAGCCCTTTCAAGCTGATGTGGACGTTGCCACCCTGCCTTTCATCTCCTCTGGACTCTGGGACAGCACTATCAATAATTTAATGACGCACTGCTTTTGAGAGTGTGATCAATGATACACACACACACACACACACACACACACACACACACACACACACACACACACACACACACACACACACACACACACACACACACACACAGTTATTTTAACTTAGGTGATGTTAAACCTTTTTGACATCCCTCTTTTTTCTTGTTACAGATTTTACGGAGAGCTGATAAAAACGGTAAATACTGCACCAAAAGCTCTTTCCAGACTCTCTCTCTCTCTCACACACACACACACACACACACACACACACAGACACACACACACACACACACACACACACACACACACACACACACACACACACTTTGGCATTACCATTGTGTGAAAACTTACTTTCTTAATGAGATTCTGATCATGCTCTCTGCTGATACTTCAGTTTCCATGGAAACAGGGAAATGACCATGCCCACTGAGGTTCAGTGCAAGAAAAAACGTCAAAACTTTGTCAGATGTTTTTATAACCGTAAGCTCTTTAGGGGTGTATAGGTGGAGGTTCACCGCAAATTTTGCAATTGTTTCACCTCCACTATATTGTGCAGCATTATCATAACATGCAGTATGAACATACACACAAACATCGTTTATGTTGCTGTTTACTAGGGACAGCAGGAGTCGGAATCCAGGAAATCTTGCATGGTATATAGCATTTTGATTTACTGAGTCTGATTTATTCAGTCAAGTCAGTCTGATAGACGGTTCTGTATTTGTGTGTAGTCAGAAAATAAACTGAAGCTTCTTTGAATTATAGTAGCCTTTTTAAATATACTTGCAATAAATCTTGCAAGATCACTCATATATGTTTCTGTTCTAAAAGTATTTTCTTCAAATAGTAGGCCTATGTATATATTATTTAAATAAATAATAAACAATTTAATCCTGAAATACAAATAAAAGTGTAGATACATTTAGTTTTTCTTTGCTAAAAGAAGACAAGATGCCTTTATGAATCACTTAAAGTTTAGTAGTAGTTTGACATTTTGGGAAATATGCTTAGTCACTTTGTTGCATGGATGAGACGATCAGTACAATTTTCATGTGTGTACAGTAGTTTTCGCCAGCAGCTGGTTAGTTTAGCTTAGCATAAAGACCGAACAGTGACAAAATCAACCTACCAGCATCTCCAAAGCTGACTGATTGCCACTTTAAATGTCATGTTAAAAAAAAGTGAAAAAGTAAATTTGCAGTTTAATGCCGGATTACAGTATTTCTTGGTTAAAATGTCAAACAGTTTTTCTTAAGTTTTTATTACTTAATGCATTTTCTTCCATTTTTTTGGGAGGGATTCAGTATACACTTTATTTAAATGTTTTATTTTTTTCATTAATGGCCCTGAAATGCAAATAAAAGCATAGACCACAGTAAGAAATGTTATCCAAAACAAGATGCCCCTATGGGTAACTTAATCTCGACCAATGACTGTAAAACAAGTTTGTGCTTTGGACATTTAAGTACGTTTTTATATAATGAAAACTGAAATTCAAAATTCAAAATGCTCTGTTGTTTTCTCCTTTCATTTTTACCCAGGAGGAGGGTAACAACCAACAATGTGCTGATTTTAATTTTGTAACCTCTGTCAAAATGCATATATTACAGATTGTTTGTTTGACTGCACACTAACAGTATCTTTATCTATCTGTGTCAAGTTAACATGTGTCATGAAATATATAACCCTGCTGACGCACACATCATGTTTGATATTCATAGAGGCTATGTTCATTGCTGGGATACCAGACGGTCAAACCTCCGTTGAGTGTTTTTAGTTAAGGAACAAACTGAAATCATGTTTCATCTGTCAATTTGACATCAAAAAAGATTTTCATCACAACTCTTAATCACATGACTTGCTTCGTTATTCATTAAATGTGTGTCCCTCGCTGTGAGTGACTTGAGGTCTTGTCATGTAAGATAAGAATTCATCCCACAGAGTTTTCAGAGTTGTGTAAACGCAGCACTTATAGGTCAGGTCTGTTCCAAGATTATTTCCAGCTCAATGAGTGAGTCACTGTGCGCTTGATTTATGTGCATCTCTCTTGCTCACATAGTGACATTTCAGACTGAACATCACCTCCAGAGCCGCAGCTCAGCAGTGAACATAAAGATCAGCCACCTCATGTCACACAAACAGAAACTACTGCAGCCAGAATGGTGTGGGGGAAAAAAGATGTCATCTGTGGATGATTATCTTCATTTTGCTGCAGGATATTCAGTTTTAGGGTGCTCATTTTGAAATTCTGTTTCTTGGGCCTTTTTATTCTAAGCATAATTGCAGAGCCTGAAAGCATAAAAAATACTGCAGATTGTGATTTCATGGAATTGAAAGTGAACTGAAAGCTGCTTGCATTCAATAAAGGCAATAAATGTTTTTTTTTTTTTTTTTACTGTCATTTTTCCTACATATCCATCCGGGTTAATAGTGTGCAAAAGCCCAAAAAAAATTATATAAATAATCTACTAATCTACTCATCAAAAACAAGGTATATTACCGTTGGTGAACAAGTAGAAACATTAACACAGTAAATGCCTACAATAATCAATCACATAGAAAATATAATCTTTTCAAACTGTTAGCTTCTTGAATATCTGCACAAAGGGTTTCTACAAATATATTTTTAAATGGTCAGCAGTTATAGGCTACTAAATGTTAAACCCAAATATTAAATAATTGATGTTCATTTTACCTTCAGATTTTCACCTGAGCAACTTTAAAGTTAAGAAAAAAAACTTTGTGATCATACATGTGATAATGAAGTTGACCTAATGGAACAAAAGGTGATTACCCTTTACAGTGTTGTTTATTATAGTAATACAAACAAGGAAAAGTGTTTCACTTTGATGTTATTTTGTTAAGTTTAATCACCGATTTTTCCACTTTGAAGGCAATATGATCTATACAGTTTATGCCATCTTTTGCTGCGTCAGCCCCTGTAGTATCTAGCATGCTGCATCTTATCTGAGTTATATTAAGTAACCTTCATGTTCATCAGCTCAAGAGTTGGACTTAAATTCTTAACACGTCTTTGATTTATTTAAGGAATCTTTTGGCCACCTCATCTCACATGGTGCTGCAGCCCTGTTCTGACAAGCTACATTTGTGCTCTGTCCCCAGATGATGGAAAGCTGTCCTTTGATGAATTCAAAGCCTACTTCTCTGATGGAGTCTTGACAGCTGACGAGTTAAAGGAGCTCTTCCACACAATTGACACTCATAACACAGAGTAAGTCAATGCATTGCTTTATCTTTTTATATTACTCCATGGAGGATATAATTGAGATGTGGATGATGGAGGAAAGGTAGATGACGATGTTGTGATTTAGGGTGTTCAGTGTGATGACATTTGTGGTCTCAGTTAGCCACCTGTTAGCAACTGCCTTTTTTAAGACTCATACAAGCTTCAAAATGCATGAGTGGGATACTGACCGATGTATTTTATTTTGTAGAAGTACGCTTGTGTTAACCATAGACCTTATTTCACGCATCTCACCAAAAACCCATTCAAAATGCCCATTGACTTTGAGACGAGGGAACCGAAAGTTAAAACATCCTAACTCATCAAAAAGATCTTATGTCTGCGTTAAGTACCTGTAATGACCGCCATATCACATCCTTCATGATGATGACTTCACATCCACTTCCGAGACATCAGGCCTTGATGACGTCAACGCTGGAGAGTTTGTTGCTAATATTGATCCACTTCCAATTAACTCAGTAAACACAGCATTTATCCTCAACGTAAAAACAATCTCAGACCAGAAGCCAATATTTCAGTCTGCAGATTGTGATTTCATTTAATAAACTGATGGAATTGAAAGTGAACTGAAAGCTGCTTGCATTCAATAAAGGCAATACATGTTTGTTTTTTTTACTGTCATTTTTCCTACATTTCCATCTGGGTTAATAGTGTGCAAAAGCCAAAAAAGATTATATAAATAATCTACCAATCTACTCATCAAAAACAAGGTATATTACCGTTGGTGAACTAGTAGAAACATTAACACAGCAAATGCCTACAATAATCAATCACATAGAAAATATAATCTTTTGAAACTGTTAGCTTCCTGAATATCTGCACAAAGGGTTTCTACAAATATATTTTTAAATGGTCAGCAGTTATAGGCTACTAAATGTTAAACCCAAATGTTAAATAATTGATGTTCATTTTACATTCAGACTTTCACCTGAGCAAATTTTAAAGTAAAGAAAAAAACTTTGTGATCATATATGTGATAATGAATGAAATATGCAAATTTCAGACATCCCTACACCCATAAGTGATGTTGCAAGATGATGATGAACCATATCAACATTTTATTACAAGTATTGCTGTAGTGAATTTGACTTTAGTCACAGCCTCTATGTGCTGAGCTGCACCCACATGCATACACATTTCTATTTAATTCATCTTAGGAAACTTAGGAAGATCTTGACAAAGTTATTATTATATGTGCATTTATATGGTGTACAACAAACGTTTGTAATGATGGAGACAGGTGTCTTCATCAGGATTGAAGAATTAAACTGAATGCAAACTAGAAGTAAACATTTCTGGCCCTACACCTAAACTTAATTAATCTGTAACATATTTCATACACAAACCCATAAAAAAAGGCCTGTGTTCCTTTAGCTTTTTTCTACAATGTATTTTTCCACAGAGATTTTTTGAAATCAAAATAGTATCTCTCGTAGATAAGATTACATAGATACTCTGGCTCCTTTTGTCAGTGTCTTCAAATAGCTCTGCTCCTGCCTCAGAGCTCTTTCTGGTGTCCGAAATACACTTTGGTGTACCTCAGGGGTCAATTTTAAGGTCTTTTATGTTTTAATCTTAATATGTTTGTCATTGCTAATGTGATCAGGCGTCATGGTATTTAAATCCACAGTTTAGTATTGACGCTGATGGAATGCCTCTGCAGTCAAAGGGAGAAAGATGAGACATAACAACACAGTGATTTGTTATCCATGATATCATTTGTTAACCTCATAATGAGAGTATCATAAGATGTGTAATTTACCTGTTAGCCACGATCACTCACGCAGAACTTTAATGGACTCTGTGTTCAATCG
This sequence comes from Gymnocephalus cernua, assembly GCA_023631565.1. Classification (NCBI taxonomy): domain Eukaryota; kingdom Metazoa; phylum Chordata; class Actinopteri; order Perciformes; family Percidae; genus Gymnocephalus; species Gymnocephalus cernua. The sequence goes on from CM042438.1 coordinate 15,694,818, forward strand.
AAACAAACATGTGCCTCCCTGTTTGTTGATTTTACAGATGGCAACGTTGTTATTGGAAAATCTCAATTTGAGTCCTGTATTGATTAAAGAATGACTCACTAAGCCGTAAGGTCTGCATCACAGGCTCCCTAGCCTGCTCAGGTTGATGTTGAACACTGAAAGATTATCAACAAAAAAAAGAGGTATTGCATGTAGTCTGTAAAAGATTTGTGCATGAATAATTTGTAGTTGAAGTTACACAGGGGGACTAGCATGTGCAAAACTGTGCTATAATTCATCATGTTTCTCATCATCTTTACAACACAGTTGTATTCATTGCTTCACTTGTGCATGGTCCTTTCATAGATAATGTACCTTAAAATGTCAAAACAGCCAAGTTTTAAGCCACCCAAGTACGAGCCTTTTAGTGAGTTATGTAATTTAGTGTCTAACCTCTGGTTTACCTCCTCTGTGCCTCTAAGTGTTTTCTCCTGTTTGGACTGATTGATTGCTTCAGCACTTTCTCTCTTGTGAACGACAGCTATACAGCTTGTGTGGAATCGAGTTAAAACTGGTATAATTCCCCAGGGTCCGTCATTGTTACAAGGAAAAAATGTCTCCCGTGTCAAGCCGCACAGAGATAAAATGAATATTCTTCCACTTTGTAAACACTGTCTTCACCTACACCTCTTTTCTTTATTTCTCTGTTTCTGCGTCTCTTTTTCAGACACATATTTACACTCAGACGTCCCTAAAACAGACTCATGCATTGACATTTATCACAACATACCTGAAGGTTTTTTTTGTGAGGGATTCACTGTCTGGACCATCTGGGGGGGAAAGCAACTAAATTATTCAATTATTCATGACATATTTTACTCGCCACCATTTGTTATCATACACTGATTCACCAACTGTCTGGAAATGTTTTTGCAGAGATGAAGGATTAATCTGTCACCTCCTTTAGCCTTGAAAACCTTTGTTTTTGAGGAATTCTTTTTATTTAAATTTCTGTCTCACATTTTTGTTTTGCAGCAACGTGGACACTGATGAACTCTGTGGTAAGTTAATCCTTCACCCAAATAAGAATAACCTTTAATAACGGTAATAAGCTGTACTGTTCTGGCTTTATCTTGCTTTACCTCAGAGTCGCACTTAAATGCTATTTGACAGTTTTCCCAGCATAAAGAAAGAACCATGTAAGATGTGGTCACATGCTCTATGACCAAACCCCTGCAGGCTGACTGAGACGTCACAGAGTGCAGCTTTAACAAAACACCTACAGCCCTGTCCTAGTTGCTTAACTCACAAAATGTATTTTTTTTTCTTTTTGTCTTGTCTTTCTGCTGTGAAGAGTATTTTTCCCAGCATCTCGGTGAATATGAGAATGTTCTCGCTGCCTTAGAAGACCTGAATAAGTCCATACTGAAGGCGATGGACAAAACAAAGAAGGTGAGATAGTAGAAATGAAACTGAAAGACAAACCTACTTTCTCAACATAACTGGGGGTGTATCGCATAGTTACTATCTGTAATACATTTAATATCTGTATTCATATCTGTATTCAGGTATCTTCCAGGCATACATTGGAGGATGTTTTAAAATGTTCAATTTCCATTTATAGAGAAGGAGGTTTTACCTTTGAGAAAATACAAGTCAGAATTGAACAATTTGTGGTTGTATCCTATATACTGGGAGGAGGTCGTGATGAAAATAAAGTTGGTTGGAAGTTTGATAAGTGAAAAGAAGAGTTCACCCTCTTGGCACCATTGCTATCTGCATGAAATGTCATGGCAATCTATCCAATAGTTAGTCAACATATTTCCCTAAAGGCCAAAAATGCCAACCTTCTGACAGCTCTAAAAGAAACAGATCAAGGATCAAAATCATTACAAATCGGGAGACGATTAATTTCTGTATAAAATTTCCTGGCAAATCATCAAATAGTTGTTGAGAATTTTGGACTAAAGTGATGGACCGACCAATCTGCATTGTCATCTCTAGCGCAAGGCAGCATGCATGGCTAAAAATAACACCTGTGTACCATCAGCACTGCACAACAAATCTGTTGAAAACTGATCAAAAGTTATCGAAGATGAACCTCGCTGAATGTCTAAATATCGAACTTAAAACTATGCACCTCCATATTTGTCGACATTTTGTTACTTTGGCTACCAGTTGTTTCCATTCACACCTAACAGACAACAACCACCTTGAATACTTTTAAATACTTACAACAATACAAGAAAGAGATTATATCATCCATGATGCTATTTGCATATATTTAGAGCAAATTATCTCTTCATATCTGTATAATCACATTAATTAAAATCCTTGTGACACACTCATGCACACGTCAACAACGCCACACAGTGAACATCACACTGACATCCCATGCAGCGCACATAACAATAATAGTAAGAGATGTTTGATTTACTCACAGCGTGGCCTAAACTGAACTCTCCCAGCATGCTCCTCTGCTGCCCAACTGGCTTCCTCAGATCTCCCATTAGTCAGATTTCCATTACAGAGCTAAAAAGGATGAACCAGGGCTCATTCATGCTACTAATTAACCCCCAGAACAAAACATGTTATGATTCTTTTTGTGCTTGTGGCCATCATAGACGAGGAATTGAATGTATTTCGGCTGCATTATCAAATAAATACTGCTTTTGATCATGCCTTGAAAAAAGCTTTATGACCATGCAACTTTCAGTTTTTCTGGGTCAGAATTTCAAATGCAATTTTTTTTCAACATTTTGGCTTCCTTCCCGGAATTTGTTTGCCTTCGTTTTTTTATTTTACGTTTTTGTCACTTTTCCTGACGTTTTTGTCAATTTTTTCCCGCACTTTTTTCTGACATTTTTGTGAGTTTATTTTAACATTCTTTTATCGATTTTTTTTTTTTTCTTCAAATGCTATTATATTGAACAAAACACCCACATTCAAGGGAAGTAGTGAACTGATCATTTATTTTACATGTGAAGACCGTTGGAATGGAGCCATCCATGTTATTGACAATTTGAAAGAAACCCAAATTTCTGACAATGGGTCAAATTTGACCCGAGGACAACAGGAGGGTTAAATTATCAGAGAGAAGAAGAGGGATGACGAGGGAGAGAAAGGCAAATAGACAGATGAAGGTAAATGATCAGAGATGACAGAAGAAAAAAAGGAGAACTGAAGGGACAAAATGTTGAAGAGAAATGGGAAAATGATGTTATATGAAGAGAGGTGGCTTTTTAGATCTGCAGGGAGAGCTTCTTTTTCTTTCAACTCCCCCTCTCTTTCTCTGCACTCATCTCATCTGGCACACATGACACACACTGTGAAGCTTAAATCACTCCTCAGATCTGCACTTTAGAAACATAGTGGGAGTCAAACCGTTCATTTGTTGGTAGTTCTCTATTAGCACAGAGAGAGTAACACATGATGACATCCAACTTCAAGACCTAAAAACTGTAGTGACACAGATAAAGACAAAGAAGATGGCAGTGATGGGAGATTTTAAGGGTAGTGGTATCAAATAATACATGATTTCAACAGCCATATAAGGACATTACTGCTACTAGAGAACCAATTTATATCCTTGAAATATTTAAAGAGAATGTATTTTTTTCTTGAAATATGTTTCAAAAAGGTTGGACCTACAGGAGGACAGATATGAATTGTATGTGCCTTCATTTCTGCAAAGGAAATGAAACATACTTTTGCAATCCCTTTGCAATCTTTCTTAGACCTTGACTTGCGCCAAGCCGTGATGAGGTGCGAAAATCAATTTACACCTCAAATCATTTTCTGTTCTCCAAGAGAATAGTTGATAGAGGCAAGTAAGACAACAGGAGAGAAAGAGGAAAAAACAGCAGAGGCAGCATGGGTGTGTATTTTAAGGTTCTGTCATTCAAAAGTGATTATCCACCTTGCTGTGGACTTTCTAAAGCCTTAAGATAGCTCTCAAGAAGTACACAGGAAAAAGTCGGTCTCACAAATTTTCCATCAACACACTATACACTATTGTTCCTTCACAGCTATACAGTATAAAATAGATATTTGAGCTTGAATAAAAACAAATTACTCTTCGCAAATTGGACAGAATTTATGAGTTATTGATCAAGACAATAACTTTGAAATCAAATTACAACACTAGTGTGAACACACTACTGATGTCTCCCCAGTGTTTACTCCCTGACGCCTAATTCATAGTTTCCCCCTCTACAAAGCGTGTGTGCAACATAATTTTTTTCTGTGACACTAAAATGTGTTATAGAACTATATAAGAGAGAAAATTGGCTGAGCGAGGAGGAGAACAGATGCTGCATTAGTTACAGACTAAAGCTCAGCCGTCTCAGTTCAACTGTATGTGTATTTGAGTGGGTGGTCTCTGGCTGTGAATGTGTGTGTATTTGTGAGGTGTTCCTGTGTTTTTTTTTGCATTAGAAGATTGTTAGTGTGTATTTGTGTGAGCTTAAGTATGCTCACGCTAGTGTGCTTGATTGTGTGTGCGCTTTTGTATCATCAAACATCCATGAACATGTGCGGGGGAACTGGAACAAGATTGTGCATCTAAATCAAAGCCATGGCACAAACTGTATAGGTATCTGTGCTGAGACACTCTGGGATTTATTTTGCACAGATATTACTGCCAAAGCTATTTACAGGCTTCCCATACACATTAGCAAACCTTTCCTAGCAGATCTCAGGTGGTACTCACCTGCAGCAACAGGAAGTTGCTGTGTTTCTACACTTCACAGTGCATCGTAGTATTAGGTGCAATATTTTTTCATAATGCAAAAGGTTTTTAAATTATGAAATTAAAGATAATAATAATAGCAAGCACTGTGGTTGGATGGAAAAATGTACAGTGCATACAGTATGCAATCTGCACCAAGTGTTATATGCAATCATATGCAATCTGGCAAGTTTTAATTTAGGTAGTAATAATGTATGGCAAGTGTTTACTAATCACTAAATTAACAGGTAGCACTACACAGACTAGTTCTTATGTAGAGATTAGCTACACCGTTACCCCAAATAAGCTGACTTTACAAGAAATTTGCGTGGAAACCAGTTGCCTTAAACCACTTAAGTTTTACACAAGCAGCACTCAGTGTGGTGCGTACAGCAAAAAATATGTGGAATACATACAAATGACGTTACTTTTTGTAGAAAGACTCATGAGCACAGCCTGTTTATTTGGAGTTTTGTCTCCAGTTAGTAACCTCTACTGTACTTCTACTTGGTTTACTGGTGGATTACAACCATGCGTAACCTATTGCGCCAATTTCTGACAAAACTATGCTGTAGCTTTATTTGATTCGCTTACAACTAATTGATTGAAATGTACCTAATTCGCATTTCAAATTTTAAAAAGTTTGCTTAACATTTGCTTGACAATCAAATGGAAACAGTGTTTGCAACAAGTTATTGCAGATTACTGTAAAGTTGTAATGGTGCAACCTGATATAGCAAATCAGTAGTTTGAAACTATAACTTGTAATTTCTAAGAATTTTGCAAGGATTTTACACGCAAACTTAGTAATGTATCCACATGTCTATTTATGAATAGCTGGAGCAACTTATTCCCGGTTCTCAGCACTTTAAGGTGATCGTTTAGGGAGCATTTCACATTTCAGTCAGCTTATTTTTGACATGATTTGATGACGATTTAAAATCAGGATTTTAACCACTTGGCAAAAGGTGAGTTCTGATTGCATGACCGGTCGTTTTGTAGTCATAGCCCTTGCAGTTTTTTTTGATTGCTAAACGACCAATGCATTACCAACAGTCACCTGAGCTAAACAGTTCACATCACCTGCAAATCTCATTCCTAACAACACAAGTCTTCACACGTCTCAAAACAGCCAAACTTTGAACAATCCTCACTGAGATAACACACACTGTCACTCAGAACACACTGAGAGTAAAAACACAACCATCAAACACCAATAAAGATCATACAACCTTTTCATCTTTACAGTTTAAATAATTTACATGTAATAAAAGGTTTACATAGATTTTAGCACCAGTGCACCACCTCAAACAAATAACTCATTTGATATTTTGTACAAATTAGAATAAAAAGATCAAGAGAAAGGCAAAAAGGAAAATATCAGACAGACCTTAAGCTGTCTAAAATGACTGCATTGGTGAGGTGGGAACACACACACACACACACACACACACACACACACACACAAAGGTAAAGTATAGATCACAGGAGGTAAGCTATGCTCATATTGTAGACAGGAGAATGACCTTTACCAGTTTTGTTGTGACTCACTCACTGAATGTGCCTGTGTGTGTTCTGAATGTCAGGGGATCAAACAATACCTGACATGACCGATAGCAATGACCGATTCTGCTTTTTAACGCAACACTGCAGAAACCAGGGATTTTCTATATTGTTGTTCTTGTGAAAAACAGAATTAAGGTAGTTAGTTCTCACATTTTAGGACAAACTGTTCAATCTTTGGATGTGGTGTTGGATAGGGCCGATGGGAAAAGCCCAAGTCTAATGATCTGCTCTGTATTCTGGAGAAGAGTTCAGCTCTCTCACAGGAAGACTCAATACACTGTAATTAGTGTGTGTGTGTGTGTGTGTGTGTGTGTGTGTGTGTGTGTGTGTGTGTGTGTGTGTGTGTGTGTGTGTGTGTGTGTGTGTGTGTGTGTGTGTGTGCGCGCACACGCACTTCCGAAGTCTGATAAACAAATCCAGCTCTTAAAATCAAACCATTATCATTGTACTTTTTTGATAAACACAGTAATTAGTAATAGACAAAACACTGAAATATATGTCCTGTCTCTCCTCCTCTTTCTTCTTCTGTCACACATAAACATTCATATTCATGCATTAGTCATTCTCTAATCTAACTTGCATTAGTTGCATTGTTAGTCGAGTGTACAAACAGTCACGGTGCTTAAAACTGTGGGAGCAGGTGTGGCGTGCAAACAGCAAACTCTGTTGTATTCCATCAATTAAAAACATCACTCGGCCCTCCTGCTCTGGTCCAGGCATTGTGCAAATGACGTCTCAAAATGTCATTCAGAAAGTCATTCGATTATTCTTCCATCAGCTTTCTGTGCTAACAAATTGTCCTTAAAAAAAGGACAAGTTGAAGTTTCTTCTAAATAAATGATCTGTCGGCATCTTTTAATTAGCAGTGGAAGTCTGGACATTGAGTGACTCTTGACTGGCATGGCACCATCCTTTCTTTTCATAATTCCTCCTACTCTAACTCCTCCATTTCCTTTTCTTCCTCTTGATTGACAGGAATATCAGGAGTCCACCCACCTGGAGCAGTTTGTGACCCGATTCTTACTGAAAGAAACGACCAATCAGCTTTATTCACTTCAAAGCTCTCTCGAGTGCGCCATGGAAACCACAGCCGAGCAGACTCGCCAGGAGAAGTAAGAACAAATCTTTCACACATACAATTAGTGGAGGCACCTATAATTACAGTTCTTACATCCAGTGTGACAATTGTGTCCAAACCACACACACAAATTTACATCCCACATTTTAGATTTACCAAACCAGAACTACAAGGAAAGTCAATATAAGACTTCCTGTCATCAGGTGGACACTAGTATATATCCTTGACGTGCTCTGGTGCTGCAGGAAATTCCGCCGGATGCATGTATTTTCCGTTTCCTTCCACTTTGTTTGTGTTGGAATTTTTAAATTTGAAGGATTTATGAGGACTATGATCAACTGCTCCTCAGATCTCTGCAGGGTAAATTGAGACAGGTAGCTAGACTATCTGTCCAATCTGAGTTTTCTCTCACACAGCTATTTTGCAGCGGCTCTGTGCGTCACCAACAGACGGCGCTCAAATGCCTCTGGGCGCAATTGGATAGTCAACCAATCAGACCAACGATTCCGGGTGACGTAGCAGCGACAGCGGCATCAACGGGTTGCTGCGCTTCGGTGGCCGTCATGTTGAATGTAAACAAGAAGCTGCTTGCCGTCGCACTATCATCATCGTGTAAAGCCCGCCTCAACGGTTGAGATTGGTGCCTCGATTTGGAAAAATTGGAAATTGGCTTGAATGGGCTCTTGGCCAGACTGACTTGCAGAGCAAGGGTTTTCCCAGGCTAATCAAATGCAGCTCTTTTGCAGCATTTAACAACTTTCTTAGCAATAATAGTGGTTTTGTCAACATGTTTTTGCTTGAGTTCAGTTTAAAAGGATTGTTGTATCCCTTTTCTCACCATGACCATGTTAACACTTACTTTCAGTGGCAGAAAATGATGGGCTTCGAGAATTGACACCTGAGAGTCTCTTCCTTTCTTTTCTTTCCTTTCCTCACCTACTATAAATGTTTCTTTCTCTTTTCCCATCTCACGTCATTTCAAAGTGTGACTGTCCCTCACTCCCAGAGCAGCTTCTTCTCCTCCAGCATCTGTCTCTGAATTGCCACACTTGAATACTTCCCCTGTGCTTCTGAACGCAACACTCTGTTCTTCCAAACATCTAGAGGATCTGGTTGTTTCTCTGGCGGCTTTAAATTGGTTTCTGTGGTCATTTTTTTGTGTGAACAGGGAAAAACAGGAGGTCAAATTCATGGATGCAAGGTATGACTCAGTGCTGAGCTTGAGCTTTGTATTCATAAGTCGTGTGGTTCATTTCAAAAGTAATACTTTCCTCTTGGTAATTTGTTGTTATTTGCCCAATAGATCTTTTTTTTTTCTTTAATGCATCCTTAATCTGCTGGCTTTTAAAACTAAGTCTGAGTTGGAAACAGAATAGGTGAAACATGGACAAAAAGGTCCTGGATCTTCTGGCCACAGTTTGCTCTTCAGCTGTTAACCTCCTCTCCCTCCCTTAAGTTAACATAAAGCCTGTGGTAGGAACATGCAAAGGCTGCTGATCTTTCACTGATCACAGACAGGTTTTAGCAATTCAAGTTGAGAGTTCTCCCACAGTCCTCTTAACAAAAGGAGCTCATTCTAAATAAACTGACAGGGATTTTTGTATTTTAGAAAACAAATAGTCACAGATCTTCATATTTACATTATAGTTACCTCACTCTATATGATATGTACTGTATAGTCAAAGCCCCAAAGTCAGGTGCTGAATAAAGATTATGGGATTAGGGGTATAGTTTGACATTTAGAGAGTTAGATGTGAAGATTGATGTCTGTACGCTATATATAAACCTACAGCTATAGCAGCAAATTGCTGTAGTGTGGCTTAGCCCACAGCTAAATTAAAAACAAGCACAAAAGAAAAGACTATTAATGTTGTAAATATCTTGCCACAAATTGCATTTACCTGAAAGATGTAAACATGAACTATTAAACACTTTAAGAAATAAACCTGAAATTGTACAACAATATCAGTAGGGTGTCTGAAACACTTCCCAAAGCACCCTTTTTGCTCTTACATTTGCACAAAACTTACACGACCGCGTATGAACATGTGCATTTACCTGAACGCAGACACATTGCCAAAGACACCCTGAGGTCTTCTCAAAATACGGGACCGAACAACTTGACAACACGAAGATAAATCTTAGGTGATGTCACCCTGCGGCTGCATGTACCTTGTCACTGGCATTAGCGTCACTGTCAGGCCAACACAACATACAAATATAACGTAAGCCCGGACAACTTGAGCTGAGACTTCTTTTCATGAGATTGTGTGCTTCGGTCACCTGGTGCCATCTTAAATTTCAAAACATTATCCCTCTTCTTTGGCCTCTTTCTTTGGCACAAATGAGTCATACAATAAACTGTTCAAAATGCACTTTCTTCTCAGGTTCTATTTTTATCATTGTTAATGAAATTACAAAGTCACAATGTATGTAAGCCAAGAATCTGTTTATGTGGTGTGTGCAGTGTACCACAAGAACCACAGAACAACAGGTCATTTAATGTCGATGTTACTATGTTTTTACATTGTGATGCAACTGCAACAATGTTAAAAGAAAACAGGCTAAAATATGTTTAATGTCTGATAATTATCTCCCTGTTTGGACTTCAGACAGGGCCCGCTGAAGCCAGAGGTTCTGTCCATCCAGTGGTCAGGTCGTCGCTCCAATCGGAGGCTTCAGAGAAACAGCAGCCTCTCTCCCAACAACCCTCTCCTCAGTCTCGTCAATGCAGGTGGGTTTGAGTTATGTTGTCTTGTAGCTGCCAGAAGCAACAAAAAAAAAACCGAGCACAGGGGGAAAGGAGGGATGTCGTGGAGGTGTGAGAGAGAAACTGACAGAGAGAGATTGAAGTGGAGAGTTTTGTTCTCATCGTGTGCTCCTGTGTGTCGAATCAAAGCCATTGAATTCTCTGGCACTTTACTGTTACTCACGGGAGGTTTGAGTGTGGGAGATGTGAGACCTCAATATCGAAACACCATGTGCTGTGAGTGTACAGTTTCACTTTCATTTTAAATAGGAGCATAATTGAACACAAGCATGATATACGTACCAGGTGTTACAATATACAGTTAGATAATCAGCAAAGGGCTCCCTGGTTTGTGACGCATAAGTGCACCAGCCTGCAGTGTGTTTGCTGATGCTTGTTCGGCTCGTTATGCATCGTTTGCAAGCATACGCTTTCTCTCGTGCTGCAAACTGCCTAAACATTAGACATAATATTTCTCCAATATCAGGCAGTGCGAAAATCATTAAGCATGAATGAATACAGAAATGACCACAGAGTAATTTACTTTTTTTTAAATGTTATTCTGACTGATACAATTACGACTTTTCTAGACAGGCAGCCTATGTCTCTAATATTTGTTTGGCTGTACAATGGTATGTGCTGTTATTAATGGGTTTGTACTGCTGTATTTTTGTAAAGACAAATTTGGGATTTAATGCATTTAATAAACTTGACTTCCACTATGGTGGATGATAAAGTTGCATTGTATTATATTTTCAAAGACAGTTCTGTAGGTATGATATCAAATAGTTAAACTACTGTTTGCACAGTTTTCCATTAGACCTGCATTATTACATTACATTATATTACATGTCATTTAGCTGATGCTTTTATCCAAAGCGGCCAATTAAGTGCTTTCAACCCTGAAGGTGCAAACTCCAGACAACAAGTAGTAAATGCAAGTACATTAGCTTTAAATAAGCAAAACTACAAAGAGCCAAATTAAAGTGCAGCTTTAAGAATATATATATATATATATATATATATATATATATATATATATATATATATATATATATATATATATATATATATATATATATATATTGACTCAGTATCTCCAGCCGTGGTTGCTGAGATATGTGGCACAGCTGCAGAGCTTCTATAAACTTTGATTACAGGTCTCAAAGCTTTTCTATTGATCGGCATGTTACATGAAAGGAAACCTTGAAATGCCTTCTGGGACGCCACCCTTATTTTAGAGGTATTTAGTTCAAACAATCATTGGAGAAAAATATGGTTAAAATACAGTCAATATATGCAGCACCTTTCATCCCTTCACCTTTGTTATTGACTCTGTCTGGAACCCATCCTGCCTGTGTCTCCAGGTGTTTATGAGGAAGACAGCCAGTGGATGATCCAGGTCAACAGACTGCAGAGGCTTATCGACCGTCTAGAAAAAAAGGTGAATCCTTTCTTTCTTTCATTTTCCATACTCTCCTCTCCTTCCTGCCTCCTTCTTCTTCTTCTTTTTTGCTTCTGTTATTTTTTTTATCTTAGTCTGTCTCCTGTCACCATGGCGGCCATCTGGTCTTTACTTCGTTTTCTCAGATTAACCACAAATTATGGCAAGTGGACTTACAACAACATCAACACGTTATCGCAACACAACAACACCCTCCCACGTGCGAACACATACACATATGTACAGTACACGGGAAATATCCGCTGCATACAAACTTTCACAGCTGCTATCTGCGTGTGTTGAACGTAGCATGAAATCTGATATCTGATTTGATGAGTTTGATTTTTCTTAGTTGTTTATTTTGCTAGGCTACATTTTGCAAACATACATTTTAGTCCACAAGGAACTAAAATATAAATCAGAAATATCAAAATCAAAAATATTCCTACTACACAAAGACACTAATATTTACTCTTTTATTCTGTCTTCTAATCTTTCCTTTTTTTCTTGTAAATGACTGATTGTTTTTTATCATTGTTCATATAAAACTGTTCAACTTTTGAGTTGAACAGTTATGAATAATCAGTCGACATATGTGAAATTGCTTTAGTTTAAATTCTCACAAGCCCAAAAAATTGGGATCCACTTTGGTAGATGAAAGCTTAAACACAATAAGTCTTTAAAGAACTTTTCCCGCTTCGGTCCCCCTACAGGTTGGAAGTGGAATTGTCCATTACATTACATTATGCAAGTTTGCCAGATCGGGTAGCGGATCTGCAGTTCGAATGAACTGGACAATGTAATGTAATGGACAATTCCGCTTCCAACCTATGGGGGACCGAAGCGGGAAAAGTTACATAGTCTAGCTTTAAAGCAGCAATAATCTTAGCCTAGTCCTACCAGACTCTCGTACATTTAGAAGGGCGGAGCCAGACTACAATAATCTATGTTTTTATGTTTAAATATGGATCACATTTCTGCTGCCCCTAGTGGCCAGTTATTGCAGGTTTAAGAATGTTTTATAGAGATGGTGCAAAACAGCATGCAAAGTTTGTCACTATTGGGGCATCATATCATTGTATGTTTGTTCTGCAGGAGATTCGTCTGGAGCCTGTTGAAGAGGAGGTCTTGGAGAGCAAATCGGTTCGTTTTCTGACTTTAATCTACTTCTCTACTGTTTTTGCTGCGGTGTTGTCCACTCTGTGTCATTCTGTTCTCATGTGGTGGAGTTTTACTGAAAGGGAGGCCACACTGATAATAATAACCACTCAACAGTTGTCATAGCAACAGCAGGGCTGAAACTTGACAAAAGCGTATTCCCTTCTTTCTTCCTTCTTTATCTTTAATCTCTTTGTTTGAGGCTCACTATTAGACTTGGAGGTATGTGGATGTTTGAGGAAGAGATAGTGTATATTTGAGTGGGTATTAAAGTATATATAAAAACAGTGTAAACACTATAATAACAGGACATAGCCTATATTTTGTTTTAGCTACCCATGTGTGTAAACCTACTGGCTCATTAATTGTCCTCCAGGCTTGTACTCGTGTACAGTGTGGGTGTGTTTTTAACTACACAGCGTGCAGGTGTTGATGTGCATGTTATCATTCCCTGTCATATCATTTCTTGGCTGAAAGACACAGCAGACCAACACAAACACTTGCAGAAGGATTTCTCATCATGAAGAGGAAGGACATTTATAGTAGAAGATTCAAGATTCTTTATTGTCACTACCATACACTATATGGAAGCGAAATATTGTTCTTCACAGCAACATATTCAACAGTAGAGATGCTATTACTGTAAAAGATTCATGAAGAAATAGCTAAAAGAGACAGATTAATCACAGGTAATAAAGGAATTAAGATAATAGAAGGGAGTTTTTCCTTTTTTTAAAAGATCATTTGCAGAGTTTGATTCCAAAATAAGGAATCCAAAACCAATTACTGCCAGTATTATTTTTGAAAAAAAGTTAAGAAAAAGATATTTTAAGACCCTTCGTTACCAAGTATTGTTGGACACACATATATATTTTTGAACAACTGAAAAAAAGTTTAGATTACTGTTTTTTAAATCAAAAGGATGTGTGGGGGAAGTTGCCATTTCACTCAATTCAGTCATTTAAAAATTTCACTTAAAAGCATGTGTTTTTTTAGGGGTGACCTCTAGCTCACCCAGTAAAGTGTGTGCCCCCATGTAGGCTGAGTCCTTGGCAGCGGCCGGGGTTTGAGTCCGACCGGCAGCCCTTTGCTCCATGTCGTCCAACCCCTCTCTCCCCCTTCCTGTCTTCAAGCTGTCCTGTTAATTAAAAGCCTAAAAATATGTATCTGCCAGTAATCTCGTAATTGGTTTGTCTATAAAAGAAAATAGTGAAAATTACAAGATTACAACTTTAGATCTCTTGTTTTTTTTCCAGCCACCGTTCCGAAAACCAAAGAGATCCAGTTCGATATGTTATAAAAGAGAGAAAAGTTCATATGAAATCATTATAGTATCACACTCTCTATACCAGAAGTATCACAGCACAGCAGCACAAATGAAACCATGCATATAAATATTACACTGTCATATCTCATCATGCAGACGACAGCTTGTGTGTGAATTAATCAATATGTAATTGGCGTGTTTGTCCCTGGGAATGTGTGTGTGTGTGTGTGTGTGTGTGTGTGTGTGTGTGTGTGTGTGTGTGTGTGTGTGTGTGTGTGTGTGTGTGTGTGTGTGTGTGTGTGTGTGTGTGTGTGTGTGTGTGTGTGTGTGTGTGTGTGTGTGTGTGTGTGTGTGTCTTTCTCCCAAATTAGGCTCTGAGAGAAGATCCTAAGGTGTTTTATCAGTCACACACAGACACATCACACATCATTAACACGGACACACACCTTAGGCCAACTAGCAGACTATTCACTTCCTGTTCCCATCAGCCTCTCTGCCTCTGTCAACAATTTCTCATCAGCCGCGGGAAATTATTAGCAGGCTTTTTATTGTCATCATGATTATGGAAGGTCTTCCTGTTTCATCTACCCTGCTGTTCACACCTTTGTACAACAAGATCCAGATGCTTTATTTTTGTTCATTATCAAAGTGTAAGAAAAGATTATAAATGTCCCAGTGTTCACCTGACAGATCTGCATCAATCGCCAGTTTTCTGTTAACTCACTGAGTCAATGTGAAAACACTGCCAGATTTCTGAATGTCCTTCAGCTATTTCAGATTCTCTCTCTCCACCAGAAACAAATGACCTTCTGAATTTGCGTGCGTTTCACGTTTGTGTGTGCGACTGTGTGTGTGTTTCTGTGTGTGTTTTGTCTTTACAGCACATCCTGGTAGTCCAGAGGCAGCTGCCGGTGCTGGAGGACGAGCTGGATGAGTTTCGTTTGGCTCTCAGACAGTACATGGAGTGTGCCTGCGCCCAGACTGGATGTCTACAGTCAGCTTATATTCTTTTTGTTCACGTTGTATCATAGTTTTTTTTACTGCCTGATATTTGTGTTCTTTCTAGTTTGTAACATTTTTTGCCAACGTTTTTATAAAGGGGTCATGGGAATAAAATAGAGATCCAAAAGAAAAAGTAAAAAAACACTCCTCAAAATCTTGAGCAACATTTCAATACAGAAGCAACACATTATACCTACAGGTGCTCACTGTATCTGCAGCATAATGTGTTGAATGACTCAAATTTGCATGGATTTACATCATCTCCTCTGTAGCTAAGAGTTTTGCGCATCTTTTTCAATGTGGAAATCAAGGATCTACAGTGTACGGCTGGTAAATGATTTATTCCTATGATAATCTCAGAAAACTTCCTAAGATTACAAGCAACGTCGAATCAATCATGAAACTTTAAAATAGAAACATCAGTGAAATGGCTGTAAGACGTTTTGGCTCTCCTGTCAAAACTAAAGGCATTAGTGTAGCATCAGACCGCAACGCGTTCAGTCAATAGATTCAAATAATTTTGTTTTGTTTTTATTTCAAACATTAGAAAAAAACTCTCACATGACTGTCACTTTGGTTTCAGACAAAATCCAGCAGCCCAAAGGACAGCATGACATTTACAAGCTTTGTCAGTCATGTTTGCTCATTTTAAAATGAGACTAAAACCCTCTGACACAATACTATATAGGCATCATTTGAGGGTGAAGCCAAAGAAAACATTATTTGATAGATTCACATTGCCTGCTCCCAGTCAGTGTGTGTCAGAGTGTGGAAAACAGTCCAGACACAGAGGCTGTGCTAGGGGACATGACGTCGCACACTAATTAGTGATTGCATGACTTGTGCTCTCTCCTGTTTTGCATTTGGCAGCATCGCAGTTCAGCGGCTGGCGAATGAATCACGCTTCATTCTCTATGAATTCTGGGAGCACAACAACGTGTGGAAGAAGTAAGTATTTAGCCTGCACGTTACGCAGCACGACTAATGCACCGTGGCCTGTTCAAATAACCCCCCCCCCAATTTATGTTCTTTGCTCAGCTTGAATTTGATGAGAGGTCTGGTTCACACTGCATTTAGTGATGATGTACAATGTGAGGCAAACCTAATGAGGAAAACAAGAGTGCCACTACAGCAGTGGGAGCAGAGATACAGAGAGAACTAGTTAGTCTAGTTTGTCATTTTCTATAGTAAACATTCAAATTAACTTTAATGTTTCAATGATACAACAATGCACATACTCTGCTGCTGGGACTTTCAGGATAATGACACACTAATATAAATACTCTAATGGAGTATATCATGTATATAATTTACTGAAGTTATCCCAACATGCAAGTACATGCAGAGTAGTGCATAGAATACTCCACCCATTCCATCCTGCCAAAACTACATCTCAAATGTCAAATAACATACCATAGGAATTATAATATAAAAGGAAACATTCACATGGAAATGATATGTTGATTTAGCTCATTTGTAATTTCAAAAATCAGTAGTGGAAGAAGTACTCAGATCTTTTACTTAAGTTAAAGTAGCAATACTACAGTGTAGAAATAGAAATACTCTGTTGCAAGTAAAAGTCCTGCAAACAAAGTACAAAAGTATTAGCATCAATATGTAATTAGGTGCACCTGTTTCAACGCCCATTCAATTGGCTGATAACATCGAAGCAGGTGCTTTAAGTAGTATTTATTATGCAAAATGACCCATTTCAGAATCATATATATTATATTACTGGATTGTGATTAGTGATGCATTAATGTGTCCATTACTTTAATGCTGCAGCTGGAAAAGGTGGAGCTAATTTGAATAACTTTATATACTGTGTGGTTGCTAAACCTGATAATCAACATCATATTTTATAAGTTGATTTAAAACATGTATTAATTATCTAAATCTGCAAAGTAACTAGTAACTAAGCTGTCATATAAATGTTGTAAAAAGTACAATATTTACCTTTGAAATGCGGTGGAGTAGAAGTATAAAGTAGCAAAACATGGAAATAATCAAGTAAAATAAACATACTGCAAAATTCTACTTAAAGAGCAGCTATTATACTACTTTCCTGGTCTTAGTTTTTGACTCCTATAGAGCAGCCTAATATGATTCACCGCACAATAAACTATGTAGATGGTCGGGAAACGTTATCTGCAGCTCCTTCGATCCTTTGGTATTGTTTAACATGACTATACAACATTATAACAACATTTATAGGTCAGAAAAGACAAAAAAGCATAATATGTGCTCTTTAAGTACAGTACTTGAGTAAATGTACTTAGTTACATTCAACCACTGTCAAAAAGAGGATGTAGAAGGTGTCCATATTTTCCTTTTATGGTAAAATAGACTTTCTCCAGTTTTAAAAAGAACATAAAACAACAGGCTAACAAGCAGGTAAAGGTAATGACATTGTAAATATTTGCAGACCAGGCAGCATTTACACGGATGGAGTACTTCAACTCTAAAGTGTTTTAATCAGACATGCAAACTCTGCTACAAAGGTTAGTCAAGTTGCATTGGACTGCTGGTATGCCAATACTATATTTTTAATTGTTATGTTTGCAAACCAGCTTGCCTCTTGAGGTATGAAAGTAAAGTACTTTACTAATTGAATTAGGGACTTTATTTTACTGTTTCAGGGATTTTAATTAGTTGACTTTTGATAGCAAATAGCCTTGTAAAATGATGTCATGAATAAGTAGGTTAACAAACATGTAGCCTACCTTACCCATGATGACCAGTGAGTGAATCTTCCTGTTTTCTTCTGCACAGTCACCTGCAGACCAACTACAGTAAGACCTTCCAGAGGGGGAACGTGGACTTCCTGGAAACTCCTGAGAGCATCACCACCATGCTGGTTCCTGGTAAGAACATTCATTAAAGCTCCTGTCTGACTCTCTACCCACATCACACTCAAACCTAACACAGCTAATAAAATCAACACGACTTTCACCTCACTCATCTTACACATCTAAAGAGTAAACTCTGCAGCCGCAGGTGCCCTTTGGTACATCTATCATCAATCACAAAGGCACGCTGTGCAGACAAACGATCCTCAAACCCTTGGCTTAGAGCATGATTTTAAATTCTAGTCAGAATGCCAACCTTTTCAAAGATACCAAAAGTGTTGTGCATCTTTGATTTGAGTATTTCATCTTACGAATGTGATAATGTTTCAATGAAATGCTGGAATAAGCACATAAATAATGTATGATTTGGATCAATATTGAGCTTGATGGTTCATTCTCAACCTTGAAAACAGTTTGACCAAAAAAGGTCCAACTGACCAAAGCTTTCAACCACATCTCATGGCCTTCCTCGGGATGAGGTTGATTAATTATCTTGGAAAATAATTTGTTTATGTAACTTAATATTTATATGATATCAAATTAAATAACAAAACTTTAAAGTTATAATCTAACTCCTGTCAATCTGCACGACAACTGAGCAACTCTGGAGGAAGGCCATGAGATGTGGTTGAAAGCTATGGAAACAAGCAAGTTGCGCAATGCAATTGCATTGAGGTTTCTTTTTTTTTCTTTTTCTTTTTTTTGGGGGGGAAGGCAAACTGGAATCGTATCGCTTTAAAGCTAACTATGTAAAAGAACATTTAACAGTCAGATAATTATCTCACTCTTCCACCTTTGCCAAATCAAACCAAATATGTTAGACTTTAACTCTAAAGCTTTTGTCCACTTTGTCATTTTTTTTCCTCAGCACTAGTTCCCCAGTTCTAAGCAATTGAAGAAGCAATTGTCTTTGTGTGGTTTTTCCTACATTATTACATGAAATTGATTCAGTCTCACAAGCATCATTACCCGCTTCACATACCCAGCTACACGCAGCACACAGGGCAGTGCTGAATAAATGTGTCATAGCTTACACACATACACACAGCCACAGAGGAGAGCGTGCTCAGTTTCTCATCGATTGGGGTCATTTTGGGGGGTAATTTCTTTCTTCTTCTGCGTCTCCTCCACAGCCTCATGGTGGGTCCTCAACAACAACTAAAAGTGTTGACGAGCACCCTTCACAGATTGCCACTGATGTGTGCAGAGAGCAATCTGTCAACACATCAGGAAGTCCACAGCACACACACACACACTCTTGAAGTCATGGTGATTAGTATTTATGACCTCCATGTTCCTTCATAGTTATAAGTGGTAGTCTGAAATAGTCCACGTGTTTGTTTATACTCCTAGACGACGCTCTGACGTCCTAAAGCAATTACCTCATCAAACGGAGACCCATCTGATGATCTGACATCATCACTGTTTGACGTGACCTCATCTGCAACCCAGGGTAGATCATGAGAGGTGTGTGTGTGTGTGTGTGTGTGTGTGTGTGTGTGTGTGTGTGTGTGTGTGTGTGTGTGCGTGCATGCGTGCGTGCATGTGCATGTTTGTGTGAGGGAGAGAGAGAGGGAAGGACAGATATAATTGTTTCAATTGTAGCAGCTCTGGGGAGCTAATTAATTAAACCATTATTCTGTTGTTGCTGTATTCAACGTGTGAAATAAGATAAAAATCTGTTCATCACAAATAAAGATGATATATTGTTGTGTAAGTCATGTGTATCTCTTTCTCACTCTTTATGTGGAAATTACCTCCACATTTTTTATTTAGCCTGGTTATTGGTTTGTTTTGTCTATTTGGTGATGCAAATTTGGAATGTGTGCCTTTACAAGTATCAGGGATCAGAGTCAAAATGATGATTTAATTTGAGATTATAAGTATTTCAATGTAACAAAAAGTTGACAACATGTCATTGTTGGTCTGCTCCTCTCTGTGTGTATTCACCTCCCAATGGTATAAGACCATAGCACACATTCTTAAAGCTGTTTTAAAGCTGACCAAATGCAAAGGTTTGCCAATGGCACCACCATGTGGACAGGTGGTGTCAAGTTGCCGTCTCCCGTTGACTTAAGATAATGATAGGTGTGGAAGAGAAAGTTCTCTCAAGTCCAATTCAGTGGCTAGTTCAGACACAGAGTTTTATACAATAAGGCTAAAGGAATCAACAGGAAAAGCTGAGAAGACATTCACTCACAAGACGATTTGCATAGACCCAATACCGTCTGCTCAAAATAAAAACAAGTCCTTTGATTAGATAAGGTGTGTATCCTTGCTGGAGCCAACTTGGGCTCTGAACAAAAGGTCTCACTAAACAAAGAGAAATGCTTTCTCTTGCCACTAAGACAAGGCAGACTTATAATCAAACCAGGATACACTAACAGTTTGTTAATTAGGTAAAATAGTTTGAGCACGGTAGAAATGTCATCCAGAACAGCAAGGACTTGATTAGTGACCAGAAAGAGAATATTAAGATGAGACTAAAACGTTTTAGCTAATTAATTTTCTTCTACATGGGAAACAATACCTTCGTATATTAGAAGTGCCTTTCTTTAGATTTGGAGACAATATCTAAAAGTTTATATTCTCAATAACAGGTTGGGGTTGTAACCTTATTATCATTTTAGGTTAATGATGAAAATAAATAAACTAGTTTTTTTAAACCCAGGCTAAAATATTTCTGTGGTTGCAGGTATTTTATTATTAAGAGAAAATGATTATTATTATTATTATTATTAGCTTGATACACATGGACAGCAACAGCCCTGTTCATGAGAATTTAATCTGACAATAAAGTCGTACTTCTGGTCACTAGACTTTCATCAGGACATATGTTTAGCTTATAATGATATGCATTAGAGCACACTATTGTTTGTCATCAGTTTCTGTAATATGTTGTATAATAATAATGTTTTGTTAGTATTAGTATTAGTTAGTTGTATTTGTAAAGCTTCTTATGTATTTGGACCTAGGGGCCTACAGGAGTGGAAGAAGTATTTTTTTTAACCTTTATTTATCCAGGTAAGTCAACTGAGAACAATTTCATATTTGCAAAGACGACCTGTCACATTCACATTCATACCTGGAAGCTGCCCAATACAACAACGGTCCTCTCTGCTGGCCACTGAGCAGCTCCACTGTTGGGGTTAAAGGGCCTTGCTCAAGGGCACCTCAGTGGTGGTAATGAGGTGCTGCTCTTTCACTTTCTCCACCCAGAATTTATCCTGCCGGTCTGGGGATTTAACCGACAACCTCCCAGTCCCAAGCTCGCTTCTCTAACCTCTAGGCCACCACTTGAGTAAAAGTACTAATACAACAATATAAAAAATTAATTAAAGGATTAAGCTATTCATAAACGTGAGTAATATCAGCAGCAAAAATGTAGTGAAGTTTAAAGTGTCAAAAGCCCTTTTTAGGAAAATTGCCCCCTTTCAAGTTGTTATACTATTATATAATTTGGATTATTTTTAATGGCATTATTGTGTAAGCAGTATTTTAATGTTGTAGCTGGTCCAGTTATGAAATGCTTCGTTATATATTGTTGGATGGTTTAATCTACAGCGATGTATCCCATTTTATGAGATCATCTATTTTTCACAAAAACAATTAATCCGATACTTACTATAGCTATCAAATAAATGTAGTGGAGTAAAAAAAAAAAAGAAAAACAACAACATATTTTCCACTGAAATGTAATGAAATAGAAGTATAAAAGAGCAATAAATGTAAATAATGGAAAAGTAAGTTTCTCAAAATTACTTAAGTACATCCCGTTTGTTTGAATCTTGTATGTCTTCACAGCCAATGAGCAAACAGAACAATACAGGCAGTTTTTGCATTTTATTGATAAATTATCATTTTTAAAAAGACCCAAGAGCAATCTTCTTCTTTCACCACTCACTACAGTTTTCCAAGTACTGAATTTGAACTATCTACAAAGAGTACAGTATTTTTTAACATTATTTTCTGCTTCATCATCATCATCATCATCATAATCATCACATTCAAAACAAGGTTAGAAGTTTGAGCTGTGCCCACTGGTAAATGTCGAGAGACAGGAAGCTGAGTTAGCCTATAGCGAGAGAGTTCACCGGAGGTCAGAGAGCGGTGATTATAAGCGGGGGGGGGGGGAGAAAGAGGAGGATTTACATTCTAACTCACAGGCAGAAGGAGCAAAGACAGGAGCATCAGAAGCTTCAGCTAACCTCTCTGAAAACTGAAAAAAAAACACCACCTCAGTGACAGAGCAGAAACAAGTCAACATGCAAACTAAGTCACCATGTTGTGGGATCATTTTCCACTAGTGAGAAGGCAACGGAAACGCAGTGAAGAACATAGGGAGGTACGGTTCAAAATAACTCAAATAAAAGGGTTATTGCTGTTGTAAGTTCAAAGCTGCATGGCACCAGAAAAAATAACACTGATAAAAAAAACAAAAACAAGCTCCTGCTGATCTTTTAATCGTCTTGACTAATACTGGGCAGCAAAGTTGGCACACATGGGTATTTAAGGATTTCTTTTAAAAAAGTGATCATTTCGAAAGTTAAAATCATAATGCAATACTATGTCAGTGTACATAGGCAAGGTAAATGGTTACAAGACAATATGGGTATGCAGCTTTCTGTAGCAGAGCAGAGTTAAACTAGCAGCAAAACAACACATACAATTGCATATAATCGTAGTGCAATGGGTAAACTGTTCTTAGGAGGTTGTAACATTTTGGTCTGGTCAGTAACAAAAGAAATCAAGTGCTGGAAAACACAAAAGAAAATTGGTCCATAAAGATCAAATCCAAACAGGTTGCTGAACTAATGTTTTTTTTTTTTAATCTAAATCTTGGCATTCATTAAGAAAAAAATCACAGTTTATTTTAAGTTCATGATTCTGGATTTTGGCAAAACCTGGGCAGGATTTGAGTCCTTGTGGACTCTAGGAGGACTAATCAACTTACATTAGATTTGTTCAGCAAGTCAAAACTGTTTTGAACATTCCAGACACAAACACAACAATACACCAACATACGCCTCTTTAACACACTCCTGTCCACTCGCTCTGCAGACCTTCCACTCTGCTGAACATGGCCGGTTTGAAATCTAAACAAAAAAACAAAACAAAAAGTGTGGTTTGTTTTTCCAGCCGCGCAGGGCCGTGCCATGCCGAGCTGTGCCGAGCCCACTCTAGGCGAAGCTATTCTCCGGGTAGCTGACTTTGATAGCACCCCAGTAGCAGGCTCGTATCAGACAGATGAGACCCAGCAGGTAAGCGAACGCCCAGGACACGTAAATGGCGTTGTAACGATTGGCAAAGTCCCGAGTACCAACCTGTTAATACGGAGGAGAGAAAGAGAAGATATGTGAAATATTAACAAGAACAAGAATAAAGATTTTCATTTATGCATTCCTAAACTTGGATCTTTATGGAGGGAGATTAATAAAAGACCTTAGTCTATGTATCAGTGATGTGATCCACTTCATCAGAAAAGTTGCAGGAAAATTTAAATGAATTGCAACAAGCTCAGTAACCTTGAGTTAAAATATTAGGGACTGTAATACCATGAGATTATTATCAAGTGATTATGATTATAATATGATTAGACCAAGTTGTGAAAGTCTGATGTGACTCTGATATACTGTACAAAACTGAACAATATGTGGTTGTTTGTACAAAATAGAGTTTTTGTTTAGGCTTAACAGGCCAAAGGGTATTTGATGTATTGTAAGATTGTGCACTAAATCCACTACACAGGATATGCCATTTTATATCTCTCTATTTATTTATCTATTTATTCTTTATCTACACGGTAAAGCACATGTGTACATTTTTTTAAATGCTGTGACCATATAGTCATTTAAAGTTTCTCAGGTCGGCTAACCACCGTCTACTGGAGATTTCCTCGACTCAGGTGCAAGACTCTATGGATAACAGTATCTGCCGGCCGGCCGGTCCGCCGCTTTGGCTCAGACTGAAAACATCTCAACAATTATTGGATGGATTGCCATGAAATTAAAAAAAAAGGCATGCGTGTTCCCCAGAACACGAATGCTACTGACTTTGATGATTCCCTGACTTTCCATCTAGTGCCACCATGAGATTCCATTTTTGGGGGTTTTGAGTAAAATATTTAAATATTGGATGGAACTGCCTGAAATTTGCTACACCCATAATGTTCCTCTCAGGATAAATTGTAATACCTGTGATCTATCACCATCATCAGGTCCTTTGGTTTATGACCAAACGCTGTCTAAAGTAATGGCATTCCCATCATCCTCAGCTGTAATTTGTGTTAAGCGCTAGTTAGCAAATGTAAGCACGTTAACATGGTAAACTATACCTGCTAAACATCAGCATGCTTACATTGTCATAGTGAGTATGTTAGCATTAACATTCAGCTCAAGTACAGCCTCGCATAGCTGCTAGTGTGTCTGTAGACTCGTCTTGTTTAAAAAAAAAACGTCTTCATACTCATATTCTCGCACTTTATCTGATGTTTTGCTTTTTTAAATGTTACTTCTGTTTTGTCACTTCTATTTTATTGCTCTTGTGTTTGTCCTGCCTGTGTGATATTTCCTGCTAAATGCTTTCATTGTGAAGCACTTTGCAACATCTGTTTTGAAAGCACTACACACCGTATACATCTTTACTTACACACTTCAAACAACACAAACAAGACAAAGACCGTACTTACTGTTAAACCCACTCCAATGAAAATGCAGAGCATTCCTACAGTAATATAAGCACAACAACGCCTCCTAGGGAGCGCACTGCCAACAGAGGATCTGCAGAAAGAGAGTGAGAAGAGAAACATCTCATCCTTCCGTATGTGTATTGTTACATGGCTATGGTTTAAAAAAAATAATAATTAAAATTTAACTTGAATATTTGAAACTCCAGTATGAGTAAACAAAACTTTGGAAACATTTTGTGGTACACAAATGGTTAAATGGTTTGCATTCTGATATTTACTGATGCGACTTTATCCCATTTCCCAGAAAACAAGTCTCTCTCTTCCTCTTTTTAAGTCACACATGAAAGCGCCAGAGGTCAGTCACACAACTTAAATTCCATCCATACTCCAGTGACTGCCATAAAGCACCAGACTGACATCAGTTTTTTGTTTTGCTTCACCATTTCTTTACTTTCTTCCCCCTCTCTGCTCTCACATGCCTCTCATGTGACGGGACTCAAACATTCTTCAGGCATGGTTGGTATTCAGATGGCTTATGGGAAGCCTGATCACCTGATTTATTACTTTCTCCTTAAAAAAAAATCTCCTTCTGCTGTCACGTTTCGTCTTTGTTCGACTCTGTTTACATTTGTGCCGCCTGACCATCTCATTCATTTGAACTGTGAACATTTATGGAGCAGACCGCTTTTCAAAGGATGTTTTTTTTTTTTAAGACTTAAGCACTAAACATCACTTGCAAAACAAGAATTAATCAGGCAAAGAAAAAAAAAACTGTCCTACAACGCTTTACACATGTAATTGGGGGATTTTCCTCTGTGAAGTGCTACTATACCAAAAAGCATCAGTTCCTTATTAGCAATAATGTAACTTCGTTAACGTTACTTCATCTGTTATCGTTTTGACTTCTGTTACAGAGAGACATTTTCATCACACATTTTATTTGTAAAACTCTGGGGGAGGAGACAGAAAGTTTTCTGTTTGCAATGTAATGTTTTATGTTGGAGTTATGTTTCTTTCTGACAAATGTTGCTTCAACACTGCAGCGATATATAAGCAACTACAATTACGTCTGAAGATAAAGATAAGTAGATATAAATTGAGAGAAAGACAGAGAGAGATGTAAATAGATATTGTCAAAATATTAAATAAAGTACAAGGAAAGATGGCAGAAGAGGTACAGAGCGAGACAGAGACAAACGTAGAGGTATGGAAAAAGGCAGATGCAGTGAGACGGAGGCAAAGACAGCAGCTTGTTTTGATGCAGGCTGTCTGTCGTCTCAGCATCTCTGCCTGCCCTGCGTAGATACAGTAATATCATCACTTTGAGACACACCTTCCAATGCCCTCCCACTACCTCTCAACCCGGTGACTCTCCTACCCCATTACTATTACATGTATTGAGGCCAGGCTCTAATTCCTGTCACACGTCTAGATTAGCCTCCATCCCCTCCACTCCCCTCTCCTTACAAGAACTACAATGTCCAGACCTCTAAAGCTCGGCGTCCATAAAGTAAGTCCTTGAAAACTTCACCAGCAACAAGAGCTGAACGTTAAAAGCACAAGCTGCATCACACCAAACCACAAATCTACATGAAGGAGTGTCTATGCCAACGCTTTTAGTGGAAAGTCAGTGATTTCTATGTTTTAAAAGTATTGTTTTAGAGTATTTCTCTAATATACAGTAGTTCTTTTTTTACTTTAAAGACCACAAGACCTGCACATAATTTCAACTTTACATCCCAATTAACCATTTTCAAAACCAGGCTTACTGCGTTTGAAAAAATCAGATTTTTTTTTTTATGGAAGCCATTGGCTTAGATTTATTTCTCCATTTAATATAAAAACAAAGTTTCAGATTCTTGAACCTCACAGCGAGTTCACAGTGAACATCCAAGTCTGCATTAATATAAATAAAAGTTATGTTATAACTATGACGCAAACATTTTAAAATCAGTCTTAAACTGTAAAACTAGACAACAATAATGTAACTTTGACAAAAATCAAACACAGACTTGATGTTCACTGGGATGATTGTAGACTTTAAAAAAGTTTCAAGAGTCTGCTAAATAATTTTCACACCTTACATACTGTAAACAAAATGAAAACCAAATGCTGCCTGCAACAACAACAAAAAAAACTAAAATACATGAGTTGAAAACACACTGCTACGGTGATTTGCATTGTCACCTTTGTGTACTGAGTTTGATGGACTCACATTTTTTTGCAGTGCGGACACTTGGCTAGCGTGTTAAACCGAAGCTCCATCCACTGTGAGGAAACAGAAGAAGAAACGCTGTTAAGGTAAATTATGGGAGCATCCACACATGCTATACACTATAATCCGACTGCACTTTTATAACAATCAACACAAGAACTACTGGGAATGATTTACATGATCAGTTATTATGACAGTCTGCAACTTGTAAATCTATTTATTATGTCGTTATCGAAGAAGATATCAAAATGTTGGCTAAATTGGCATCTGGAATTATTGTTATATTAGTTAGGATTGTATATACACAATTGTTTCATTAAGGGTGTTAATAATTGAAGGTCCTATTGACACAAGTTTAATATGTGACTTTTGACATCTGGCTTCAGAGAAGCAATGAAAAATTCAATTGAAATTCAGGCCAAATCAGTAAAGTTAATTTTATATTAAAAAAAATCAAATTCACCTCTCTTTAACTGAAGCTCTCTTGAAAGCCAGATGTGTACAAAGTCATATTATCACCAGTGTATATAAGGCCACAGATTGAACTGGAGCAGGTTAGGCTGTTGTTAATATGTCCACCAGTATGACCAGCTTTCTCAACCTGTTCTGCTGGGGGAGAGCCATCGCTGGGGATGCCAGACATTGGCTGGGATGACATGGCGTCCTCACTGCCCTACAGACGTCGCAAGCGACAATGTGCACAAGTTTAGAGGACAATAGCACTGACTTTGACCTGCGAGTCAGAGTCATACTGACTCAATATCTCAGGTTCTGCACCTTCTTCCTTCAATGAGACACCTTGCAGTTCCTTTTATAAATATGCAACATGACAAATGGAGGTGTGTATGGCAAGCCTTTTTAACATTTAACAGCTAGACTGGATATGTGTTGCAGATATCTGTAATTCAGTTTTGCCTAGTCAAAAACAACATTTCAGATATCCGCAACTACATTCTTCCTATCCATAATTGTCATTTCAGATATCCAAAAAGACATTCTTCCTAGGACAAATGACGTCACTTTTTACATTCATTTGTATGGGGTTTATCATTACAGATATCAACAATTCAGTTGCGGATATCCACTATGTGAATTACGGATATCTGCAACTGAATTGTAGATATCTGTAATTCCAGTTTGAGATATCTACAATTTGATTCTGACTAGTCATAACTCCAGTTCAAGATGTCTTCAATTCAAGATATCTACATGTTCATTTTGAGATATCTTAAATTAAGTTTTGACTAGGCGAAATGATGTTGTAGATATCTGTAACTGGAATTATGACTAGTCAAAATGGAGTTGTAGATATCTCAAACTGCAGTTAGGGATAGTCATAATGTAATTGTCGATATCTATTATCAAGTTATAGATATCTTGAAATTAATTTTGATTAGAGATATCTGAAATTTGAGATATCTGTAACTTTCATTCTGCCTAGTCAAAATGTAATTACAGATATCTTGAATTAGAGTTTTGACTAGGCGAAATTACGTTGCAGATATCTGTATGCAAATTAGGCCCGCATCCCACTAGGCGGAGCACCTGTTAACTGTTAACTTGTAATTAGCACTGATTACAGCCAATGCCATGACTGCTCCTTCATCCATTCACTTTGATTATGGCGGGGAGGGGAAATTACGTATTTATGGATATCTAAAATAGAGCAACGTCATGTACAATAATTTGCACTAGTCATAATGACGTTTGAGATATCTTTAACTTTAATTCTGTCTAGTCAAAACTGAATTACAGATATCCGCAATTGTCATTTAAGATGTGTGACGAGTTGAATGTCGTTTCCAATGACGTCATTGCAGATATCTGTAATTCAGTTTTGCCTAGTCAAAACTGAATTACAGATATCTCTAACTGTAGTTTCGACTAGTCACAATTACGTTACAGATATCTTGAATGACAATTCCAACTATCCAAAATGTAATTACGACTAGTCAGAAAGACGTTGTTGATATCTACAATGTTAATTCCGGATAGTCAAACTTAGCTTTTAAATGTTAAAAAGGCTTGCCATAGGTGTGAGGTATTTAAACCTCCATCAAAGTGAACACGTCAAAAATACTAATCTTCAACACAGGGTGCAGGAAGACAATTTCTTTTAAAATGGAAAGGCTGCAACCACACTGCTATTAGGTGTTAATGTGCCAGACGAGGAAAGGAAACGTGCCCCAAATGCATGACAGCCACTTGCAAACATATTCTGTTTCCATTTCAACAAATATAAAAGATCAACAGGAGAAGAACATCTTATTAGCTCTTATGTGTGCTTTGGATTAACTTGAATAAGCTATAGCCCTCAAAAAAAACTCTGCAACTATGTCCCTATTGCCATTACAAAATAGTGAAGAATACGCTGTGGTTTTTCTCTCAAGATTATTAATATGCACGTACCAACAGCACAGCAACACAATTCTGCATAAACAACTCTGTGATTGGTTAGATTGGTTGTCTTCGTGGGTTTACGTACAAGAAAGGTGTTGCCACAGTGACCGCAGACCACCCTCATCCCTTCAGGTTGGATGGGCAGTGCCGGCTGGGCAGGTTGCTCCTCTGGGATAACCATCACCGGGCTCAGGTTGATTATGCGTCTGCTGTCGAAGGAACGAAGAGATGGACAAGCTTATATTTACAACCAATCCAAGACAGGATTATACAAGTTTTTGATGACGTGAAACGAATGAAAGGGCTTGATTTGCCCTATAAAAAATGGACTTTTCCCAGTGTTGAGATTTTTGTCAGAGCCTCAAATTTGGCTTTGGAAAAGAAGTAAAAATACAAGAAATGTAAACAGACTTAACATGACTGCCTGCTACCTACCAGTTTGGTCGAGGACATCCTATCCTCCTGGACGTGTCTTTACAGATGAGCAGGCAGTTACAGGGACACCTCACATATTTCTTCCCTGTTGGGGGATTCTTGATGGGCTGGAAGGCAACATATTAAAATCAGTTTAATACAGAACACAAAGCCATACAAGTGGGGAGCAGTTGGTTTAAAATGCTGTAGAGGTAACATAGCAGAGCCATACAGACCTAACAGGGTGTAAAAGTGCTGGGCAAAAATCACTAACTTTGCCTTAAATCTATAATAAATATATATTAGTTCACCGATCAACTCCAAATGTCCATATTATGTCCTCTGACATGCTGTTTTTATCAGTCATTTATAAAGCCTCTGTATGCAAGACTCGGTGACGTTTATGTCTACACACACTGGGTTGGCCAATGGCAGAAACTGTTATTACAATAATAAAGTTTATTCATGTAACACTTATGTTATATATTTGTTACATATGTATTTCATATATACATAAACCAAACTGCATACACACATACATACACACCTGCAGACACCTTTGAATAAGGTTATTGTTGTTGTGCTTGGAATTAGACTATACTGAGAAATGTTTAATTTATGTTGTAGTTGATCGCAGGATGCCTGATGCACATCGTTCCAGCTTTAGATTGACATCTGCTGTGTTTGATGAACCTGAGCTGAAATAAGAGGCAACAACTGAAGGCCAAACACTATTAACTGTGCAATGTTTTGGTCCAGTGTAATATAACATCATATGGCTGAGTTGATGTATAAGCACCACAAATATCAGCCAGTGGAAGTGGCTTTTCCCACCCGAGTGTTTGCGATGACAGCCATTCATCCTCCATGCTGCCTCCACTGACAGCTCGATCAAAGCTCTCAGATAGACACAGGGGATACAATTTGAGCCATATGGAGCACTTATCACTGGACTGACTGATGTATGTGACAGATGTCTACATCAACATCTGAAAAGGCTCTGAAAGGTGGACATTGCCAAGATGAAAAAATAGTCAAAGAAATGGCCTGCATAGAAAATGGTGTCTCTCGATAGTCTGACAAATTCCATGTTTTATCACGCAAAATGATGCCGCGCAAAAATACAGAAAAAGCAAGTGCATGTGTGATTATATTGCCAAAGAGATGGAGGAGAGGAGAGCAGCGATAAGCAGCTCAAATAAAACTGAAGACTAAATGTCTTTACTCAACTTCACAGTTGAACTACCACGACTCAACCCCAACAATCATTTATAAAGCCGTCACCGGCCTCAAAAATGGCGACCACTTACTGTAGCTTCATTGCAGACTGTGCACTTAACCACGTGCTGATGCAGCTTTCCATCCAGGTTTATGAGCGACTGACATACGCGGCAGTTGATGACAGGCACACCGCCGGCGTCAGGGCTGGCGATGGCTGTGTAGGGAGGAGGCAGTTCGGCTTTGAGAAGAGGAGAGCAAAACACACAACACACAGCCGGCTGTTAATAGTGCATGCATCGATAAAACTATAGACATTAAACAGACATTATCGCAGTATCTCTGGAGGTTAGCTTCACACAACAACTTCATTTTAATGTCAGGATGTGTCCGGTTAATAAATGCCACAAAATACAGCTGAAAGCTCGGATGGAAATCCAGTAAATCGCCCTTAAGCTGTCATTTTTTGTCAAACTGCCATTTCCAAAGTTAAGAATAAACCTCCAGACTCATATAATATGTTGTGGACCAGGATCCTGAAGATTTTAGACATTCATTAGACATAAAACAGTGTAATGTGGGTAATGTTTGGAAGTAAACTGCCTATGGACTATGTGGATAACACACAACAAAATCGTATTTCTGATGAGGGTCTAACATACCAAAATAAAGTAATAATCTCTGATCTCAAACAAAACAACAAAAAGATTTGCTGTCCAAAAGTCCCAAATCTTTGAATGCGTTTAAAAACATTTTATATAGAGCTGATACATCGATCAACAACTATGTTGATCGATGTATCAGTGAGAATTTAGTGCTTTTAATAAACCGATAATGAAAATAATCTCTAGTTGCAGGCAGCCCTAATTTTATGATGAGCTACCCAGTACAATATACAAAAACAAACATCTGATGCATCCCAAAACAACTTATAGTTATAGAAGGGAGCAGTTACAATACTTACAAATACGAAGCACTTTCAGGAATAACTTTTCTCATAAAAAGGCATATAACAAACACAAACGTGTTAAAAATTCAATGCCTCTCTCAGTAACTATTAAACCTAGTGTATGATAGGCAGGCTGGAAACTCCTGCACATACTGTATGCAAACCCATGACAGCCTGTAACACTGATTGTTAAACATGTGACTTTTCTCTCTTTGTCAGGGGCCAAACACTACTCTTTATGTTTAAGAAAAAAACAATGGGCCCTTTTAGATACTAAAGTGTATAATCCACTCTCTGCTAAGCTGCAGACAAAGTTAACACGTAGCATATGAACCATTTTCTTATTGTGAGGCTATGGTATTTTGAGGACACATCAAGATGGTATAATGTAACGTTTGAGCTACATTTGCAAGTAATATGTAATATAACTTATTCATAAATACGGGGATCAAAATGAAATACTTCATGTCACTTTAAAGAAACATGTAAAGATGCAGCTACACATATTTTATCGACATGGGGGGGTTTTAGACTTGTTCAGTTGGTGCTTCAGTTGGATGAGCAGCGACATTTAAATGTCCCTGCTAATGAGGCTCATAAGCTATTTTGTTTGAGAAACAAAGATAAACCAGGCCACTCATTAGTGTTTTATGGTCCATAAACAAGTATAATCAACACGATCAAATGGCCAGACTTAAAAATGTTCTTTTAATGTCTGAAAGAACTAACGAACTACAGTAGGCATTCAAATGTACTCTGTACTGTTTAATCCCACATTAACTTTGTGTAATTAGCCTACATTCCATGTGTTTTTCAGGGTTTTAATATATCTAATCCATAGATTTGCACCAGTCACTACCTTTGCTACTACTGTAGTAGTCGAGCATATTTTACAATCTGTGTGATACTTAGATCTCCATTAAACCATTTCATTCAACCTTCAACATTAAATGAATTTAGTCATTTGTCGTTGTAATCTGCGCCTGAGAAAAATATCTGATCATTTTTACAATAATAAAAAATCCATCAAATATTAAATTTTAACTTAAATTAGAAGCAAAGTTATATAAAATGTGTGTGTGTGTCTACAGTTATGCTAACTACCTACATTCTTTGCATACTAATAACTAAGTACAGATTTACTGCACAGCTCAGGCAGTGATGGGAGAAAAGCAGAGCTGCAAGGATTTGTCAAATCGACAGAAAATTAATCTACAACAATTCTGATAATCATGCAATTGTCAAGTCTTTGTCACACAAAAATACTCCACAAAATTACCAGTTCCAGGTCCAGATGTGAAAAGCTGCTTCTTTTCTTTTTCCTCCATTAATAAAAAAAATTAGTATTGGAGTGTGGGGGGTTTTTTTGGCGAAAGAAAAGCTATTAAAATGTGTCAATCCAGCTTTATGGAAATTATGATTACCATTTTTCAGTATTTTCTGACATCTTTTAGACCACACAATTATTCAATTAATCGACAAAATGATCAACAGGTTAATAGATAATGGAAATAATAATTTGATGTAGCCATAGACAACCGCAATACAGTATATCACAGTCTATATAACAGGTCTCTCTTGAGAATGAGACCCTCTTGTGATACATTATCAAGTCTTTGTTAAGCCTGACCCAAGTACTAAACAAAACCACAAAGAAGGCATTTAACCTCACAAATAACCAATTTGTTTCACTCTGAATGAGATAATGGGACGAGTCAACAGGTAAACAAGCTCGTCTCCAAGATTCAGCCACACTGGACACCACAGGGACATGGGACACCCCGTCTAATTGGGCAAACACGGCTAGAATTACAACCAAACCATGCCAGACTGGACACTCCTACTGTGTGCAGGGCGGTACATGGTGATGCATTTTCTACTTAGCTGAGTTAATCCAAAATGTAATACAGTCAGATGCAGACTGTATTCTCTTCTTAAACCATAAATCATTCTCTAACAGTATAAAATAAAATCCTAAAAAACCTTGAATTCAAAGACAGTCAGCACTTCTCTCTGTTATCCACCACCAGCTCTCAATCTCAGGAGAGGCCTGTTTCTA
Organism: Gymnocephalus cernua; assembly: GCA_023631565.1. Taxonomy (NCBI): domain Eukaryota; kingdom Metazoa; phylum Chordata; class Actinopteri; order Perciformes; family Percidae; genus Gymnocephalus; species Gymnocephalus cernua. The sequence continues at coordinate 15,728,582 of CM042438.1, forward strand.
CTCGCTTCTCTCTCTGCTGTGGTCCTAATGCATGTTTGAAACTGAATATAGAAGCAATAGGCTTTCCTCACAACCAGAGGTAAGACGAGAAGACGCTCTACTGCAACGACCTCCACCAGCAGCACCATAACATACAGTCATTATCACGCCCTGTCTAGCTGGTGCCATCACTTATTGTGTGACTTGCGATTTTTAGTGAAGAATGGCTGCTCAGAAACTTTTTTTTTTTTTTTTTTTTTTATTCTGTTTCCTGTTGCTCATGTGGCATTCCATTAAAAAATGTCTTCAAGGTTAAAGGATGAAGACCGATACTTTCATTATGTCAACAAATCCTATCAATACAATTAAAACCAATAATGAATTAGCACGCCTCAGTACTTTCTGTCTCACTTACTTAGCCCATTAGTTTCTATACCAAAGACGGAAATCATTAAATTTCCTAAAACATCTGGGCATCGTAGTTTCTAGCAAATATTACTCAAGCAGGAGTAAATAGTGTAGGCCTATTTGTTTGGGACTCTTTTCAGTCGTGGATGAATACACATTTGGAGCTCCAGTGTAGGGGTGAATGACATGGCCTTAAAATAACATCATGATATTGCAAAATATTTTAGCACTTGCTCAGAAGTTTTTCCTTTCTTTGACATTACATATGATTACATATATGTAATCATGACGTAGACAAATACAAATGAAATATTATTGATAATAAAAAACATTGTTATATTATATACTGGTATGTTCTTCTTTCTTAATATGATATGGCACACGCCTGACTCAAAATAAACTACAGTGCCCATGCTGACTGTAATGAATGTGGCTCATTGGTGTGGTTTTAATGGACAACAATGGAGCTCTGTGGCACATAAAAATAAAGATATATTAGGCTTTAGCTACACAGACACTTGTTAGTAGAATCAACTCATTGTTGGTTTTGGTCTTTTCGAGAGATTTGTATTATGTAATAAAAAATGTATAGAATATTACCAGACTCATCCTTCCCAGTTACATTAGATACCTAGCACTTCCCTAACAAGCAAAACTGTGCAGCATGAGGATAAATGTTGCAGATTCCTGACTCCTCCCTTGCATGACTTTGCCCTAATATTTTGCCACCATCTCTGGTTTAAAGGTTTGGATACAATGTGTATTTTAACAGCTTTAGTAAATCACTGCCACTGAGTAAAAGTAAAGATGAAGAATTCATTTATCACGGTAAAGATTAAAACACTGTCAAGGCTTGCACAGCCTTTTGTTGCAGAAACACATCAAGCAGGTGACAACGGACTAACCATTCAGACGCAGCCAAGGTCATTGGTCTCCGCCTCTCACCACCACCACACTGTGAATACAGGTCTACCTGATACAGATGAATACAAACTGATGGCGGACAACTCTGTTCATCTGGTAAAGGAGTAATTAATTACTATTGTGAAACTATTCCAGAAATCAATAAGAGCAGAGACTGCAATCACTTTCAGAAATAACATACTTTATTCAATCCTAATCACAGCTCATGTTCACTCAGTTTCCTAAATGCAGCTGATTATAAGTCAAAGCATCATCTCAGTCATTGTGTTTTAGGAAAAAAGATCAGCTTTGGCATCTTTGTTTGATAGAGGATTTACCTCAAATTGGCGGATAGCATATTGTACCCCAACAAACCCAGAGAAACCGGGATTAACCATTTACCAGAGTGCAGAGAGGGAGGAGAAACTATAAACCATGACGTATATTCATTTAAGCTTTTACTCAGTCTGTGCTGTAACATCCAAACAGGCTGACAGTCCAGTGTTAAAGTCTTTATGAATAATCTGGTGGTGAAATATGAGCTCTGCAAGATTAGACTGCTTCAGAACAATAAAATGTTCATTTTTCAACATTTTCTTTGCTCGATATTAGCCGCTTGTCCTAAAATGCTTTACAAAAGTATGACACGGATATAGTAATTTGCAGCAGACAAAAGCAAAGACATGTTGTGTTTTGAGTCCAGAGGGAACTTTCTGTCTGGACAGTGTCTGAAGCTCAATTTACCTAAAGCAAAACATAATCCTTGAATATGAGTTGAATGTGTATGTTTTTGTAAAAACACTAAGAGGGAACTTTTATCAAGTAAAGCCTCCAACAAAAAAGAAATAGCATGTCTTAATGCATGTCTCCAGCTTCAAAATGTGATTTAAACTTCTAAATACAGAATCAGACTAAATTCAGTGCAAAGTCAAGTCCTGACAGCGGCTTCTAGACTGAGGATTTATGAGCTGTAATTGCCTTGGTCATTCAGCCCTGAATGCATTATGGTGCTGTAACCTACATCCAGCTGTTTACTAAGCATAATGTGGACACTGTGTCAGTTTCCTTGCTGTAGATGCACATTTGTGTTGAAGCTGCTAGAATAGACTCAAACAATCTTTGCAAGAACAAGGCCAAATATTTGTTGTTTACAGTCCAGTGTCCATGCAAATGAGCAAACTGACAGCTAGATGTAACATCATGACATTTAAAACATGCCCTGCTATGGGCTTGGTCCCATCCACGAAGGACACATCTGGGCATTTTGTCGATTTGCAGCTGGGACAAAAGGCTGCCATCATCTGCAGTGGGTCATTTCTCCCCCGTCAATCAACAGCATACAGCCCACATCACTGAGGACTCACAGAGCATCACGACATACCATTTGATTTTGTGGGTGACAACCCAAAACATTACAGGCCCCAGTGAGTCGTGATGTAAGCATTTCTGCAGTAAAAACAGATCTTGCTGTTGTTGTAGGCCCCTATTTTCTAACCCACTGCTCCAGTTCTCACAGTGCAAGCTCCACCTTTTTCTCAGATGCCGACTGATTGCCTTTGCCATGCCTTGCATTGCTGCAGTTTTATTTTCGCACAAACTCGATACGCCCAAAAAATGACTCCGCATGAAGGCAGTAGTGGCGTTTACATGTCGTGTGTTTACCTCGGGGACTTGAATCCTGCAGGTACGGGGGAGCAGTGGGGGTGACGTTCTCAGAGAAGGGACCCGACAGCAGAGGAGATCGCTCGTCCGTGCCGTCGGAGGCCATGTCGTTAGCCGTGGACCGCGAGAACTGACGGGCAGAGACGGCGGGGAGGCTCCTGGCTGCACCGAGTCTTCACTCAGCACGGAGCAGCAGCCAGTGGCTGGTTGTTGGTGCCGAGTTGCTCCGGTCCAGCAGCCCCGGTGACGGCAGCCTGGAGGAGGGAGGAGCTCCGCAGTGATCCCCGCCCCTCACTGACGTGACCCGGGGCATGGGCAGTGCTCTTAAACAGTGTAGCCTACATGGTACATGGAGCTAAATACTGCACACATAATGACATTTTGGGGGGAAATTATTTTCAGAAGTTTTATCAAATGTAAGTTTATTGTAGTCTGTAAACACGCGTGCATAGGATTATTTGAATTTTAGTCCATATTTCCTTTATCATGAAGAAATAGGCTATATAAAATGTCCTGTTTGGACTCCAAACAGATAGTGTAGGGACGCAGTGATAAATCAATAAAGCAGTGATTTCTAGTTTTTGCCACTAGATGTCACTGTAGGATTACTTATTTCAGAGACTTGTTTCTGTGCGGTCCATCAGTATTTAGACCATAATGTATTATAGACCAACCTTTATGTCTTAGGTTGGAAACCATGCATGCACATACACATAAAAACTGGCAGGACATTGGATTAGCATATATAATACAATTTTACATTTTCAACATTTACATTAAGTATTTTTTGTGTGTGTGTGTGTGTGTGTGTGTGCGTGTGTGTGTGTGTGTGTGTGTGTGTGTGTGTGTGTGTGTGTGTGTGTGTGTGTGTGTGTGTGTGTGTGTGTGTGTGTGTGTGTGTGTGTGTGTGTGTATGGATATGGATGTGGCTGACTGGCTCCACTGCATCTGAGAAGATAAGAGATTGTTAGATGAAGATAGAGTCGGGTTCGTCACTCACTCAATTATTTCATTTAATCTAAAAAAACAATAACAGATTATTATTTTTTTAATTAATGCTAGACTAATTGCCAAAACCCAGTTTGGCTATATAGCCTATTAAATTACAGTAGTAGTTCACCAAGTAGCAGTTCATTAGAAGCAACAGCACAACAGAGAGCTCAGTGGTAAACAATGGATCTTGCAGCTGATAACTGATAGCTGATTATTATTAGTAGCCTAATTAGGTCTATACTTACCACTTCAACTGTCTATGGGGCGCAAGTTTCAGTGCCAGCCCAAGGGCATCTCCCACATCTGCCGCTGTAGCATGGTTAAAAAACATTTGGCATGCTCCTAAAAAAAAGATTTTTATAAAATTGTACAACTTTAATTTGTCCACAATATTACAGTCAACCACATAGATGAAAACTAAACTTAATCAAGACTAAAATAAACTGTAGTTAGTGTCTATTACAATAATAGCCTACAGATCATGGCTCCACAAATGTTGAAGGGCCGTTTCTCCCGCCTCCCCTTAAGGCTGTACTTGGCCCACAGGCCTGATGTGCCCACTCAGCGGAGCATCTTTCTTGTGACAGCTGCCAAATTTGTCCTGCTGAGGGATCTCAGATGTCTGTGTTTGTCTCTGGCAAATGTTTTATTCTCATTCTTATAAATGAAATTGACTTTACTAGACAATTCTGATAGCTTTATTGGCATATTGGCAAAGCAGTTACATATAATTCCCATATTACAAAGATAATGCTGACATCAGTGTACGTTTATGGCTATTTATATGTGTTGTGGGTGTTTGTTATGACTATATTAGATTGTACCTGTTATCACTGTACTGTTCTGGAGCCTGTTTTCTTTGCTCTGGTGTGTTTGAGGTGCTGCAGTTGGTATATCCTGATTGGTTGAGCAGTGTAATTGTGTAAGAATCTGAAAGTTGAAACTTCAACCTTATTGAGTCATTTTTCATTTCAAATGCAATCCATGTTACTGTGGCTATTTTTCCAGCACTTCCACCTGATTATATGAGCCGAAACATGGATTGCCTTAATCTGAATACAACTGTTAACATCAACTTTTAGTTATTCTCTGGTAGTTCTTCTTTGAAAACCATTAGAATCTGAAAACAACATCTGGCTACCACCACCAGCTGTAGACCAGAGTATCTGTCTGGACAGGTCTCATCTAGATGGATCTGATACTGCATTTTACATTCCCATCTTTCTTTAGAGTTACAAAGCTTATGTTTTACGGTTTGTCCTGAGATTCACAGTACATCTTTTAAGATTGATGGTGTGTGCCTCATGGTCATTCCTCCCCTCATCTTAGGCCTACAACACCCTCGATAGTTTGTGCCAAATTATCCCATTCCTCGTTGCTTATGTCAGGGTGTAAGCCTCGGGCTACATAAATTCCTTCCCTGGCCATTCAGAAGACTCACTAAATAAACACAGATGTTGTAAATTAATATTTGGGACAAAACAAATGTTAAAAACCTTTGTGTTCTTAAAACAGCATGATAACAAATGTGTATGGGTATATCTGAACTGGTAACAAACAGTTAAAATGCACAGGTTAGGATTGCATGACGTTTAGAGCGTTTTGAGTTTAAAATTCAAGCCTGTTTAGGACATTGTAAAATGGCTCATAAATTCCAGGAGCATCACACTACTAGGCCTACTACTCCATTCAGACGACTTGAAGTCTTTAGAGGAACAAAAAGCTGCAAATTAACACATATACCACAAATGTACAATCCAGCATTGGAACTAAATTCCACTTTTAGTATAAGCATAAATTACAGAAAAGCCAGCAAGCCTGTCTGGTGTTTGCGCTTGTAGGCTATGTCAGGAGACATTTCCAGCCAGACTACAAGTGTATTTGACGTTCATTGGGTTAAGTTTCCCTCAATTACTCCACAGACTCTGGCGGAAAATCCTTGCTCCTGACTGCTGTTACCGGGCCAGTAAATACTGATTCACATCGCATGTAACAGGCTGCAGTCAGCGACTCATTTTTTCCGACGACATCAGGCACCGAAGGAGCGTCGCAGAACTCACAGCCTGCTTCGTCGCTTGGGTTTCTTTGCAAGGTAAGACATATGTACACGAGTGGGTGAAATGTATATACGGTATTGAGAAGATGTTTGTATGAGTTAAAGTTGTTGCAATGATAAGGAGTAGCGGATTAGCTGAGGCTTCTTTCTTCTTAAACTTTCTACTGCTGGTAAACCATGAACTACCATAATGAGAGTAAAACTTCCGGAGATAATAAGAAATAAAACATATGCTTTAGCCTTTGAGATATGTAAATGACTGTACCGAAAAAAGAACACTGTTCTTGGTGGAGACATACAGTATGTGGCAGAACTGTAGCAATTCACCTTTTTGTTCTTTATATTAAACGTAACCTAATTTATACCTTTATTTTGAAGGTGAAATCGCATTTGTGTCTGTATTGACACACTTTTATGACAATGTAAAGTCTCACTGTAATTCTCCTCCATCAGTCTGTCTAGAAATTGCATTTCATTGTGCATATATTTTTATTTATTATATTTAGAATATATAATTATGGCTCATTAAAAAAGGGGGACCTGTTGTGCAGCAATAGCTATGTTACATTAAAAGACCACAGTGGAACTAAATTGTAGTGTGTGTGTGTGTGTGTGTGTGAATAAAGCTGATCAAGCCTGATACTTCATGTTTCAGCCAGACTGGAGATGCTACAGGGGGCAGTGAGCAGGGCCGTGCTCTGCCTGTCCTGCTCCCTCCTGCTGGGGGTCTGCTTCCCAGCAGAGGGCGCCGGGGCAGCGGGGCCTCTCCCTACTTTTCCCCCTGAACTAGAGTCTGGGGTACCATACCTTGAGGATTTGGAGTGGGGTTCTGGATCATCTCTTCTGCACCTGCTTCACAGCTTCCCTGCCGACAGCCCATTCATAACAGAGACCCCAGGAAAACCAGTCAACTGCACCCAGCGCTTCTGGTTACCACCGTCCTCTCCAATCTGTTGGGAAAACATAGCTGGACCTGAGGAGTTTGCCAGGTCCCGTCTGCTTGTGCTCCAAAATAGGGCTGCCCTGCAGGCTGTGTCCACCACCAGCGGGTTGGAGGAGGGAGGGATCTCCTACGAACACCAAGCCAGAGAGGAGGTCCAGGGGATCAACTCAGACCACCTGGATGTGGTAGAAACTATACAGACCATGGAAAAGGTGTTTGCCTCTCTGGAGGAGACGAGGAAAGAGGGAAAGGAGCAAGGGGTACTCACTAGGTGAGAAACACCATGGACTATTTGATGGATTGAATAACCTCAGGGGTTGTATGAAAATTACTGGGGTGAGGAGGGGGATGAAGCTTATATTTTATTTAATAAAAATGTGGTGTAGTGACTGAAGAAGTGGGGATAATATCAATATGTACTAAATTGTTTATTTAATGGTTAAGGAGCAGGTACATATATCAGTGGTATAGCTTTCTGTTGTTGCATATTTATATTTAATACATTACAACCATACGTTCCAGAGACCTGTCACAAAATACAGCTACAAGCCCCACTTTGCAGAGACAAATTCAAGTATTCAATTCAAGTATCTGGTAAATATTGATCCAAGGACAGCTTATTCCTAAATCATTGTTTAGTGAGGCAGTCAGTACCCCTGGCTCAGTGTTACTTGTTTGGCCTAAACATAACACTGCTTGAATGCCAAAGACAGAGTGGAAACCGCATCCAGACAAGCAGCTGAGTCATTTCAAGTGTTTTGCAAGACTCATCTGTCGGGGCATCTGGCTGAGACGAGGCTCTGGCAGGAAAACAGCTGTAGAGAATTAATGCAATTCAGTGTTTTCTCTCTATTAGATGGGAGAGAACAGATTCATTACTTGGACATTTATTAAGTTTTGGGGGGGCTGGGGGACGCAGAGTAGTGTGTAAATGTGTCACAAAGTCTCAGACATTTACTTGTGGTTTGTCATTCCTTTCAGCATGAAGGAGCATCTTGCCAACACAAGGGACGCCATAGATGGAAGAGAGCACATGGCAAACATCCTAGAGAATAATTTTTCTACTTTAGAGAATACTCTGCTAAACCTACAGCTTCGACTCAACAAACTCATCCAACAGCGACAATGACAACCACTTGCCTTATTTGTGCTGTATTTATATATGCATGTAACAATGTAGCAAATGTATGCATGCTCAGGATTATGTTGGTCCGTAGTATGAGGACAAAACACATTTGATATGCACCTTACGTCATCAATGCACCTAAAAGTGGCATGTGTAAACTGGAATCAGATAAATAAACCTCACATTATCAGGGAGAGAACATGTAGCTGTTAAACCACGTTTTATATTTCCACTTAGAAGATATGTTTTACATAGCGATTTCGTGGTCCCACTATCAGCCTCTAGCTCGGAACAGAACAACTGACCTAACACGTCATTCGACATTAATACACTGCATTTACATACGTCTATTTCTCCAAAGTTGTGGTGTAAAATACATGCGGTGCAACATGAATATCAGACAGTAGGAATCTTTATTTTAATATCAAATCTAAACAATCTGTAAATGCATGAGGATGATGCGTTGTAAGGTGGTCAGCTGATATATACACTTTAAATATTCACATCTATAATAAATCTTGAGTGTGAATTTGTATTTGGAAAGACGCAGCATGTTCAGTTGCTTTGTAGTGAAGCTGGGAAAAAAAAAGAGGTATTTATACTTTCAAGTATTTATGATAAACTACACACAACTCAAACATGGCAATATCTCTTTTTATCTATCATATGTAACTTGGAATCATTAACATCAGCATATTTGACTTTGAAATGAATGCTTAACAGCTCTAAAATACCCAATCCTATTTTAAAGGCAATAATAACGCAGGAACTGTCATTTGTGAACCAGCTGTGTGGAATGGATTCCCATTACGTCTTGGTCCGCTACATGGAGTAAAGCCCATACAGGCCTGCAAGTTATTAAGAAAAAAACAATGTACTCCTGGTGATTGTTGTGCATGCAAAACAAGCACGGCCTTTATAAGACATTGCTACCACAAAACCTTCAAAGACAGTCTGGGAATACGGGCCAAATGCAAAAATGTTCCAAAATGTTAAGGGGCGATTGCAGTATGATTGATCTAAGGCTGCTTTGTTTAGGCCATTGTTGCAAGTAAAACATATATGTACCTCTAAGAGTCAGTGTGTTGTGTTTGAAGATGATTTCTAAGTCCTCACTTGATTTTACATTTGACCTACGTAGCTTTACTTACAATTCTGTGTCCACTAATGTCTTTCATGAGCCCTACAGCTGAATTCTGTCAATGTATTTAAAAAAGCATTGAGAAAGTTCAGGGTATCTCTTCTGCCAGTGTACTTAATTAATGGCAGGACGTGTGCATTTGATAACATCTGTCCAGATGTGAAATGTAGGCAGTGTCCTTTTTAAAAGTCAGCATCATCATCTTGCATTTGGTCCAAAGATTGAAGATAATCTCGAGCCAAGATCTTCTTAGGCAGGATATCTATAAAAGAAAATATTAAACTGTGTCAAACTCGTTCTTACAGTCACTATTTATCCTCTTACTGTAGCTGCAGAATGCCATTCCTGACCGTCCCAACCTATCACGCCATATGAAATGATGTGAAACTGTGTTTACAGCATCTGAATGAATGAATGGTTGTGGAAATAGATCTTAAAAGCTATTTTTGTCCTTGGTAGAAGGTGAGGTTACAACAAAAACTGCTTTGAAAATTGCTGCAGAAAAAATAAGACTGTAGCAACTTCCATTTAAGATTATTGCTAGCAAACACAAAGAGGTGCAAGTTTGTGTTGAAAAAAGTATTCCTCAAAAGCCAGAATAAGCTGCCCACTTTGTGAAAAACACATTTGTTGATTACTGTATAAACTACTTATTTTATTTTAAAATGGACCACTTTGTTTCTTCCCTAATATTTGCTTTAAGTACATTACGTACATGTCATTTTCATATTTGTATGGTATTTTTTCTATTATAGCTATATATTTATGTTCTTTACTGTTGCAGTACTTCAGCTTAATATGTGTACTGCATACACCTAACACCAAGGCAAATTCCATTCACATTGTGAAAAAGCAGTCCTTTTCTTTGATGTGCAATAATGCAAACCGTCGCGTAATAAACCAAAACACTTTAAACAGATTAACAATTAGTGTTACCACCATTAAGATTTTGCTGAAACAGTTTGACAGAGGTGTTGATTGAACTTTATAATCATTTTGGGAGGATGTAGTTTGTGACGTTGAGTTGTATTGCATTATAATAGGGATGTTTTTAATATTTTGTCACGCCCATTAATATCAATGAGGGTATCCAAAATGTGCAATGCAATACCGGATTTAGATTAATTGTCCCAGAGGCATATTTGTTTCCACAGTCAGTACACCAAGCAACGTACAGATATACACAGTGACATATAGATATACACAGAGCCACATACAAATATAGTCAGTACACAGAATCTCCATGACTCCAAACTGCAACATCCAAATGACCATGCAATTGATTATAACCTTCGTGGTGATGATATATTGCACGGCTTTTGTATTAGACTGCATTCATTTTAGGTAGATACTCTATTCCACTAATGTTTCAGTGGTTAGAAGAGAGTTAGTAGTGACCAACATTACATGCTGGAGAAAGTCCCTGTAGGTCTAACGTTACCAGGCCGTGGCAGGGTCTCACCTGTAAGAAAGTGGAATGTCTCCTTCTCCTCTGCGGTTTGAGCCAGGTCGCTGTATGATAGAGTGTTGCTTTCTTTCCCGGAGCCGTTGAATGAAGCGAGAGCCAGGTGCTGGACAAACAGCTCCTTCAACAACATAACACAAGTCAGCAAAGTCAGAAACTCACGGTAAGTGGAGCTCAAATGGAAACTGGAGCAGCCACACTTAGCTATCCGAGAAGCTAACAGCGAGCTAATCCCTGTTAGCAGCAGCAGCAGATGAATGAGCTGACAAGTTAGCAGTGCTCAGCGAACCGATGATTTAGCATTAAACGGCAGCTTACTGTAGCCTTGGTGGTGAGAAAAAGAGCGTCCTGGTTAATGCTGGAGACATCGGGGGAGCTCTTCATTATCAACCTCACTCTGGACATTGGGAGGGAGATGGTTTTTTTGTTACTTGACGTTTGGTCGTCTTTGTCGGGGGTATTTTGAGACATCTTCATGAGGACACGGCGCCACACAGCCTCAGTACAGGCGGAACTTTTGTTTTGAACAGTGACGCATTTCTTCTTCTTCTTCACATTAACAGTGGTTGGCGGCCGTTTTACTTGATTACCGCCACCTGTTGGAGTGGAGTCACTTCAGGTGAAGTCGACTTTCTTTGTGTTCAGTTATTACCTTTATGGCTAAGAAATGTTCGATTATTATCATTATTGTCATACTTCCACTACTACGTTACTTTTTACTTGCATTAATTTAACTAGGAGACGAAATCGGTGTTGTGTGCGATAGTTTCCCCTCCCTAAACACAGGCGCAGTCTCCTCCAGTCCAGTGGTGGCGCTTGAATGCATCGTAAACCACAGAGCCGACGATGTCAAAATAGGCAGAAGAAGAAACAGTTAGCAATGGCGGTGATTTGGCTGCGAAAATAAACAATCCATCTTGTAATTTCATGCTGTTGTGATTAGCGTATCGAGCCTAATGTCATAGCTGGTCGTTTAAGGTTTATCTATCGCAGAAAGGAAATATCTTTCTCTCTGTTTGTGTCATTTGAAGGAGTCACATCAGTGTGATACACAGTTAGCAGGAGCTGAACGAGCAGCCATCATCTCATTGTTGAGCACTGTATTAACGTTCATTTCTTTGTACCCTGGCGTCGTTTTCTGACCATTAACGATGCCGCTGGGTTTAAAACCATGCTGTGCTGTCTGCAAGACGAACTCTTCCTCGATGTGGAAGAAAGGAAACCAAGGAGAGATCCTCTGCAACAACTGCACAGGAAAGAGCAGCAGCTGCGGAGCATCAGGACCCTCCATGTCCTCAAACACCCAGCCCAGCAATGGCGGGGGAAAGCAGGTTGGTTGCTGTGTAAATGTGCCTTTCACATTGAATGCTCCGCTTGGGTTCGGCTCATGCTTTATGATTATTTTCAAGGCGAACCCCCCTCTCTAAAATCGAGTTCACATACTGGTGTTTACAGCTGTACATTCAAAGAAGTACCACGATGAACAGCAGCATAACAAACTGAAATGTAGCTAGAGATTATAATGACTCTCAAAGCGGCCTGCTGTGACGTTACTGGGATGACTGGGATGTGTGGATGTTTTCACATCACTGTAAATGGAGTTTCTTTATTATTCGAATGGTGGGTCAGTCGAAACAAGCACTTGGAAGGATATCATGATAACAGTTATTACTATTTGTGGATAAAGAAACTAATCAGTTACCCGATAATCATTAGTTGCAGCCTTAGTTAAGTTTGTCACAGGTAAACATTGAATGGAGGCAGATTAAGTACCTGGTATGTGTTGCTCTTTTAGTCCAAGCAGGAGATCCACAGGAGGTCTGCACGGCTGAGAAGCACCAAGTACAAAGCTCCTGCATCTGAGAAGAAGGTGTCAACAAAAGGGAAGGGAAGAAGACACATATTCAAACTCAAAAATGTAAGAGCAGAGATGGATTTGATTAGCAAATTGAGTTATTTCTCTTGTTTTGTACTATGAACTTATTTATTTGACCTGTGTGTGTGTGTGTGTGTGTGTGTGTGTGTGTGATCTCTTTCCTCAGCCAATCAAAGCACCAGAATCTGTTGCAACAATCATCACATCCGAATCAGTATTTTATAAGGTATGATGTTTATTTATTTTTTTCCTCCAAAAAAGTAATCTCACGTTTCTGCTCAATATCGGAATATTGTCATATACCCCATTTTCATCTGAAAACATTTCCTGATCCGTCAGAATTTTTTTCTTCTAATTGCAGCTTTAACTAATGCTGTTGTAGTAAACATTCATCCTGTGATACCTGTGAGAGAAGGAGCCAGACCCCCCCTTAGTGTTTATATTTGTATCCACAGGGTGTATATTACCAGACAGGAGATGTGATAAAGGTAACGGATGAGGAAGACGGGAAGTCTTACTATGCCCAGATTCGAGGCTTCGTGCAGGACCAGTACTGTGAAAAGAGTGCTGCACTGACCTGGTTAATCCCCACACAGGCTAGCCCAAAGGACCAGTTTGATCCTGGGACATACATTGTTGGTGAGCAATGAGAAATTACAATTTTACAATTTCTAGGCCATTTACAGTATGCGACAAGTTAAGAACTGTCTTATTTTTATTAGGTCCAGAGGAGGATCTGCCCAGAAAGATGGAGTACCTGGAGTTTGTGTGTCACGCCCCCTCTGAATATTTCAAGTCACAGAGCTCTCCGTTCCCCACCATCCCCATCCGACCAGAAAAAGGCTACATCTGGACCCACATAGGACCCACTCCAGCCCTCACTGTCAAAGAGTCTGTCAGTGGCAGCAGTTAAAAAAATCTGTGAGATGGACTTGGTCTGTTGCTTTTTAAACAGACGTATGTACATTTATGTAATATAAAGAAAACAAAACAAAAATGGTTAACCTCAGCCATTACTTCAGATTGAAGGCGAGTTGTAAGTAGATACAAAGGAAACCAGGAAACTTCATTTCAAACAAGATGTTAACATAATACTTTTGTATTTAGTTATACACAAAAAAGCTCTTTTCCACCATGCATTTTGTCTGTGATTGTTTAAGAAAATGGTATTTATTGAGCTGCTGTGGTCAATAGACTTTTTACATCGTTATCCCATTTTTCTTTTCTTTTTTTCTTTTGTGAATTAAGCTATACATATCTTAATTATGGCAACAATAAGTTAGGTGATAGAAACAGTGGAGAACTGCAGTTGTCATGAGTGTTACAAGTGCTTAGTGTCAAAGCACGTGATACTGCAGTAAACAGCAGATGTGATGCGTTTGTCATTCCTGCATCCTCGTGATGTTCACCTCATTTACAGCTTAGTTGTATGATGTGTGGTGTCTGTGTTGTTAAAAAGACCATTCTGCTATGTAGGTTGTCAAGATAGCCCTTTCACCTGAATACAGCATCTAGATTATACAGATTATGACTTAATTGAAATGAGTCATTCATACCCCTACAGTATTGACCGACAACATTCATGATTCATATGAGCCGAAATAGAGTGCCATCAGTCTTATACAGGGATATACTGTGGATCCATCTTAATACTGGTAAAGCCTGTGTAAATACATACACAAGACAAATTATTAAAATATTAGCCTACGTTTTATTACAGTTTATTACAAAGTTTACATACAGTTGTAAAGAACATGTACGTCATGGCAGTTTGAGTTTCCAATAATTGATGGAATCATTGGAGCACATACTACTTTGTCACAAAAACACAGTCATGAAATCTGGGTCTCTCTTGACTTTATTATGGGTCTTCTGAAAATGTGACTAAATCTACCGGTCAAAAATATACATACAGCAACCTCAACGACAACGACCAATTGTGGTGATGTAGAAAGTTGTATCAATCAAATTTGCTTTGTGACCTCTTGTACTTCTCACGAGTGATTATGATTGACTACAGCTGGTAACATCGCTGAGCCTATTTAAATAAGGTTCGTTTGATACACTCATTAGGACCGTTCTGTCAACTTTTGGCCACAACTGTACATTACCTTAACTTAAGGAAAATAATACATATGTCCAGAATAAGTTATTTTACATATTAAAAGGTGTCTCAGAAAAAGAAGCTGTCTCCCATAATTGTTAACGTGTTTTTCTTAGCGTATAGTAATCTACAGTGGTCAGCCAAACCGAATTTACCGTAGAAGGAAGTGCGCGACGGTGAAGCCTCTCGCTCTGCCTTTATACTCTTTGATGTCTGAATCCAACTTTCAAGCTTGTCTGTGTAGTCCATATGTATGCTCCATGGTGTAGTCTCCCGGCGCTGTTCTTTCACAAATGTCGCATTTATTTTTCCCTCATGGATTGGACATTATGAAATGTTCTTGATCAAATGAAAAGGCGGAAGTATGGGAAAATTCCAGTCCAAACTTGGTGAGATATTTTATTACATTGCATTACTTTTTTTGAAACTTTTTTTTGAAGATGGAATCGCTTATGACTATATACTCTTTTTTTTCCTCCCTCATTATTTGGACAGCTTCGAAACGTAGACAGGGCCCCGAAGGTAAGACAGTCAACACAGAAACTGTACAAACAACATACTTTTTACACGTGTTTGTACATGTGTTTACATATTTATTCTTATGCTCTGCAGGTGGTAGTTTGGCTTCCAATGTGCTGACCTGTCAAAGGGAGCTGGAGCGTATCCACAAAACCAAACTGACAGAGGTAGAACATAGGTTTTTATAATGTATGCTTATTTCTGCTTATATAGTTTAGTATATTTAACTGGACTAACATACAGACGCAGGCAAAACTAAACTCAGAGGACAGTGGGCACCCACATTAGGTATTACACACAAACAGATCCCATGATGCTTACTTTGGTTTCCTTTGGCACTGTCATGGTTTGTTTTTGATGGATTACCAAATAGACTTGAAGCTGGCGCAGTGATGGGTGGAATTCATTGGCCACATGATAGGGTTAGGAGATTTTACTGATATAATGGTTGATAATGTAGTTAATTTAGACTACTGAAAACGATACAGGCAAGGCAGTTTTATTTATATAGCACATTTCAGCAACAAGGCTATTGAAAGTGCTTTACATAAAACATTTAGGAGCAGTTAAAAAAATGAATATATGGTTTGGGGGAGTTTTATTCTTATCTGAATCAAGAGTCTAAGAACATTGGGTCTCACAAAATCCCTTTGAGGCAAATTTGCGATTTGCCATATTTATAAAATGACTGGACTGGACTTGATTCTGAATTTATAATATCTAACAACACATAAGTATTTTAGGGATGATTTCTCCCCCAGAACATCCTCTTAAATGCATGAGAGTCGTACATATTACATTTGTTCCCATACTGAAGAAAAAAAGCAACAGAAACTCAGACATTCCCAGCCTCTATACTGGTTTATTGCAGCGTCAAACAGCTTCATCTCAGTTCAGCCAGTTTTGGGATATACAGTATTTTCTCACATCACTTCAGGAGACATAAAAGGTGTTTGGTGGTAGTCGTATATTTATTCTTCCGCCCTTTCCTCCTCCATCTCTATAAAGAGACTTGCAAGTCTGTGAAGTGCAACACAGCCACCCCCTCCAAACAGCAAGGTCTTTATACCCGACTGAAAAAAAATGTCTCCACATCTGGTACTGCTTTCCTTCTCCAGTC
Source organism: Gymnocephalus cernua (assembly GCA_023631565.1). Lineage (NCBI taxonomy): Eukaryota > Metazoa > Chordata > Actinopteri > Perciformes > Percidae > Gymnocephalus > Gymnocephalus cernua. The sequence continues at coordinate 15,744,877 of CM042438.1, forward strand.
AGACTGTAAGAGGGGAGAGAGGAAAAAGATGTGGCGAGGGAGGGGGTGTTTGATTGCGTAAATGGCATCACATGCTGTTGAACAGAAGATAAAATGTTCTCTTCATTATGTTTTTATTTAAGAAGAGGCAGTAAACACTGTCACTTACTTTTATTACTATTATTAACTATATACAGTACACACTGAATGAATCTGTGTAACCAGATTATGTGTTCAAAGGAAATTACAAATGTTTTATGACCTTCCAAAGATTACAGTGTTGCTTGTAGAAAAAGGAAAACTATAAATGTGAAATGTGATAAACAACTTACATGCCATTTTTACTTTTCTTCAGCTTGTTTGATCTTTTAGCACAACTGCCAAGTCATAAGATTTGGTGCGAGTTATCACTAGTTTGTTTTATAAAGTGTTGTATGAAAGCTCTGGAAACTTTCACTGTTTGGAAAAAGATGTTGCCAAGTTGTTTAAAAGGTTGTGGTGGAGTTTCTGTGCTTGTTAATGGCAGAGATCTTCCTGCGATTAGATTTTCCAGCCTAATATAGTTTGACACTCCACCACTGTAAACTGCCAACGGCAAAGACATCCCATTGTGTGAGACATTTTATATATTTAGCTTTAGTCTTGCATGAACCCTCTTTTTGCCTCCTTAATATGAAGCCTTTCCCATGACTTTACTTCATGTAAAGAGTTTTCTGCAAATAGAGAGAGACAGTTTAAAAAAAGACACCTTAAAACAATTGCTAACACACATTTTTTCTTCTTTTATTTGTTATTTATTTATTTTTTCTTGTTCTTTTATTAATTGGAATCTGAAAACTTTGACAACATAAAAATAACTTAATGATAGTTACAGACACTTTGTGTATTCTTGAAGATAGCCAGTGACAAGTAAATGTGTTTAAGCTGTAGATAAAAACTGAAGACACACAGACACACTAACTAAATATTTACATAAATGCCTGACTTACCTGTCAAAAAGCAGTCGCTCAAGTGTCGACAACATCACTTTCTGACGGTGTGTGCGTGTGTGTGTGCGTGGCTGACTCAGTGTAAGTTTTCATAAACACCATGTAAATATTGTAACATACATGAGCCAACATGAGCAGGGTTTTAATCTTACATTTTCACGCCTCATATTTTTTGACATAACTAACGCCCAGGTGTGGTTACTTCTGTTACTCTGCTTGTTATTTTGTTTGTACTGGAAATCCACCGTTAAATCCAGTTCACATTTGTGTGTCTTGAGTGTGCACGCATTACTTTAAGTCTTGAAAAGGTTGGTATTTCTCATTATATTTAGGCTAAAATCCACCCAGGTATAAAGTTATCAGATTGACTGTTATACATTCTTGCTGAGACAAAGGCAGTTACTGTTCTGCTGACACTTGAAGCTTTTTGATATCGAGGCGGATGCATGGATGGGTGATTTATAATGAGGGTGTACAACCGAATACTGGATTCTACCCTGTGTGCACCTTTCTGCTGCCTGCACCATCTCTTTCACTTCCCACCGCCTTTCACTTGAAATCGAACCCAGCATCAAAGCTTCACTGCAGTCAGAGCGGTGCGGGCAGAGAGAGGAGGGTGTGGAGAAAGACTGGTGTGTATGTGAGTGCAAGGTGTGCACTCATGTTATCATTCCTATTGTCACTCATCTGCATCTGCCCGAGCATCACTGTGACGTTAGTGATGGATTTCCGTGTTGAGAGATAAGAAAAGCCTTGTTGGGGCTCTCAGTCAACTTCTCGTTTTACAGTCCAGACTGGTTTCTCCCTGAGATAGTAGTGAGTATGTACTATCAGATCTTTTTTTGAATTTACAGAAATAGATATGATTGATGTCCCATATTGTAAAAAGTGAGATATCTATGTCTTTTTAATATTAAAGCAGGTCAAAGTGCTATATACATACTGTGAAAGTATCAAAACACTCAACACACGGAAAAATGCACACAGCCCCTTATTCAGAAACTGGGCCTTTAAACGAGTTGTCAGGACGTCCATACGGTTGTGATGTCACAACTGCTTACTTACATAGGTAGAAAGTGCTGCTACAGTGCCATTACAGTCAATCCCTGGCTGCAATGATGGTGCAAGGCCCCAGAAATGCTTACCAATCAGACTGGGCTTTTTCAAGAGGGGGGCTTAAAGACAGACGCTAAAACGGAGCCTTTCTGAGGGTAAATACAGGTATATTCAGATGGACAACATAACAAAAATGTATATTTAAAGATCATATAAAACTTCAGGGACACGTTACGTGTGATGGGGGAAGAAAAGGTCAAAATGTCAACAGAGGAGAGCCAGTTAGGAAATGTCCAACCCTCGTTCTATTCAATTTTAGTTTATTTATAGTGCCAAATCATAACAGAAGTTATCTCACGACACTTTACAGATAGAGTAGGTCTAGACCACACTCTAATTTACAGAGACCCAACAATTCCCCCCAAGAGCAAGTATTTTGGCGAGGAAAAACTTCCTTTAAACAGGCAGAAACCTCAGGCATAACCAGGCTCTAGGTGGGCGGCCATCTGCCACTGCCAGTTGGGACACAAAGACAAACGCTCCTTTGCTGCCTTACTGTCCCATTTATATTCTTTCTGTGTTTTAATTTCTGTCAAAAAATGAAGAAGGATTTACATCACATTCACACATCATCAGATAAAATGTGTTGAAAATGTAATTTTCTTGACAGGAATGGAAGAAGTCGATGTTTTCTAGAATGACACACATTGCTCACATCTGCACCCATGGGATGAAAAAAGCTCTTAATTGCTTACTCTATTCTTTCCCTATCCCTCTTACATGTGTGCTCTCTGTTGAATTACACTCTCACTTTTTTTTGACAGAACTTGTACGTAGAATTGAGGGCAAACAAGTCTCAGCGCAACTGCAACGTCAAAGGTGAGTAGAGAATTGAATTATTGCTGTTTGCATCATACTGACATTGCTCACTTTCTATGAATTATAAAGGGCTTAATAATTATTGTGTAGATGTTGTGCAGGTCACACCCCTTGCTTTCCCAGGTTAAATGGAAAAAGTTAAATCAAATACATCTGTTCTACAGTATATTTTCGAGGTGGAGCCAAACATTTATTGAAAACGGAGCTTATAACAAGGAACATGTTGATTACAAGGCACAGTATGTTAACACAATAATTATAGTTACCCTCAAACTGTGAGTACTGGATAAAGATATTTACAGTCCAGCTCTCTGTGTGTTGTTTAGTGGTTCTGCCACCAAAGAAGACACCTCATAGAAATAAAAGCATCCACTTCCAGTTCAATAAACAGACGAAGAAGAGGAACAGCCATGCTGGTGTGAGTGTACTTCTCCAAATCTCTGCAACATTTGCAAATCATTGAGGTACCGGATGGGTGAGATTCTAGTGTGTCTGGATAATGTGTTTTCCGGGGCACTCTTTACAAAGTTACGCATCTGATAGTAATCAACAAAGTATTATAAGCACACATTGAGGTCTTACCAGTTTTGAAGACCCTATGAGTCAACTATTACACCACGCATATTACTGTAAACTTTAAACTTTACTTTACTTTTACCTAATAAACTACAGAACATGTTTATTATAGCAATATGTGCGCACACAGGTCACAGAGTGTAACATAGTGCCTGATGAGGACACTCAGCAGGAGTGGGTCTTCACGCTGTACAACTTTGACAACAGTGACGAGGTCACCAGAGAGGTAGGTTTCTTTCACACATATTGTTTAAATTAAATGGTGTTTTAAGTAACTTGCTTTGTAGACAGTGTGTGTATATATATATGTATGTGTGTGTATTCTGCAGGACATGTCCAGTCTGATACACTCCATGCATGAGGTTCTAGAGGCGTCGGTCAAGCCGCCTTATGGTGGCACCACACCCCTGAAGATAAAGCTAGTTGTAACTCCATCAGCTGGCCCAGAGAAGATCTCACAAATAGGTAACTCGTGGCTCGAGTAACTGTAGACATCATTTGTCAACTAATGTCACTGGTGTGATGATAATGCCCCTCTCGTTGAAAACAGCAGCAGAGAAGGTGCAGAGTGCTTTTCAGGAGGCAGCAAAAAGACACTATTGTGTGGATGAAAACATAGAGCGCAGAAACCACTACCTGGATCTAGCTGGCATTGAAAACTATACCTCCAAGTTTGACAATATAGGTATAGTTTGTGCATATCAGCAGTATATAACACTTGATTTCATGAACTGTTATATATTTTTTCCTTTGGAAGTACATACAATTAAAGCCGTTTTTCTTCCTTTTATTGCAGAATCTCCCTCTCAGGAGCCCACTCAGGATGTTCATTCTGCTCTTAAGCACCACCCGGTGGTGATCAGAGAGAACTGCATCTCTCCTGACTCTCCCAGAGGCCTCTCTATCCCTTATTCCCCGAGAAGCAAGGCTGTGTCAGTGGGGAAAGACAGGAATGGAGGAGAGGGGAAGTCCTGCAGGTTACATGGCCAACAACCTGCTTCATGGTGCCATCCTTCCCAGTCTCAGCCTGCAGCACATAGCGTCCTGCAACGTAGTCAGAGCAAGAGGCTTCGCTCCAGGGTACAAGATGCTGCCTCACACCTTAGACCCACACCGGGGGGAGGTAGGGAAATATTTTCCAACCTTCAGCCCTCCTGTGGTGCCTTGGCTTCTCCAGCCCAGAGACATGAGCACCATCACCACCACGAGCATCATCATCATCATCATCACCACTACCACCCTTCGTAAATGCTTTTCAAACACACAAGACCGGTAAGAAGAGTTGGTATAGACTATCAACCTGATATGTGGTAGTTTTGGAGGTGAAATGTGACTCAGCAGGTCCTTGAATCACCTCATTTACTTGATATTCAGTGTATGGTGGAATCAGGCTTATTCACTGTTATCTTAATGCAAGCAAACCCGAAAAGATTACCTACACTAGATCCAAGAAGGCCAGTTCAGTGTTTACTGAATACTACTTTTATAGCTCTGTAGATTGGCAGGTTCCTCTCAGGTAGATCGCCACTTAGCTTTAAACGTTATTTAAATGCACACTTTGTAGAGATACATGACTACATTTTAACCTGTATTGCTGTATAACCTGCATAGTCACATACCTTGCTTCCTAGGCCAAATATGTTTACCATTGAATAAACATTGAATGGCAATGAACAATTTCTCTATTGATAATTCATACTCCAATAACAATCCCAGAAAGTCCATGCTTTGTTTTCTTAGTTAGTGACATTTTTTAAACTCAAAAACAGCAACATATGCAATATATTCTGCATTTCTGGCCACAATATGTGGTTGTATGTAGTTGTATTTTTCCACATCAGAAGCATGATATAGAATGCTGAAATGACATTACATTACATGTCATTTAGCTGACGCGTTAATCCAAAGCGACTTACAATTGCTATATATCAGAGGTTGCACACCTCTAGAGCAACTAGGGGTTAAGTGTCTTCAGGGACACATTGGTTGATGTATTGCAATGAGAATCGAACCCAGATCTCCCACACCAAAGGCATGTGTCACATCCACTGTGCCATCACCACCCCACATATGGTATGAAATATGGTCAACAAAGTAAACATGACAGAATATGTCAGGTGTCTAAAACAACAGTAAATACCAGGTTGTTTTAGATGTTTTGGAATCTGTACCCATTTTTATATCGGACGAAATCCATCACGTAAAAGGCACTGACAGAAGTCTCAATAGACCATAATGCATTGCAACCATGTGACAAAAAGGCAAAAGCCATTAACTGAGGCAGGTTTGGTTAAAAGTGAATACACCAAAAAGTAGATAACAGCACCTTATCACAAGCTGCCTTTTCAAATGCAAAAGTAATATGTTTCTGTACCACAGATTTTATTGTTCCTGTGTTGCTGTTATGTATATTTCTGCTCTCACAACATTGTTTTCTTTGATCCTTGCAGGTCATGTGAGTAGTGTCACAAAGAGGTGTTTGTAGAATAGTGACAAGTATCCCAGTGGCATTCAGATGTTCCTATTTATCTCTCTTGCGAAAGTTGCAAATGGACACTGTGTCTGACGAAGGACGTGAGACAGCTGTTTCTATTAATAACCTCTACCGTCTTACCACGTGACCCCCATGCCTCACCACAGCAAGCCTGGGTCTAGACAAATGCACAACACCCAAGCAGACATCAACAGAGGAAATCAACAAAGCAGCAACCACAGAGGAGGCTGGACACTGACACGCATAGCTGTTTGACTGCAGCTCTCATCAATAATCAACATACCTGTTGGTACGAGAAAAAAATCCGGAGGATAAAACCTAAAAAACATGAAGTCACTGCAATTTCTTGCTGCTGAGAGCTTTGTCCAGAGCGGTCCAAGTGCTCTGGAGAACCTCAACTGTGTGTCTTTTAACCTCTACCCAATTCTCTTCAAGGCCTGCTACCTCCATGAGCAGGCAGACTTGTTGCGTGTTTTGGTCCAGGCATGGCCTCTTCATGTGCTTGACATACAGAGGCTCCTGGGAGAAACAGTCGACTGTCAGATGGACCTCACCTCCCGCACCTGCCGGCTTTGCCTGGAGGCGATTCAAACTGGCTTAAAGGTACTTGGATTATCTTGAGTACAATATGCTTTATCATATTATTGTCATACTTGTGTTTTTGTTGCATTTTCCTGTGCTATGTTTTTCAGTTATTCTACTTGTGGCCTTACTGACTTAAACACACCTTGTTATTGTCTCACAATGGTCAGAAATTGTTATAGGTTGACTAGATAATCACAATCTTTTCCACTTGTTTTTCTATAGGAGTATGTGTTGTCTCCTCCAAGAACCTACGCCAAGAGCCTGCGTGTGGTGGACCTGACTGCCCTGAAGGATATCGAGCACCAGGCCTGCCCCTGCCAGTCAACCCTGGGCCGATGGGGAAGAACCCAGCTCCTGACCCAAATGTGCTACGAGACCATGGTGGCCATGCAAGCCAGCGATGTGTCCCGATGTCCCTTTGAAACATCTATTGATGTCCGTTTGAATGGCTTTGTCACAGGCCGCAACTATGAGCTGGTGGCTCAGGCCTTCCTCCTCAGGCGCTACTGTCCACTGAAGCTTCGTTTTGTTCGTTTTCGGGCTGACTCCCTCGCTCTCAAGCAGCTGTTCTATGTTCTTCGCCTAGCAGAACCTGAGTGCATTTCAAAGCTTGAGGTAGTCCACAATGTTCCCCTGGAGGCCCCACACTTGGAGGTGCTGCTGTCCAAGGTGGAATTGCCCAAATTGCAGTCATTGACCCTGCCGGCTGGGGCGTTGGATGTTAGAAGGTTGGGCTCTGATGAGAATGATGTGTTGTCCATCATCGGCAATCTGCTCGCCCAACTGAGCAGCCTGACTGAGCTCTCTGTTGGTTTCTCCACTCTGACTGGACACCTACGCAGATTGCTTAAGTGAGTAAATAGACAGAGAGGGGGATGAAGAAAGACAACAAGTTGTCCTTCTTGAATAGTCATGTCAATGAGATGGATGGCTCTGGTCCATCTGTCCTGCATGCACTTTGTAGCATCAAGAGCTTTACTATAGCTCACAATAATCACCTTTAACCAGGGTCACAGCACATTCCTGCTGTATTAAAGCTCTTGGTTAGCAATGGGAGGTATTTTGTTGTTAAAATTGCTTACATGATGCCAGAGTGAGGACAGACAGCTGCACCTGGCCACAGCCACAGGTTAGCCAGAATCCTACTGCTTGTACTTCACAGTTCAAATGGAAATAGAACTGGAAGCCCAAACAACAGAGCTGCCGATCACAGTCTGGCATATGACTTTACTTTATAATAAAAAAAGATGTACCTATTATTCTGTTAAGCATTTCCTGCACCATCCTACATGTCAAATACTTATTGAGGACTAACACAAACCATAATATGTATCTGCCTGCTATTCACTACTGTACATAGCAATTGTCATGTGTTAAAAGATTGCTGAGGCCCAGGGATTTCTGGTACCATTGACCTTTAATCACACACCAATTAATTTCATTTCACCTATCTTTTCTTTACCTAGTCCTCTCAACACTCCACTGCAGTGCTTGGAGTTGGCCAATTGCTGCCTGAACCGTTTGGACATGACATACCTGTCCAACAGCCTCCACAGTGAGTTCCTGGTTTGTCTGGACATCAGCGGACATGACATCTTCAGCTCTTTCTCCTCCTGTTTCCACAGATTGCTCAGCCGCTCCTCAGGCACATTGGCCAGCCTGGCCCTTGAAGAATGTAACATAGAGGATGAGCACATGGATGCCTTCACTAATGCTCTGGCTTGCTGTCAGGTTCTGGAAGAGCTCAAACTGGTGGGAAACCCTCTGACCTCTGCAGCTCTGTACAGGTTATTCTCCGTGCTATCTGCAGGCTTTCCTAAGTTAAAGTACATAGAGGTACCTGTTCCCCGTGAGTGCTACTCTGAGGATGTCACTTATCCTCTTGATGATTCAAACCTACTGCTGTACAACAGGGAGTTGTTTCAGGAGGTCAGAGGCCAGCTGATGGGGATCCTGGAAGGAGCTGGTAGAGGAAGTGTGGAGGTGTGCACCCCACTCTCGGGGGTCTATGACCCAGACCTTAATGAAACCAGCAATGAGTTGGGAGCATCCATGTTAAAATCTTTTAACAGTGTCATTGGGAACTTTATAGTTAGCATAACTGACGTGGACAATAGAAGATCACAGGCTCAAGAAGATAACTAATGGGGTTGCCTGTGGAGTGATCCAGTAAATGGACTGACAGAAAGAGGTCATGATCTCAGATTGTTTACACAAATCTATACATTTGTGTAAAGCAGACCTGAATCTTCGAACTTTACAGAAATGTTCTTGCTTTGTTGACAATGACTGACCCCTGCAGACCATTTTTCTTTTAAAGGCTGTGTTCTTAGGCTATACTAAATGAGATATCTATATTATTTTAATGTAGTGCTAGTACAGAAACCTAGCACTATCCCTATGCAAGACTGAAGGCCAACTGTGGAAATAGATCTATTTACATCACATACAGGGCTTCCATTCCTGACGACATTGTCTAACAGAGGATCAAGTGTTTTTCTTCTCAGTGCTTCCTACAGTCTGTAAGGCAAACAGATGTGCAGTGCAGATAGATGTAGCTATTGAAGTGGTTATGGTAGCTACTTGAAGTTTGCGCAAGATATTTTCTTACATGTATCTATTGTATATGTTTGTTAGAACTATATTCTTGTTTCAATTGTGTATTATGGATTTGTTAATGTCAATATTTGCAACTTAGGACAGATCCAAAGTTAGCAAGTATACTAGTGTACTGTTTATTTTGTCATACTAAGTCAAATCTTCAAATAACCTACTATCATTACATAAAAAGGGACACTTCCACATCTTTCAAAATGTACAATTGTTTTAATGAGCAGTTTTATATAGGTAAGATCTCATTTTAAATATTACAACAGGGGACAACCATGCACCGACTGAAGACGAGGATTAACAGCTTTAACTGGAAACCATCTATCTCTTCATCCACTCCTCCCTTTCTTGCCTCTCACGGATCACCTCCTCCAGATAGGGCGCCAGGTATGGCTCATCCTAAAGCAAAAGATAAAGAAACTATGAATCAGGATATATCAATTTCACAAATCCTTCTAGACTAACATTTTTTGGTGACTTTACATAAATATCCTCCAAAGCCAATCGTATTGTTTCTTTTCTATTTAATAACGCAACAGTTTTACACTTGCAACTACCTACGTGTGATTGGTGGTAAACAATGCAGTTTAATATATCTTACATTAAACCCCACATCCATCCTGAACAAAAAAAACAACATTTAAATTAGTTTAATGTACCGCTTCATATTTTGTCCACTGGTCTTTAGGGAGGATCTGCTGCTTCATGGAGAGATCCAAGGCTCTCTTGACCCTGAACATCCTGTCATTGTACTGGGCCTCTGGAAGCCTCCTCAGGGCCTCTTTCACATCTGAATCCTCAATGATTGTGTCATCACGCATTAAACCTGTCAGAGAAAACATGCAATGCTTAAGATGCTAAATGGAAAAACAATGATACAATAGCCCATATATTCATCCCAGACAATGTTTTCATGGGTAGTCCTGACATACTGTAGCTTCTGTAAGGTTTTGTACTCTGAATGTTTTGACCAATATATTTGGGCTTACCAACTTTGTTGAAGCCACACATGTTATAATACCATTTGCGGACACCAAGCAGGAGCCTGCCTGTCGCTACTGTGGACATGACAAGGAAGACACACAGACATGATCAGTCAGGCAGCACAAACTTGATTTTATAGAAGAGCACAATATTACGTTTCCATCAGATGTGCGAGGAAGGAGTATGGTTCCAACAGTGAACTACTACTTGAGTACAAATGCTATTATGAGACTCACCTGTAACTTACAAGTCGTTAACTATGTTACAACTATTCTATCTGATAAAGACATTAGGCCTTGGATGACACACAGTAGATAACTTGCTCTTCTGCGATCATTTAACATCTTCAAGTGCATTGAAATGACAGACGAACCCACACAGCAGTGGCTGTAATGCTAAGGAGCTAACATGAGTTGAGTACAACGTTAAACGTTGCATAACAGCAAACGATAGCTGGACGCAGTAACGGCTGTTTGGTTAGCTATTAGGAAACGTTTAATCACTAAAGGGACAGCACAACGAGTGTCTAGTTGTAACAGAAATATCTGACTGTGATTAGCACTAGCGTTAGTAGTTAGCGCTGAGCTAACGTTACCCAGCACCATCAGTTAGCACGGGGACACTAGCTAAGTTAGAGGACACAGACAAGTCAAATGCGCCAACAGACATATACAGTCGGATAAAATGAACATTACACAATAGCATGTGTTCCACAATAACATGCGTAATGCCATACCAGTATAGCACGTTCTTTAGCGAGTTAATTTACAACTGAAAACGTAAGAAAAGAGCGATGTTCATTTACCTGGTGCCCTCGACGCCATTTTTCTCAGAACGACCGCGGTGCGTTATGGGTAAAGAGCAATCAGGTCAATAGGATATTGCGCAAATTTACAACGTTACGGTTTTACAGCTATTTTTGGACTTCGGGAATAATACAGATCTTTATAACAAAGTAACGTTTTTGAAAACCATCCATCTGTAAATTAAATGAAAATACATAATTTATTTGATGTAAAATAACTAATGTTCGCTTTTTATGAATTGATCTAGCCAAGACTAATTTGTAGGATGGACGTCCATCAAAAAAGTGCAATGGTGGCATGAGTACAGATCTTTTACTACCAGAATGCAACAACACCACAATTCAAAGCTCTGCATTCAAAATGTAACCAGTTAAATAATTGCAGCAAAATGAAGTATTGAAAGTAAAAGTACCCATTATGCAGTGGACTGAGCCCTTTCAGTAATACGTTATTATATATTTTATTAATTGACTCATATTCCTTATGCATTCAAATGTAAACTATTTTTTTTAGCAACTATTGGTTACAATCTACAGCATAACACTCATCATACTGTAAATGCTGATTTGATGTTTTGTATGTAATATCTACTAAAAATATTGCCGTCTGACAAAATCAGTGGCTTTTTAAAATGTAGTGGAGCCGAAGTATTAAGTAGCACTTAGTAGTAGTAGTAGTAGTAGTAGTATTACATTTCACACAAGTGAGACCTGATCCATACAATCCACTCTCATGACAAGTAGTTTTCAATACATGAGCCATGATCATTTTAACACAGCCCTGCAAATGTTTTACAGGCACTTTCATCACATTTATTATGTTAAATAAAAACAGTATTTCAGTCAGAAGTGCTGATATACATGGTGTACATTTATTAAACATCACATTAACAAACCAATCTTTATATTTCAAACTCAGTTGATGTTCTATACGTTTAAATACTTTAATATCTGCATGTGTCTGACATTATAGTATTTAATGTGTGTGCTTGACCACTTGTTTTCTGAAGTCCTTTAAAATGTCCCCTCTCATGAAGAATCAAAGTGTCTTTTGGAACAAACTAAAATCTTCCAATGTGGCCAAAGCCAACTCAGTGCAAAAGGTCTCATCAGGCAAAGACACCAGGCGGTCCAGGGAGATGTAGTTAGGCAGGGTTGGATCATACTGAGCCTTTCCAAGGTACTCAAGGAACAGGTGGCGCTCTCTGAGACGCAAGTACTTGGAATTGAGGACCTATGGGAGGATATATCAGATGTTCAAGTTATCATTCTGAATATAGACACAATACAAACGGAAATTCATTCCAATTTGTTTTATAAAAAAGGTTTTAAAAATCGGCAACCACCAGCTGTCAATCTACCTGTGGAAACTTGGCAATCAGGTTGTGGGGCACCTTCATGATATTGTGGATGAAGTCAAATATTTGGGTTAGCTTCCTTTTATTGGCAGTCAGCACTTTTGGGACAGCAATAACTATGTGTTGGATCTCATTTTCCTTAAAGCCAAGCTCTATTTCACAGACCTGTGGAACACATTTACAAAAAAAGGTATTTAAACACAGAACCACAAGATTACTCAATGTTTTCTTATAATGTCTTTTGTCATTCAGTACCTTCAAATTTTCTTTAACAGGCTCCAAACTGCCACACAGTAATCTGGGTAGACGAGCTACAATGTTCCGTGTCTGGAGAAAGCAACAAGAGAGAAACAAAAGTAGCTTTGATTTGCTATTTTGTTTTCTAATGACAGTCACAATTTATTTTGTGAAAAACTACAAGACACAATAATGGCTGAGCTTCTCAATGAGACTTACTACATCAGTAAACTTACACTGGAAGCACTGAGGTTGAGTTGCTGCTGATAGAAGCCCAGTCTGTTGTCCAGCCTCTTCACACTGAAGTTAAGCAGATAAGGAGCTCTGGACACCATGGATGCAACCGTCTCAGAACTAAACTTCTTTGACTTGAGATAGTTCACCCTTTGCAAACGACAAAAAAGAGAACATTATTAAGACAGTGTCATGGCAAGTGCAATTGCAGAGAAGAAAAACGACCTGACCTGTCACTACTACATAGTTCTCTTATCAGACAGATTTTACTTAGAATATAGACATGTATATAAAAGGCATGTAAGGTTTCCATTTCTGAGATCCCTCTGTGTCACCTGGACTGCAGGTTTTCCAAAGTCTCAGTGAGAATGAAGGGGTTGTGCGTGATGATATAGCCAAAGCGAGAGTCCTCCACCCCAATCTCTTTGAGGAACAGCAGCCTTGGGGCCACATCTGTGTTAAAGTTAAGCCTCAGTAGCATGGAGCCCACGTTGGGCCTTTGTTCAAGCTTCCACAGGTTTACACCTGCAATGAGAGGATGAATGATGACAAATGTGTTGCAGACAGATGTTGGGTTAAGGCACCATTTTAAGATCATTGCCTACATCACAATAAATCTGAATACGCTTCCATATAGAAGTCAATATGATTTCCATTGTTCTCAACAATATTTTAAAAGTCTATGGTTTCATTACCTAGCTGTACTAGTTTGCTGAGTGTCTCAGACTGGTCGACATAGTCTCTGAGGGAGGTGGAGGCAGGAGGTATGGCAGAAGGAACAGATATACTGACAGCCTCTTCATCACTGATCACCTCTAATGCGGAAAACTCAGCAGCAGCATCCAGATCTGGTAAAGGAAGGAAATAAAGACGGAACAACGTATTCAACTATCTCTCGCTCAAGATGAAAACAATGCTTAAATCGAATTATAAATGTTAAATTCTAATATGGTCATCAACAACAAACTATTATGTACCTAATGACATCTGGCTTTCAGTCGCCAGCAGAGCATCTCTGATTGGCAACAGGGGGCTCTTATATGGTACAACTTCAGCTGTAGACATTTCTTCAACACCGTTGTCTTCCTTAACCTGAGTTGCCAGATGTTTGGCAGCTAAGTCGCTGTAACATCTGAACATCTGTTGTTTCCACCTCTGTTTTGCCTGAGTTGTTGTGGGATTCCCCTTGATAATGAAGGATCCATTTAGGATTTTGGTGGGTACCCTCGTAACTGCAATGCAATGGCGAACTTGAGTGCAATACTGCCAGGTACTAGCCACTGTCTTGGAGCAAAGAAAACGTCTGCATTGTATACACAGCTGTGTACAGGATGAAGCCATGGTGATTCTGCAACAACAAAATACATCAACAGCATTTTCTTAGAGCTTGGCATCATCAAAGCAATATTATGTGGTAATATCATGCACAACCTAGACCTTCTCCACTGAGACCACTTCATACAAACTACAAAATCATTTTCAAACTCACACTACACTTTAATTAGAATAAGATTCAACTTTTCTGACCAAGTACGTTGACAACAACAAAGCCCTAACCCATGATGGACAAAAATATTGTATGGATAACAAGGTACTTTACAGAGGTGGTTTTAAGTGCATATATGGAGAGTACAGTATACAGTCTGATTAGTCTGACTTACTTATGAAAATGCAAGGACATTCACATTATCATTCCAACTTTCATTAAAATAATAATCGAGCAGTAAAGGACTTGGTGCTCTGACACATGCACATATTTGCACTTCTGTAAGGCTATACTTTTTGTAACTCTATGTGTAGGCTATATTTGTTTTTAACTCCATGCTTTTAATGGCTAACGTTACTTAATTTAGCTGTTCACGAGTGTGATGGCGTGTAGAAAGAAACAAAGTATCATTAATATCTACAGAAAGGCAATTAGAATAATTTAGCTTTTGTATGTGTTATATTAATGCAGGTAACGTTAAGATATGAAACATAAGTTCGGGACTGTTGTCTCTAGCTAGAGGCTAGCTTAAACCAACGAATAGTTAGCTACGTTAGCGTTAGACGCTATTTAAAATGCCTCTTTAAACCTGGGCGCCAAAGCCAACATATCATTTTAGATTGATACATTTTTACTCACAATAATTGTATCCTAAACTCAGCTCTGTCATACTCCACCAAGGTGTCGCACGCCAAACCTTTTCACGTGTACGTAACATGGATAGTAAGAGAAGAACCTGCATATGACATAAACGGAAGGAGGACTTCACGGAAGTGTCACATTGTGGGATGTACCACAACCACGACATATTTGTGGGTACCACTAAATGCGTATAATATCCTTATGAGGACAGACAATTTGAAAATCTGAATGTTATTGAATAAGAGGACGACAGTTATAAAATGAACATGTTCTTGTATTGGCGGTTAATACTACTTGTTTTGGTGAATACTAAAACGTGTACTTTCACTTAAAAACACCCCCATTAGCTCTATGGTTGAGTCCGTCTTCAGAATTCCTAAGGGGCTGTCTTCACATCTCGCTGCTTTTACAAATTCTAGTTTTAGCCGTCAAAATTAATACAAGTAAAGAAGACCTCAACAGCGACATGGCAGTCGCCGTGGCTCCACGAACACCTCGGAAGGATGATGTCAACTACAATTTACATTTCCGAATGATAAACGAGCAACAAGTGGACGATATCTGCCTTGATTTCTTCTATAAGCCACACACTATCACTCTCCTGACAGTCACTGTGCTCAGCCTCATGTACTTTGCGTTTACAAGGTAAACTACAGTGTGAAAACCGAACATTTTATTCTCATTTTATGTAAGTGCTGTTTAATATACGTTTTAAGTACAAAACCAGATAATGCTTCCCTTTGTTGTTATGATACTGTGATGTTGCAGAGATGATGAGCACTTTGACAACAACCTCCAAGTTGGTCTGTTGTTGGTTGTCTCCTTCTTCCTGGTCATCAGTGTCCTGGCCTTTCCTAATGGTAGGCCTAAGCTATGTAACTAAGCTCCATCATGAAATGTTGTCCTAGGCCATGCTATTTTCTTGTCTTGTTTACTGTAGTTCTGAAACAAATAGTCAAATAACATGAATCAGGAACTATTTCGATGACTAGTTAATATGTTAAGTCATTTTTTCAAGCACAAATGCCAAATATGCTCTCCTTCCAGCTTCTCAAATGTGAGGATTTGCTGCTTTTCTCTATTTTATGTGATAGTGAATTGAATATTATTAGTTTTGGACTTTTGGTTAAATGACCAAAAGATTATAAGAATAATTGTTAGTTGCAGCCATACGTCATTTGTTTACACATATATCAGATAAAAAGACAAAATGCCAGTCTAAACATTTGTCCTGATTTAGTGTGAAAGTTTATTGTTGAAAAATCTTAACTTAGGGTTGAATAACAAATTTTTCCCGAGCAATCAACCCTATCCTCAAGTTGTCTTCTGTTGAGAGAGCTTGGTGAGGTGCCTTTACATGATAAGAGATGGTCTTCTAAAGGTAGCTACATATCTCGATGACAACTTAGCAAACTCCATCTACTGAGTAAGACTATACTTTGAAAAAGTCAAACACACCCAAAGTAACTCACAGATATGATGCTTTCTTCATCAGGACCTTTTACCAGGCCACACCCTGCAATATGGCGAATAGTGTTTGGTGAGTGTCTACCCACGTCTGCCTCGCTCGCTTTGCATCATTCACATTAACCTTATTTTTCTGCTTGGCTCCATTTTAAATTGTTCTTTATTCTCTTTCACTTTCTCCTGTCCTCTGTAGGCCTCAGTGTACTGTACTTCCTGTTTCTTGTCTTCCTCCTCTTCCTTAACTGGGACCAAGTAAAGATACTGATGTACTGGCTGGACCCAAATTTGCGCTATGCCAAACGGGAAGCCGATATCATGGTAAGGATGGTTGATGTTGGAAGATGTCAGAAAGGATGGGAGGATCGAGACATAAAGAATGCTCCTCTCTCTCAGTTCTCTGTTATTCCCAGACTTATTTTCTTTCTTTCTTAAGAAAAAAATACTATATTTATGTTTTTGGAACATAGTAAATTAAGACGAGAACAATTCCATCTTGTCATTTCTAGCTATGAATTTTTTGTCTTTTGTTGCCATTGTGTTTCCAAACATTCAGTCACCTTTCCCCTTACAGGAATATGCTGTGAACTGCACAGTGATAACACGGGAGCGGATCCTGAGCCACTTCGACATCTTCGCATTCGGACACTTTGCAGGCTGGGCCATGAAGGCTCTGCTAATCCGCAGCTACGGCCTCTGTTGGACCATCAGCATCACCTGGGAGCTCACTGAGGTAACATGCAGGTGTTCAAGATGCGGCCAGGCTTGATCTGCCCGTGTTAAAATCTGTTAGGTTGATCGCAACTGTCTAAGGACCTAAACAGAAATTTATTCTACAAGGTCACACAAAAAAAGGCATTACTTGTAATTTGTAGTGATCTAGCTCAAACAGGCGCTCAGAATTGCTTCAACTTGGCCTGTGCTGCCTAGGCAACTAGGGTTGTTTGTTCGGAGGAAACTCATCATAACAAAGCAGTAGTATGAGCAGGGGTTTCTGTACATACATGATGTTGCCTTTACTGCTGCCAGTTGCTGAATAGAGGGATTAGATTACTGGATTTAGCCTAATGCCAGATGCACTTATCACAGAATCGACTGTGTCACGGGTGCTGTGGCCAACAACGTGCTAGAATCATTCAAATAACAGTCAAAAGAAATGTAGTCCCTTGATTTAAAAAAGCTTTATGTCTCTTTACCACATAAATACATTTAATTTTCACTCCGCTTTCTACTTTTTTCCCCACAGCTGTTCTTCATGCACCTGCTGCCAAACTTTGCAGAGTGCTGGTGGGATCAGGTGATACTGGACATACTGTTGTGTAATGGAGGAGGCATCTGGCTGGGTATGACTGCCTGCCAGTTTCTGGAGATGAGGACCTACCGCTGGGCTAGCATCAAGTCAGTGAAGCTTGTCTCTTTTCTTTTCTTTCTTCTCTCCTTGAAAAGCCTAAACAATGTAAAACTATAAGGTATAATTGGTCATTAGAGGTCTTTTTGTTGTTGTTGTTTCCTTTTGATACAGCTACAAAATCAGGTAGTACTGGCAGAATGTTTTAACAGAAAGTAGATAGTTTATGATATTTAGAATTCTGCATACTATGTTTAATGCAAGATTGCATGCGTGTATAGAGTAGATCTCAGTATCCTCAAAAGCGCACACACTGTACTCTGTTCAGGGAAATCCACACCACCACAGGGAAGATAAAACGAGCCGTGCTCCAGTTCACTCCGGCCAGCTGGACTTATGTGCGCTGGTTTGACCCAAAGTCCTCCTTCCAGAGGCTAGCAGGCATCTATTTGTTTATGATCCTATGGCAGGTACTGTACTCTTTGACCTTTGACTTATTTGTTAGTTTGTCCTCGCTATAAGAGCTGTATCTTTTTGTAGGGCTGCAACTAACGATTATTTTCATAGTCGATTAATCTGTTGATTTTTTTTCTCGATTAATCGATTAGTTGTTTGGTCTATAAAATGTCAGAAAATGGTGAAAAATGTGGATCAGTGTTTCCCAAAGCCCAAGATGACGTCCTCACATGTCTTGTTTTGTCCACAACTCAAAGATATTCAGTTTACTGTCACAGAGGAGAGAAGAAGCTAGAAAATATTCACATTTAAGAGGCTGGGATCAGAGAATTTTGACTTTTGTCTTAAAAAATTACTCAAACCGACTAATCGCTTATCAAAATAGTTGGCGATTAATTTAAGAGTTGACAACTAATCGATTAAACGATTAATCTTTGCAGCTCTAATCTGTTGACTATCTTTGTTAATTAATCAATGAGTCAAATATTCTAGAAAAGCTTTCCTTTCACTATGTCATCCTGCTGCCAACACTACTCAACTAAACAAAATATCCATAAGAAATCCTTTTAATGTTGTCTGTCTTACATTCTTTATCTTCACAGCTGACAGAGTTGAACACATTCTTCCTCAAGCACATATTCGTCTTCCAGGTGTCTCACCCTCTCAGCTGGTGTCGCATTCTCGTCGTTGGAGCCATCACTGCACCCACCGTACGGTATGTTTAACCTTCAAAACAACATCTTTACACTACAGCTATGAGCAACAATAAACGTGATACACTAGATTTTGTCTAGTTTTTTGGGGGGGGGGGAAGTGGTGGCTGTTTTCAGATGCTTTCTAACAATCAAGTCTGTGTGGAAACCTTAAATCCTTACTTGGTTACTTAAAAAAAAATTGTAAATGTCTAATTTTCTTCAACTTTTTCAGACAATATTATGCATACCTGACAGACACTCGGTGTAAACGAGTTGGCACACAGTGCTGGGTGTTTGGGTAAGTATATTTTGTCCTGTCAGTTCATGTTTTTCACTGATCTAGAAACAAAACTGCATTACTGGTAGTTTTTCCAAATGTGGTGATCTTTTAAGGACTGTCAAAACATTATCACTTTTTTTCATTGCACGTACTGTATGGTTGAAATCCATTGGCTAATCTACAGGCAAGGCAAGGGATGAAATATGACAACCTATCAAATCTCAATCTCACACACCTACAACTTAACAATGAAGAGATACTTCCCACAAGTAGCAAATTGAAAAGCAATCCACACTAAAACCACTGCTGTGTTGGCCACAATCCCACAATCATAGTAGTCTGCAAGTCTTTCTAGGTCTAGCCTACAAGCTATTTTAGTGTAGTTGATTGAAGTGACGTGAGTGAACGTGCAAGGTTTTAACAGGTTTTAAATTCAGCTTTATAATGTACTTTTTAAAGTCAATTGAAATTCATAATGTATAATGTAATAGTTATTCACCTCACCTCAGACACAAAGCTGCTAATGGCCTCAGTCTGCTCTAATTTCCATAGCAACAAGACAAGCTCTCTCCGTCTGCATGAAATACTTAACATTGAGGCTGCTCTTTTGTCCAAAGTGTAACCTTCACAAATGAATTCTGTTGCCACAGCAGTATGGTGAGTGAATATTGTTATGGGTTTGAACGACTGGGGAGCAATAATACAGAGCACACATGCATTTGGACTCATATGCCAAAGGTGTTATGCATCTACAGAGAAGCTCCAGAAGCTCCTGCGATGAAATGGTGTTGCCAAGAGAGGGAGCCATTGTTAAAAACAAAAACAAATGCCGTTTTAATTTCCCTTTAGGGCCATCGCTTTCCTCGAGGCTCTTGTTTGTGTGAAATTCGGTCACGACTTGTTTTCCAAGACACAAATTCGCTCTGTGCTCCTTTGGCTGCTGTGTCTGGTAAGAAAAAAACCGTCAGTAAGTTCAGAACAGATGCATCAGTGTTATGCAACTATACTTCCTGTGCAAATATAATAACACTGCGATGTCCTAATGTACCATTTTAAAAAAGGGACACCAATCACTGTTAATGTAGTTTACTCCTTTTC
This sequence comes from Gymnocephalus cernua, assembly GCA_023631565.1. NCBI lineage: Eukaryota > Metazoa > Chordata > Actinopteri > Perciformes > Percidae > Gymnocephalus > Gymnocephalus cernua. The sequence continues at coordinate 15,765,132 of CM042438.1, forward strand.
AGTTATGTGCTGAAAAATAAGTGGATATCATGCCTTACCTCTGCTAGTTGTTTCTGATAACAGTTGATAACAGTCACTATGAAGTGTGTCAGGGACCTGAAGCGTGTTTTTAAAGCTGAGCCAGCTGCACGTTTCTTTCTAAGCATGTTGTTTATGATTATATCCCAATGGTATTCACTGTACCCCACTCTGCAGTCTTAGCTATATTAATTCTTGCTAGTCTGTTCACACATAAAGCAAGTCTGGATACATTATTGCTACAGTATAGCATATATGCGTTGTATATGTTTTGCAATACATATGCAACTTTAGGTTTTCTCATTTTTCTTTAACCAAACTTTTTTGCATCCTTTTTTAGGCACTCATCACACTTCTATGTTTATATGGGATGATGTGGTATGAGCAACATAAAATGAAGGTGAGATGCTGCTTTGGTTTCCTGATTGAAATCTTACCTTATATTTTAGTAAGTAAGTATTAATTCATAAAATGTTTAATAGTAATTTAAAACCTGCTGAAAATGTTGTTTTTCTGACCTGTTGTGAAAGTTAAAGCCACAATAACAGACACTTTGAGTTGTCATAGTAGAAAAATCAAAGGTGTTACTAATAACATGGACTCTATTCTATACAGGTGTCCCAGTAAGGCATGACAGCGTAACAGTGAGCCATGCACAATACTAGGAACCTGACACTAAAACAGCTAAATGAAATTACGCCGTCATTATTATATATATTTCCACCTTTTCTGACTGCTTGCTGTGTAGTTACTCTTTAGAGCTGCACTTTTTATGTTTTTATTTAATACTCTGAGCTTCCTTCTGTTTACAGAAAATTCCTCTACAAAGTGAGGACTGCGATGACCGCAGTGTTGTCGACTCGTGTGGTTTTGTCCCAGATGGCGTTGCAGGTCAGTCTCATAACAGGCAGATTGGTGACAACTCTTCCATAAACTCAATCCAAAGTGTTAAACATAGTTGTGTCCATTCCTCCATCCAGCTCATTCATTGAGAAGTTTACAACCTTCACGACGTAAGAGAGCTTCTGGGAGGAACAGATTTATGAATGGCCATGGAGGAAAGAAACAGTAAACCGCAGTAACACTGAGTATTCACATCTGCTGTAGAAGAGTGAAGGATACACCAATAGAAATAATACATTTTAGTTCTATGGATACACACATGGACCTCAATTTATTGAATAATTGTTGTAAAAGTTGCATCAAGGGTTTAATAAATCCTAGAGGGCAGAAAGAAGACAAATTGAACAAATTCACATGAACAAAGCCTTGATATACTATATGAACTTTTCAAGTTCTTAAGTTCTGGGGGAGTCAGAGGCGAAACACACCAATGAGCTGAATGCGCCATAGACCTGCAGACTGGGGTGTTGATTTTCTAGTACTCTGGCAGTATAGTAGCAGATCTTTAATACTGTTTGACAAGGACAAAATTGGTCTTGTATTTAATGTCAGATATTTTTAAACAGATCTAAATAATGAAGTTACATGCACTGGATTTTGAAAGAGAAGATGGCCTTACTTGGACCAAAAACTCTTGAATGCTAGCCTCAGCATTGTCCTACACCCAACATTTTCTACCTTGAATTACTAAATATTGTTTGGGTGCTTTGCACTGTGGGACATTTTTAGTATGTCCCGTCAGGGGTGTGCCAAACTAGTCCACAACACATTGAGTATGCAAATGCTACACTTAGACCTTTTTTGCACTTTACCTTTTCGACTGTTGTGTTTTTTTTTAAATATTAGGGTGTACTAAATTTAATAACTTCACTAAAAAGATCACAGTTATTGTTGTGTATGGAATTTTGTAAGTAATTTGAATTTGTAATGAATATTTGTCAACTTTGTTGATTTAATATTTTTGTGTTCAAAAGTGACCACATTTTACACGTATCTATAATATAGTAAAGTACTGGTATATTCTGTGCTTTTCTCCAATCAAAATTGCATCATCAGGAAAGATGGTCTAGTCTACTTCAAATGAGAGGAACAACCAAATGTTACTGAACCAACTGTAGCCTCTACATTTTACCCTTTTTTATCCATCATGAATTTGATTATTGAAACTGTTGAGATGTTTGCAATATTTGTGTTTGGAATTAGAGAGAGAAGTGTGGGATAGAGAATACTGTGACATTGAATGCACTAGCACTGTGGGGATGTTACATTAGCAGAGGATAATCACTGGTGTGAAATGATCATTTTCAAAGGCAGTCTTTTTGCTTTTTTATGATACAAATTAATGAAATGTGACTGTAAGTGAGTGGTCCATATAAGTTATTCTTAACATTGTTGAGTGATGCATTATAGCTCATATTTAGTGTTAGAATGTGTTTTACAACTTCCAAGTAAGTTAATGTCTGCTTATTGAATTTGTATCGATGTTGGTTGAATTAAACTTTTTTTAGTATTAGTCTGCCTTAGTGGTTCTAGTCCTTTGACCGTCTACAAAGCTTTAAGTGTCAGACTGCACTGTATTTAATATAAAATGTTGTCAAATGTGTTGATTGTAACCTCCAGTGCACTATACTTGGTATTTCTGATTTGTAATTTTATAAGGGTGGGTTTGCTTGTTTTGTAAACATTATTAAATGATCACATATAATTTATTTGTTTTTCATTGTGTCCACTCTTGGAAATGGTTAGTTTTGTCTGTGATTTCTGTTTCACACCTACAATATGACAAAAAGAACATGGTTGTTAGATGGAACTTGCCGGGGGTATGTCTTTTTTGTTAATACAGAAAGAGTTGTAATGCAGACATTACAACACAAAATGTGCGTCGTATAGTATTATTCATTTGATTTCCTTCACATCAGTGACATGATGCAGACATACTTCACAATACATACAAACCACAATAGGTTACAGTAGTAGCCTACCACAGGAATGCCAAATTATATGGTAGTATACAGAGTAGGGCTGGGCAATATATCGATATTATATCGATATACGAGACTAGATATCTTAAATTTTGGATATTGTCAAATGACACAAGTGTTGTCTTTTCCTGTATTTAAAGGCTGCATTAGAGTAAAGTGATGTAATTTTCTGAACTTACCAGACTTACTAGCTGTTTCAATATTTGCCTTTACCCACTTAGTTAATTGTATCCACGTGACTGTTGATTATTTATCTAAAATCTTATTGTGTAAATATTTTGTGAAAGCACCAATAGTCAATCCCGCTGCAAACACAACATTTATGTATTTGTTAAAAAAATATTGTGATATTTGATTTACTCCATATGGCCCAAATCTAGTACAGAGATAATGGTTAAGTGTACTTGCTCACCTGAAATACAAAATAAATCAGCAACTACCACAATGATCTCCTGGTATCACAATATCTTCATTACCCACTGACTTTGGGTGGATAAAGACAAAATGCAGTGTTGCAACTAATTATTTAGTATTATTTCATCTAGCAATGTTTTTAATAATCAATTAATTGTTTGGTCAAAAAAAAAAAAAACATCTGAAAATGCTACAAAATGTCTCCCACAAATTTAAAGAGCCAAAGGTTACGTCCTGTCTTTTTACCCCCACCAACAGTCTAAACTCAAAGATTATAAATTATGTAACAAAAGGAAAAACCTCACATTGTGAAACTGAACCCAGACATTTTGCTTGATTTTTTTTGTACTAATCAATGACTAGGGATTAATCGCTCATTCATTTTCTCTTGATTGACTGATACATTGACTCATCTTTTCAGCTCTACTAAAATGACTGAAGTACGCTTTCCATCGATAATATAAACAAAAACATATATAAAACCCTTAGCTATAAAATTATTTTCATTCAAATGACACAAAATAACCCCATGTTAGAGCCATGTGGTCTTGTCAAACATTCCTCTTTGTTATGTTCAGCTACTACATTTCCCATAGTTCCTTTGTGAGTGGCCGCTGTGCTGGATGACAGCTATCCGGCGGCGCCGAAACACCGATAGACACTCAGACGAAAAAGCCATGGCGGCCACGGGTGGAGGGAAAATTAGAAGCAGGAGATATCATATCGCCTCTAAACCTTACGCCAAGAGTAAACAGGTAAACCGAATAAAAGTGTTCGCGTCAAAAGCCCGTGTCGAGGACAGTACGATGATTGCAGTGCCATTATGTCTTAGCACTTGTTATTGTTTTGTTGGAGACATTTTATGGCCTGCCGTTAGCGCTCGTGGCCTCCACGCGCTACTAGCATGTAGAGGAAATGCTAGTGAGCTGGTTTATTGGTTAGCAAAGCGAGACGGACTTGACAGGTCAAATCTAGGAACAGTGAGTCGTTTAGACCAATTAACCAGTATTTAGTAAAGTACAAGTACACACTTGACCCGTTGGGATAAACAACGTTGATCTATTCGTAAGTTCTGCTAGCTTAGTTAGCATAAAGCAAGGAAGTAGAATTCTAATTATTAGCTGATGTAGCTAATGCTAGCTAGCGTTGGCGAGCAACGCATTGTTGTCTTCGGTTCTTAAGTTCTGTAGGCGTCGCAGGGAGAAGTGACATTCTAAATTACACATTTCCACAGTTATATGTAGCCGCCTTTCATGCATTTACATTTTGAGATTGTTTTTGTGGCCTGTCTGGAATCATTTTGGATGCTAGGCTAGCTAACGCCAAATCTCTGCCAGTTGGATTGCGCAGGAAGCATTGGCTGATTAGGAACCCACATGGTTGCCTGAGTGGATTCATTTGCCGCCTGGACATCAGCTACCTTTAATGTTGGCCTTTAAAATATCTCCATAATGTTAACAGTGGACAAGTCGTGTCTTCATGCGTGGTTGTTTATATTAATGTCAGCCTATTGGTGTATTCTCTGACTGGAGAGGCAAATACACTGGAAAGTTTACTTTAAAAATGAAGCCAGTGAGTTTGAGGATAATCTGAATATTGCTAATTATACAAGCAGCTGATCATTGTTGCCAGCTAAAGTTTATCAAGTAGATGCACTCATTTGCCATTTTATTATGTAGCCTAAACCTAGTAAACAAAATTTGGACGAAGGAAGATTTGGAAGATTTCATTGTTTAAGGCTGGCATTAGTTATCTATCATACAACTGTATTATTGGGTGTATACAAGTTAGTCAAGCATATAAAGTTAGTTAATATAATTATTAAGATTGGTACAGTAGTGATGTAGTGATTTAATAGCGATGTATACAAACTGTTACTAGTAAAGGTTTTTAAATTATTGTATTGGGCATTGTTGGTTTTGGCATGAATGCACTTTTTGGTCTACCTTCATTGATATAAGTGGGGTGACAAAATTGACACAATTGGTTACAGTATTGAAATTAAGAGAGATTGACTGGAATATGCATTAATGCCAACACACTGACAAACATGAACTTGTAATATTAACTTTGATTAATTGCAAATATGAGTTGAACAGTGTCTCAGTCATGGCATATACAAGTCATGATTACATTACTTTAATGTCATTGTATAATGAGGAAATGACAAAAAAAAAAAAGTGTTTGAAGTCCATTTAATGTGTCTTGATGAAGTCAGGAAAAAATGATTATCCAAATCTTGTGTACAGTTGTCCTTAAATGGTGGGTTTAGCTTTTCTTCAATAGCCTGGTTTAGTCAACACTTCTGAATAAAAAGCAGAAGGAGCATGGTTAGACCTGTATATTGTCTGCAGCATTGCTCTTAATTCTTCATACAACCTGTGGGATCGCTTACTTAAAAATGGGAGTCTTTTCAATACAGCTGACTCAACGATCTTAAGGGGTGTAAGGGTACACATTTATTCATGTAAAAGCTAGAATACATGTGATGATTAGTTACATGACCCGGCCTGTCCACAGGAGAAATGCAGCACCCCTAAATCCATATAACAATAGCTTATTTAGCACTAAGTAAACTAGTACTGTGGTGGATATTACACTGGCTCTTGTCTAGTTTAAGTTGGGTGTATTTGCACGAAGGTTAAAGTGCAGAGTGGCCCACAGGTGTATTTTTTAGATAAGCAGTAAACAAGAGGCACACATGGCTCTTATCAGAAGTTGAAAGCTACCATGGTAAAACAGTGTGCACATGAAGTGACACACCATCTAGCTAGCCCCATATCTCAACCTTTCCCTTCTCATCACATCTTCTGTCACAAAAAAATGGGACAGCATAGCCAAAATCTGAAGACATCCAAGTACAGTCCCAGTACCAATCTAAAGAAAGTTTAAAAGAAATAATTTTATGACTACAAACTGGCTCGTTTACACAGGGGAAAAGCCCCGAATTTGGCTAGCTGGACAAAACTGTCAAAAGTTTTACGCCGTCTTGTTCAGTGCTGTCCAACACACTCTTCCCTTTAATAAGTCAGTGCATCATAGATTATGTTGTCGTCCTTTCCTACTCCCAACTGCTCCATCCGTTGGGGACATTATGAAACAGACCTTGAGTCATGAATCATTTTATGCTGTTAATTCAACTACTGGAGCAAAGTTTTGCTCAAGTGTGACAGCATTTCTGCAACTTTTGTGAAGACAATATACTGCCGACCTAACTCCTAGGTCTGCCAACCTATTCAACAATAGTGGATAAATTCCAGTTAGCCAGTTAAGACCTGGAGGTGCTGAATATGTAAAAGACACTTTTCACTACAGCTTATCAAAATAAATTCCTTACCAACTGGAATCCATCTCGACCTCAGTACAGTGGGGAACAGCGTCACTGGCTCACTGCTTCACAGAAGCATACACAGTCAGCGCCTGACCCAGTTTCACACTGTCATACTTGTGTTTTGCTTAGCACTGGGTAGCACTAATGGTTTCTCATTGCAAGTGGGCCTGTGCAGCTTATTCACAAAGTAAATGCAGTGTTAAGTGCTTTATTTTGTGGAACTGTTGTATATGACTTGAAAAGGACTTGTACAGGATTATGTGGAATTCCTTTGCCACAAATCATCATAGCTATTTCATTGCATCAGCATCTTATTGTTGTATTGAATCTGCAGGATTCATCAGCATAACTATTTCATATGCAATGTCGTTTTACACGCATTGACTTTCATCCAATGCTGATTGGTAAGGGGATTTTCTAATGAGGAGGCCTGAGTTGGTAGGACTTTATTTTGTCTCTGCCTCTCACTCATTTCATCCCCTGTTCACGGCTTCCTCTCCCTCATGTTTTTATCAGCCGCAGTCAGGCCTCATCAGTCGAGTGACGGACACAGTAAAGAGCATCGTTCCTTCCTGGCTGCAAAAATATTTCAAGAATGAAGATGCTCCTGAAGGAGGAGGGGCTGTTCTGGGGACAGAGCAGAACTGTCAGCCACCTCCTCCTCCTCCTAATGGCAGCGAAGAAGGACCTCTTCCCCTCGATGGACGCGACTCCCCAGAGCCAAGCACCAGTAACGCAGGTAAGGGACTCAGTCAGTACCTTCGCATCTCATCAAAAAGATTAGCTAGGGAAGTTTATATCCCATGGATGAGAATTGAGTCTGAACATATCTGTGCACGCCAGTTCTTGTACTGTACCACCAAGCTCATCTGTGACTTCTTTCTCTCTCGCACAGAGCCCTCAACCAGCCGGGCATCCCTGAACTTTCAGGAGTATGTGCTATCTCGACCTCCTCTGAGTCGTTCTCACCTCCACTTTCCCCCACTGGATGCCTCCTCCCCGACCCTGGGGGCCTCCAGCAGCCTCTTCTCCCAGCCATCCACCTCCTCAGCCCCTGGACCCTTTTCCACAGGCTTCTCTTTGGTCAAAGAAATCAAAGATAACCTCTCTCAGCATGAAGATGATAACATCTCCACCACTAGCGGCTTTTCCTCCCGTGCCTCAGACAAAGGTAAAAGCAGAGCATTTGAGCAAAAAGTGTTTTCTTTGTATAGATTGACGTGTTTGGGTGTCTTTAAAGTCTGGTATGTCTGTATAGATGTAATTACAACTGCAGCATAGTTGCAACATTACAAATCACAAAGAAGTGGGCCGTATTGAGACAAAATCTGTAACTTTCCACACATTTTGCCCTCCGTGGTGGCAAAAGATAATTGAACTGATGTTCGAACTTCAGTATAAGTAGTATACGTATAAAGAGTTACACGTGTGACGTTTGATCACCTTGTAATTGTGTGTAAACAACTGAATGAAAATGCTCTGAAGTGATCAATTCATGTTCTCAGTAATTTATTTTGACGGGATAATAGAATTAAGCCCTATAAAATTAAATTATTTGGATAAACTTTACATAGACGCATTCTCTGTGTGCACACTGACATGCTACTGTTAAACTTACATTATTGATCGAGACTCATAGCCACTGTAACATATTTTAACCTGCTTTTTTTGAGACATGTCTCAAAAAGTCTTTGCATTCTCTGCATTGTGTTTATATCCCTTTTGGCTTTTTGTCTTGCCCCCAATGGATGTTTTATGCCTGATGCAAAATATTGTTTTGCATTCCATTTTTTAATCTGCAATTCCAAAAATAAAAATGTGTAGAAAATAAATGAAAATACACTTCAACATATGTATTATTCACCTGTTCAAGGGAGGCCAACCTTGTGCAATTTAGAGCAAGCAGACTCCACCCACTGATCAGCAAGTTCCAAGTAAAGGAAAATCCCTGCTTAGGTGAAGGAAGGAGAACCTGCAGACGGTTGGCTGTTTATTGCACATGATTGGCCCACCCCTGCACTAGTCATTATGCCGTTGATTTAAATGTGTGAAACTACAAAAATGGCAGAAAACGCATTTTCTGTGTGATGATCAGGTTTCTGTTTTTACATTGTCTATGCCTGCTGACTTTAGGAATCCTTGGTAAATCTATTACTGAACTATTAGTGTTGCAGTAGGTAGAGGCTGGTGTAGGCAACTATATTTCTTTTATGTGTAGATTGGCCCAATCCTGGAACGTACAGATTGGACCACGGAGTTAGATTTCTGCTTTGGTGCGCTCTTAAAATGGTTTGAGACATTTAAAAAAAAATCTCTCCTTTTTTCTGGCTCTTTAACAGATGTCCCTACTTCCAAAACGGCATCACTTCCCCAACTTTGGTCCCCAGAGACGGACAGAACACACTCTGGGCCTCAACATGCCCAGTCCAGTCTGAAAAGGCCTGCTTTCAACCTGTCTGTATTTGGAACTTCCTCCAATGTGAGTATCTGTGTGTCTGTTCATCAAGATACTGAGCAACACTTGCTAAAAAGAAAAGATGTGTGCCACAAAGCTCTGCATTTTGGTGTGTCAGGGTTTGTTTTAGGTCTGTGCTGTTGAAGCAGTGACCCATTTAAGCCTCTTTCACACATAGATCCCAGTAAATTACTGGGATAACATTTTAGGCACCGCTACTGAGGAACACTTCCATCTTGCGCCTTTTCACGCATGCCATGGCAGTGCCCGAATAGATGAGTGCAAGGGAAAGTCCAGGAGATGGCGTAAAACTCAACAGAACAGGTCGGCAGCAGTGAGTCCTAGCCAGGTCCCATATTAACAGATTATGCTGAAACAGCTACTACACGCTGTATTTCCTTTTTAGAAACATTGTGCTTTATTTGCAATCATTTCTCAAAAGCATGATATGTCTTAAAATTATTATCCAGGATATAGTGTCCTTTCTCTTACAGAACGAGTCTTTGGATCATATAAATCTGTTTTACTACTGTAAGTCTGTTCAGCTTTACAGCTATCAAACATACATAGCTAATGAACAATTCCACATGCATTTTGCAATGTGCATCTCGGATTACCTTTGCACTCTGTATGGCCACTACTACTGTCATTATAATATGAACAATAACTTTGCCGTCAGTTGGCAAAAAATCTAGCATAGCCTTACGTGAAGCAGGTAATGTCACCGCTCATTTTACATACACTTTAGTTAAAAACAAATGTTTAGGGAACATTACCGTGTTTGTTTCATGTTGGTTTTGAGGATTATGCATCCCCACTAACCTGGAAAAAGTTTTAAACAGTAAGTGAATACAACATCTCCTGCCACGGGGAGTCAATGGCAGAGGGACAGCAGAATGCGCTAACGTTAGCTTCTTGTCTCGCCTGGGTTCTGATAAACAGTAAATTCATCAAATTCAGAGCCCTTAATGCTATTTTCCAAGTTACTGTAGCTGACATATTTCACAACAGACCGCCTAAATGTATATAGCAAACACAAACATGGCAGTCTTGAATTTGGTCTGTTATCCCAAACTCTAAAAGTACCAGTGTACCATTTCAAAGCGACCAATACATTTTTAGGTGTAGGTACATTTTAATACCAGTAATAAGTTTCAACTTCAATAATTAATAACTAAGTGATTTTTATTAATTTACGTGCATTATCTGGAAAACCAATGTTACTGTCACTCGCAGCCAGACAGTATCTTGATTTGTTGCATTCAGTTTCACCTGGGATTCACATGTTGTGCGTTTCCTTTTCATGTGCACGAGTGGCAGCATGCTAGACACCACAACTCAGTCTAGCTGACTCATAACAACTCACTCAGATTTCTTATAAAAACAAACTTCAGAGGGTTAGGGTTAGTCTGAGCTTTTTGCTTCAGATGTTTGTAACACTTTTCTGTATTAAACCCCTTTGGATGGTAATATATTTACATTTTCTAAGATGGAAAATATTTGACATGACTTTCTTAGCAGAAGAAAACAGCTGGCTTTTAAGGGTAAAAAAGTTGAAATACTATTTAATATTGAAAAGAGTGCAGGATGTCTTTGTGTTTTACTCAAGACTTAAAATATTGAGATGATGTTTGACAATTCCATTGATTAGTAATACAATGAAGTTAAAATAATTACTCCTAATCCTAATGTAATTTGTAATCTGTTCCAGTCATCATTAAACAGCACTGTGCTGAACTCCAGCCAGCTCGGAGATTCGCCCTTCTACCCCGGGAAGACCACGTATGGTGGAGCTGCTGCGATCAGGAGCTCTCGTGCTCGTCCTGGAACACCGTACCAGGTGAGCCAGTGAGAACTGCACAGTCTAGGAACTGAGACTTGTGTGTCCATGGTCAAATAATTTATAATACAATATATAATAATAACTTAATATGATGAGCTAGTGCACTAGGTTTAACACATTAGTTATATTCGTATGCATTTAGTGTTCTGGCTGTTCAATTTTAGCAGCCTTTATTGGGTGAGCTCTGACACATCATAGGAGGAATGTGACTTCATTGTGAATATTATTAATTGAATTGGACACTGAATTAGCTCGTCTGATCTGTAGGCCCCAGTAAGGAGACAGATCAAGGCCAAGCCTGCTGGTGCTCAGCCCTGTGGGGTGACGAGTGCCACAGCCAGACGCATCCTTCAGTCCTTGGAGCGCATGTCAAGCCCGCTGGCTGTGAGTACACACACAGACACACACACAGACACACACAGACACACACACACACACACACACACACACACACACACACACACACACACACACACACACACACACACACACACACCTCTGTTCAAACTTTATTTCAGCTCAAATTTTGACAGTGGTTAGACATTAAATATTTTGCCAATTAACATGTTATTGTTAAAACAACGTGGTGTATTTATATTTTTCTTCTACAGGATGCCAGGAGAATCCCAGCAGCAGCCGCCTCCTCCCCCCTGTCAGCAGTAAGATCTTTTGATATATATTTACATGTATTGTAAGCATTTGTTTGCATTGACACATTTTACAATACATAACTGTATGTGATTATAAAACCTGACATCAAAACCACCGATAAACATCTTATTGATTTTGTCTAATAATAAAATACAGGTTTCTTACATACATTTCTATCTTTGCAGTCAATGGATGGCACAAATCTAGATGTTTCACCTTTCCAGTCGAAAAAAAAACGTGTAAGTACAGTTTTTAAAATTCTTGTGATGGTATCCTCATGCTTGGTTTGTCAAAAAGTCCTTTGCATGTAGCTATTGAACCTTGTTTTCCAATTTTATAACTGTCCCTGTATAACTTTAAGTTTACTACAAATCAACAACCAAACTTAGCTTGTGTCCTCTGCCCAGTGTGTTTAGCAATTTAGCACAAGGCTTAGTGATACGAACAGCGATATCATTGAACAAACCCAGCAGCACTTGTTGTGGTTTGTCCTCCTGTCATTTCCTGTCCTACAGTCTGTTGGCCTCCTTTACACCCGTTAACAGGATTCTCCTTGGTGTGTGTGTGAGTGAGTGAGAAGTGTAGTCCATTGTTAAATCGTGCCAGCTCTGGACTGGACTTATCCTCAGTAATAACTGTTAGGCATTCCCAGCTGTGGCAGCTGCTTTCTAAATCAACAACTATTGACCCTTGCAGGTCCAAAACAAGAAAGCCTACTTTGTAACGTGGCCTTTCATGACTGACCGTTGCTTTGGGGTTTGTGTCCACAACAATGCACAGAACATCGTGGCTGCGTGACCGGTATAAGTCCGCAGCTGTCCGGACATGGTGTGCGGAATGTATGTCTAAGCCTCCCAAACTGGGACTCCGTTGCCTGCTTGTTGGTTAACATAGATCGATTGACGAGCGTCGGCTAGCGGTCAAAAAACAAACCTAAATTAGCATCCCTACTAGAGATGTTATTGTTCACTTTCTGGGACACAGTTTCATGTTTGAGTTTAGAGCAATAAACGACTTTGGCCATGCTCATTACATTAAAGCAATATGCCGATGCAATGGTGTGAGTTCTATGGCATGAAGACATATGCTATATCAAACACATTTAGGCAAATAATTAAGCATGCCACCTTCGTTGATTCTAAATCTTATCTTTTCCCTGTATTTAACCACCCTTTCTTTAATTCAGATGGATTCCACCCTCCCACCGGTGCAGAGGCTGGTGGTTCCTTCTGCAGTGTCGGTCTCAGGAAACCGCTCTGTCTCCTTCAGGCCGACGTTGACTCCTGGAGGAGTGAGCCGAACTCTGGACAGGACCCCAAAAGACACGGTCAGAAACGCAGTGCTGGATTATATTACGACAAAACATTGTTCCTCTATATAAAACTTGATGCTAAATGTGTTGCCATTTATTTTCCCTTAGCCCACAAGACAATCACCGCAACTACCTGAAGCAACCCCAGGTCCATCTCGAAGGTAAGACAGGGTTGCTTTATTTCATCGGCAAAGAAACCTTTACTTAAAGCCCCATTGTGTAACATTTGTAGTTGTTTATTATCAAAATCTGTATTGCCCTTCACAAACTTGTCCTTTTTTTTAATCAATATTTACCACCACCATCAATTTCAAGTATTCCTATTGGCTTGAAATTTTACATTTGCGCTTGCATGAACTGTGGTCGACGCTCCATATTCATGCACCATCTTGAAATACGTTAACCGGTAAGGGACATAAAGGCTATACTGCTCCGCCTTTTGCGTATTCGACTCACAGCTGCTGCTAATGGGTATTGTCGCGCCCCGGCAAGTTTGAACAAGGAAACACGGAACCCCCCCCCCCCCTCTTTCCGTCGGGTGGTGTGAAGCGCGCCACTGTCCGACATGCACTCCAACAACCACGGCTGATTGATGGCCTTTTGTACACTTTCGCTTTTTGAAGCGTGACGGCTTGCCAAACATTTTTGTGTTTGGATACCTGCCTACTCTCTGTATCGTGTTTAGTTTGTTTTACTTGCTTTACCTGTTCTTTCTACCCCTTCACTACTAGCACAATGGGTTCCAGCAGCCCAGCCTATCCTCTGTCCAGCACGCCTGCAGCCAGCAGCGTGAGCTCTGGAGGGGGCAAGATGAAGAGAGAGAGGACCACTACACGACCTTCCTCTAAACACCCTGAAGAGGAGGTAAAGGCCTTGCATAAAAAAAAAACGCTATCCAAAAGCTATGTGTATCGAAGATAACATTCATTTTTATATCCTAACTCTGTGTATCAAATTGATAAGAGCTGGGAAACTAAACTAAACTCTGATACAGGTGTTCTAGTACTTTTATACCAGGGCAGTATCACTTTTTTTTTTTAGGCCTTTTCTTTGCACGTCATGAAACAGATCTGATAATGTGCCTTGATGCATTCAGATCAATATCAAACATGGCTTTATCTTATTTTATCATCGGTCTGAAAGATGCACTGTTCAGAATTGGCCACCAATGGTGCACAATGTTACTCCTGCTTGTGTTCTGACTTTAGGTGTCTGAGGTACTGGACCTACCGACCATTTCACTTCCCATCAGCACCTCTGCCTTGCCCACCTTTAGCTTCTCTACCCCTCTTCCACCTATCAGCACGGCCCCCAATCTCACACCTGTGACTCCCGCTAAGGAAACAGTCACAAATAAGGTCGGTCTTAAAACGGTCTCATTCCCCTACAACGCTACTACCAGTCTAATGGTTAACAACATTATTTATGCATATTGCAAATGTTCATGTTTTTTCCAGGTGCCACCAACGACCTCGACACCCCTCTGTGCACCGTATACATTTTCCTCCCCTATTGTCAAAGCAACTGCTGCTAGTCCTCCTTCCTTTTCCCCCTCAGTAAGTAAACAGTTTGTCTCTTAATGATAACTAATTGATAAGACAACTATTTACAATAGTAACATTGACAATAATTTGTATTTCTTGTTTGTAGGCTGGATTCACGTTTAGTGCACCTGTAGCAAAGTTAGCTCCCTCCATGTCAAATGGGAAGCTGGCCTCTCCCATAGCGGCTGCAGGTAAGAGAGTTTTCTTACAATTGGCATGATGCTGACTCTATGCCTTTCCTGAGGAAACTTGATCTCAGGTTTGATCTTTGTGTTTTCATGTGTTCTACAGTGAAGTCAGTAGATAGCAAAATCACAGAAGATTTTGAAGGACCCTTCAAACCAGCCAAGACCCTGAAGCAGGGCAGTGTGCTGGATCTTCTCAAAGCACCTGGTTAGAGTCAACAACTCCTTACACATTTACAGTGTTTGTTTAGCATGGTTTGGTTTACAAGGTTGTTTGCTGTTTTAATCCCTTACTTGTTCTGTGTCTAGGCTTTGCCTCTACGGTTGTTCGGACTTCCCCCGGCCCAGACAACACTCTCCTGCAGATCTCCACACAATCCGCAGCCCCCTCCTCCACCACCTCAACCACCTCCTCCCTCTCTTCAACAGTGTTTGGCGATGCATTCAAAGCCCCGCCAGGCTGGAGCTGTGATGTCTGCATGGTGCAGAACAAGCCATCAGACACCAAGTGTGTTTGCTGTACGGCCTCACAGCCCAATTTCTCCTCTTGCAAATCTATGGACAGTAAACCTTCAGCCGCCACCTCGGTTGGGCTAGAGAGCAGCGGCAGCATGAACACCACCACCACTACATCCACTGCAGGTTTTGGCACAATGTTCTCCAAACCTGCAGGAACTTGGGACTGTGACACCTGTCTTGTTCTAAACAAACCTGAAGCAGTAAAGTGTGTGGCCTGCGAAACGGCCAAACCTGGGACAGGGCTTAAACCCTCACTGACTCTTCCTTCTGCCTTCTCTGCTGTTAAGACTGTATCCACACCCACAGCCCCCCTTTCTACAGGGTTCATTGGATTTGGAGACAAGTTCAAAAAACCTGAGGGTGCATGGGAATGTGATACATGTTTGGTAGAAAACAAGGCAGAGGACACAAAGTGTGTGGCCTGCATGAGCGCTAAACCAGGTAATGAGAGCCCGACCATGGTAATGTTGGTATTTGATATTCTACAAAGTGTTAAATTTTAGTTTTTGTTTT
The DNA here is from genome assembly GCA_023631565.1 of Gymnocephalus cernua. Lineage (NCBI taxonomy): Eukaryota > Metazoa > Chordata > Actinopteri > Perciformes > Percidae > Gymnocephalus > Gymnocephalus cernua. Next base: position 15,780,802 of record CM042438.1, read on the forward strand.
CCATAAGAGTATAATAACATTAACTGCCATTGATGTATTGACATCTTAAATGGCAACTGTTAGTTTAGTAAAGCATCTTTCTTTACTCATCCTTACAACAGGAGCATCAGCTGGAGCCTCTTCAGCCAGCAGTGCTCCAGTGTTTGGGTTGGGAGACGCATTCAAGAAGCCAGAGGGCGCCTGGGATTGTGATGTCTGTCTTGTACAGAATAAGGCTGTTGATGTGCAGTGTGTTGCCTGTCAGGCAGCCAAACCTGGAGCTAGCGTGGAGCCCAAAGGTAACAAAAGCAACCCACTTTTTGGTGTTTCCATGTTTTTAAAGTAAAGATTTCCAAAGCCAAATGTTACTCACCTTTTTGTATAAATCAAGCACTATGAGCAATGATGAAACAAGTGTGTGTAATACAGCCAACATGCTTCTTGATGCATAGGTATTGTGCTTTCTATTAGAGATGCACCGATTACAGCTTTCTAGGCCGATTCCGATTTTTCTTGAGTTTGACCAGCCAATACCCACTTTAGACGATTAAGTTTTCTTTTTTTTCCAACCACTTTACCACACATAAATATTTATTTTCTATCTTTTCTTTAATAGAAAATTTTGCATAGAACATAGAAAAAAAAATGTAATAGATAATCGATCGCTATAAAATAAACTCCGCTCTCTGTAGTAGAGCAGACGGCTCAACTGCTGATTGAGCGGCAAACCCTGCGTGTGCACGTGTGATGCTGATGTTGCGCGATGTTAATCATGCGGCGCCCGAGTGCATTTGACCGGCATAACATTGGCATATGTCAGACTGACCGGCAAGTCGCCAGTCAATCGGTGCATCCCTACTTTCTATGCATTAGGGCAGTATGATATTGATGCCACCTAGATGACGTGTTGCTCAATCTGTTTGTTAGCATCATATTAAACTGTCAAGATAACAATACAAAATCTAGTCAAAATATTACGTTTTGAGAAACTGAGACTTGTACCTAATCCAGACTTTTTTTCTTTTTTTTTTTTGTCATGCTTTGTTTCTCTTCAGCTTTTGGTTCGTCTTTTGTTTCATCAGCTGGTGGGACTTCAGGCTCTAGTTCAGGAGGTTTTAAGTTTGGCACATCAGACAGTACGTCTGCACCTGGTTTCAAGTTTGGAGGCTCATTGACCGAGTCATCATCGTCAGGTGGATTCAAATTTGGAGTCCCATTTGGGAGCTCCTCCTCAGAAACAACTTCTAAAGACGGTACTGCCTCATCAGGGTTCAAATTCGGCAGCTCATCTGAGGGCTTTAAATTTGGGGCTGCCTCTAGTGATGACAAAAAGTCAGACGAACCTGCCACAGGTTCTGGGTTTAAATTTGGAGCCAGCGGTGGGATAAAGTTTGGAACTGGATCATCTAGCACAGAAAATAACTCCCCTAAGGGTGGCTTCACTTTTGGACTGTCAAAACCGGAAGAGAAAACATCAGCCACCACTTCATCCTCTGTTAGTGTCACTCCTCCTGCTTCCTCTCAAGAGAAAAGTGGCAATACAGCATCATCAAATGACACTACATCCACCAACTCCACCACCACAACTACCACCACTGGGTCTGTATTTGGGAGATTGGGTGAGCGAAGTTTGGCGGCCACAACACCGCAAGGTGGCTCTACGTTTGGATCCTTACAGGCAGACAAAGAGCCAGCTGCTCCCACATTTACCTTTGGGAAGCCAGAGGAAAAGAAGGAAGCCACTGCCTCCTCGGCTCCGTCTGCCTTCCTCTTTGGTGCTGCTAATAAAGATGCAGATGCTGCACCGGCCGCCTCAGGAGGCTTTTCCTTCAGCAAGCCCAGTGCTCCAACAGAACAACCTCCACCTGCGTATAATTTTGGCAAGCCAGCAGACAAGAGTGAAACGTCTACCGCTGAGGCCCCGACACCCTCTTTTACCTTTGGACAAAGTGCTACAGGTGAGAGAAAGTTTGGATAGTGATACTGTAGTAATTATTTTGTCAAATGCTATGCTTTCTGTTCATACATAACGCCTTGATGATAGGTTCTTTTTAAGTTTTCATTTGTGTTTTTTTTTTTTTTTTAAAGGAATATCCAGTTTTGTATATTTTGTTGTTAATGATTTTCTGTCAGCAAATGTATTGCTGAGCTGTGGGTGACACAACAACATCCTACTGTAAACCCCTAAACCATCATTTGATCACTGCAAGCTTTTTCTTTCCACTGAGGTGCCCTTGAACAAGGCCATCAACCCCCGACTGCTCTAGTGGAACTGCTCAACAGCTAACAGAACAGCTTGCAGTTGTAGTTAGCAAGTTTAAGTTTTTGACAAGGCCTTCAATTTTTATGCGATGAAATTGCAGGAACTTGAAAAAATTGCGGGAACTTGCAAAAACTGCGGTTTGATGAAAAAGGGGGAAAAAAGTGATTCCCCTTCACCGTGTTCTCACTAGGCGAAATTACGTTCCCATGGCAACAGGGTTAAATGGCTGCTCTTGTGTGAAGTAAACGCAACATTTTACAACTTTCTACTGAGATATGTGACTTTTTTGCAACAAAAATGTGGGGATTATGAAATCATGCAAGCCCCGCATATTTTGCGCAGAAATCTGCAATTTATGCGGCGAAAGTGCGGCGTATTTGAAAAAATGAGGCCCCCGCATAAATATAGATAAGTATAAGTATAACAGTCTGCAGCTAAAGACAAAGAGGAGGCTAGCAGCACGTTTTTCTTAATTCATCCATGTTTGAGGCAACATGGACACTGCTGCTGTTGGTAAACACCAGAGACTGGACTTTTAGTGTTGCGTTTGGGTCCAGCTCCGTCAGCTTGTGTTGCGTTCAATGTTGTTGTTTTTTTTTTTTTTTTTTTTTCGTTTAACAGCAATTGACTGGTGAGAAAAGTTATTGTTGTTATTACATAAAAACATTTAAATGTAACCATATGGTCCTTATCAATAAGCAAGCCTTTCATTTTGTTATTTTTTGTTATTTAAGATAAAATACTATTTCAGTTGCAGTTTTGAGGACACAACTGCTATTTTGCACAATTTATACAAATACATATTTATCAGTCATTTCCTTCTGTTAAAAGAAATCGTGAGAAAATCCTATCATGAAGGTAAAATTGGGAATCGTTGTGTACAAGTACGTCGCAGCCCTAATAATCAACTATTCCTTTCCCGACAGATTCTTCTGCTGCTCCAAAACCCGCATTTTCCTTTATGGCTAGTAATCCCACCAACAGCGTCAACTCCACCACCTCGTCATCCACCACCCTGACTCCCAGTCTGTTCGGCAGCAGCAGCTCCACTCAGGCTCCTGCTCCTTCTGCCGCTCCTAGCAATTTCATGTTCGGTCAGCCTGCTGCCACCGCAAGTGATGCTCCTCCAGCTAAAGCCTTCGTCTTCGGCCAGAGTCAGGACAGCCAGCCGGCTGCCCCGTCAGCTGCTCCTCTGAACTCGACCCCAGCCCCATCTCAGCCCTTCCTCTTTGGTGCTCCTGCCAGTGCTGCTGCTCCTCCTCCAGCTGCTGCTCCATCCTTCGGCTTTGGAGCAGCAGCCCCTGCTGCTGCTGCTGCTGCTGCTGCCTCCTCTTCAGGTCTGTATTTGCTTATGGTGTTCGTTTCAGATAGCAAGCATGATCGTGATGTCTGTTTAATACTTGAGCGACAACATTGAAACGTTCACATTCAGTATTCAATATTATTAAATGTTTTTTTTAATATATTTATAATCTGTACATGTATTGAAATCTTTGATTTGTTTCTTTTTCACAAACAGCTCCATCTGCAGCTCCCTCTCCATTTGCATTCAGCTCGGCCTCCCCTGGTGGATTCGGGGCCAACCAGGCTCCTTCATTCGGTTCATCCTTTGGATCCCCCTTCACAGCCACACCTTCCCAGCCCCCAGCATTCGGAGCCAAACCCAATGCCGCCCCTGTCTTTGGACAGCAGACCAACTCCACACCTGTATTCGGGGCAGCTGCTAATTCTGCACCAGGTGGGTGACTGTAATGGTGTTCTCCTTTTTCCTTTCAGGTTGTCCGTGGTACCAAAGGCTCCTGTTCCTTACATTAGTAAAGTATGTTTATAATAAGTTCAAACATGTAAAAGTGGCGCATTTCTATCAGGTGGAGGCTTTCAGTTTGGAGGAGCCAGTGCATTTGGAGCCACAAACAACGCCTCAGGAGGAGTGTTTACTTTTGGAGCGGGATCAGCAGCTTCTCCTGCCCCCCCAGCCAACCCCTCCATCGCACCCCAGTCAGGACCGCCTGGAGGTGGATTCAACTTTTCACAACCCCCCGCATTCAATATGGGGTATGTTACATTACCTCCATTTACAACATTTTAACACGTTTTCTGAGTCACACGCAGTAGCTGTGCGAGAGTTAACACCTACCAAAGTCAAATTCCTTGTGTATGTAAGTATACTTGGCCAATAAAACTGATTCTGATTAGAGATGTTAAATAAATGGTCAACATTTTCTGTATATTTCAGAAACTTTGGTAACAGTCTGAAATACATCTTATCTAATGTACATTTGACTAGAGTGTAATGTGGTCAAATATCAGAATGTTAGTTTTGATATAATACTACAGATTGGTGTCAATGTTGCCGACTTCATCTTTTAGCTGGGATGAGGTGTAACACAGTTTGTTAAGCATTAATATTGCCTAATTATCAGTGAACCAATAATCACGTCTGTGCATATTTGAGCTGTTTCTGATGGCAGTGTTTGTTATGATGCTTATAATAATGGGAATGTCAATTGCTCTTCCAGGTCAGCGAAGTCCTTCACCGCCTCTCCTGCTGGACAGCAAGCGATTGCTGGGCGAAAGATCAAGACCGCGGTGCGACGCAGGAAGTAGAGCCCAGTGGACTCAACTATAAAGTAGACTTGACTTTGACTTGACTGTATCCCCACTGAAGGCTGAATAAAGTCCTGGAGAGGTCTCGGCTAGACAAACACTGAAATGACTTGGCATGTGAAGACGGGCCGAGGCTTTGGGCCGCGTGGTGCTCGGGCTGGACGGTTAGGCCTTGTTGTAGCTACAGGCTGGGCTGATTATTCAGAGGTTTTCACATGTAGACTGGAGCTGTTGATATGTGAGACTAATCCCACAGGACTTCACATGAAAAAACTGTTGACTGAACAATGACACTGACTTAGAAAACAACAATCAAGCAAGGACCCCTGCTCAACATGATGAAACAACAAGACCGTCATATCTATATTTTCAACACTGGCAAATGTCTGCTAGACTTTAGGCATGACGTTTTGTAATAAAATTACAAAGGCAAAACTAAAGAGTTGTGAGTGTAAACACAATCGTATTAATTGGTATGGGTGATCAGGTTATGAGCTGTGATATACAGAGAGGTAGTGAGAGCTGTGCGGCACATCTCCATTGTTATCCTAAAAACTATTTAGACTGCTCCTCTTAACAGGAATCAAGGTGCCGTTGGAGATGTGGCAATGGTGTCAGTGCAGTGTGCTGTATGTACAGGGATGAGCGTGTAATCTTTGTGGTGAATGCAGCGTGCTTGTTTTTTTTTTTCTCCCCCTCTTATGTACAGACTTGAGGTGTGTTTGGTTATTTGTATATGCTGAGGTTGCGTGTCGGTGTGCGTATGAAAACGGAACGACTGAGTTATCACCTGGGCCGCTAGCTAGCGCCACCATAGGTGAGCAAGCAAATGAATGTTTAAAACAAAAACAAGGGGAGGAAGGAGGGAAGGTGTGGCAGAGGGAAAAACGTATCCATGCACTGTGGAGGATGGACCGGGCCAGAGGATTATGCCCTAGTTCAACTCCTTTAGGACTTTGTAAATGCATAGTTTCAGAACTCTTACTTGTTTGATTCTTTGACCTCTCTGGTTCGCTCCACTACTCTGCTTTTTGTGCCGTCTTGTCTCTCTCTCGCTCCATCCTGAGTCCTTATACTCTCCTTTTACCTCTCTCTGCCTCTCCCTCTTTCTTTCTCTCTCTCTCTTAATTGGCCTTTCAATATTATTATAAAAACCTGTAAATAGTGATGTTTTTTTATCAGTGAAGTTGACTTTTTTTGTGTTACCAACTCCGCATTCAGCATTTATGTCTTTAGAATTTATTATGTAAATTCCTATATTCAAAGTTGCCCGAATCCATTTAAAAGGAGCTTAAATGCAAATTGGAGAGCCTTTGATGACTAAAGGTATATTGGCTTTTCTGATCCACTTTTGTTTGGACCAAAACCAGTATTGTACAAAGTATTAAGTATATATTTTTCTATTGCGTGTTTAAATGGACGAGGGTGACTTTGGATGATGAGGAAGTCAGTTTAATTTTAAAGCCATGATTATTACTGGATGAGTGATAAAATTTAAACCATGGGTAATTACCATAAATAAAACCATAAAAAAGAATGCGTGTCTTCAGCTGTTGATTTTTTCATAACATTACAGGACCGACAGTATTATCAGATTATTAGATCTCAACAGATGGCTAATACAAATATCTTACAGATGTATCTTTATTGGCACATATACAACCTAATTGAATAGAATTGAAGTAAATTAAGTATTTATTAGCCAAAATATCAGCTGATCTATTATTTTAACTGCAGGGATGCAAACAGCGCTCTTTTCTGCGCTTCCCGCTCAGAACACGGGGGACAGTGAGAGGGTCTGATTATACTTTCACCAACAGTAATTCTGGATTGCCTCCACCAAACAAGTAAATAGGAAATATGCAATCAGAACACTGCGTGCCAAAAACGGCAATATGCGCGCAAACGTGAACCACTAGTTTCTTCTTGCTGCGTATCTTTTACTGTCTTTACACTTTTTGACTGCCGGCATGGCAGCGACCGGAAACACAAACCGCTAAAGTAGGTTGTTCAAAACCTTTTTTTTTAGTAAACTCTGTACACAATGTTCTCAATGCTGAGTTCATGTGTAGAACCCCTGGAGATACTTGGAGCAAAGTTTCATGTGGTGTCGAGCCTTCTTAGTGTTTTAAAAATAGCTATTTTGATGCATCATAGTAGCTCTCCCATTCAAAAGGCCATTTGATCGAAAAACGATCATGCGGTAAATCTTAAAAGTGGCGCTTCCCATTTAAAATTATGATTTTAGTGAAGCCTGGAAGAGTGCATTAGTGCTCTACTGCACCCCTGTGGTAAAATGCAAAATGCAATTAAATAACTTTAAGCAAAATTACATTGGCTTGTACCTACTGTAGGAGCCCCCTATGATTGCAGGTAATATTGTGCTTTTGGTGCATATTCCCAAGCAAGAAGACAGTGGTGAATTTGGCGCAGAAATCAAATCAAATAGGGTTTATTAGAGGATGCAAGAAATTAACTAATTTATTTAGGATTTTTTTTAATCGTGTTACTACAAACCAGTGTACACAATAGATGTGGGCAGGTCCAGTAGTTTCTGAGTCAAAATATTTCAATTTGAATATTTTCAGGAAATGGCTCAAATGGATATGTTATTCAGTATTTCACCATCATCAATCACTTCATTCCCGGGCTTGGCATAAGCTTGAATAAGCATGTTTGAAAATAAAATCTACAGACAATTAAATGGAAGAGAAAACTGAAAAACATGTAGACAGTGTCAATCTTTTGGTGGTGTTTAGGCGTGTGTGGGGGGGGGGGGGGGCTGAAAGGTTGGGGGTCTTGGACTTGGACAGGATACAGTCTGGACGCCACCAGTGTCAGTAACCCATCTGACAAAGTGGATCAGCAGTAACAGAGGTGTGAAGACGGTGTTTTGTAGTGCCCTGACTCCTGACACACACAGCTTGTTCCCATGGGTGTCACCTCTTTAACCCGGTCAGAGTTATTGTAGCAACGGCCCTTAGCAACGCACCGGGACCATGGAGACTGTCTAAAGTGTGAAGGAATGCAAGGCTACACGGGTCAAAACACAGAGAGCAAACACACCGGGGTGTAATTAAGCCTGACATTTATGATTTTTAAATTTATGGACTTATTTCACATCGTTCCTTTGAGGTGAATATGGGATGCGGCAACTCCACAGCGGTCCAACCGTTGACACCGGAAGAGTTCAAGGGAGACGAGGTAGGCTGCGTCTCAAACAACAACCAGCAACTTCCAGTTAACTTAGCGTTAGTTAATAAGTTAGCTAGCTAGCTGTGGAGAGGAGTTTGAAATGGTGTATCGTCTTTAACGGTATCCGAGAAATGTGAAGTAACGTTGAAGAGCTGTTACAGGTGTTACTACGAAAGCTGTGCGCCATTCAATGTTGTAGTCCTATACATGGGTGTCAATTAGGTGGCTTTACTGTACTGGTACATTTCTGTGTCTTACTGAGTCACCGTTTTTGTTAACGTTAATACAGCCTTCTGACAATGTTTAAAAAAAAAAAAAAAAAAAAAAAAAGCCAATGGCGGAAGAAGTATTCAGGTCCTTTGCCAAGGTAAAAGTAGCAATATCACAGTGTAAAAATACTTTATTACAAATCAGCAAAGTGTACGTATCAAAAGTTAAAGTGCTTATTATGCAGACACTATGAATATGTGCTTTAACGTTACCTATTCCAATAATATTGATATAGGCTAATTGAGATGTTTTAGGGGATACTTAGATTCATAAATGAATTGCTGTAGTATATTAATATTAAGGTATGCATATGTGTAAAAACGTTACGGTTGGAGGTTTTCACCCCTTAAACCATTCATATAATGGATTAAAAACGTAACGTTAGTACTTTAATGTTGTCCATTCATTATTAACATATTTGGGGCTAACCTCTGAATTTGCACAGTTAATTGAAATAAATGTTACATTCAAAATGCCCCTTAAGTAAGAGTATACGAATACTTTAAGCAAAATGTAGCCTACTTAAAGTATCAGAAGTAGCTCATGATGCATCCAATTTCTGAGTCCTATAATTATTGATCGATGAAATGGAAGCATTTTAATGCTGTATAGCTGTCCAGGTGGAGATTATGTAATTCGTAGGTGTTACCTGCTGTGTATCATTATTGTTCCTGAGCTACTGTGTTCATGACAATGTGTCAACACCCAGATGCCACCATAACAACGGGGTCAGGATATACAATGTATTCATGCATTCATACTGTGTCGCTGTGGTGTCAGGATGAGACGCGGAGTAAAGTTGATGGTCGTGGAAACTCTGCTGTGTCAAAGGGCACCACAGACAGCGGGGTGGTGATGGAGAAGAGAGCCATCCCTCTGTTACCTGGAGTGGTGCCCAGAAAACTCCCCCCTATAACATCTGAGTGTGTCAGAGGAAGCGATGCGGACAGAATTACACAAGATGGTGAGTGAGCTGAATGAAACACACTGTGTCATAGAGAAAATCCAGTGCACACCACAGCGTTTTTTATTCTCCCCGTGTGCCAGGCTTGCTGCAGCACGAGAGCACACTGCAGGAGCGCCTAAGGTCCAGTGACATCCTGGAGGAACTGCTGAACCAAGGCATCATACTTGTGGGACAGACGAGGCAGAGTGGCAGCGGGGCCGGAGAGGCCTACAGCATCATGGTGGGTACCTGGTGCACACTGGTCAAACGGGTGAAACATGCTAACACACCAATTATTGGCCATCCCCCTACAGGCTGAATTTCACTTGGGTAGAACTGGAGAACACAATAACAATACTGTGATATATACAAAGTTTTTTTTCATGGTCTTAAAAGCAGCATTGCATTTTTGTGAACAGATGTATCTGTTCTAGCTGAGTGGAATTAAAAAAAGGATGTTTCTACTTTAGGTCCCAATAGGCCATTCCAGTAAGCCAGCATGCACAAAATCAAGGCCCCGGGCAAGCACACCTAAATTAAATGCAGCAATCAAGCCTAATGATATTACCTACACCTGTACCCAGCAGCACTTGTTGTGGTTTGTCCTCCTGTCATTTCCTGTCCTACAGTCTGTTGGCCTCCTTTACACCCATTAACAGGATTCTCGTGTGTGTGTGTGTGTGTGTGTGTGTGTGTGTGTGTGTGTGTGTGTGTGTGTGTGTGTGTGTGTGTGTGTGTGTGTGTGTGTGTGTGTGTGTGTGTGTGTGTGTGTGTGTGTGTGTGTGTATCAGCTGGATAACGGGGAGGGGGTCAGGCGAAGGCCTCCTGCCAGACTGAAGGCCTTAAATGCAAAGGTGGAAAGTTTACCTAGCAAAGAAGAGATTGAGGAGAAGATAAGACTTGCTGAGGAGAGACGCAAGGTACTGTGTGTGTCATCATGTACACACACACACACACACACACACACACACACACACACACACACACACACACACACACACACACTGATCTACTCCCTCCTCTCTCTCTCTCTCTCAGTTAAAGGAAGACGAGCTCAGGATGCGTTTGAGGACCAAGACAGCCCGTGTTCGGGGCCCTGCTCCCCCCTCCAGCACAGAGGAGGACGAGGACGCAGCTCTCAGACCTGTGGGGCCGCTACAGTCACCGCCCACCCCGGACCACCTCGATCCACTGCCTCACAGCCAGATCCAACGTGAGGCGGCCGAAGGCAGGGAGTGGGTGAGAGAGGCTGGAGGTGATATCAGAGAAAAAATGGGTAGAGCAGACAAGGGAGAAGGGAGGAGAGTGCAGGGAGAAGATAAGGGCGATAACAGAGAGGAAGGTTCAGAGAGGGGGAGTGAGGATGGTGACGGGGAAGAGGAGGAGGAGTTGACCCAGGTGGAGCAGCTCAAGGAGGACAAGCTCCTTACAGCCTCTGGGGAGCTGGAGAGCGATTTTAGCTTTCAACATGCAGAGGACAAAGAGCAGCTATTTTAAATAAAATGAGCCATGAATCAGTACTAAGAGAGATAAAAGAGAGGAGAGAGCCAAACATAATTCCTTTAGCACAGTCGAAAGGTTGAAACTGTATGTAAATATATGTATACAGTATATGTTGTATTAGAATAAATTAAGAGATGTAATTAAGCTATGATTGGGCCCACATGATGGAGTTGGATGGAATGTTGATGTGAATTGTTTGTACTTCAGTGAAAAAGTACTACTCTACTGCAGGGAAGTGCATTGGTCCCTAAAGTGTTGTAATACTATTGTATAATAATAATAAAAGGAATATGAGGGCTTTCTTTCCAAAGCAATATAATTAACCTCAGTGAAAGCTTTAATAAATATGACCAAGACTTCTTGCCAACATACAAAATGACTTTAAATGAGATTTTAGTTTTACATTTGATTGTAAAATATGATTATTTTGCGTGTTGAAGGGTGTACTTGTTCTGTCGGGCATAAGATGGCGCTGTTTCAGTGGGTTCAAATGGCAGCTTCCTACAGTCAGTGCACCTCATCCGTAAGATAAGTCCTTGGGAAGAGGTTTTGGCAATATGTGGAGTAAAGATGTGTAAGGTGAAGTATTTATCAATCAATAAAGTGTTCCCTATGGGTTGTTTATGAATGCGTAAATCTAAAACTTTGTGAAATTAGCTCATTTACTGTAGAACACTTTAACTTTCAGATAACTTTTTCTGAGAGGTTGAGGGGTGACCATGGCGTGACTGAGCTGTGGGTATTCATCTGTCCCAGTGACCTTTGACCTTTAGCGTGTCTCTGCCTTACAGGTGTGTGCTGTAGCCAAATAGATAACAAGCACAAAGTTACAGTTTCAGCTCTCCAGCACTGCAGCCTTTGTGTTGGTTAAAATAAAATAAAACTAAGATTATAAAGTATGTTTCTGATGACTGTTGCTGACACGCATTCACTGTATGTGTGATGTGGAGTATTTTTGAAGGTTATTGGAAATATAGTATAATTAAAGGTTTCAATGGGCCCACAGCCTGCTATTGTAAAGGTGCAGCATAAGAGGATTCAGACTAGTCAGCATGCTGCACATGAACAGAAAACAACAATTGGACGCAACCTGACCGGATCCCCATTGTTGAGCCTAGGAAACTCGATACTGGTCCCCTTTTTTCACGACTCCACTCGGACTTTAAAGCGCGTGTGGTTGCATGAATAAAATAGTGAGTGAACAGAGACACCGCAGATAGACGCTCTATCAGGTTGCATTTCTTGTGGGATGTGGAGTCTGCGTTGGCAATTCATATTCAGATGTGACAGCCGTACTTTTTTCTTTCAGAATAGAAATATTGGTTGATGCTTTTGTTATCGGCCTACAAATTTGCATAATTAATTTGCCAATCGTTGGGGGACCCTGTAAAAACACACACTAGTGTCTGACATTATAAATGCATGGGCTTGAGTCAAGTGACCTTTTTAATTGGCATGACAAGATTTGACACTATAAGCATATTTCCCCCCCCCCCCCACAACAAATACAATACATACAATGATGGTCCCGTGCGCAAATGTGTCAACGCACCGTGCTACATGGTTAGACACATAGACAGTTAACGGTTAGACAGGATATATGTGCAGGAGCAGCGCGCTCAGCCGTGACCAATGACTAACAAGCAGCCAGCGGGGTGAAGTTAGTTTAATGTTTGACAGTCGTCCGTTTTTGCGGATGTTACCTTCAATAGCTCCGTGCCAGTGATTAGATTTCTCAAACTTTTAGGGTACGTTGGAGAGGTTATTAGGACAGATGTTTTACAGTTTTGATGATCTCTAAATCCCCAAATATGACGATGCACTTGAGAGCGCAAAGAACTGAATATCTGTCCAACGCGCTCGTCGGTGTAGTAAGGGACCGTCGTAAAAGTTATTTCGTAATTCTTTTGAAAAATATTCACAACTTCACCCCGCTCAAGCAGTTCCCCTCTCACATTACTGGGGGTGAATTATGAAATGATCCATGCAGCAGTCAGCCCAGTGCAGAGAGGGGCCAAGCTTCGCAAGTTGTATTAATTAATCATTGATGTTCAGAGGCTCCTGATTGAATCTCCCTGACTTGATCCTTTCCCATTATAATAGCTGTGCGCAATTCTATGACGCATGACGCATTGGACACGTTTGAAGTTAGCTCTCAGCCTAATGTAATTATTGAAATGTGATAACCATCTTTTAAAGATAATAAGGGTTAATTAAGCAAAACGTGTTCATCTCAAGGACACCAAATTAGATATAGTATCGAAACTCTGCTTGTTCAATTTTTGTCCTAAGTCTCAGATATGATTTTTCAAACCAGGTGTAGGTTCATTAGGCCCATTACCTTATACAACACAGGGGAATCCATAAGTTTCACTACTCTTTCAAACTCTGACTTATGAGTGCATGGGCACAGAAACCTGGCAAAGCGTTGTTAATCCCCCCCCCCCCCCCCCCCCCCCCCCCCCACAAGTGGACTGTCTGGAAGGCTCCTTCCAAACGGAGCCAAGCTGCACCTGCCTGTCTGCCCACTGCTACTGCTGCTGCTGTGATGTGATGTGATGTGTCTGTCCACTTCCACCGTGTCCTTGGCCGGCTGTTTTTGCAGGATGCCTATATGCAAACCTATAAAGAGACAGGTCGGAGCTTTTCCACAAAAATGTCCACGCCCGGTTTACGTTTTATTTCACCAGGAAACACACACAAAATCAACGGATAGGCTATTTATTTATAAACCAGCGAAGATCACACACCAAACCAAACATCATCTTCCAAACATTGAATTTCCTGAAATCCCCGCTGTTCCTCTTTGTCCCCAACATATCATCAGTGGAAACAGGTTGTGTTGGCCCCTGATGGTTAATTGAACGCGATTCTAGATGATCTTTTTTTTGTGTGTGAAGGAGCTCCAGTGTTTCACTGCGTGCTGGTTTCCCAGCTGTTTGTGCGCGCTGGTGGGCGGGCAGAGATGGACTGAAAGCTGGGTGGAGTTAGGAGCAGCGCTTTTAGGAATGGGTCCTTAACCTATTTAGTTAGACAGCAGAGTTACCAAGAAGAGCTGGAAACACCTGATGGTCTCTGTGGGACAATCCGCTCCATATAACTCTCCTCTTAAGTGTCGTGAGATAAATCTACCTCCAGGCTTACTTTCTGTCGAGTTTTCGTTGTGTTTTCTCTTCTGAAAGAGTTACAGAGCCAGCTTATCTCTCGTTCCTTCTCTTCATCCAAAGAATTACTGATAAGGAGACATTGCACTATTCTTTTTTTTTATTGTTGCTATTTATTGTATTTTGCACTAACGATGCACAGCACGCAAAAGGACACGACCTATACGAAGATTTTTGTCGGGGGTCTTCCCTACCACACCACGGATTCAAGTCTCAGGAAATATTTTGAGGTGTTTGGTGAGATCGAAGAAGCGGTAGTCATTACCGACAGACAGACCGGCAAGTCTAGGGGTTATGGATTCGTAAGTATCGCAATTCTATCAGTTTTACACTGAATTTACCTCTAACTTTTACGCATGCATGAAAAAGCCCTGCAACGACGCGTCTCTGTTAAAGACAAGTGCGCGACTGTTGCTGTCTGTCACAACATCATGACTAACATTAACTTATCTGCAGTCATGGGGTGTTTATGTTTTCATTAAAAAAAAGGCCTTTATTAAATTCGTCATTGGCTTCTGTTGCAATGTTGCCGACTTGTTGCGCTTCGGTATGCGCCCAGGACACGTTTTAAAGCGAGCTGCCCTCACACTGACAGCTCTGGTGGGCTGAGAAAAAAAAGCTCACGATGATGATTTCTGACTCTGGTACGCTGGTTTCATCATCTCAGAACTGTTTACAACTCAAATATTGTAGGCTACTCCCAATTGTCATAAAACCTGACAGACAAAACGCATTTCAGACGCAGAGGTATAATGCGACCAGCAGCTCAATGCTACTCTAAAAAAAAAGCCTATCTCTTGTTAGTTTATTAATGTAGGCCTATAACAGATGCCAATATACATACACATATACATATAATATACATGTTACCGGGCTGCCTGAAGAGGGACACCAAACCTGTATTTGGCCTCTTCAGAGATTCACTAATATTATGTTTGAAGTAACTTTGGCACACACTTGTATGTTGGGGTGAGGATGTTTTAAAAGTTGCATAGTCACCCTTGGAATGCACAAATATCTTTGTATTTAGAAATGTTTCTCTGTAAAACTGAGATGTATTAACTCCATTTTTTTTACATAAATCCTTTCTTTATTGTTGTATCGTCACAATAATTGCATTATTCATCCTTATTTTCTTTATTTTCTCCTGGAAAATGCTTTCAGCCAGGTCAGTGAGGTATACCAGTTGTTAAAAGAGTGTAAAGTAGTGACATTCCAAGCAGAGCAATAAAGTCTGCAATGGGAGTGATAAGGGAGCCATGTTCAGTCAGTCATCTCAAGCTGGCTCCCATTTACTGCTGATAGTTTCAACACATCCACATGAGGGTGATGGATGTGTGTGTGCTGCCAGATACTTGTTGCTGTTAATGATGGCCGCATGCGCAGAGGTACACACAGAAAGAGGACCAACACGCACATACACTTGTATACCAAATTATGTTTTCCCCTCTTTCTTACAAACACACATGCACTCTCCCATCAATTTATGAGGCTTAAGTCTTTATACATAACTATATGGGCTGCCAACCAGCAGGAAAAGGAAACCACCTACACACGCCTTTCTCATGCTCTGTGTTTTTGACTCCTCTGTCAGGTGACGATGGCAGACCGCTCGGCTGCAGACCGGGCCTGTAAGGACCCCAACCCAATCATTGACGGCAGGAAGGCCAACGTCAACCTGGCCTACCTGGGTGCCAAGCCTCGGGTGATGCAGCCAGGTATAAACAGCCAAATGAGGATCAATAGAATACAAAAACACCTTTCTTTCCTTCCTTCCTATTTCAAGTCACATAAATGTGTTGGCTTTCTGTCAGAATTTGCAGTCAGACATGTGCAGATATGGTTTGTTTAAAGAGCAGATTTTCAAGATGAATAAATCACGGAGCATGTTTTATCAACATAAAGAGTGTTTGCTTGGAATCACTAAATTAGGAGGTGTTTTTTTTGTTTTTTTGGCAAACCAGCAAACAAGAAATTCAAGTCAATCCATCCCGAGTTTCACCTCAGGGTTTGTTTGTTTGTTTTTTAGGTAGCTGTGGCCGATGTAAGCACACGTTAGGAGGTTATTAGGTTATACAGTATACACTCATGTTATTTAGCCTGTCAGTGAAGAAATAAATGGTGTCCAGATTCACTGTTTATAATAAATGATTCAACATACGGTACATCACCGAACACATGATGAGTTTAAGGGGCACATTGGTCCTGAATGATCCCTTCTATTACATACACATTTAGTTAAATATCATTTTGAATGCTATCAGCTCTTACAGATTCCCTTTTTTACATTATGTCTTCTGTT
This sequence comes from Gymnocephalus cernua, assembly GCA_023631565.1. Taxonomy (NCBI): domain Eukaryota; kingdom Metazoa; phylum Chordata; class Actinopteri; order Perciformes; family Percidae; genus Gymnocephalus; species Gymnocephalus cernua. The sequence goes on from CM042438.1 coordinate 15,797,031, forward strand.
TTGCAGGTTTTACCTTTGGTGTTCCCCAAATTCATCCTGCGTTCATCCAAAGGCCTTATGGGTAAGTACTGATGAGTCTACTTGTATTTAAGAGGAATGTTTGAATGTACACATTGCTCATGTAGAGGCTAAATAACATGTTTTAATTTGATCTTTTCTCAGTTTAATATGTGATAATTGATACTATCAGTCGGATTTCTTTAAATACTTTTTTCTTTTTTTCTCCCCAAACATAATTGATGGCTGATAATTAGAGGTGGACAATAAGTTAAATGTAGCTTTTCCTGTATCCCTGTCCACCAAACAGCCAGTCGAACTGCCTTTCCTAGGTTTGCCTGTTTGTAAAAATGTGTGTACATACTCGTATGTGTGTGTGTGCTGAGTGGACAATGATGGAAACTTCCAGCCTGACTCAATGTTATCTATCTTTCTCTGGTCCGACAGGCTCGCTCTCGGTTAAGCTAACTGTGCTGGTTTGTGGAATAGTTCTGCGAACGTAATCACAGATCAGAGAAAGGAATTACCTGTAGACTCAAACAAACACAAACAAGCTCTCAAAATGGTGATTATAGATGCATGTACGTGGGTTTTGACCTGTTTTTTTTATTTTATTTGAATAGAATTTAGAGCTTTGTGTGCAGTTATGAAGTGGTGTTGTTAGCTAAACCGTGTGCTTTCTTACTTTAATGACCAAAAAAAAAAAAAAAAAACTGGATTGATTGAAATTTTGGGGTGTGTTAACTTTGCCAAGGAAGAGCAAAGCTTTTAATTTATTTATTATTATTTAATTGCTTTTTGTTTGTGGTTGGCCTGTTTTGTTTAGCAGGATGTTTCATGTGTTATCTGGCTGTCTTGTTGGAGTGCCTGGTGAATTTTCTGTGTGACTTTTTAATTTATTTTTCCTCCAATCACCTCCTTACTCTCATTCCTCACATTATTCCCTAAAATAACAAAACCCATCACTGCTTGTGTGTGCTTATAGCATCTTCCTAGTGTTACTAGCAGTTTCTCACATTAACACAACATAGCAACAACAAATTCTCTATGAAAGTGTCTCTCTGCCATACTACTGCTGGTCCACTTTGTCAATTCATTACAACTCTCTTGTCTTCCTTACTGTCCTACCACATAGGCGAGACCTGTGGTCCCGCAGCACCATTTACCATCATAAATGTGGATGTCTTTTGAATGAATGACACAGTTATTATGTGAGCTCAAGTCATAGCAATATGTGTAAGTATGTGTGTACATTTCTGGTTGCATTGGTACTATGTGCTCTTATTGTGTTTGTATCAGCGTGTGTGTTTTTCTTTGTCCGTTCACATAGTCTCAAAGTCTCCAGTGTGACACAAACAAATGTCTGGATGTCTCTCTCTCTCTCTCTCTCTCTCTCTCTCTCTCTCTCTCTCTCTCTCTCTCTCTCTCTCTCTCTCTCTCTCTCTCATTCTCTCGGAGCAAGCTTTCGTCACATGGGCCCGTGGTGTTAAGGAAAACAAGCGCGCCCATTGTGCCACACAAAGCCCCAAATGCTGACTCTGCAGTCGCATGAAGCTCTGTGTGTGTGTGTGTGTGTGTGTGTGTGTGTGTGTGTGTGTGTGTGTGTGTGTGTGTGTGTGTGTGTGTGTGTGTGTTGGGGGGGGGGGGGGGGGGGGGGGTCTGGTAAGAGCAGAGCAGGGACCATTTAAACAGGGCCAGAATGGGTGTTTTAAGGGCCACATTAACAGTACAGCCTTTCCATGTGCATGTACCATCTGATTTGAACCAGAACCATCTGTCAGTTTGTCTTTCACAATTAGCTTGTAGTGGAACTGCTGTGTACAACTATTATGGAAGTTAATTACTGAAAAAAGTATTGACTAAGTACAAAACAAGTTTAAACACTTATCAGTCTGCAAGTCCAGCTTTGAGAGTGTGCAGTGACAGATTGATAAGTGGAGAACAAGGACACAATTGTGAGAGTAATGATGCAAGACAAATTCATCAAATAGATTAAAATGAAACTTTCTCATTGAGTTCCAACTCCAGTGGAAGATCAAAATCTTAAACTTGCCTCAAAGGGGTTTACAATCTGTACAGCAAATGACATCCTCTAGACCCTCAATTTGGATGAGGAACAATTCCCAAATAAGCGCCTTTTAAAAAAGAGGAAGAAATGGCTACCAAAGGAAGGAACACTTGGTCACTTGTACTCATTTTAGTAACAAAGTTTCCATCCTTACACCGTCGTCAGGTAAAATACACTTAGTCAAACTCATCAAAATATATATATTATTAAAATACATGATAAAAATAAATATATACATCCAAGAAGAGCTCACCAATCAGAGGACAACAGCAGCACCTCTCGGCATCCATTCAAATAAAAGTAGGTACAGCTCATAAAATAGATTATTATTATGTTATGTTGCTACAAACTAAACAAATCAGCCATATGCAAAGGTAGATAACATCTCTAAAACACTTTAACTGGAAGAAGCTATGACACCAACAGCTAATTGTTGCTAATCACCCTCTCACAACCTCAAACTGCATATACACGATAGCAGAGAACCTTTATTTAGCCTTGAACTTTAATGACCACTGGGTTGTGTGAACATTCCAGTAAAGACACACACACACACAGACACAGACAAACACACACACACACACACACACACATACACACACACACACACACACACGACTTGTTCTGTGCAGAACAAATCGTCACACTATAGCTGCCAGCATGGCTTCACAAATGTGTGTGTGTGTGTGTGTGTGTGTGTGTGTGTGTGTGTGTGTGTGTGTGTGTGTGTGCGCACGCTTGTATAGTTTACCAGACCATCCCATAGATACAGTAGTAGTGGGAAATCGGAGGCAGCAAAGGTACAATCCAAAAAGCAGTGGAGATGGGTAGGTAATACCACTGTCTGGAAGTTCTTTTTTTAAATGTTAAAATAGTTTCTGTCAGCAGTCTCTACAGTCAGTCATATACAATAGCTGCTGTTAAAAATTGTGCAACTGAAAGTTTGGGGGAATGTTATGCCACATTTCCACTGCATGGTATGGCACGGCACAACTCAACTCGCTCTTTGAGCAAAAGTTGTGGCTGGTACCTGGTACCTGGTACCTTTGTTGGTACCACCTTGGTTGAGGTTCCAAGCGAGCTGAGTCGATACAAGAAGGTGAAGTTAAAACACTGCAGACCACGGGCTGGTCAGAGAAAACTGTCACTAGCGCAACACAGGACATCCTGAACAAACGGCCATTTTTAAATAGCAAAGCTACCATCAAAAGCGACCGCAATTTTATTTATTCATTATGCAGTTTTAAAAAAAATGGCAGCCTGCAAAATGACGGCATACATTACATACACTACGCCGTATAATTGATGAAGTGTACAGCTCTATTTGGAGCCACAAAAGGCTTTATACTACTTTTTTTCCCCCCATATGCAGTGGAACTCCCCAAGACCTGTGAACAGACTTTGGGGTGTAAAAACGATTGAGTTTCCTTTTTAGTCGACATTGCTTTATGAAGATTTGACAGGTTGAAATCAGTACCATACAGCCATTGTTGTTTGGGGTTCGATGGCGTCTCTAAAATCATCCTGGAAATCTGCCTCACCCTGCTGAGTTTCATTAGTTTCAAAGGAGAGTTTTAGTGTCACTATGTTGTTTCTGAGGATTTTCCAATTAGAGTAACTTTGGAGAAAACACTTATCTTTCAATTAAGACATTTTGTTACTGACCTTCAAAAATGGGTCTAATCTGTGTTTATGTTCAACACTGACCTTTGGCCCTTGCTGACGGCCATACCAAACCTCTACAGTACATTGCCACTTATTCAGTTTATTCCCTCCCTTTTCTTTTGTGTGTCTATTCAGTTGAGTGCTTGTGCTGTGCCCTTGTTGTCGTTCTGTAATCGGCTTAGTCGAGGTGGACTATTTTTACATATTTCTTCCTCTCTGACGCCTTGCTGTTGTTTTGTTTTCCCTGTTTTTCTCCCTGGCGCACTGTTTTCAGTTGAGATGTGGATTGGATTGGATAATGGAGTGCTCACAATAGGGTTGCCACGATAGATCCTGCCCTTCAACCTTTAACATTTTCTGCACCTCCTCTCTTCTTTCCCAATCCAGACTCAAAAAAGTGATGTTTATTCATTATGCAGACTCGACTGATTATATTTGGTTTCCATGATTTTCTCTCGACAGATTTTTGAGCCACGCTCATTTAAACTCACCTACAGTCACATAGCTGTTGTTTGAGCTTTCTGCAACAAATTGTTTCTGTCAAGACTGATGCTTCTCATTACATATGAATTAAAGTGAGATTGAATTTGACTATACTTCTATCTGTAGTTAAGTGGAGAGAGGTATGTTTTTCAGGATACCAAGGATTGAAATTCACATTCAGAGCTTTCAAGTTTTTTTTTTTTCTCCAAAACTCCCCCCACGCTTGCTGTCAGACAGTTTCCAGACCTTATAGAGTCTGGGGGGGGGGCAGGGGGTAGGATAAGGCTATGTCATGGAGGGCAGAATGTGCTCACTGTTCATAATTGTTTATTTAATCAAAACATCCCTCTGGGTACGGAGCCTAGTCCCGGCTCCCCCTGCAGCCTCCCCAGCTCTTTGTCCCGACACAGAGGGGGAAATGGCCAGCAGCGTCCCTTTTTGAAAACTGTCCAGCTGTCAAAGTGGCAGTGACATTTTCACAATGCTTCCCTGGGCTCATCTCCTCTGTCCGCACCCCCGCCCCCCGGCACTGTAAGCCTCCCCTCCCTCTCCTCCCCACCCACTCGCCCTCCAGCAGGCAGGGGGACGGCACCAGAGCCAAATCCACATGTGACGGACAAACGAGCTGCAAGTTACAGATCCCAAACTTTTTCTTTCTTCTTGCCTCTCTGTAGCTCTGCCTCCACATCCACAAAACTGACCAAAACAGGAAATGTGAGACCTGTTCCCATGTTGTATCCCATAAAGACCATAACATCATCACCACCTCCAAATGTAATCATACATATGTGATTTTTCAGTAGATGTGAGTGACCCAGAGGTGTTAAAAGTTTCCCTTACCTTCTAGTCTTCTTTTCCCAAAATTATTTCTATTTTGGCAACCCTATATTGTTCTAATCCCTACTAGCAGGCATTTCCTTGGTGTTCTTGACTGGTGGATTGGACTGGGGTTGGGTGGTGGGCGGGCGCTTTACCGCAGTGTGATGGAGTTGGGTTTGGTTTTTAGGGTGGGTGCTATAGCTCTCAGACTGGGTGAATCAAACTAACCTGTCATATGTGTGTTTGTTTCACAGCATCCCGGCCCACTACGTGTACCCTCAGGCCTTCGTTCAGCCCAGTATGGTCATTCCTCATGTGCAACCTACAGCTGCACCTGCCACCGCTTCCTCCCCCTACATCGACTACACCGGAGCTGCCTACGCGCAGTATTCTGCAGCCGCAGCCAACGCTGCCGCTGCATATGAGCAGTATCCCTACGCTGCATCCCCTGCCGCCGCAGGCTACTTAGCTACTGCCGGCTACGGCTATGCAGTCCAGCAGCCTTTAACCACAGCTGCCCCAGGCTCAGCCGCCGCTGCAGCCGCAGCCTTTGGTCAGTACCAGCCTCAGCAGCTGCAAGCCGACCGCATGCAATAGCAGCCACTGCAACAACTGGACATGCGAAGAAAGGAGGCCTGCACCCGGCCACAGCTCATTGGTCAGAAAGAGCAGCAAAGGAAAAGGAAGAGGGAGTGGCCGTAAGGGTGGGTGTGTCAGCAACTTAGAGGCAGAGTTGCTTTAAAAAGGTGATGATGATGATGGTGGTGGCGGTGGTGGTAGTGATGATGATGATGATGATGATGATGATGGTGGTGGTAGTGATGATGATGGTGAGGTGGGAACCTTTTACAGTAACTTTCCAACTTGCTGTGCTTCAACCAAAAAACGAGAAAATGAAAAAAAGTCACAGAACAAATAATGGAAAGTGATATACTATTATTGTTGTTGTTATTACTATTATTATTATTATTATTATTATTATTATTATTATGATCATTACTATTATCATTGTAGTAGAGTACTTATTTCTAGAGAAGAAAAGCAGGAACTAATCCCTGTGGTTGGTATAGGTGTTAAACTAAGCCTTTAAGTCCTATTGCTGTCTTTAACGTTAGTTTAGGAGACTTTTTCTTTCCAGTTATTTGATGCCCTCATAACATTTATATTTATTATTGTTATTATTACACATTGGGGGCTCTTCTTGTTCTTTTTGTCTTTTCAAGTGCAGTTTTTGAGTTAATATTTTCTGATAATCAGGGAAATGGAACCGTTTCCAACGTGTTAGCTATTATTATGTGACCTCTGTCGGGAAGTTGAGGAGTCGTAACTTCTTGTGTCACACATATTTGAAGAACTACCTTTTAATCTTCCTGATGCTGAATGTCCCTTTTTTTTTACATTATGTCTTGACCTCTTGACCTATGCAAACAAATCACCAGGAGACAAAAAAAACAACAAAGAAAAGAAACTGAAAATGTCATCAACTCTGACTTGATTCTTGGACTAAAGGGGGACTTGGCAAACAAAACAAACGCACTGACAAAAGGAAAGAGGTTGAAAATGGCTTCAGACAATGAGAAACACTAAATCAGTCCCTTTTCCACATGTTTCACCTACACAGACACATGCATCCAGAGTTGCACACATAGCAGTCAAAGACAAAGGCAGCACAGTTGTGTTTCTCTCTGGCTCTGGGATGGAGAGAAAGAAAAAGAGAAAGAAAGGGGGAGAGAGCAGCTGCTGGTGGGGGTGGACAGAGTCGCTCCAGCGCCACACAGACAGATCACTCTGGAAAGAACGCATCACTTGTGCTCGTTTGTTGAGCTGTCACATTTTAATCCCTGGCCAGGCCCATTTGGGAACCAACTTCACACCCCTACACCCAACTCAACAGGGTAACAGAGCCCCACAGCAGCTCTGCCCCCCCACAGTCATGCAGCCCTGCAGCTGTCAGCACTTCCACCTCCGTGCTGCTGTAGTCTGGTGTCAGGTACACACTCACAAACACACACACTTTCAACCAAAGCCACCCCAACAACTGGTCTGCCTCATGTCTGTCAAAATCACCAGGTGGGGTGGGAGAGAATGGGGGTTTGACTCTTTGATGTAATGTTGGTCTGTGTGCCTAGATTTTTACTGCTATTTAAGTGAGAAAAAAAACAGAAAAAAGAGAATTCTACTATTTAAGATATTTATTTTTGGGGGTTGACTATGTTGACGCTCTGAGAGTAGAGACTTAGTGGCGGTACTGTATTAATAATATTATGTACTCATCTCAAGGCATATATAAGTTATTGATTAGTTTTAGTAATAATAGTACTAAAATAATTATTATTATTAACATACTCAACCAAAAATGTCGATGTAGGAGTTATTTAAGATACTGTTATGTGCACTGTACTTTTATTTTTTATCTTTTTGATTCTTTAGAACATGACATTAAATATTAGCTCAATGCCTTTTGTAGGGAAGAAACTTTATTTAAATGCTGGCCTGTTTGCATGCAGATTGTACTCTGCCTCGTCTGTGTTCAGATGAGGGGATACAAATAATAATTTCACAAAAAACAAGCGAAAATGCTGCTTTCTCCACTAGAATGTATAGTTGTCGTCAAGGTTTCAGTAGCTGTGCTTCTTTTGCTTAATATTCATCAGATGGGCTATTTTACACTGTTGGGAATTTTTATACTTGAACTATTTCTTACAAGGGAAATATGAAAAAAAACGACAAAAAAACTTTTTAAGAAAGCTTTTCATTGTCACTGGATGAAGGCATGTAAAGTATTTCTATTTAATGCAAAGGTTCTGTTGATATTAAAACCTTTACTTCAGAATTTCAACACCATTTACTTCAAATTGGAATAAAATGTTCTATATTTAAAAAGCTTGGTGACATTTCTTTTCATTAAGACTGCAAAAAAATTAGGTTTCATGTCCGGTTACTTCAATGTGACTCATATGACAATTTTTTTACACACATCGAGTAACATCTCTCTTTATTTAGCTTAACAAGGCTGTTAATGCTACCAACCTAGCCAGCTAAAAAGCTAGGCGGGTTGTGAGCAAGGATTAGCATTGCTAGCTAGCTGTTGACTAGAGTGACCACATAGAAAGACTGTATGTCTGTATTTTTGCTCTGCACAGAGTTGTGTCTTTCTCTGAGAAACATCTTTTAAATCAAGACATGGCGGGTTAATTATGAATCAACCAGCTAACCTTAGCTGCTGCCGCTAACACTGTCTCTTCTAGTTAGGTAGCCAGCAAGGTACCATTAGCAGCCTTGTTAAACTAAATAAAAGCAGATGATAGTTACTGTCTCTGTGTATTTACATCAGGAGCTAGATGTTTGATTCAGAATCACTTTGTTGTTCTAGCTAACTGGCTAAATCTGGTAGCTTTTGTTGAACATGCCAATTTAGAGACAGGTATCGTGATTGGCTGAAATGTGTCATGAAAAGTGACATGAAATAAAACTGAGACAAAATGCCATTATGAAATTAAAAACAGACTTTTAAAAAAAAAGGCTACTTTGAAATGATACATTTTCTTATAAGCTCCTATAAAACTTGTATTATGAAGTGTGTGTGTGTGTGTGTGTGTTTGTGTATGCGTACACAGATACTGCACAGCTCCTTCTCACTGTGAAACCATCTTGAGAAGACATTATTTGAAACATTCTGACATTACAGTCACACCCACAGTTTACATGGATACATCTGACACATAAAGTCTCTCAGGACTCAGACCATCAATGATTCATTCACTGTCTAATCAATAAGTCATGTTATAAAGAGTGTGTTGCCGTGTCTCTGCCTTCTTTTACTCGGCTCCAGGGAGTATTTTTGTCCCTGGTGAAAAATGAAACTGTAGGTGGGTGATCATGACACAGCAAGTCCTTACGGGTGAAATCAGCTGCTATCATAGCATCTGACCTCATGATATAATTAAAGTAAAACCTGTTGCTTTATTAAACTGATGATGTAGAGCTGTAATAGAGTTCTGATGAGACTTTAAAGGGGCACCCAAGATCAGTTTACTTGTCATGGGGAGTACTACTCTTTGAAAATAGTTGTAGTCTATAGTGTCTTCCGTGGCTCTGGAGGTGCTTTTTAAAGTCAGTACCACTTTCTAACAAGACACTGTCTATAAAGTGTTTAAGAGTTGTAACAAGTGGCCATGTTAATAGTAAATAATATGCTAAAAGCTTTTGCCATCAGTGTTAAATCGATTTGGGATTTAATTACAAATGTATAACAAAGACTGCATAACAGACTGGGGGTGTGGGGTCTAATGCTACGTTCAAGTCATATCATTCAGGCCATATGAGGTGTCGAGTGGGGAAATTAAACATTCACGTCAGCCTCCGAGTTGTAATTCTGAGTCTGAGATATCAGGGATTTCTGGATTGTGATGTCGAGATCCAACAAGGGAGCGTTCCAGTGGAAATTTCCGACAGGGAACTCAGAAATTCCAGTTCAACTGGAATGCTCCATTAAAGTCAAAATATCTTCACCTTGGCTGCACCAATTTTTTTTTTATCTTAGTTTCTCAAATTTCAAATTAATAAAAGTGCAATACTAAATCGGTGGAGCACTCCTTTAAACTTGGTTGATCTGGAGACATTATTGAATTGTCATAATTAAATTGTGTAGCCTACCTGTTGACTTATGAAAGACTCTTAGCATCCAGGACGTAAAAGCTCATTTGAACCTACATCAGCAGCTGATATAATAGACTACTGCAGTTATCATGTATTAAGGGGATTTACAAGTTGGGGGTCAAACCTTGGCAGTCGATAGGGATGACTTCCCTGTAAGTTCAGGTCCATTCCCTCAGGAGAGACCCGTGTCGACTTCTCTACATCCTCAATAACTCGTCTATTTTTAGCAGGGCTGTCTAAGGCTGCCATGTTGCCTGCGAGGTAAGTGCTTGTACGCCCCGAAGGAGATACTGCGGCACTGAGTCACGGTCCTCTCTGCACGCCGTGAGGCTTTCAGGTTCACCGTGTTGCTTAATTAGGACATCCCGGAAGAGTCACGGTGCTGTGCGCAGCTGAGTGACGGGGCAAGAGGGGGGACTGCACGGCCGCAGCACACAGCCACGAATCCGTCCCGGGATATTGACAGTCCCAACAAAACATCAGCTGAAATTTACTGTGGACCAGAGGAGGGAGGTAAGATGTTTCTTTACTGACGAGGTTCCTACTGAGTGTGTGTCTAGTGTGAAGTTTAGTTAATTTTCGGGGTGGGGCGGAGGGTTAAAATTGGGTGTCCCAACTGCGCAGAAATGTCCACAGTCATCTTCACCTGCACCCTGTGCGCCATGATTTTTTTAAAAGAGCACTGTGTTTTTTTCGTATTGTTTTCTTTCATCTCGTTTGTTCCTTTCGAGTAACGGTTATTGTTGTGGCGTGAAGCATCATATCTGAGGGGCGGTGAAAGTCCTTTCAGCATGCCAGCAGTGTGTGCCATGCCATGTTTTATAAGCGTCATCTTTTGCCTGCACGTGCCTGCGTGATGAGCACCTGTAATCAGACAATATGAGTTTCAGCCTGTTAATATTATAAATTAGCCTACATATAGGATGTAGATGTTTTAAGTTGAAATCTCATTTCTGACCAAACAGTTGACAAAACAATCACCTCGAGGTCCTTTTGGAGCTTTTGGTTATATCACGGCTCAATTCCATGTTAATCAGAATCAGCTTTATTATTATTTATATAAACAAGGAATTTTTGCTCTCAAAGTACAACACTCACTTAACATTATGAAGAATAAAAACAGAAATGACAGTAAGAAATATAACAAATACTGTTAAGTGTACAGGATGACAATACAATAGAATTTACAATTTTACAAAATATACAAATACAATACAAAGTCTGAGATTTTAGGATTTAAATATGAATACAGTGCAAGGCCGATCAGTGTGCAATGGTAATATATTAATAACAATATTGTAATTGTAGGATTGAAATAGATGAAAAGGTTGAGTTAAACTTTGGTTAAACTTAACTTTTGAGCCAACATTGACAGGAAGTCCTTAAGTGCTCAGAAAAAATATATTAAATGAAAATTAGTCTCGCATTGCCTATTGTCTATATCCACAACGTTCCACTTCAGGGATTGTTCAAATGCCGCCGGAATGGTTAACTGCTCCTCAGATCTCTGCAAGGTGAATCGCGACAGCTAGCTAGACTATCTGTCCAATCTGAGTTTTCTGTTGCATGACTAAAACAACCTTTGAATGTACACGTTCCACCAAAACAAGTTCCTTCCCGAGGCTATATTGCAGAGGTGCCGGGTCTCCGTGCGGCGCTTTGGGCCGCCCATGACGATATCAGATAGTCTAGCTAGCTGTTTCGATTTACCCTGCAGAGGAGCAATCCCCGAAGTGGAAGGTTGTGGATCTAGACTAAGCATTGCCAGACCTATCTTCACAGCGCTGTGGAGTAAGGTCTGGCAACACTACACATACATTCTGGAATAGGAGAAAAAAAAACACTGGTTTGTTTTTATTTCTTTAAACCAATCACAATCGTCTTGGGCAGCTCGGACGCAGCGATGTTGGCTCTGCAAAATAGTCTCAGGAAGGAACTTGTTTTGGTTGAACGTTTGCACCCCGCAAAAGAAAACGCAACTTAAAATATTAAATTAAGTTAACTTTTCACACAATACAGTAATGTGAGCTTTTTATATTAGCTGGATACATGGTTAAACGTAATTTGCTTTTACCAGTGTATCGCCCTGTGTACTTCGTCCATAGCAATCCCACCAATCCAAGAAAGCAAACACTTTAATCATACTTTGTAGTCACATTTCATTTTTATATTTGAATAATGTAGCATGTTTTGAAAAAATCGGAAGAGTTTTGACATTACTTTCTGTACATTCTACTTCCTGAAAAACTGTACACGAAGACACTTGGTAAATCTACTGTCTCTTTTTTTAAATGTTTGAAAATGTCTCATTTATCTCATGATTTCATGCAAGGCTTTTAGCTAGCGTCACTGGTATGACTTATTTTATTAAGTAGGGTATGTAAAAATGTAAAAAATGATTATACAAATGGATTAACTTACATGTTTTAGAGTGTATAGCATGATTAGCAACATGTGGTTTGAGGTACTGTAGCTTCAATTTTGTAAAATACATATTTCATAAAAACTGTCACTGATGTTACTGTCACTGGTGTTCTCCTCATGTGCTCCTCATGGTAACACTAGTTTTAACTAAATGTACAAAAATCCATTAAGCTCTCATTTATGTGGATTCATAAAGCCAAAGGGCTAACTAATACTGTGACCTGAATACCTTTTAAGTCATATTCCAAAATGTGTTATTCCAAAAGTGGGTGTTTCTGTAAAATGACTCAGATCATCTATATAGATAGGCTGCTGTAGCCTATTAGGGCTGGGTGATATGACGATATTTTGTCAAACCAATATAAAAATGTCTATCGTATATACAGTATTTGTTTATATCATTTCTATTGCAATATTGAAAAGCCAGCGTCCGAACTGCGTTACGGCAATATTTACGTCACTTTGGTGTAATGTAAAGCACTTTGGGTTTACTTATAATGAAAGGTGCTACACAAATAAAATTGACATTGACATTGACATTAGCTTTACGTTCTGACCCTTGCAGGTTGCACACATTTTGCACTAAGGTTCTTAATAAAATGAGTATAATACTCAGTACTTTTGATTTCAAGTATTTAATTCACACAGGAGTATAGAAAAATGCTTTACCACGTGGTTATTTTCATAAAGACTGAACAACCAGAAAACATGCTATATTGGGATATACAGTATATCGTTATTGAGATATGAAATTACTGTACCTATATCGGGATAGAAGATTTTGGCCGTATCACCCAGCCCTATAGCTTATAATAAAAATAAAAAAAAACAGTTAAATTAAACCGTGATGCCTAATATCAGCTATATTTAAATCAACAACAAAAACCAAGATGCTACAGCAGTTTTTTTGTAAGTGGATACAAAATACCAAGACTTTCACCGCTCATGCTGATGATATCACAGCTTCCTGTTTTAGTGGCTGTATGAACGGCTGTATTTCTTGTAGCATAAACACAATACCGATAAAACAATTATTTGCTAAATTTACTAAAAAGTACATGTACAGTGCAACGCAGGACCTTGAGACCTACATTTGAATACCTGACAGTAGGCCCATAGCAGTTGGCTGTGGCCCAATATAGCCCCAAAGATCAGATACCAGGCCAGAGGGTTCAGGAGAGACATGCACGCCAGGGTGAAGTCAGTAATATCTTTCCACTGCAGGAGAATTTGTGCTTTCTCAGCTGTTGGTTGGGGTCTTTATGTGGCTGACACTGTTGCCCACCTGTCTGCAGGAACAGAGGGAGGAATGTGTTCATTTACTGCGGTCTACTAATGTCTACTTAATACAACAGCTGAACATCATTGATAGATGTATTCAATTGACGGCAACATTGTGTTGTTTGTCTGGTGTGTTCCTTTCTTTGTACCACTCATGGTTTGAACCCACTCTGGCTGTTTCCCATTAGGTTTCTGTAATGGGCTGAGCTTCTGTAATGGGCTTACATTGAGTGTATATGAAAATCTAAAAGAGCATCATTGGCCATGGTTTTGCATTGCCATGGAGAATTTGGCTGGTTGACAATACAATCAGTGCAGACGCTGGCTGTTTCTGTCTCATGGTTTTTAAACACATATTGAGCGAGGCAGTGATTAAGTTAAGTGTTTGGGACTTTAGCAAATAGCAAATGTATTGGATAGCTGCCTCATATCTGACTTGTTGTACACGATCAGTCTACATTGAGCTCTCCAGGTTTCAGAGCTGTTGTGACCCAGAGAGCAGAAATAGCAGCTGAGTCTTGCGACAGGCATCTGGCACCGAGGAGAGGTTTCTCCAGAGATGACTCGATGACGCCCATCAGGACATGTTTGCTGCTCATAGCACATAATTACAAGACATACTTTACAAAGATTACAGACAGGGAAAGCAATCCAGTCTACGTAGCTGTCATATTAATGTGACACATAGCCTCCTGGTGTTTTTTTATAGATCATTTGTGAAGCAAATAAAACAAGATTATAACTCACACCACTGGATTGTGTGTTGGACATGAAGGTAGCAGGTGTCAGATTGGAAACATGCAGTGGTTTGCAAGATTGAATTCCACTCTGTTGACCAATTGCCTGCTTTGCCGCATGGTGAGGCATATGGCTGGTCAGTGTTAAAGAAAGAGACACAATATGGTCTGGGCCGTGTTTCAGTGGCATTCGATCACAGCTGGAGATTTGTGTACCTCATAACAAGGAGCTAACTGAGTTTGGGTACGGTCTATGTATGTTAAATATCCAATCTATGTGGGTGTCTCAAGTGTTTCATCTCTAAATGTCATCGTGGGAATACCCAGTCCGGTCATTGAGGTCACTGTTTGAGCATCAGTACAGGTGATCTGATAGAGTCATTCTGACTGTCAGATTGTTTCACCATTTGTGTGGTTATATATTCTGTCTGTATATATTAATTTGATTTGATTTTTGATTTGATTATTTCACTTTGACTGGAGCAGAAAACATGTCTTCCTATTGTATGTATCTAAAGGTACTGTATATTCATCAGGTATTTTTCCAGGTTTTCTTAATCTTTTCCGCTACTGCCCTCAATTCTCTGTTTTTTCCTCTCAGCCAGGCTCACGTCTCTGTCCCTCCTTAATGTAATTGTGTGATACGTTCATGTGTTCACGGCAGAAATTGTAACTGTTGCACAGGGCCAGACAGCTCCAACAGGGACATTGTTCATATAAAGCTTATTGCATTGGCTACATTTAGCCATTTAGAGGGGAAAAAAGACAATTTTCTTCTGCGATCAATGAAGTGAAGCATCGTACTGTATCACAAAACTAATACCCAAGATTATAAAGGTCACAGTACAGCTTAAGAAACCATTCTTTTGTTTCTAGGTTTGTCACCATGGAAGGTTTAATGGAGAGGCTGGAGAGAGCTGTGACTCGCCTGGAGAAGATGTCCGTCACGATGCAGGCGTCCAGCGGCATGGCTAACGGGGGCTGTGTCAATGGCATCGATGGAGGCAAGTCTGTGCTCAATCATACTCCGAGGTTTGGGAGACAGAGCAACAAGTTAAACATGCACTGGGTACATTTAAGTGAAAGCTCAACATGAGAGCAGTGATGTCTCCCTGTTTTCAGGTTTGTCTCAGTGTGTGGAGGCCTTTGACCTCCTACTGAGAGGTCCGGTGTCCGAGTACATGAACAACAGCCGAGCCATAGGAAGCGAGGTGGAGAAACATGTAAGTTAAGTAATTGTAAGTTATGTTAAGTGTTTGATTCATTCACTAAAGTCTCTGCCAACGGTGTCCTCCTATTGTTGAGTTGTCAAAATCCAGATAGTTAAGATGAGAGTTAATCAAAATGTTGATAGTGGCCTTCAATTATTACAGTGCAACATACAAACTGCATGCAGGCACTTTTCAGGGTTGGTTTGCCAGTCTGCTGTTGGCAAAAGCAACTATTATGTAAACCTCAAGCCAATCGCTGGCCCTCGTGGCGGCGATGTCTCATTTCAATGTCTGCCCAATGTCTGGTACTTTCTGTGCCTACCATGGTGACCACGGGTAACGGGGAATCAGGGTTCAATTCCGGAGAGCCTGAGAAATGGCTACCACATCCAAGGAAGGCAGCAGGCGTGCAAATTACCCACTCCCGACTCGGGAAAGTAATGACGAAAAATAACAATACAGGACTGTTTTGAGGCCCTGTAATTGGAATGAGTACACTTTAAATCCTTTAACGAGGATCAATTGGAGGGCAAGTGTGTTGCCAGCAGCCGCAATAATTCCAGCTCCAATAGCGTATCTTAAAGTTGCTGCAGTTAAAAAGCTCGTAGTTGGATTTTGGGATCGAGCTGAAAGTCTGCCGTGAGCTACCAGCTGTCCCAGCCCCTGCCCCCGATGCTCTTAACTGATATATTTTAAAATTTTACATATACGTTCAGTTTACTCTTCAAGATGAGTTATGTATCAATTTTAAAAATATATCTCTCCCCTTAAAGTCTCCCAATTTAATGGAAGAGAAATACTAATTGCTGAAGTATCCTTTTAACTTCCGATCTAAATCCAGATGTTGCCCCGAATTTTGAGAAACCCTCAATTTAAAATGTTTTGCTTGTTAAATGACTTGAAATTCTACATGTGTTTTGTACTGAGTATGGAGGTGGATTGCTCAAAGGAATGAGCCAAGCTATTCTCTAAAGGGAGCACAGATGAATACAAGTGGAGCAACTAGTGCAGGCAGTCTGTGCCAACCTTTACTTCATTGAATGAACAAATGAACATAAACAAACATGGATTTTCCTTAGATCCCATTTAGAGGCACTGGAAAGCTGAATGATAGTGATGTTTGTGTATAGGAGGTCCATGGTCCAAAGTTTCCTGTCCTCTACAAAGCCAAGGATGGGAGTATAATTCAACTTTGCTCTTACTTTCATTTATCAAACTGCTAGTGGAGCACCTTTTCCTATTTGGTAATGACCCATACTCCCACTAGGACTGAGAGTGTGTGTTTGTGGTAGGCCAGTTGCCAATAATAGCTGTGTCATGTCCTTTGAATAAATTCAGAACAACAGGGAGTGCTCCAAAACTTTAAAAGGCAGGCAGAGAGAAATCAAAGTAAAAGGTTGTATTTCTTCCTCAGTACCTCGAAAAAAGATCTCTATCTCTGCGTCCCAACGGGGTGAGGAGGAGTGGGAGGGGGAGTGTGTGAGTGAGAGCCAGGGGTAGTTTCTTTAAGTTTGCAAAGCTCCTTTTATGGAGAAAGGCTCCCTGGTGGTTCCCTTGGCCCACAACTGGAGGTCTCAAACACACACAGGACACAGCTGGCTGGGACTAACCCAAACTGTGCATGTGCGTGCGTGCGTGCGTGCGTGCAATGCGTGCGTGCAAAGTATAAACAAAAGAGAATGAAAAAATGTATTATAATTCTAACCTATCTGACTTTGGTTCTTTATGATCGACAGGCGGAGATGGTGAACAACGCCCTGCAGACTCAGAGAACCTTTCTCAAAATGGCTGCCATGCATCAGGAACCTGCCCAGGTACAACATGCTGAAACCTACTGATGGTGTGACAGCTGTGTGGTCACTGTTGAATCAAAGGGAGCAGCGATTCCAGTGTATTTTATTGCAATCTTTTTTTATTCTGTGGCATCCAGCACCAATCCCACAGACGTTTTTTGAATGTGCACTTATTCTTTCAGGTTAAGATCAGAAAATTTGGCTAGACCTTTGATTACATAATTCATAATAAATTAAATGATTGAAACCATTACTATAGCAAATATGCCAATGTGCCAGTTATTCCTGACACTTTCCCCTTAACTCTGAGGCCTGTGGTAGACTGTAAAACTATAAGGTTTGAGGCGCCCTGGTGGCTTTGCTGTTAGTCCTGCTTTGCCAGACACTCCTCCAAGCGCGCCGAAGGAGTCTGGCTAGTCCACATAGCATTCGGGGATGGGAGGAAAACGTGCTCTGGTTTATTGTCATTTATTTAAATCAATCAGAATCATCATGGGCGGTGCTAAACTACACACAGAGCCGCTGCAAAATAGTCGTGAAAGAGAAAATTCAGATTGGACAGATAGTCTAGCTGGCTGTCTCAATTTACAGTGCAGAGATCTGAGGAGCAGTCAACCATAGTCCTCGTAAATCCTTCGAATTTAAAATTGCAACACAAAGAAAGCGGAAGGAAACGGAAAATACATGCATCCGGCGGAATTTTCTACAGCACCGGAGCAAGTGGAACGCGAAGGAGATAGACTACTTTACTTTTTTTTTTTTTTTAAGATTTTTATTGGGGGGGCTTTTTCCCCTTTATTTCAGAGTGACAGTGGATAGACAGGAAAGGTGGGCGAGAGATGGGGGATGACACGCAGCAAAGGGCCACAGGTTGGATTCGGCGGCCTCAGCCTACATGGGGCGAACGCTCTTACTGGGTGAGCTAGAAGTTGCCCCAAATCAAAACAACTTTAACTTTAACAGTTAAAAATAGTATTTAATGGTGTATTATTAGCAATATAAATCATCTGTGCCAACCATCATGTCATTAACAGTTAAAGGAGACATTACTGTATGCTCATTTTCAAGTTCATACTTGTATTTTGGGTTGCCACTATAACTTTTTAGTTATAGTTTTACATGCTTTAATGTTGTAAAAACACATTGTTTTTTTCATAATGTCTAAATTCGCCCTCTGTCTGAAATGCTCTATTTTAGTGCCTGTTTCTCGAAAAGCTCAGTCTGCTTGAAAAAGTGAGTTTTTCATGATGTGTATGCTTTAAGGTAACATTACTTATTGTCCCACTGTCATTACTGCTGTTTACAGTATGCTCTTTGTTGGTTTTATAATAACCAACAGAAAGTGGTGGAAATAATAGTATCATGTGACTTGATGTCATCATTTTGATTGGCTGCTGCTGTTTGTGTTTGTGCTCACAGCAACAAAACCTTGCAGTTAACTGCAGCAGGTGATGCAAAGTGCAACTCTCATGACATTCAGTTACAAATTGCATCAAATGTTTCCCATTTAACATAGAAGTGAACTGAATCTCAGTGCTGTGTGTCAGTGTGTCCTCCCCTCCTGTGTCCCCCAGCAAGCCGTGCTGTTCACAGAGGGATTACGCTGCTCTTTGACTAAGAAAACGCTACTACAACACATTCCCAACATGTTCACGTATAGAGAAAGGGGGTGGTGGGACAGAAAGCTGTGTGTGTGTGTGTGTGTGTGTGTGTGTGTGTGTGTGTGTGTGTGTGTGTGTGTGTGTGTGTGTGTGTGTGTGTGTGTGTGTGTGTGTGTGTGTGTGTTTTACAGGGTTCCGTGGAGCCAACCAGGAAGTGATTACTCCCTATCTGTCCGGTCATTGGTTAAGAGGCGGTGAAAAGAGCTTTCAGTGATTGTCAGAAATGCAAACAAGGAAAGAATGAGAGTTTTACAGAGGGACTCACCCTAGAGAAGGGAGGAAAGAGATAAAAGGGAAGAGGAGATGAAATTCTATATCTCTGTTCTCTATACCCCAAAAACGACACGGAAAAGAGCAGAAAAGAATTGTATCAAGTCTTGTCCCCTTTCCAAGTATGGAATTGTCATCTCTTTTTGAATATTTTTTCAAACGCATACTAGGGTTTTCTGTCCATTTTATAAACTTCTAAAACGAGGAAAGAGCTAATTATTTTTCATTCTTAGCAGACACATAAGACTGCTAAGAATGCAACAAAAAAAAATACATATATATATATATATGATAGAAGGTAGCTTCAACTTACGACTTGTGAGTGTTTAAAAATAATGTGCATTGACAATATAGCCCTATATCTACAGTAAATGTACTGTAAGTTTGATTAGGTTGGAAGACAGACCAATACTAGGAGGAAAAGTTTGTGTGACTAACTAGTGAAGCCTCTCCACACACACACACACACACACACACACACACACACACACACACACACACACACACACACACACACACACACACACACACACACACACACACATATACACACACACAGACACAGATTACAAAGTTCTGGCCTTTCTCTGCAGCACAGCCCCTGTTGTGCTCTCTGACTTTTTATGGGCATGTTCTATATTTGAGTGTGTGTGTGTGTGTGTGTGTGTGTGTGTGTGTGTGTGTGTGTGTGTGTGTGTGTGTGTGTGTGTGTGTGTGTGTGTGTGTGTGTGTGTGACAGTGTGAAAGTAAAGTAAGCCTCTCTCTCATGTGACCTCAAGTTGGCCTGTTAACTTCATGTGTGTGAGTGTGTGTCTGGCAGTCCAGACACACTGTAGACTTTCACAGTTACAGTTCTCCCATTGTCGCCCTCCACTCTCCACCTTTGATCCACTGCTTGTATAGGAAGTCAAGGCTCGGACGCTGTGCTATTGTAACACACTGCCCATCAAATAATGTGAGCCGACATTTTTTATCCTTTTGTCAGCTCATTCTCTTTCTGTCTGTATCCGTCTGTATCTCTGCCTCAGACAGTTGACCTCTTATCCATGTAGCCATACATACATTTTCCTTCGCTCCCAGCAAGGTAAAACACTTTGGTTTTTGTAATTAAAAAATAAATGTTTTTTGTATGGACTAAACAAATGAAATATAACATGTTGAGTGAGCTTTAGAGGTGCTGGTAAGACAGAGCCAGGCTAGCTGTTTCCCTTTGTTTCCTGTCTTTATGCTAAGCTAAGCTGGCTGCTGGCTGTAGCTTCATATTTAGCTAGCGTACAAACATGAGAGTGGTAACAATCTTCCAAGAAAGCAAATAGCGTATTCCCTAAAATGTTGAATTGTTCCTTTGAATTGCTTTGTTCAGTTTAAATAGACCCACAGTAGCACTGTTTATTGATTTAAAAGGGAGTAGTTAGACATTTGGTAAAGTTGTTATTTGATTTCTTTCTTTCTTTTTCTCTACAGGCATCACACAATTAGCTTAGCTTGGCTTAGCAAAAAGCAGGGTGGAAACAAGCTAGCCTGGCTCTGTCCAAATGTTAGTTATACCAAACAGCACATGTAGTTTCTGAGAAATGCTCTATGTAAGAACAACGTAGATGTATCTGTGCTTAGGAATATCTCTGTTTTTGTTCCCACAAAAGCTGTGGTTGAAGATTTATAGAAAACATAGCTTGTCCTGACATGGACAATTGACTCCTGTTCTGACTTAATGCCAGCATGTAAATTTTCCAGAACATTTACAGGTTACAGTGCACTTGGGAATATAGCTAATATATTTATGTCTCTTCACACTGTGCAGCATGACTGAGTAGGGGAAGTCCACACTGACAAGTGCACTGACTCACAGAATACAAGTCGTACTTTCAGTGGGAGCCATGATGACATTGTTGTTGTGTGATGTAGAGAGGGATAGACAGCTCTAATGGACTCGAGCAATCGGCAGAGCTCTTTATTATTTTCACATAAATAGTACAGTTGAAACGATCAGTTGATCAATCTATTTAGATAAATCTGCAGCTATATCACACAGCACAGAGATATCAACTGGATTTAGTAAAAACTAAAAGCAGCCGGAGGAGCAGAGAAAGGAGCATCTATTTCAGCTTGTGGAGATCATGTGCATCTAATTGGGGAAAGAATTTGTTGGGAAAAAAGGAGAATGTCTACTTCTGTTTTGATTGCACCTTTGCACACACACATAGGAACTGTATTTTCATATACAGCATGGCTTCACACCTACATCTATATATTATATATACAAAAAATACACCAAAAAAACCCAGATATGTTTATGTACACTATCTCTCTCTCACACACACACACACACACACACACACACACACACACACACACACACACACACACAAATGAACTGTGTGCTGTGGAATAAACCATAAACATTTTGCATGAGATACGTATACCATACATCAGGTACATATATGACAAAAGCTGATATTATCGAAGCAAATATACTGGCTTGTAGCTACTACATAAACAGAGCAGTGTTCTGCAACTTCTCATCTGATTAAATAAACACTTTTTTATAGCTCATTAACAGTACATGTTTCACATAGCAGCCACTTCACTGCAGATCAGAACAAGAAAACTGAAGCAGAAATTCCCCAGTGAAACATTGTGTTCCTTCCTGAATCTATGTGTGTGCGGGTGCATGTGTGATAGGTAAACTGTAAACACTGGAGGAGCGGTATGCCTTACAAGGCCAGAGGGATCTCCCCATGAACCGAGGAATGTTTGTAGGAACAGAGCAGCGGGGAGGGGAGCTGAGGCCTGGGAGACAAGCTATACTGTAGCTGAGATCTGGAAGATCCAATGGAAAAAAGCTCTGGCTAATAAAATGAGTTACTGTCCTGTAGCCTAGTTTAGGAATTACTGACTGGCACCGAGAACAGGCTGGGTATGGGTGGGCATGTAAACAACGCTGGGGTTGTAAAATCAAAAGTATCTGAAACATGTCAAAGAAGAAGTGCTAAAGAAGTGATTTGGTTTAAATGTAATATGTTTACATGTCCCAATCTCTTACCACCCTCCCTAGCTCTTCCATCTTGCATTCTCCTCTCACACTGAAATGTCTTCCTTTTCTCCTGCATCCATTCCTCCCTTCTTCTTCTTCTTCTGCAGATGGAGCTGCGTGACCTGCTGAAGCCAATTTCGGATCACATCCAGGAGATCCAGAGCTTCCGTGAACGAAACCGTGGCAGCAGCCTCTTCAACCACCTGTCAGCCGTCAGCGAGAGCATCCCCGCTCTAGGCTGGGTGGCTGTGGTAAGGAAGAGTACAATTACGTACTTTCGTGCACACAAAACACACAAATGTATACAAGAAAACACACGTAAGAAGATGCATATCAGCCTATGGAAACAAAAATAAAAAGCACACAAACACGTATATAAATGGATAAAACAAACTCACTCAAGGAAACAAAACAAAAAAATAGATCATTTCAAATCGAAGGGATTATGTTACAGGAAAAATGTTTTTGAAAAAGTATAGATAAACTGATAGTACGTGAACATGTAAAATCACCAAAAGTCTAAAAAGTAAAAAATACGCAGCATGCATACAGACAGATACGTATAAAAAAATACAACCTGCCATGTTTTACATATAGTATTTGTCCCTCTTTCTGTCCTCTCATCTGTTTCCCATCAGATCTCTTCTTCTGAGTTTAGGGATGAATATCATTTAGATTAAGATCAAAGCTTTTCTACTTGAGTACTTAAAGAAAATCCTCTGAAGCTGAATCTGGTCAGTGTAAGATGCTGTCAGGACGGCACTTTTCAAAACAGGTCTTATCAAACAATCACCCTAATGTCACAATGCACTCTTCTGCTTTTTACTCTCAAATGAAGACAAATGTGCTGATAGTCAGATACGTTCTCAAAGGTCTGTATAGGACTGTTTTGACCTCACAGTGCTTCTGTGTTTTCTAATGAGCTTTCATGTCTCTCAGTGTCAGAAGCCGGGGCCATATGTGAAGGAGATGAATGATGCTGCTACCTTCTACACCAACAGAGTGCTGAAGGACTACAAGGAAACGTAAGTACTGTCCATCCTCACATCCCCTTCTTTTGCATCCACTTCCTACCTTTGCTCCTTCCTACCTTACTGCTTACCCCATGCTCCTCTCTGTTTTCATCTGACCATCATACCTTTGTCTCATCAACCTCCCCTTTTCTCCCAGCGACAGACGTCACGTAGACTGGGTGCGTTCCTACTTGTCGATCTGGACCGAGATGCAGTCCTTCATCAAACAGCACCACTCTACAGGACTGGTGTGGAGCAAGATTGTGAGTATAACATACTTCTTCTCTCAACGTTAACAATACACTTGCCTAAAAGCAATACATTACTCCTGTAACAACTTGTGTATTATCTTAACTGTGTTTTCATTTAGTTTCCATTCACAGGCCGTGATATTTTTATATCAGAGCTCAAATTAACTTCCATTTTTAGTTATGGAGCAGCCGGTTACATAAACCACTGCAGAGAGCATGAATAAATGAATGAATGAGCTTCTCTCCAGCAGTTCTCCATAGAGCTCATAAAACCTCTGTCACTCCCACACACTTCTGTTTATGGATGTCTCTTCTGGGACTCCTCCACTTACACTCACTGGATCACAGAGATTATTAGGACCTCAAAAACCAAATCTTACCACACACACATGACCTTATTTTTATTATCTCTCATTATATTAATTCACTCAGGGAAAGCTATAGTGCAATTTCACTCTTAAAGGAATAGTTAACATAACAGTAGTGACATTTTGGGAAATAAACTTATTCACTTTTATTTGATTTGATTTTAGATGAGTAGATCAATACAACTTTCATGTCTTTACGGTAAATATGAAGCTATAACCAGGAGACTGTTCGCATAGCTTAGCCTATCATATAAGAACTAGACTGGAAACGGGGAAACAGCTAGCATGGCAATGCCCAAAGGTACAAATTTGTATTTCTTTTAATTAATTTGTACAGTAACTTAAGTTTAAAAAGGACAAGTTGAGGTTTTACAAGGGATTATGTGTGGGACTATTTTTTGGCCTAAAACAGTGACTTCCTGAAATACTGGCAGGCATATTTTAGCTGTTCCAATTCATTATACCAAGCTGAATTAAGCTGTGAGCTGTAGCTTGATATTTGCCACACATACATGTAGAGAGTGGTATTACTCTCTCAGCAAGAGTGAAATAAAATAACATAATAAGATAAAAGTAAATAAGCGTATTTCCCAAAATGTTAAACTGTTCCTTTAACATCAAATGACTAGGTTAAAACATTAGGTTAAGCTAATGCTCAACAGCTGTCCATGCATGTGTGTTGTCTACATGCAGAAACTTGAGAGTTTGCAGTGGCTGTGTGTCAGCTGTTGTCCCTGCTGTCAGACGACAGAGCTCAAGAGCTGTGTGTGAGGGACACAGTGTGTGTGCGTACAACGACAGGAGTGTGTGGTACTAACAGGTGGTCCTCAGGGTTTACTTGAATGGAGGTTTTCTTCACAGAAGAACCCCGACAAAGAGTCTGTGTACACACAGTTTAGGTTACGGCCTGCGCCGTAACCTAAACTGCAGGGCTGGTCCCCCGTTAACGCAGCCGTCATCTGCTGCTCAGATAGGGGTTTAATGACACGATTATACTCTGACATGCACAGGCTGACATATGGAGGTGGCTTTACATACACACACACACACACACACACACACACACACACACACACACACACACAGTCACATCAGTTATGCTTCAGATCAGGCTCATGGCAAAAGGAATTAAAGAATTTCATTAAAAAAAAGACTGAAATCAATATTATTCTTATTGACTTATTGAGACTGTCCTCTCCGTGCTCCGGCAGGCAATTTGTGGCAGCCTCTAACCAGTTAAGTACATTCCGGACGAGAAAACTGGGGTGTCTTTTCACCAAAAAGTAATTAACAGTCTAAAGCAGGGCCGCAAATACTACTTTTCATCAATGTGACAATTATTTTCTCAATTAATCTATTAATTGTTTGGTCTTTAAAATGTCTGAAAACAGTGAAAATCCCAAAGTGAAGTTATCAAATTGTTTGTCCGACCAACAGTCTAAACACAAAACAATTCACTTTACTGTCACATATTCCAAATAAAAGCTGCTTATAAAATGACAAATGATTCATTGATTATCAAAATTGATTAATTGTGACCAAACGCCCCTCAAAATCAAAAAAAAAAAAAAAACGGTCAGAATTGCCCTCTCACAAAAATGTTACGTTGTCCTCTACTTCGGACAAACCTGTTTGTGTACACCCACACACACACAAACACAAGCAAGCATGAACACAAAGAAGCAGTCAGACAGCTTTACAGCTATGCATGAAACACACACACACACACACACACACACACACACACACACACACACACACACACACACACACACACACACATCATGGTTCTAATACAGTGGTATGCACTGAGCTGTTTAGTGTAACAGGTCAGCATTGTTCAGCAGTGATATTCACGACACATGTGCCTTGTGTCAAAGATCAAGTAGTCTCAGCTGTACTGTAGAAGCGCGTAAAGTGACAGTTGAACCGCTGTGATAGGTGTGTGTGTGTGTGTGTGTGTGTGTGTGTGTGTGTGTTTCTCTGTCTGTCTTTCTCTGGCAGCTGTGCAAGGTCTTCAAACCGTGTGTGTGTGTGTGTGTGTGTGTGTGTGTGTGTGTGTGTGTGTGTGTGTGTGTGTGTGTGTGTGTGTGTGTGTGTGTGTGTGTGTGTGTGTGTGTGTGCGTTAAACCAAAGCTTCTGTTCATTAAGGTGAACTAGAGACGACCAGAGCACTAATTACAGGACCTGATTAGCATAGTTATAAACTTATACTGCTCAGTCAGCAACATTTTTCAAAGCCACAAACTTCATTGGAAATTCTAACGGAGATCCAAGAAGTTTCCAAAGAGCCTAAATATTTCAGGTAAATATTTTTGGGAAATGTATATAAAATAATGCACAAGATATATATAGATATATTTCCATTTGTTGAATTGGTGCAGACCATAGTCGTGGGTCTGAGTATTTCACCCAGTGTAAACATCATTTAGTTTCAATAAAGAGCTGGAACAAGCTGATACAGTATGCATGTGGTAGCCTACTAAAAGGTAGAGAAAGTAACAACCTTAAAGCTGCTTAAAAGGAAGTGCTTCCCCATCATCAAAGTATCTCTTGGCACTAAAGACAAAACGTTTTTTTCAACTGCTTGTACAATCACACACAACATGGTCTGCTGGTAAAAAGACATGAATTCTTGCCACCAAGCGAAAAGATATTTCTTGTGCAAGATTCCCCCTGCTGGAGAGAGATGTTACTACAGCTGTTATCTTCAAAACACCTGGCACCGCTGTGCTTTCTCTCAATAAAAGTTCTCAAAGCTAAAATGCAATGTTGCTTCCTAACATTTTTTCGTTCTCCACCCTCCAGGGCCCCATCGCTCCTTCTTCTCTCTATGACCCCCCCAGTGCTCCCTCCTGTCCACCTCCCCCTCCTCCCCCCGGCCCACCTCCGGTCTTCACTGATGATGACTCCAAGCCTCAGGCAGGCAGTGCGCTGGCCCAACACTCAGAGCTATTTGCCCAGCTCAACCAGGGCATGGACATCACTAAAGGTGGGTTGAAGAAAGATTATACAATATGCATGTGTACAGGGCCATACTGAAGTTACCATTGATGACACAGATGATATTGTGTCCTGTGATATTTCTGTGAATATGGGGGGGTTTTAATCAAACAAATAGGACTTTACATTCTACAATTAAACATGACATTTTTGTAAAGCCCATTCAAACATTTCTTAGACTAAATATTTTAAAATGCGGTTGTACTAAATTGTAACTAACTTTTTTAAATTAAAAGGGGTTTGATTTTCTCCACAGGAACTACACCATGTAGGGAGATACAATTTACAGAAAATGCATTGGAACTGTTCAATGTTTTGAGTTTGGTTGATGGTTAAATTTTCTCAGATAGTGCCGAGGGAAGTAAGACTCAGCATGTATAAACTCCTTGCTACATCCCTGCATGTGCGTTCATCATTTCTCCTCATGTTTTCCAACTGTAGGTCTGAAGCATATATCGGATGACAAGAAGACCCATAAGAACCCCAATCTGCGTTCGCAAGCTACACCGACCAAAACAAAGTCCCCAGGGACTGTGAACTCGCCCAAGGCAGCCGTCCAGAAAAGACCCCCTCTGCTGGAGCTGGAGGGGAAAAAATGGAGGGTGGTACGTGAAATGTTTGCTTTGTCTTTAAGGGATTATTCCCAAAGGAAGATGTACTATGTTTTTATATTGTGGTAAGTCCCATATTATTGAATGCATCTGTTCCCTTGTGGTTGCAGGAGTACTTTGAGCAGAAACACGACCTGATGATTGAGGAGACGGAGCTAAAACAAGTGGTGTACGTCTTCGGCTGTAACAACTCCACCCTGCAAATCAAGGGCAAAATTAATTCCATCATCATAGGTGAGTGGTCTGAAAACCAACTGAAAATGTGTGATGAAATTCGTAATTTCTGATGATGCCTATCTTTACATGTATTGACTCTCTCCAGACAACTGCAAGAAGCTGGGATTGGTTTTTGAAAACGTAGTCGGGATTGTGGAGATAATCAACTCAAAGGCAGTTCAGTTACAGGTGAGAAAAACATTTACAGAATACAATGGCTTCAAAAGATGCTCCAGTCAGTTATCCATGTTGAACATACAATACAGTAGATCTGACGGGTTTTAGGCTATAGCAAATGTATTCACATTTGAGAGTAACAGATTCTACATTTTAATACGAGTTCTGTTGGAGGGTTGTTTACTGACTTTATGACTTGTTGCTTTGATGTATGGACCAGCTGTGTTATGTTCTCATTTAGGTATCCCATATTTTATGTTATCCTCTGTTAAAACATCATTGGAATCAGTTTTGTTTGTAGATTTTTACATCAGTGCAAATTATGCCACACATCAATAAATGCAAGACGTCTTTCTATAGGTGTTGGGAACGGTTCCCACAATTTCCATTAACAAGACAGAGGGCTGCCAGGTCTACCTGAGTAAGGACTCCCTCACCTGTGACTTTGTCAGTGCTAAGAGCTCTGAGATGAACATCCTGGTACCACAAGATGACGAATATGTGAGTGTCTGAGATAAGAGACAAGGAGAGTGTTGGATCTCTGAATGTGTGTGAATCCAGTGTTTTCCTGAATCTTTCATGTGTGCGGTTCTCATTTCACAGCTGCATTTACTGTTTTCTTCTTGGTTGTTCTACAGAGGGAGTTTCCAGTACCGGAGCAGTTCAAGACTGTTTGGGATGGCTCTAAACTGGTGACAGAGCCCACTGAGATCGCAGGCTGATTAATGTGCCGTCATCACCACCAGCACACAAATCGTCATCACCATTGATTTAAATCTCTCCGTCCGAGATATAAAAGGGATTGCTGCAACAGATTCAGTTTTGGTCCGCTCGTTGTTCCTGTATTTGTGACTTAATGTCTGTCTAGTACTTTGAAAGCTGTTGATTAAGGTAAACCAATAAGTAGGTTGATTATCCCTCTCTTCAAAACACATCCCTACAGAATAAATGGATATCTCAGGCTTAAGTCCCACAAACTGTAACGTATTTACCTTTTCTTACATTTCTGTGCCATGGCAATACAAGTATTTCTGTAATAGAATATGTAACTGTTGAAATATAAGCAATTATATTTTAACATTATTATGATTGTACTCTATCTACATTGACTGTATAGAGTTGAAGCACAGTTTAGACCAAACAGCAGTTTCAGTTTTCCAGAAAAGATTACATGACATGCACATATGACATTCAGTGGCCAACCAGACAATAATAAATTAAGCGTAGGACTATTTGGTATATTTTCTATCTAATGAAATGTGTCTTAGTTTCTTTAAATGTGTATAGTGCATGGTAGTCATGTAGCACTGTTGCACTTATTGAGTGAAGTTTATGCAACACTGCTCACTATATTTTGCATTGACGGCAGATGTCACAGTTGCTAGTGTATGTACAGTATAATCAATCAGCGCAGACAAATGTAACAATGT
Source organism: Gymnocephalus cernua (assembly GCA_023631565.1). Taxonomy (NCBI): domain Eukaryota; kingdom Metazoa; phylum Chordata; class Actinopteri; order Perciformes; family Percidae; genus Gymnocephalus; species Gymnocephalus cernua. The sequence goes on from CM042438.1 coordinate 15,826,202, forward strand.
CAGGTGTTCTGCAGAAGGCATTAAATCAACTTAAAAATAGTTAACTTAATACTTGGCTATTAGTTTATCTGAATATTTAGAATTCAAGTTATAAGCTCTGCATTTGTACACCTTTAAAGACTTAACACTTAGCACTTCCTCGTCTCTATATTACTTTCATGTCCTAACATGTAGCACATGGCACCAGCATAAGATAGAGAAGACAGCGTGAACACCAGAAATGCTTTTAAAAACTTTTAATTTACATGAAAACAATGTAACTGTGTACCATTTTTCAAATAAAATCAAAACTCAGTTCTTGCTTGTTAGTGTTATTGCAAAATAAAGCTGCACTTTGCAAGATATTTCAGCATCGTAGAGACCAAAAACAAGAAAATAATACCTGGTATCACAAACACAAACAAACTCCAACATGGGAAACTTTTAAGTAGACTGAAACATCCGGGAAAATACAAAAGATTTACAGATAAGGAAAGGTAAGACAGTCACAGAAAATATATCAATAGTTTTAAAGTAGCTAAAAGTAAATCAGTCAGGTCATTATGGAAACAAACAAGATATCTCTGTTTATAACTGATTTCAAGCTCTAGTAGCACAGAAAAACAAATATTTTTAAAAGTAGAGATCAATTATCTACATCCAGACCATATGACATTTCAAAGGCTCCTTTCAGTGTTTCATCACCATATTTCCCTGAGAGTCTTGAGTAAAGAGCATCTCGTCTTCCTCTTCCTGCTCCATCAGAGATTTGTAAGTGCTCTTTCTCACCGTCCCAGAGCTGATGTTACTCTGATCTTTGAGAGGACTCCTGGCTTGCAGACCTCTGTGTGCTATTACCCTGAAGCCCTCAGAGTCCTGGGTGAACAACATGGCCAGACTGTCCTCCTCAACCTCGCTGCACGAGAGCTGCGGTGCTAGTTTTCTTGGAGGAGAGCTGCTTGGTATTTTCCATTTGAACGGTGACTCAAGGCTCTCCTTTTTATCAGCTCTTTTCCAAAGCTGCTCTGGAATACATTTTCGAGGTGATGCAGTTTTTGGTTCTGTCCATTTATGATTTGAAAGAGGCTCAATATGAGTGAGAGGTGAGTGCTTTCTTGGGGACTTGGAAGACAAAAATCTGCTGTTTTCTTTCTCATCATCCATCTGAGAAGAATGCAAGTGGTTTTGAGTCGAGGTCCTCCCATCCACATCAATCTGGATACCAAAGGCTTCCTCGCTTTGTAGACTGTTAACGAAACTCTGCTTAGAGTCACTAAAGTTCTTTGCTGTGATGTTTTTCTGGTTAGTCGGGTAAGATTCACCTTCAGAATATTGGCTACAGGAAAGCAGTGGGTCCTGACTCCACGCCTGTGGAAGAGGTTGACTGTCACCTGGCAATGAGAAGGCTGCAGTGAGCCTCCTCTTACTCTGTGGTGGGTTTATCTCCTCAAACTGCTCTTCTTCATACTCATAGTACACGTTTTGAGAAGGTGTATAGCTTGCAGCCGGCTCCTGCCATTCTGCTGCTTCAGGCTCAGTCACATTTTCACTTTTCCACTCATGATCCACACAAGGCTCAGAGTTACAGAAGTCAAACATTTCAACATCTATTTCACGTCTTCGTTTTGTCCCCGATACTACAGGTGTGGGTGCAGTCAAGGCACGTGTGGACGAGGTAGATGGTGAAGAAGGCCGCACGGGATCCATGTTTGGTACTTCAGAAGTAGACATCTTATTGAGGACTTTAGGCAGAAGGTATAAACAAATGTTATGTTAACAAAAAAGAAATGGAATGTGTCAATTCAAGCAACTAAGTCAATGGTCTACTGCAGCTTTATCAGCTTCTGACTGATTTAGTTGAAGATGACAATACTCATGACAAAGAAATGTCATGACAACCTGATGACAGCAGAGTTTTTTGCAACATACCTCTGCGCTGAGGTGCGAAGAAGGTTGATATAGAGCTCTGTTTGGTCTTTGGCATCTCCATTTTGGTCTGAGTGAAGTTGAGAGCCACAGCCAAATTGTATGCTCCGCCTCCAGCGAAGGGATTCAGCAGTTTATAAATAGGACGTGCGAGTCGTTTCTGAAACATAAGATTAAAATGTGATCATACTAATATACTCACGTACAATAACCGTGCAAGAGGCTCCTGATAAGATGATATTACTTACTAATAATGATATACTGTAAGTGGTTTTGTGTGTTATTAGCATATGCTGTGAACTAAATTTAGTAATTCACTGCTGTTTTGAGAGGTAATGAAATAGCCATGCGGTCAGAATGTAAAGCTAGTGTCCACAATTACCTGTTTAGCTTTTCCTTTCAGTTGCACAGTGTCCAGCCAAACACCACATTCCTCTTGAGCAGAGGTCTGCTCTGCTGGTTTGGAGGTCTTCATGGTGGAGAGTGAAGGACAGACCTATACAATACATTCAGTACAAAATATCATGTGTGAGTGGTAGGATAATCTAGATATTCAACTGATACAATAGGAGCAATACTACAGTCCTGTAATGGTTGTGTTTAAAGACTTGTATGTCTTTACTGTTAAAGCTTTAATGAAGATTGAGAAAAACTGAGCCACCAGCAGCTAACGTTAATCTAGACTTACTGTAACGTTAACAGATTCAACAGTTGTAAAATGAATGAATGAATGTGTCCTACATCATCGTTTATTGTTTTAACTGATATGCAGCTTGCTATCAGTCCAATTTTCCGTTGACTTTTCTTAACATTAGCTAAATCACACCATCATTTTACCATCATTCTAAGTTACAAAACTGATGTTGACTATAGATATAAATATATATCTATAGATGTTGACTAACGCTAACGTTATACCAACGTCGCTAACAGCTAGGTGGCATTTAATAATCACAGCCTTACTTTTGGTTGTCCATATAACATAAATGATTATATCATATTTGAACTTACCTCATAAACTTGCACAGGTGTGTTTTCAACTTTCCTTTGCGCTTTCTTAAAATCAATTTACAACCTTTGGTACATAAATTCGTCCTCGTTACTGTTTGTTTGATTCTGGCGCCTCGACGATGGGCTGCCTCTGATGTTTGACTGAGTGAAAATTATTAGATGTGGTCAAGCCTAAAAATATCTTCTGTACAGCAACAGCTCCTTTAAAATGGATGATATGAATAGCCTCAATAAACAGTACATATGTTTGATGCACCAGTAATAATCTTAAAAAGTATTCATGTTTAGTGAGGCACAATGGACACCTAATATTTTGACGTCTGCGGGTCCTCGAAGGAAGGTGTGTTTACGTTGACGTCACAGCAGTTTGCCGAAAGGGTAAGTAAAGTGTCTTTTCATTTCGTTGATTAAACACTGATATTAAAAAAATGCTGCCGGATTCATAACTGTTACCACAATACTGGTCACTAATACAAACTTCAGTGTTCACAAACAACTACCTGTATGGCCCAGTTATAATAAATCATTAAGGAAGTGCTTACGAGCTAGCCTCGACAGCTAGCTAACTTCGGGCTCGCTATTTCGGCAAAACAAATATTGAAGGCTGATGATCGGCTTGCTTTAGCTAAAATGTTTTCCCTTTAGCTTATTCTCCGTGAATCAGCAAATACTTCGAGTAAAACAACGTTTTTAACTCAGCGCGGCAGCGTTGTAAGCTTTTGTATTGTTGTAGCCAACCTGTACTTATCGGACGTATGTTGTAAACAGCGAACACAGTGAGTCTGCCTTTTCATATGTCAACAATTCATATGGTGTTAATCAGCTCAATTGTGAACAACGAACGTCAGGGTGTCGCCCCTAAAGCTGGATTTAAAAGAAACTAAGGTTGAGAATTATTTCTGATATGTCCCTTTTTAAAAATTATTGAAACATAATTTGAACCTGACTGATGGCGACCTGTGTAACTTACTGTTGATCCAATTCATTTTATTAAGTCGCAGAGCTATAAATACCTCTTAACACTTGCCTGGGTTTCCCTCAAGAAAATGTTTAGCTGTGGTGACAGCCACCTAAATCCTGATCCATCTCTTATGGCCTAAACAATAGCCACCCTAAACAATAGCCACACTTATTATAATGTAGCACTTGCTGTGTAAAATTGCACATATCATATTCTTTCCTTAAGTTTTTTTTTTTACTTTGTAAAGTGTTAATGTTTGATAAACCTTGCCTGATATAATACATAACAATTTTGTTTCTAAATACTTTATTGTCTGTACTATATGTATGTACCAAAACACCAAATCAAATTCATTGTATGTGAAAACCTACATGGCAATAAACCTGATTCTGATACCAAAAAGTAATAGAATAAAAGTGATAATCCAGAAAATGTCTTCTATTCATTCTAAATACCCCTGAGCACTGTTTCTGTAGTTACACTACCCTGCAGTATAAAAAGACAAGTTTCCTTAATTTAACACACATTTAATATCAATAATACTTTGAGAGAAACTCACCTATAAGTCAGGACAGTCCCTACATGAAAACAAACTTGTATTCATTAACAGTGGGAACGTGTTTTGGCTGGTTGTTTTGGTCACAATTATTAGTTAGTTATTAGACACATTGTAACTTAAATCTTTTTCAGATCAAGTTCTGATACATCAGCATCATGTTCCATGGGATACCAGTTACAGGAGGTGTGGGAGGAGGTAAGGCATTCAAATCAATCTAATGTCTACAATGTTAGTTATTTAAATTGTTCAATCATCCTCCTTTCAACAGTAAATTACAATTAATGTCACTTAAAGCATGCTGTTATTTTTTCCCACAGCTCCTGCCAATAAGCCTGAGTTGTATGAGGTAAATGGAACTACTTTTTAATGCTTTAATTAAAGCTTGGCAAATAGTTATTTTAATGTACACCTTAAAAAAAAAAAAATGGAACTAAAATTATCTGATTATTTTCACTTTTTCAAATTGTTCACTGAACTGTTCCTGGAAGATAACCAAACTTACCATTTTCATGGATGCTACTTCTACAAGAAATGTTTCAATCAAACTGAACTAAAAAAAAAAGTGATTGTACTTGTTAGCATTTAGTGAAGGCCTTCACCACAATTCATGTCTTTTCAGGAGGTGAAATTATACAAGAATGCAAGAGAACGAGAGAAGTAAGTGTCGTATATATTACTAATTACTAGCCTATTATGAACACATAGTAACCCAGGTATTTATAAAATATATACTTTATTTAGTCAGGAAATCACATTGAGATCAAGAACTCATTTGCAAGTGAGACCTGAGTACAAAGTGAAATGAAAATTAAAAAAAAAAGATTTCAAAATCAAGAATAGGGCTAGTGTTGTAACACCTCATTTTGAACCCTGTTTCTGAAGGTATGATAATATGGCAGAGTTGTTCGCTGTCGTCAAGACCCTTCAGGCTCTGGAGAAGGCTTACATCAAAGACTGCGTCACACCTAACGAGTGAGTCTTCCTTAAGTTTCTATTTTGTGTTTAAAAGACTGAATATTCCACCTGTGACTTTGATTGTATGTTTTTATTAATGTGCAGGCGTTGTCTGTTTCAGGTACACTGCTTCCTGTTCCAGGCTGTTGGTTCAGTATAAGGCTGCTTTTAAACAGGTGCAAGCCTCTGACGTGGGCTCCATTGATGATTTCTGCAGAAAGTACAGAGTGAGTTCTCTTTTGGAGCACAGATGATTTTATGACTCGTTTGACTTTGTTTGTAAACATTTTTAAAAATGGGCCATGGAATTGTTCTATCAGTTTTTCTTTCTTTTTTTAGAGTTTTCTTTAGTAAGGATGTTACTCTTATCATTTTGTCTCCTAGCTCGACTGCCCACTAGCAATGGAAAGAATCAAGGAGGATCGACCAATCACCATCAAGGATGACAAGGGCAACCTGAACCGCTGCATTGCAGATATAGTTTCTGTACGTCCTCTCTCCTTTCTGTCATATTAAACAGTCAGCGCAAACGGGAAGCTTTTTTTTGGAAGGGTGCCAGATTAAAACTAAGCTGTCGTATTTAAAAAAAATAAATAAATAATGATTTAGTGGTTGAAGTGGTTTCAGGTAATTTGGCGCATCCTGTGGTTACTCATTGAATAATGTGAATGAGTGTTGCCAGCCATATCCACTGCCAACTTTGATCTCAACTCATAAAATCCGACAAACTAATACATCTGTGGACAGACGAGTGTGATTCTGGCAAAGAATGTGTGCCCTGTTTGTGTTGCCGCCAGTAAAAAAAAAGAAAGAAAAAACAGGTTGGTGATTGTGGAAGTTGGAAAGTATGTTGAGCATTGTCTCATTGTCACATTGTCTTTCAGCTCTTCATCACTGTGATGGACAAGCTGAGACTGGAGATCAGGGCCATGGATGAGGTAAATAAAATAAAAAAAAGTGTAAAACTTAAATAACAGGCAGACTAAAAACAACTAATTAACTGATTCTTTTCTATTGGTCCAGATCCAGCCAGACCTGAGGGAACTGATGGAAACAATAAACAGAATGAGCAACATGCCTCCAGACTCGGAGGCTAAGGACAAAGTCAGCCTCTGGTTAGTTCCTCTGGGCCCAGTTTACATTGTTTATGTTTAGCCTTGTGCCAGTTCAGTGCAGGATGCTTATTTTAGCCACAATGACACACGTACATGCTTGATGATTGTGTCCACAAGTTAAACTAATACTACGTTCACTGATGAATACTCATTCAATCCACGTATAATCACTATATTGTTTTTGTACCTCAGATAGATCCGAGATTGATTGTCGGCCGTTTTAAATTTCTCGACATTGTTTTCGATTATTTGCTCTTCTTATGCATGGGACATGGAGCAACATGTACTATTTATTATGTTAAAGCATCTTTGCAGTTGAGAAAAACTGAAGTCATGGCTCAGGGGGCTGCAAGTTGTCAAGTTGTATTATGAAAATCAATAAGTGGAATTTGACATTTCCTTGACTGCATGTATAAGTTTAACTACTTTTATAATCAAGTTTCTACACAGATCCACAGTAGTGCTAAACTTATGCCAATCTGTGATAAGTCTTAACAGCTTTGTCCTAACTCTCATCTACCTTTGATTTGTGTTCGTTCTCATCAGGTTGACCACCCTCAGCAGCATGTCAGCCTCAGATGAGTTGGATGATAATCAAGTGCGCCAGATGCTATTTGATCTGGAGTCAGCCTACAATGCATTCAACCGCTTCCTCCATTCCTCCTAAAGCATCTGTCCATCATTGATCCATCTGTCTGAAATTGTGACTCTATATCTATTAACATCTATTAAGTTAAAAAAAAAACACTCTACTTTCTCTTTCTGGCTATTAGTAGAGAGTGGATTTATATCTGTGCAGGTTTTCTGTCTCCTATCCTCCCTGTTATTCCCTGCTGTTTGCTTCCTATGTCCTTTATTTATGTCGTGTACTATTCAGACTTCACCGCCTTGCATACTACACTGTGTCTGGTACATCATGCTGCCTGCAGCCTTGCCCACCAGGCCCGACCCTGTGCTGCGATATGCTCCATTGGCCTCTTTTCTAGACAAACCTGTGCGATAAATCCTTTAACATGGCTTTTTATTCTGCCCTTGACAAAACAGTTTACTTCTAACTTTGTACTGTAATATCAAAAAGGTCTAATTTTATACTTAAGTTTTGCATAGCACCAACAAAGAAGCATGATACAATTGTATTTGGCAAAGTCTGCACATGAAGAAAAGGTTGCAACAGCCAAAGCCTTTGTATTAGAAAGATAAATATATATTTTTTTTCTTTTTGGTACCCTAATTCTAACCAATGCCTGCCACTTGGGGTCAGAGGAGCATTTTCTGTTCTGTATACCATTTAGTTTTTCTATCACATGTTTTTACTGCAGAAATCTGAAACAGTTTTTGTAGAAAAATAAAAGAAGCTGACAGACCATCAGTTATTGGAAAGTAAATGCAGCTGAAATAATTGTTTGGACTTTAAGATAAAAGAAAATGGACGTATTTAATGATTATATTGAAACTATGGTGGAAACTAAGGACTTGTCTGTGTGCATTTTCTAGCCCTTTTTTCTGTTAACATACCTAATCAATGTTTCCTTAATAAGTGAGGGTCACATGAAGTGGGTAAAAGTGAGTTGGACACATCCTATGCTTATTGTGCTTGCTAAATATGTTTCAACCCTCAAACACCATTAGGGGGAACATGTTTAATAAGATGTATCATTGTAAATAATAGTTTTGATTTTTAAACAAGAGCATGTAACACCTTTTTAGAAATAAAGATGAAAATCTACCTCTAACTTCATCTGTGTTGTGCGAATAAGATCGAATTTGTTTAGTGTTGTCTATGCAGTGTCCACAACTATTTCACTTGTGACATGTTTAGAAATATAATAAGGGTAGCAAGTGATTTAGAAGAAATTAAGAACTTTGCCTAAATTAAATAGTCTAAAGTAGAAAAGGTTCTCTGAATTAAATTAGTAAATATCTGGTCAAAGAATGAGTAAACAAGACTGAGAATCTGACTGAATGTTCAAATACCCAGCTCTAATACTATTATGTATTATTTTTGTACAGTGCCCAACTATAAGACGGGTCCACAAGACAATACACACTAGACCCATTTTAATTGCTTTAGTGGTGATTTCCTATCAAATGTTCTGCTGATAAGCACACTTCCTTAGAACGTAACGTCCCCAGTTTGCAATGCAGGGGTTTCTGTTACAAAGTTGTGGTCTCTAAGCCCAAGTTCAAATGACTATTTAGTCTTTGGTAAAAGCACATTTGCTGTATTGCTTATTGCTCTGGACGTAGCCTAATTGTAGACGATCGACCAAAAGATTTACTGTTTTAGTCTGCACGCCCATCAGTTTTATTTCCCCCAGGTTAGTCATTTACTTTTGCTGCTGTTTTCCTCTCTGAAGTTACATTTAATATTAATGGGGTAGCCAGTGTAGATCACAGAAACCTATAATTGACGCACCTTTTTGTTTTCTACTTGCTTGTGAGGACTGGTCCCAGTTTGCTGCAGAACTAAAACCAACCAACCAAACAGACTCTACGAGGAACTCCATTTATTGTAAATTAAAATTAAATTACGACTGTATGCTGTAGCAAGAAAGATAGAAAGATGTTTGTTTTAATTTTCCGTTGTGGTGTAGCAAGAAGTGTTTGTGCGGCAGCTGTTCATGGGCGGCTCCTTTAAGAACCGGGCAGCAGCGTGATGGTTACCAGGACGACAAATAACAAAACTCTACGGCTCATCTGTTTGCAGCAGCAGTGTGGGAGTATCCAAACTTGCAGTAAGAATTGACTTTCACCTTGAAAGATAACAACATATGCTGTACAGTGCATGTTAAACAGTGTGTTTTCAGTCACTAGCTAGATGAGATAACTAGAGTTTAAGACGAACCTGCTGCTTTTGGACCAACATTGATTGATTGAACAGTAGGCAACGCGCCGTATAAAGACAAGTAACGTTACAGAGGGTCGCATGTGGGTTGCCAGATAAGATACAAAACTACAGAAATTGTCGTTAGTTTCAAGCTGCAGCACTGACGGAACTGGCTCCACAAGTCAGTCCTTTCTACCAACCGTTTTAACACCTGTTTCCTGGACGTTCAGGACCATTGATCTCTTTCAGGAAGTATGGTGATGCTTTCTGCATGAGCAGAGGAACGGACTGTTGAAAGAAAATGAGCAAACATTATGAATCAACAAATGTGTCTGAGGTGGAGGACCACATTTCTCTGAAGTATGACATCAAGAAGAGACTTGGAAAAGGGGTGAGTGACTTTTTTTTGTCTCTACTGGATTTAATGGAAATGTATTTCCCCCAGGCTATACAATGAATAACACAACTCCTCATTGCGCCTTTGACATGAATCCCTTTCAATGCTGTTCTGGCAAACACCCCTCTTTACATCCGATTCCTCTGTAGCCTACCTGTATGTTTACCACATCTTTAAGCCCCCTCTGTACTTTAGCCTTAAGAAAAATTCCTGAAATGTTCCAGACTTAAGATCCTCAGTCAACACCAGTTTTGTAAGCAAGGGATTTATTTACTTTGGCAGGACAAACTCTTTATTTTCAGATCAGCTGATGTGTGAGGACACTTGTTCCCTTGAGAATCCAAATCCCTTTTTCCTCTCCACTAGGGTTGCCACTGGGCTAAAAACTGCCTGGTTTCTTTCCATAGACTGTCCACTGAGACTCCCAAATTGCTGCTCTGCTTGCAATGGCCAGGTGGTAACTGCCACATAGACACGTCATATTGGCTAACTAAACATGCCTGAGGGCAGATGTGACTCATGTTACACGGCCGGGGAACCTGTTTACAGTTGAGTGTTGGGATAATAGCATAATGTGCGGTGATGCTTCAGGGAGCCAAACAATAGTAAACAGCACTGTGCTAATTGGCTTTAGAGAGACAAGAGCTAAACAATTTTGAAATTTATGAAATTATAAACTGTTTTGTTTTGAAACCCAATTTCCCCTGTAAATGTGCATCACTATCTCTTCTTTTGGAGCCGAGGTTTGACAGATACAACAGTCCCCAGGGCTGTGTGAATCCGATCCACTGCCTCCAGTGACAGTGCTGCTCCTTGTGTCTCTACAATAGCAGTGTTCTCTAATGCCCTGCCTCACTGCTGCCTCTGTTATGCTTGACTTCCCCGCTTTCATCAGCACCCTGCCTCTCCCTTCACCACAGACACAGAGGTCACATGTCCTCACCTGTTCTTCTAGGAATATGGTGATCGGAAGTGCATGTTTATTTTTTTTTTAAATAAAAAGGTATTGTGGGTTTAAAAGGCACATACTCATACGTTTAGAACTAGGTGTCCTAAGATGTGACATTTTATATGCCAAGAAAAAAACAACCATGTCGAGAAACTCTTGGACAGTTCTGAATGAATTAAACAACTTAATATTATTGATCCAGTCTCTATTTTCTGTATGGAGCAGCTGCTTGGACTTGTGACCTCACTTTTTCTAAATTTCATGCTCCGGCCCTGACCACAGTGTTTCGCCCAATTAAGGTTTCTATATATCTTTTTACCTGGTTGACATCCTGTAGTTAAAACTATTCTAATGCTTGACAGAATGTAAGCCCCCTCCTGCATGGAGAAGAGGTGACCTGATACCAGTATGTTGTATCTCTCTCAGGCTTATGGCATTGTATGGAAAGCAGTTGACCGACAGACAGGTGAGGTTGTGGCTGTAAAGAAGATCTTTGACGCCTTCAGGAACAGGACAGATGCCCAGGTGTGTGCTTGATTTGGCAATGAAGTAAAGTCATTATTGAACCCTGTTAATGTTATTCATATCTTAATATCATATCTATGTAGCCTAATGGTTCCCAACCTTTTTTGGTATGTGACCCCTTAGAAATTAAGCAATGACAACTTGCAACCCATTGTCAATGGTTGCATACATCAACTGGTTCTGCCCAATTTAACCAAAAAGTGATTATTTAAATACAATTTCTGAAGAGGTCAAATTATCCAGCAATACACAAGACAAAAGGTAGCGATTATTGGAAGGTCTGTAAAATATATATATATTATATGCCATTTTGTGTGGCAGATTTGTTTTTCTTCTTTCATATTCTGATAATTGTCCCGCAGTGGTTTCCAAATTGGCTCATTCAGGGGCAGGGCTAGAAGGTGCGCACGGGGTGGCGCTGGCCCCCTCCCCTGAAATATGATTGGCCCCCTCTGGTGATGACCCCCCCCCCGCCCCCCAGTCCATTGGGCTAGAGTGCTGACAATTGTGATTTCCATTGGTTCAGAGTACTGTCCCTTAGCTGCCTGTTCTGCCAATGTTCCCAGCCCTTGTCACATGACCAATTAATGTTTCCATGATGACTGTCCAAAATTCAGATACTATGGAACCACCACTGAAATTGTTTTTTTTTAAAGTGGCAGACTTAGCCTATAGAAAATGTGTATTGTATTCGGATATACAATTTGTTTAAAATGAAAACAAAGGAAATTAGTAATGAAATTTTATTTAGCAGAATTATATTGTGTTGTTCTATCCTATCCAATATTACCTATATTTCTAAGCAGATTTTCTATGCTGTATACTAATACAGCTAGAATCGCCCATGGGCTCACTTGCCTGTTTCAAAAGAAAGATAAGTTTGACTAATGATTAAATGGAACAGGAGGCTTGTGTGTGTGCTGAGTTTATGGCCTGGCATGTTGTAGAGTTCATATCCTAACTGTAATTTTCTTCCTTTTGCAGCGGACATTCAGGGAAATCATGTTCCTCCAGGTAACAATTATAATTGTGTTTGAGCAAAAATAATGGTCATACTTTCATTCTTTTAAATTTAAGTCCCTAAGGTTAATAATTTCGGTCATTTCATAATTTATGTCTTTGTCCTGTATGTTTCTGAATAAATATACAAAATATTAGGCACACTTCATGATATACAGTGATTGTTGTGCATGAGGATACTGCACCTAACTAGTGAATGAGCTCCATCGCCAATTCTACAAAAAAGTGCCAACTCAATAACAGGAAAATTCTCTTTATGCTCCTTTTTTTGAACGCATTTACAGATAAATTGCTGTATTTTGAATGTCTGCTCCACTGATGCTGCTGCAGTAGTTGTGCTTTATCCTTCCTACTCTTGCACTGTTTATTTTTCCATTACTGTTTCGTCAAAGTGAATTGCTTTATAAGTAGAAACATGCTGGAAACAGATTTTTTCAGCTGTTTAGTTTCCTGTGTGAAACCCATTGAGCAATGACACTGCTGATGCAGCATGGTAAACATTCGCCAGTAGCAAACTTCAACTTTATTATTATTATTATTATACAGAAGGAGATTAACAAGGAACAGCAACAATGTACCTGTCTCACATTTGCTTTATATCAACACATTCCTGTTTGACTCTGTCTGCTGACCTACATACGTGCAACCTTCAGCTGTGCCTCTGCCCCCTAATCAGCTGTTGTCATCTTCCAGTGCTATTCCAGGTGTTGTGGTATCGGGGTTTACAGTGACCAACATGTAACCTGTGTTACATAACACTTTCCCTGTTGTGTACTTTACACAATACCTGCCCGTTGTTATAGGTTCAAACAGTAGCCAGGATTTTGTTTCTGTTTCTGTTACTAAAAATGTTCTTTCTGTGTGCAGGAGTTTGGAGATCATCCCAACATCGTCAAACTTCTAAATGTCGTCAGAGCTCAAAATGATAAAGACATTTACCTCATCTTTGAATACATGGGTGAGTGTTTGAAAGTTTTTGTCCACAAACACAGCTTCAAGTTAATAATCGTCAATCAGTTTTGATACATCAGGAAGTGTGTGTGTGTGTGTGTGTGTGTGTGTGTGTGTGTGTGTGTGTGTGTGTGTGTGTGTGTGTGTGTGTGTGTGTGTGTGTGTGTGTGTGTGTGTGTGTGTGTGTGTGTGTGTGTGTGTGTGTGTGTGAGAGATTGGCTTTCCCCTCTCTGCAGTCTAATCCATGACTGTACACCAGCATCCAGCACAAACCTCCACTGTTTCTCTCTGGCATTTCATTTTCGGCACTTGAAAATCATTGTGCATGTGATTATGGAGGAGCATGTTTTTAGCAACTCTATTCCAAAATCACATATAACTGACGACAATTTACAATTCTATTCTTTGGTAGATGTTAATGTTACAGTTGTATTATCATCCACTTTTGCTTTCTGCTTTGTACCAGATACAGACCTGCATGCAGTGATAAAGAAAGGTACCCTGCTGAAGGACATCCACAAACGTTATGTGATGCATCAGCTCTTCAAAGCTATCAAATACCTGCATTCAGGAAATGTTATCCACAGGGACCAAAAGGTACGCCAGGTGGAGAATATAAAGCATTAGTTGTGAATCCATTTATTAGTATCATAAGTGTGTATGTTTTGGAATCATAAAACATATCCAAGTAACAAAATGTGCTCTTATTTTGATTAAAAGAAATCCAACTCATATTGCTGCATATATTAATGATGTCCTTTATCTTTGTTTTGTGGTTGCTGGATTAAAACTTTCTGGATTAATCATAATCATTTCGGTCACTTAATGTTCTGAAAATAGCGAAAAATGCAAGTCACAAATTCCTAAAGCCCAAGTTGAGGTCTTCAAATTGCATGTTTTGTTCGACCAACAGTCCAAAATCAAATGGTATTTAGTCTACGTTGATATAAAACAGAAAAGCAGAAAGTCCTCACAATGAAGTAGCTGTAACCAATGAATGTTTGGCATTTTTGCTAAAAACAAAATGACTTTAAGGATGAATAGATTATCAAAGTAGTTGCAATTGATCAAATAACGGAATCATTGTTTGAGTCCTAATGTAAATCTTAGCCATTTTGTCCAAAATACAGTCTTCATGGAATCACTTTCAGTAACACAAGTCTGCAGGATTTCTCTCCTATTTGTCTGCTATTCCACCTTGGTTCATTTCTGTTCTCATACCTTGGTCGACGTGCTCGATTTGACCTCTCTGTAAATAAGTGAAAACCAACCTATTGTTGTCCCTGTGAAGAATGTTTCTCTTGTCTGTGTTTCCAACAGCCATCCAACGTGCTGCTGGACACCGACTGTGTAGTCAAGCTGTGTGATTTCGGCTTGGCCAGATCACTCACCCAGATCCAAGAGGACAGTGGGAATCCAGCACTGACGGAGTACGTGGCGACGCGGTGGTACCGAGCTCCTGAGATCCTGCTGGGATCCACGAGGTATCAGCTGTGATGAGCATCTGTTAGTCAGTATCTGTGCTACATCTTCTTCTTCTTGCGCTTGTTCTTCACAGCAGTTGATTTAAGAGTAATGAAGAAGGCAGCATTTGAAACACTTTAATTCAGAGAAGAGAATACTTCTTTGGAAACGTTAGTGTACCAGACTGTAAGAGGAATACATCTTGTCCAAAGGTACACTAAAGGCGTGGACATGTGGAGCCTTGGCTGTATCCTGGGAGAGATGCTGCTGGGAAAAGCCCTGTTCCCCGGGACATCCACCATAAACCAAATAGAAAAGATCATGAGTGCCATACCCCACCCCAGCCCAGAAGGTGATTAAAGAGCTCATACTTCGCTTTTAGTAATTGACAACCTTTGTCACTATGAATTAATTAAATGAATTTTAATTTTCAGATATTCTCTCAATCAAGTCTGAATACGGATCTTCTGTCATTCAGAGAATGTTACTAAAGTAAGAAAATCTTTTTTATTATTCATGTTATGCAAATGTATCAATGGAGAGGTTATTTATATGTACATGTAAATATAAATAAACTGCAATGCATCTGTTAAATTTCACTCAGTCAACTCACATGTATTACTTGGTTTATACGTGAACACAGAGTGTGCACAGTTGCTGATGATGCTAGGCTTCTTTCTGACCTTGTCGCTCCTGGGACAGAGCTAGTTTTGGGAGTGACGATAACACATTTCCTTCCTTCCACTGGGAAGACTGTTATCAGAACATGCAGGTGGAGGTGGGGCTGATTACCTGCTCAGAGAGCAGGAGCAGTGATTGTTGCGGAGATGCAATGATGCAGCAGTGACAAAGCAAAAATCATAAAGTAATTAATGACAGCTTCAAAAGGCCACTTTGTTAAAAAAAAAATGTGTGTTGGATATGCACACACAGATATACACACACACAAACAAACAAATACACACACATTCCACTGCCTTTCTTCTGCCTGCTGATTTTTTGTATTTAAAGGGAAACTCCACCTATTTTACTCACTAAAGTCTGTTTACAGGTCTTGGGGAGTACTACTACATATGTGAAAGAAGTTCTCCGAGCAAACTGTTAGTGGTCGGAGATTTAGTTGCATTGTGGGTAATGTAGGCGCCAGGTTTTGACAAGGAAGACAAATGCATGGAATTAAAAAATTTTAACTGTACAAAGTCTGACGATGTTACAGCAATGCAATGCTAAATCTCTGCAGGAGCCTTTAAAATCTCACCCTTCCTTCACCAGACCACAGGTGCCTTTGGAGGATCTTCTCCAGCTGTCTGTGCCTCCTGATGCTCTGGACCTGTTGAAAGGTTTGCTAGTTTTCAACCCAGACAAGCGGCTCAGTGCTGAGCAAGCCCTCCAACACCCATATGTAGCCAGGTATGAAGGATCAAGAATTCAGATTAGTTAAGATGAGTAGCTGTGGTTTCCCTCAAAGAGGTTGTCGAGATGTTTTTTTTTTTGTATTCTCTTCTCTTTTGTTTGCTTAGTTGAACAGTTAAAATTATTTCTTCTGAATGCTTTGCTGCCTGTGTTAGATTGAGTTTAGAGAGATTTTTTATTACTATTTTGTGCTATAATTTATTTAAACATTTCTGTCTCTTGAGGTTTCATAATCCAGCCAAGGAGCCAGCTCTTAACTATGACGTAGTGCTGCCAGTGGATGATGATGTACAATTATCTGTTGTTCAGTACCGCAACAAACTTTATGAGGTACAAAATGATTCATAAATGTTCAGAAGGCAACATTGATTTTAATCTTTACACAGCAGACCACATTACATACAAGTGTATTGCAAAAATAGTATTATATATATATATATAACCCTAATTGTCCTCTGTTTCTAACCTGCAGATGATGCTGGAGAGGAGAACTAATCAGGGGGTGCTAAGGCTGATCCATCCAAAGGATGGAGGCTGTGTCAGTAGCATTGAGAAGCGCCATGTGAAGGACAAAGTAGAGAAGGGCCCAGTGGCAGTGAATGGGTGTGGTGACCACGGAGGGAAAACGCAACGTGAAAAGACTAAAGAGACAAACGACGTTCCTTCCCATACAGGCGTCACCAAACCTGGGCCTGTGAATGTGTCAGCCCCACCTGCTGTGGAGAAGACGAGTCCATTATCTAGTCCCGGCTTGGGAAAACTCACATATAACCCCATCACACATGCCCCAAGTATGTCTGAATTAAATTTTTTCGACACAGGACTGGGTATCGAACCTTAGTACTTTTTTGGTACTGAAAACAATGTTGTGTTCAGATTTGTAATGTTGCATTTTAGTTAAGAACAGTTTTTGAATTATTGCCTGTGTTTAGACATTTAACATTTGAGAACCTTGACTTCTGGTCGAAAGTGATAGGTTTGGTGTAAAACATTTTTATAGTTCTTAAAATAAGGTATTTAAAAAGTATTTGTTTTAAGTCCCATGCCTTCACAGTGAAAGGTAGAAAACGCAAACTCTTTTCTTTATTCAGATGGTTTTGTTCGGAGTCCAGGTGGTCCTCCTAATTACTACTCGTCCACTGCAGCCAACAGGAAACTAGTGGGACAGACCAGTAATGGAGGTGCAACATCACCAACAGAGGGCACCAACACTGATGCAGTAAGAAACCGTCCTCCGTCTACTTCCTTTTTTTTAGTTTAGTTTTCTCTTGTTGTGATGTAATCTTGTTTCGTTTTTACATCTTTTTTTTTTTTTTTTTTGGCTTCTTGTATTCTCTCCTGCTCATGATCTCTCTGTGGCTCACCCTGCATGTTGCTCTCTCTCTTATCCCTACCCTCACTAGAACATGGACCAGATTCTCCGGCGTGGTCGCTCAGCCCCTGTGACCCATCACCGCTCCTTCTCCCTGACCCTTAACCAAACCCAGAACAACCCGTTGGTTCGCCAAGATGAGCCATCCCTGTCCTCTGGGCTACATGTCACATCTGCACGCCTGGTTAGTCCACCACACCTCAGGACATGTGAAATATGACTCATTGCCAGGATGCAATTTCAGCCTATTTACATGCTTGATGAAATATTGATTTAAACATAGAATCAGGGGTTCAAAATTAACTTTTTCGTCCACCAGCCAAATGGCTAGTGAATGTTAGCTAGTGAATGTTTAGATTACTATTGCTTTTTTGGGCTGGTGAGTGAGGCAAATCTACCAGCCACCTGCATATTGTACCAGCATTTGGCTGGTAGATGGTGCTAATTTTGAACCCTGCATAGAATGCATGAAAATATATGGATATGGTAAAGCTTGGTGGCTTTACTAAGAGATAGATAGAATGGCTGTCATAGCATGTCTAACTTTCTTTCTCTTTCCATGCAGAACCAGCGCTCCACCTCTCAGGTTCGTGAGGCTCTGCCACCGACACGGTTCAGCAAGAAAGTATTTCAGAGTAACTGTAATGTGGCTGCTGCAGGCGACCCTCGAGCCAAACTGGGCAGCTATTCCCAGGCCTATGGTACCATCAGCAAGACTGAACTGGACAATCTGCTTCGAAGCTGTCCTAACAACCAGTAACTGCTGTCATGGCACATGTTTCAACACTCAACAAGATTTGCCTTGCACAAGTATGTTAGGCACAAGGAAAACTGAAAGACAACTTGAAGAAAAAAAAAAAACCCTGAAGACTCTTACACCTCTTGTATACTATGTAAATTTTATCCACGGAGACATGTCTATCGCTGTCCGAGTCTATACAAATTCCAGTGACTTTATATTGCATTTATCAAATTGTACCAGCAATTCATGAACATATGTATATACTGTATGTGTAGTTGCTTCGAAAAGTTTTCACTCAACAGCATTTCTCACAAGGCTGGATTTCCAACCAGGCAAATCCCAGACATTCAGGGGCCCTGAAGGCCCATTTTAGGTGCAAATTTCTTTGGGAATATTCACCTTTTTAGCACATTATCATCTGAAATGTTGACTTGGCTACCTGTCTATCCATAGAGAGAGATCCACATGCTAAATATTCCTAAATACATTTGTTTTAAGTAAGTGTCACAAACAGTGAGCCCCTGCTGGGGCCCCACAAATACTTCTTGCCCCGGGGCACACTACATGGACAAACCAGCCATGATTTGTCATGTTGATCTATGTATCTAATGACCTATTGGCTTAATGGGTTATGTACATTAAACATTGGTTTCAGATAATATGCAATATATAATATGCAAATAGTTACAAGGAATTGTTTTACAATTGTGTACAGAAAGAAAAAGATAAGTGTTTTTTGATTCCAGTTTATAATGTTGGATGTTGACATGGATGACTGTAACAACAGGCTACCATGACGTTTAATAATAAACAGGTGGAAATACTCAGATCCTTGCTTTTTACCTAAAATATTGGATACTTTTACCTCTTTGGGCCTGGAACAGTTATTTGAATTAAATAAGATTATTAATCATTAGAAGTCAAGAGGGCAAATTGCTTTTTGATGAAACTGTCAGCAGCTCATCGGCCCCAAATAGACACTGCTTTTTGTTAGAGGTAACAAGCCCAAAAGGCTGGAAACCATTGGTCTATTTTTAAACAATGATTGTATTTTAAAGGCGTATGTGTTTTTTACATGTACATTTGAGTCTTAAGGTATTGTAACTACAGTTGTCAGATAAATGAAGAGGAGTACAAAGTACAACAGCGGTGGAAGAAGTACTCTCTTATCTCTTAAGGTAGGTGAAAGGTTCATAAATATTCTATTACAAGTAACAGTCCTGCAAAACTTTTACTTAACAAAAATATTAGAATCAAAATAAATGTAATTGGTAGGCTACCAAAAGTAAAAGTACTCATTATGCAGAAGAATGGCCAACCTCAATAATTATATATATATATATATATATACACACATTATATGATCAGATTATAATTATTGATGCATTTATGTATAATCACTTTAATGTTGCTGCTCTTAAAGGTGGGGATTTTAACAAATATATATGCCAGGTTGCCTAATCGATGATACTTTTCATTTCATTTTTATATTTTGTATTGCTAATCTAAATATGCAAATTAACTCCAGCTGTCGGATAAATGTGGTGGATTAAAAAGTACAGTATTTCCTATTTCCCATTCAACTGTAATGGAGTTGAAGTATAAAATAACATTAAATGGAAAATGTCCTCCATACAAAACCACTGCCTCAAACTGTTACGTAAGTTACAGTGACAGTGCTGTTATCACGCAGAACCCTCCATATCTATCCAGATCTTTCGATCGCAGTGTTTGTAAAGCCAGTAAACTGCACCACTTGTTTTCTCTCTCATATGACGCTAGCGAAAAATACTACATCAGTATCATAAAATAAATCTTATAATACAGCCATTGTCAGTTGGATAAATTGGTCATTTTGCGTAACATGGATGTACAAGAACACGCGGAGATTCCCACACGTCACGTGACGACGTACTGTGATGTCGTCAGCTGCTCGAGCCAGTTGGTCAGTCCAGACCGTTAGTATTAAACATCCATGGTCCAGACCAGGAGAAGGAGGGAGAGTTAACGTTAATGTTAATGTCGGCAGCTACTCTGAAATAAACACATTAAAGGTACGTGTGCCGTGTGTGTGTTGTAACGTTAGCGTTATTGTATGCTGGTTGTGCGGCTAGCGAGCACGGCTGTGTGGCTAGCAACTGTCACTGTCAACTGTCACAAGATAGAAAGAGGTGACTTATCAAAACAGGTATCAGCAGAACGGCACAGCTGACGTTAGATACAGTAACGTAAACGTAAAGTCACGAAGAAAATAAATGTGGCTTGGCAGTTTAGCGCTGTAAACGTGGTGGCTGAAGACATAGCTACAATATTCAACATGGCGAGCAGGGACAATGAATATCCACCGCCGAATCACTCACGGTTTATCAGTGTTTTTCTACAATGGCGGTGTTGCTAGCTTGGGGTTAGTATTTGTGAGTTCGATGTAACGAATAATCGCAGTGTCGCAGTGTTGATCTGCGCTGTGAGGCCCAGAGGGAGGTGCGACCGCTGCAGGTGCACCATGAAAACGAGGCTCGCTGTTTTCGATTCATAGGTTTCCAGTCACGCTTAACCTCTAAATGCATGTCGTATACTACTTTAATACTTTATTAAGTGTAGTCTCCCTAGTATTTCTGTGTTTTAAATTTAGTTTAAAGTCATTTTTCAAGCACAAATGCCAAACATGTAGTGGTTCTAGCTTCTTAAATGTGAGAATTTACTTCTGTTCTCACTTTTATTTCATTGTAAACCTAATTTTTTTTATGATAAGACGAATATCTTAACAATGTTGAGACATTCAATGTCACATGATGTCACATTGGCTTTTAGAAAATAGTGACAGACATGTTTTACTTTATTTGATTGCTCAATTAATCTAGAGAATTATGCAGATTAAGCGAAAGTAAAAGCAATTGTTCGTTGCAGCCCTCCCTATTCCTGAGCTTTTCTTTGATATCAATAATGTGATCAATTTTGATTACAACAATGTATGCTTCATAGTGTATTTAGCTAAACAAGAGGTGGTTTGTTTTATTAAAATGATTTGTAATGTAGATATATGGTCATGGCCTAGCAGGTCTTGGTCCTTTCACTTACCTAGAGTTAGGAGTGGTTTATGTAATTTTAAGTCATGCTATTGATATAGGGCTATTAATGTTATTCTATTAACTGATAAGTAAATTGGCAACTATTTTGATAATGCTGACTATTACTTAGTTCCAGCTTCTCAAATGGGAGGATTTGCTTCTATTCTCTAATGTATTATGTTACCTTAATATCACCTTGGGCTGTAATAGACAGTTCTTACAATCTACTGGCATTTTATTAGGCCTGCAGCTAATGATTAGTTTCCTTGTCGATTATTTTTTCGATTAATAGTTTAGTTGTTTGGTCAAAAATGTCAGAAAATTGTGAAATGTTGATCAGGTTCTTCCTAAGCCCAATATGACGTCCTTAAATGTCTTGTTTTGTCCACAACTCAAACATATTCAGCTTACTGTCAAAAAGTGAACAAACTACAAAATATTCACATTTAAGCAGCTGGAATCATAGAAATCTTTTTTTTTTTTTTTTTCATAAGAAAACGACTCAAACCGATTATCAAAATAGTTGGCGATTAATTTAATAGTTGACAACTAATCAATTGATTTTGCAGCTCTACATTTTATAGACCAAACTATTTACTGATTAATCAAGAAAAGTAATGTGCTGATTAATTGGTAATGGAAATGATCATACATTTTCAGCCCTAATATATTTTTGTTGACAGAAAGTCAATTGAGAAAACCCTTTCTGTTTCCTGGCTAAGCCAGTGATTAAATCCCTGCCAAATCAAGGTAGCTCAACTTGGGATAGATGCAATATTACAACAACAATATTAATGCACCTACAGCTGGGCAATATATCAATATTATATCGATATCGTGATATGAGACTAGATATTGCCTTAGATTTTGGATATCGTAATATTGTAATATGGCATACGTGTTGTCTTTTCCTGGTTGTAAAGGCTGCATTACAGTAGAGTGATGTACCTTTCTGAACTTACCAGACTGTTGTAACTGTTCTATTATTTGCCTTTTACCACTTAGTCATTATATCCACATTACTGATGATTATTTATCTAAAATCTCATTGTGTAAATATTTTGTGAAAGCACCAATAGTCAACACTACAATATCGTTGCGGTATCGATATCGAGGTATTTGGTGATATTTGATTTTCTCCATATCACCCAGCCCTAAATGCACCCATATCCTGATTCTATGAAAGCCTATGTGTTGTTGCTATGTGAGTGTATAAGCGTGTTTTGCTTACACTTCAGTTCTGTTTGGAAAGATTTTGAGTTCAGTGGGTTTTATATTGACCAGACAAGAGAAATAAAGCTAAACTATAAATTTGTTAACACCGCCTCCTCAATATGGCAACTGCTGATCACAAGAAATATATATATATATATATATTTTTGTTATTATAAAGAATAATTAAGATAGTAGTAGTATGTTGACATTCTTTGCCATACCTACCTAAAGTGCAGCCATCTGTCACAAGGCGAGGTGGCTGCAGGTTTGACATAGCCAGAGCTGCTGCTGACACGGCGCGTCACGATGACAATATCTTTCCAGACTGCTGCATCTGCTGGCAGATAGGCTGACAGCGACTTTATGGGGGATTTGTCAACAAGGTGGTCAAGTGGCCGTTTTATAACAGGACTCAAAATGTTATTATTGTGCTTTGAGGAGTCTGTTATTGGTGCATGTGTGTGAAACAATCCCGTGAAACTTTTTCCTCCCCATAGGTTGCAAAACCGTTACCACCGAATTAGTCAGTCATCATGTGACTGTGAAACAGCATTTTATTTTAGATAGCACTCAGTGAATGAAAGTCCTGTTGGTTTGTAGCTTTTAGAAAAGTATTGCATGTGCATGTACTTAATCATTAAAATTGGTGTTATTTTCATTTTATTTATCCTAAGTCATCCTCAATCAAAGATCACAACTTAGCCTATTACTTTAACTTTAACTTGTTGCGGCGCCACATGTTTTAACACGCTGACCTCTGTATAGGCCCCAGTGCTTTGTGCGTCTGTTCCTGTTTTGTCACTGTGTTTCCTGGTGGTGCTCAGGCATGCACATAGCATGTTGTTTATGGGCTTGTCAAGGTATTGTGCTAGCCTAATTGTGTTAACGTGGGTCTCTGGCTAGCCAACTGAACCCCCCCTCCCCCCCCCCCCCCTCCTAATCTAATTCCCCTCGCGATAGCTATCAGCTGAAGCCAGGGATAGTAGCACTGTCCTTATCCATTTAGTGTTGGGTTGTCTTTTCTAAGAGGATTTAAAATCTACCAAATAATGCTTGTGAAGCTGTACAAACAGTGCATTGAACTGACTAACCATTCTTAAAAAATTAAACCATGACTGTGTACGGTATTCACTTTCACCACAGACATGGAAGTGAAACTGTTGTGGTTGTTGAATTGATCTTGTGCACGTGTGAGATGAGTGGCTGGCAGAGAGAGGGCAACTAACTTTTAATGTCCTTTTCTGAAGAGGCTTAAAGGAGAATTCCGGCCAATTTTTATGTTAATCTTGATCGCTATAGATATGCGAGTACTTTCGATAGAAAAAAAACCCCGACCTGGATCAGTGATAGCAAACTGGAGTTGCTGCAGCTAACGCTATGAGCGCACACTGAGCTAAAACGGCAGTTGTCGGGGCAGATTTTAGAGTGCCTTTGTGCCTCTTAACAGACACAAAATGCAATTAATATGGCTGTGCAACATGAACAGGACCCTAACGTGACAACAAGATGCGTTTTCAACTCAGACAATGTTTAAATTCACCTACCCTGGTCCCTGTCTCGATCCTGCCGGTAACCTAATTACTTACCTAATTATGTTGGCCCACCTATCTACAGCTAGGGTAGACCGTGATAAGCCCTATTTCAACAAACGGTGGCGTATCCCTTTTTAAGTGATTACAGCTATGTGTCAGTGTCTTAAGTAGAGCATGTGAGCAGAGCAGGAAGCGGTGAGAATTTCCACTCCTTGCTCCGCTCACATGCTCACATGTCAAAATATCAGAGGAGAAGAATGTCTCTGTTGACCAAGCCATTGTGACTTCATGCATATTTCCGACATTTCTTTACTGCGTGGCGTGTAACTATGGAGGTAATCCATCCTACACAGATAAAAAGCTACAAACAGGCCAGTACAGATTAATTCAGTTCTAAAAAAATAAAAAAACAATTAAGTCACTTTTGTTAAACATGATTTACAAGATCATCTTAAGCTTTTGCTTCAATTTGAGAAAATGAATATAAATAAAGACTGGGGGATAATTCAATTATTGCTTATTGAATTTCTGCAAAATCATACTTTGATTATATTATCTCATCATGTTATCATTCCACAAATGTCCAAATTAGTCATTCACAACAAGCTGTAATTGTAGATTAACAAAGTTCAGGGTTTCCCCCCAGAAAAGTTAAGAAATAAAAAAATACAGAAAATACACTTGCCACCCGGTGGCAAGTCTATTTTATTTTTGGCCCGGGCCAGTCACAGACTGATGGCAGCGTTAAGGTAGAGCCCAATAGTTTCTGTGATAGCAGAATCATTGACGAAATCTGTCTGTATCGCTCTTATTTAGTTTTATGTGATAATAAACTGAATATATTTGAGATTTGGATCACCTCGAGCTTAAGGAAAATCGTGATAGGCATTTATCACCTTTTTTTTTTTTTTTACATTTTATAGACCTAAAGATGAATCAATTGATGGAGAAAAAAAAGACCTAGAGCAGTTTATTGCTTCTTCCTTCCGTATGATTATATTACATGTGATTTCCAGCGTATTGCCCAGCCCTAACATGGATGGCAAATTCATTCAAGACCTGAGATGCAAACTTAAATGCTTTGCATGGACATTGGACAGGGAGGAGATCACATGCTTTGACTGCGTGTGTCACGTGATTAGTTATATTAGGACTCTTAGGTTATTCAGTTACATCTCTGGGTTCACTCAGATGACAGATGTTCTGTCTGGTGTGACGCAAGCAAACACAACCGTTTGTAGTGTTTTTAATTATTGAGTAGAGTGTTCATCCATTCAGATTAAGAGAGTGATCGTATAAAATAAGACGATATTGACTGCAGTGCAAACATTTCACTGACAGATAAATGGATTTTTCCGAGTAATTCAATAAAAACTGCTGTATTCAGTGCACTATATGCCCCATTACACAACCATTGTTGTCCTGAAAGCCAGGGGGGATTTCGCTCCTCAGATAATGGTTGTAATCTGTTATGATCTAAATGGAGACTGTCAATATGAAGCTCAGCCAGCACTCGCCATGTTGTCTGCTCTGTCCTACTGCACTGTCTTAGTAATGGACAGACAGGGATCATGAGAACACACACTGGAGTCTGGATGCATTAGCCAAGGCGAAATAGAGCAGTGTTGCATAACACTTACAGCGTGGTCTGGAAAGAGGAAGGAGGAGGATAGAGGCAGTGTTAAAAACAGTAAGCATGGTTTTTAGCTTTCTAATCTGCCATTGAATGGATATTTTTGTACTTTAGTTTATATATTTATACATTTTTGGTGGTGGTTTGTGTGTGAAAGAAATGGCATGAGGACTAAGAGTATGTCGCTTGTGTTTGCATATTTATGCATTATGTACACAGCTGTACCGTGTACATACAGTAGCTGTACTTTAAACAGCACTGTATACCTGTGTACCACTGTAAAGTCTGTGTTGCAGACTCAAGCTTTTCCTTTAAAGTCAGCAATCAGGAGAATGGCTTTTTTGGCTCCTATCCCTCAGCAGAAGTTTTCCTGCAGGCTTTTTATATAAAACCTGCACAGCACGTTTGAAAGCACTAATCAACCTTGTAAACCGGACCTCACTTTCCGAGAGATATCTGTTTTCTAGTGTGCAGCTTTGTGTCATGCATGTAGATGCTTCATTAGCATTCTAGATTGCAATGTACATGGTGCAGAAACCTGTTGACCTGGGTTGTGCAGTGGCCTGGTGGGGGGTGGGACACTGCAGAAAATGGCCAATATGTCAGGCCTCTTCCTGAAGCAAAGCAGATTAATAATACATTTGGTTACCAAGGCACCACGTGCATCCATGGTAACATTGTCCGCGCTAGTCAAGTGTGAACAGTGTTTGCCGTCTCCTCAGTTTCTCTCGTACCATTCATCCCCGCTTGTTTTTCTCTGCTGGTTAAAGCCATAAAGCCGATGTGTGGGATTGGCAGTTTTATCTAGGTATGAATGTAGCGTGTGAATACTGGTGTACTTTTCCACTGACATCAGGTTCATTCACAGCAGCAAAAAGGATGCAGTAAACCTCTGGTTGAACCTTGTTATAAGGGAAAGTTTTAGAATGACATCATAATTTCAAAATGACTTCTTCCATGAAACTTTGGAGGGAGTTAAAAAAAAAAAAAAACACGGTTCAGGGGTTGGTTGAGTAATTTCTGCCACCACATTCCACCAACATCATCACCACCCCAACCTGGCTAGGTAACATTGACATTAGAGCTAAAAACTGTCAGAAAATAGTAAATCAAATATCCATTACCTTGGACTCTAAGAAACTGTAATGGATATTTGATTTACTATTTTCTGACAGTTTATAAACCAAATGATTGATGGAGAAAGTGTAAAAAAAAGAATCTGCAGATTAATTGACAATGAAAATAATCAGTAGTTTCAGCTCTAAGTGACATTAATTCAAGTCAAATTTGTAACTCTAATTATATACACCCAATATGAACCATTAGATAGCGTGGTCACCCAAATATAACTACATTGCCTGTCTAAGTGCACCTATTAAATCACACCGTCAATGCAAAGTACCACATTATTATTATTTTTTAAATTATCATTATGCAGTGCATTGCGCAGTCAGCTCTTTCTAGGAACTGCGGTTGCTTCCAGTGACACATTCGTGTTTTGCACTTTGTGCCTCTTTTAGTTTCAGATTGGACTTCCCTTTTGTGCCTGGATAGTCAGCCATAACAGTAAAGTACCGTCTTCTTCTCAGAGCAATGTGACGCAAGTGTCTCATCTGGTGTTTTTAGTGACTCTCTGACCTGCGGCCTATTTATTACATTAGATCACAGCCGCCCACTGCTTTTCACTGAACTCATGAATAACTCATCATTTCTTTTCTTCTGACCGTAAACCCAGGATGTTGCGAGACACGTATCTCCTGTTTCATTATCAACACTTCACAATAACATATCACATTACTGATAAATCAGCACATTAAAATCTCAGAATTAAACAACGATTTCAAATATTTCCAAGAGTGTGTACTGGACCACAGTGATCTAACAAAAACTCAAAAAAAACAAACAAACTAAAAAATAATCACTCTTTCATTGTATTCTTCTCTTCGATGCTCTGGTGGCAGATCTCCCCGATCCATTTCAAGGTCTTGATTACAGCCAGGTGCTCTTCAACCAAGGGCCTGTGGTGGCTGCTCTCTTTTTTTCTTCTTCTATTTTCAGCCCTTTTCCTCCTGATCCTCCACAGCCTAGCTCTCTCAGAGACCCTGTAAGCATGGACGTTTCAGCATTGTCTGTTATTTGTTCAGCTTCTTATCAATAAGACCTTGTAATGCCCAATCACATTTGATCTTTAGAAGAGTGATAGAGCATATTTTAGCAGAAAAAACATAATCCAAAAAAAATGAAGGTTAAACAGCATAAAATGATAATATATCTGGAATTTTAGTTTGTGAAAACAAAAAGGCAAAGTGTTGTAGCTCTCCGCAATGCCTCTGTCCTCTCTTCCTGCAGCATTGTTTGTTTGCCAGTCACATTTTTCAATCAGGGATATGCAGTGATTGTGTCTTTGCCAGTTTGGCCTAGATAGTGTACAATCATTTTATTTTTCTCTGCTTACTTCTGGGACTTTTGAGATGTAAGAAAAAGATGTTGAAATCGTGTGAATATTTTAACTGCGAACATTTAGGTTACAATCTTCTTACCTGTTTTAATGTATGTTTGTGCTGGATACAGATGTTTTTTTAGGCGAACTAATCCTGATTCTACGTCTCTTCTCATAGATTGTTCTAGCAGCAGAGTGAACCTTCCCCCACACCATGTCCCAGGAGAAGAGTGGATACCCTGTTATGGGTGAGAACAACCCACTTCATAACAACATTTATGGACCCCCTCAGCCAGGTTTCGGCATGCCCCCTCCCAACTACAGCCAAGCCCCAGGAGGACCGTACCCACCAGCAGCGGGCTATGGACAGCCGGGCTTCCCCCAGGCAGGCCCAGGTTTTGCCCCTGGTCCCTACCCTCAGATGCCCTACCCTCAGATGCCCTACCCACAGGGACCCTACCCACAGGGGCCTTATCAGCAAGGGGTCGCACAGCCAGGCTTTCCCAGTGACCCTTCAGGTGAGTGGTTAAACCAAAGATGTGATGTATTTATGAATAGACTTTTCCCTTTCTAGGCCACCTTATTCTTTGTTATTAGATACCTGAATGTATCACAGAGGCAATAAATCATGACAAAGCCTGTAACTCTACGAAAGTGAGTCATGGGTTTTGACTCTGCTTATGCTCCATCCACAAAAATGAGCTCAGCTAAAGTCATGTTCATTATTATTTTTTCCAAACTTTTCCTCTTTGCCCCATTAAGGTGTCTCACTTTTCCATGTAAATAGATTTACACACTAAACGCGCCTGTGAATACTAGAAGAGCTGTGTACATTATCCAGGTCAACAGGAAAACACATGGCTGGCTCCAGTTTAGATCAGACTCAACACAGATGACCGGGAAATCAATGAGAAGATCAATACTACAATCGCACACAGACGCCACACGCACACACATGTCCATTTGTTTAGCCTAGTTGTGCTAGTTTAAAAAAACAAAAACAAACTGTCGTCCTGTTATTATTGTTCACCAGAAACGGTCGGCAGTGCTGGTTACCATGGTGATGTGCCTCCATCTTACTACGACAATGAGGAGTTCACCAGCTCTGGCTTTGAGGACAAGAGCATCCGACAAGCCTTCATCAGAAAAGTAGGTCCTTTTTATGTGTCTGATAAAGAAGTAAATATGGCATTGAATACAACTTCACCTCTTCATTTCTTTTTCCCACCAGGTCTTCATGGTTCTCACAGTGCAGCTGATGATCACTTTCTCCTTCGTTGCAGTCTTCACATTTGTCGATGAGGCCAAGTTCTTTGTGCGACGTAATCCATGGACATACTATGTGTCCTATGCAGTCTTCTTTGTGTCTCTAATCGTCCTCAGCTGTTGTGGAGACTTCCGCCGCAAGCACCCCTGGAACTTGGTTGCACTGGTAAGAACTTGCCCTAATACGAAATCATTAAAAAGTATGGATTAGCCAATCTAAAATTCTGTTAAAATGATAAATAAGCCAATTCATGCACAGTGTGTGTACCATTTTAATGAACAACGATTACGACAGAAAATATGCAAAGCAAGCTGATAGTGAAAGCTGTAGGCGCTCATACATGATCTAACCTAAGGCAGGGGTGTAGTGGAGGTTGCACGTAAACGCTGTTTACCCACCTTTCAAATTCTGAAATAGAAACATACTTTAAACTGGGCTCCCTCTGTCAGTTCCTCCTGCAATTTCTAGGATTGCTGGTTTTGTTTTCCACTGGAACATTGTACCCCAATGTCTATTGTAGAGCTGCCACGGTTAGTCGATTTTGATCATTATAATAATCATTTGGAACGAGACGTTGCTGTTCTTAAAGCTAGCTCTGGTTCATGAAAGACCCTAGCAAAGCAACACAGTACAGAAAATAAGCACCGCAGAGCTGCAGATAGGTAAGACCTCCGTGTTTAACTATATATCTTAAAATGTTATACTTATGACTTAAAATGACAACAGAAATAAACAAGTTTGCCGATTTCACATACCGGTATCTCAGCAATTGAAATCAATGGGCAGTTTTCTACCTGGAAGGGATTTTTGTGTTAGCTGAATCGAGGTTATTCAGTCTATAGATTGATCTTGATTCAAGATACTTTTTTGAGACCGACTAATGGCCCATCTTTCCATCATCTCACCTGGATATCTAAACCATGTAAAGTGTGTCATAAGTGATGTTAATTTGATTGTGTGTTTTCTGTGTCTTTCAGTCCATCCTGACCCTGAGCCTCTCCTACATGGTGGGCATGATCGCCAGCTTCTATGACACAGAGACTGTCATCATGGCCGTGGGCATCACTGCAGTGGTCTGCTTCACTGTTGTGCTCTTCTCACTACAGGTTAGAAAACACACAAAAAAAGCTGCTTGAATAAATGTTTTGAAATGTCTACAGACAAACATAAATACACACAAATTTCTTCTGATTAGTTTTTCACAGTAAAGTGTGCATCATTAAACTGAAGGCACGAATGATTGTTCCAAGTGTTAGTTAAGCCCTCAGGCGTAACCAGGGAAACTGAGTTATTGGATTCCAATTGTAAAATGCATTTAAATATAAACGAATGGTTTAAAATTTGT
This sequence comes from Gymnocephalus cernua, assembly GCA_023631565.1. Lineage (NCBI taxonomy): Eukaryota > Metazoa > Chordata > Actinopteri > Perciformes > Percidae > Gymnocephalus > Gymnocephalus cernua. Next base: position 15,856,867 of record CM042438.1, read on the forward strand.
TATTTGGGTCGGCCTCTAGCTCACCCAGTAAGAGCGTTTGCCCCATGTCTGCTGAGTCCTTTGCAGTGGCGCGGGTTCAAATCCGACCTGCTGCCCTTTGCTGAGTGTCATCCCCTATCTCTTTCCTGTCTTGTCTATCCACTGTCACATGTAATAAAGGGAAAATAATCTGGATTTGTTTTTAATTTTCCAACATTTTTTCTTTCCTTCTTCACCACAGAGCAAGTATGACTTCACTTCCTGTCGGGGCGTGCTGTTTGTGTGCCTGATTGTGCTGTTCCTCTTCTCCATCCTCTGCATCGTCATCCGCCACAGGATCCTGCACATCGTCTATGCCTCACTGGGGGCCCTGCTCTTCACCTGCGTAAGTTTCACACTCTCATTGTGTCTGTGGCTGTTGCTTGTGTTCAGTTTTCTAGATTCTAGATTTTGTGCAACCGTAATGATCACTTGGATGTCATACTTGAGCAAGTGCAATATATTTCATGGAAGGTATACTTACACCATACAGATGGGTTTCCACCATTCAGTGAACTTTATTCTGCTCAATAAGGTATAATTACATCAGCAGAATGTTAAAGTGTAAAGCACATATTGGGTAGGAAAAGGATTTATGCTTAACAAGAGGAAAGTGGGATGCTAACTTTGTTATTAAAATTTGAATATATGACCATGCATCTTGAGAGCCAAACTCAACCAAAACAGCTGGTAAAACACTATAAACATTATTATAGAGCAGAGATCTTCAACAGGGGGCCCGTGACCCCTAGGGGTCCTCAGAGTCACTGCAGGGGGGCCGCCAAATTGTTGTTTAATACCCCCAAAATTAAAATATGTCTGAAAATATAGATTAACATGAATCCAACATATTATTAGCAAAGGTAAATCAGCCTATTTGTAAAAGAACCAACAGCAACCTCAACAACATTTATGATAGGCTTACTGGTGAGGTGGGCAACTTTAGATGAACAAAGAAGGAGAAGATGTCATAGAATGCATTTGATGAAGCCTAGCACGGCAAATGGCTCTATTGGCTTTTAGTGCCAAAACAGTATGGTCATAATGTATTGAGATGAGAGATGGTGTGTGACTGCATGATGGGAAATGTGGGCTGTCACTACACACATGCTAGCTAGGCTAGCGAGGCTGTGCATCCAGCAACAGTCAAGAGCATCCAGTAAGCACGCGTTCAGCTCAGCTGGTCAGTGACAGAAATAGGCTAAAACCTGGAACTATGGACTCCATTCTTTTTCTATAGAAAAGACCACCATTAGGAGCAATTTGTACGTTTATTTAGCCTAGGCTATATCTTCCCAGTACTGTGGGTGGGGGGGAATGGAGGCACTCTGACCTCTTCTTGCTGCTCCCAGCAGCAGGATCAGCCCCTTAGAGATAGCCGCGGCCCGCGACGCATGAGTTTTAAGGTTAATCACACGCCAAAATACTGCAAAGCTGTTTATAATATTGAGGAACAATTGTATTGCTCTGGTAAGTTTTGTCTTTCGTTCGCGAAGATCACACGATAAGCAGTTGAAAAGCAAAGCAATCTACCAGTCTACGCGTTAGTGATGCATTTAATAGAAAATATGCAATATATTAATGGCAACCAGATCAAAAAGTGACAAAGCAGCATTCCGAGTAAGTGATTAATAACTTAGACTCAGTCCTCAGTCCTGACAATTGGGCAACTATAATACGTATAGTTGCCGGTTTGCGGGTTGGGTTCGGGTGGTTGATTAACACATATTTTTGCAGGGTGGGCGTTGCGGATTGGCTCTCCTAATGGGTCGGGTGGGTGCTCTGACCTGCGTATCACAACTACACGTCTTTGAGCAAATTACATCTGTTTGTGTTCCAACACAAGTGGAGTCCGGTTCAACCCTGCTTTCTTTGTCTGAGCCGTCTGCATTAGCAAAATAATTTGCTAATAAACTTGCTATTATCTCTTAAAATGACTAATGCCAACCTTGTTTCTTGTCTGCAGTTTTTGGCTGTGGACACTCAGCTTCTCCTAGGCAACAAGAAGATGTCTCTGAGTCCAGAGGAGTACATTTTCGCTGCCCTCAACCTCTACACTGACATCATCAACATTTTCCTCTACATCCTGACTATTGTGGGACGCTCCCGGGAATGAGGCTGCACCTTAGAGAGAACAGGCGCGAGATAGAGAATGCCTCCTTTTAATTGTGAAATTTGGCTAACATGCTCTCTAACTCAAACTTTTTCTTCACTCAGGCAGTTGTGCTGTGGAGCAGATTCAGCCTGTCATAAAATCCAGCTGAGAGACACTATTTATTTTATTCAAATCTTGCCATTAATGACAGAAGTATACTTTCTCCTTCCTTTTTATTCAATTTTGATCACTCTGCATGCTGTTACTGCCATCTGCTTCTACTAACACATGGCTACATTACCTATCCCCCAACTACCAGTTTGGCTCTGCTCATACAGTGTAAAAGCTGTTATCCTGTGGATGCTAAAACAGAAAAATAGAGGGGAAGGTATCCGTAACGCCTAATGATGATGCAAACCAGCTTTGCCTGAAGAGAAGTTTGTGCTAGAAATACCCTCCTCCTTCAATCTGTCTGTTTTCCCAAACATATCTCTTCCTTTGAGTCCGCTGGTGTAAAGTAACTCTGCATGGCAACACAACTTAAGATGTGTTATGATTCTTTAGAGCTACCAGAGGAATACCTTTAGCTTGCTTGTCACAGCTGTAAATAGTTAAGTGTATTACTGTATATGATTCCAGTAACCCCAATCTCTGCCCCGAAAAGGCATGCTGGAGTGATTCGTATGGATGTTGCTTTTTGGGAAAAATTTGCTCGGATGTCAAGACTTCACTTACCCAGTACAGTAACTAAACTCTTTTAATGGCGAAAGATAAGATCAATGTTGGATGTATATGACTAACATGACCATGACTTAATATTCATAAACTATACTTACAGAAAATATTTTCAAAAGGAAGAAAATGTATGTTTTGAAATTATTTCTATGATTGCAAAGCTGAGATGCCCCCCTTACCTTTTTCCTTTTTGTCATTACTGTCCTCACTAATTCCCTCTCATCTGGTCATAAGCGTGAAGTGAAAATTAGTGCTGTATTTATTTTTTCTCATTTCAACCAATGTGAAAGGTTGAAGTATTGGAATTTCTGACCACTTCTATACCAAGCTGATCCAAGCTTTCGCTTCTGAATTTTAACACATGAAGATGTAGATGGACAACGGATTTATAACTCATCGATTGATTGAACTTAATGTAGATAACGGGTTGCTTTGAGGCTGCTTTAAGAAAGTGTTGAGGAAAACAAACGTGCACTGTTTGGAAATTTACAAATACTTTATTAGGTGATTGTGAAACCATCACATACTGGTTACACTCCTAAGCTAAAGGAATCAACATGCACTGGAAGCAAAAAAAATAATCCCTCGCACATAAACACACACAACTTGTGTATACTTGGTATATTTACCATTAATAGTTTTTATTCTGTACCTTATGTTGTGCTTTTTATTCCTGTTTTGGACAGTGTTGTTTGGCAGCCCTGTTAGACTTTTTCTTTAATTCTTGTGTTTGTATCTAACTAACTTGTACTGTACATAGGACTTCTTTAGTGGTTTGATGTGTATAGATAAAGAAATTGTGGGACTTTGTAGGTCTGTTTGCATTGTACAGTATATTTGTGTTAAATCAAAATGGAACCACATTCCTCTACACTGCTGTTCGCTTTTCATTAAAACTGGATACAATGTGAAGGTGTCGAACTTTGTTTTATTCATTTACACAATCCCTTTGAAGACATTTTTCTGATAAAACTAAATGCCATAGCTATACCTTGTAAGTTAATATATAAACATTGTTACCATTGCATAGGTTGTCATAAAGCTTATAGCATATAGAGCTGAGACTTTTTTTATATAATGGCCCACTCGGGGCATATGTTTACATTTCTAGCCAAAGTTGAGGAATCTTTATTTGAATTTTGTCATGTGCTCAAAATATAAGCTAATTCAGCATTATTATTTTTTAGTCTTTAATATTTAACAACGGTCTCAAAAATCAAGTATTGGTCAGGTTTAAGGCATATGAAGAGTGGATACATTGTTACAGGCCCAGATTTTGATTTAGAAGATTAAATGTCCTTGAAATGCAAATTAATTAATTGAAATTATTTCCATTCAGCAAAAATATTACTACACAAGTGTCATCTGTAAATGTGGACATTTGAAATATAAATCGTAGATAAGCTTTACCCTGTGTTAGCCGAGGGGAAGTTATTATTCGTTACCTTCGCCGTTTTGTGTTTGTTGTTTTATATCAGGATTACGGAAAAACTACTGGCCCGATTTTCATGAAACTGGTGGAAGGTGTGGAAGGGTGTAGCATGGGCCAAGGAAGAGCATAATACATCCATGATCACGCAAATTATTTTTCACTTTTGTTAACATTGCGAGATGGGCTTCTTTAACTGTCTATGGATGGGCCAGCGCATTTGTGCTACATTGAAGGGGTGTCGGAATAATCGTAAAAATTAGTTCCCCACTGGAAAAAGAAATGCAGGCGCACTGTGGCGCCAAACGGGTTCTGGTTCCGTCCTCGTGCACATACAGTAGGTGCACACGTCCCTTCAGCTTCAGATAAGGACCGTTAGGACTCTGGATAGTTGAAGAAAAAAAGACTCCTCTTTGGATAAACATGAGCGAATTATCAGGTTAGACGGTGTACATTTAAGTTGAACTAGCTATAGCTAGCTACGTAATTATAGTAGCAAAAGTATACTGATTTTAAAATGCCTACAACAGTTATTTTAGAAAACATTTAAGTTACTGCATAAATAGCTCTTCAGCTAGCTAGCTAACGTGCTGTAGGCAGTGGAACATGTTGGCAAGTCAATGTTAAGACAAAAGTGTTTCACTTATCTTTTTAACATTTCTTTTTATTTAACAGGATTCAACATTGAGGACTTGATTAATGTTACACCAATGAATGGAGGTAAACTTGCACAAATTACAAATTAAACCAAGCTTTAAAATCCCTAAACAAGGCTGATATATTTCCGTGCCCTGCTGTCAGGTGGAGGAATACAGCAGGAGCCCAAAGTTGAACAGTTGATGGGCAAATTAAGAAGGCTGCAACAAGGTAGTGTTTTATGGCGTTTTTGAATTTCTAGTAAATCAGATATTTTAAATTCTCATGTGCACATAATCAGGTACTTCAGAGGACAGTTAGTTGACATGGAGTGTATAGGCAGGCCAGGTCAGACCTAATAGCGACATCTTTCGGACAAATGGGATATGTTTCGTTTTCTATTTTAGAATTGACACACTTGCACTTCCTTTGTATATTGGATCTTTTCTTACTGTGACAAAAACAATGCGGAAAATGCTTCACGTTTTCAATCTACTGTAAAGCATTTCGGTCAAACACAAGGTACACCATAGATAGATATATCTATTGATATAAACCTTTTCTTTAACTGTATATGGTATAAACGGACGGCTGAGAAGTCACTGCCGCACACATCCGTCTTCGCGTTTAATTGTGCTTGTGTCGCGCATGCGTGGAGCTGTGGTACGAGTCTTTACTAAATCGACGGTTAGCGCATTATTTAGCTGTTGTAGAGATTAAACATTTGATCAGTATGAGTACTGTCATCATAATTATGTATTCGCTATTCTGTACAAGTCGGGCAGAAATTCAACTGGTGGTAACCTAGCGAAAGCAGCAGCATGTGGAGTTAACATCTTGACATGTTAGTTAGTCTTTGTGAAGCTACACTTCCACTTCCGATAAGTCGCGCAGTGTTTTTCTGTAATTACATCAAAGCCAGTTTAAAAAAGACACGTGCACCGCGTGTAGGTGTCCTATAGAGGTAAACTGATCATACAATGTGAAAACTCTTTAACAACGGAGGTCTGAGATTGATAGTAAGCTGTGGGAATTTGCACCAATGAGAAGGCTGGTTGTGCTGTCCATATGCTAATGAACACGCGTTTTCTTTTAGGTTTAACAGAAAGAATAGCATATAGAACAAACATCGTTACACATTAACATAGTAATGGTTCGAGTTTAAGAAAAACACATTAAACTGTATGTAACAAGTAAAAGTTGAACGTGACCACGGGAATTTAAAACCGTGAGTAAGACAGCTCTACGCACTGAACATAACCGTTCTTACGTCAATGGTCTGGTATCTTCAGTGAGGTACATCCTTACCTGTTACTCCTACCAAGGAGTATCAGAACATGATGAATGGAGACTCATGAGATATGATTAATATCTCCATCTTGTAGGGAACAGCAACACCCTATAAGACCCATTCTGACTTCTTTGTGAATATTATTATATGAACGTTTTATGCTGTCTTAATTGGACAGGTTAATATGTTACCCCTAAATCTAACTTTAGTCTAACACTAAGCAACAAATGTAATAGTTGTCATATTGCAGTTACGCTGTTTGTTTTATTCAAGGTAAACAAGCCCTGGAAGAAGAAATTGAGGAGTTCAAAGCTGTCAGTGACTCTTTGCTGAAAGAGCTGGACACTTGTAAGACACAAAATAATCTCTAATAATTGTATTTGATTCACATACAATACACTTATTGTACTTGCTGTATGTTGCTAAGATGTAGTCAGAGACCTACTAAAAGTATATAGAAACTGTATTTGCTATCCTTTAGACAACTATTGCAATGACTATATGCAACATGTTATGTACCATATATGTTTATTTTATCATAGTATACTATTACTAGGCATTGTTGTTTACAGTACAAACTGAAGCTTACCAACTGGAAGGAATCCATAAAGAAAAAGAAGGTACATACTCAAACAGCTGTACATGTGTAATTGATTATAGCTTAATAAGTATGAGGATTTTAAGCCATGCAGAGTTACAATTTTCGCTTGACTATGTCTGAAAACAAATATGTAATCTATTGTATATACACAGCCAATACATATGAATAATCTGATGAGCTATGTGATGTTTTTCTCCAGAGTTGTGCAGGAAGCTGCAGTTCCAGTGTGAGGAGTCTGAGCAGGACTCTTCCAGGTGAGTTCTGCACACTAACCAGATAAAGAATAATATTTAATGTGTGTTTTTCTGAAGTCTGAACATGACCCATCAAAATGTTTCTTTGTGTGATATGTAACACTAGATGGCAGCAACTTATCAGAATCCTGGATATTTTTTCTTTGAGAAATTTTCTGGTGTCAAATCTTTCCTGTATTTTTGGATCTACTATGACATGTTGGATTGGTTTTCTTCAGTCCATTTGTACTGAATATTTAGACATTTTGCCTAATTTCCTAATTATATATTGATATAAATTTATACTTGTAATAACTAACTAACTAATCAAATCCCCATATACAAGTATTTACCTGGCAAGCACACTTTCATGTATGTGGTCATAATAGACTGCATTTAAATACAGTGTAATTGATTGTACCATGCACAACATCATTGGGTAGTACATGGCTTTTGATCATGTGATAATGCTATACACACAGCAGGTTAACATTGTAATAGACTTCTTCTTAAGGGCACATTAGCTGTCGATGATTTACTATATATGTATATGGGATCAAATGTTGTCATGAGGAATATGTTTCAGTCTGTGATGTACAGTAATCACTGTAAGTCTAGGCTGAAATGATGGTACTGGTGGAAATCCTTTATATTTCAAGATGTTTTTATCTTGTATTGAGTGAGTTGTGTGTGTTGTGCAGGCAGTTAAAGCAGAACAAGAAAAGTGAGGAACTGCTGGAAGAGTACAGATGTGAAATCCAGGAATTCAAGCTTAAACACCGGAAGCAGCGGTACCTATTAACAGTGCAATGATATATTACTTTCTTTTTTTAACATAACAAACAACCTTGTAAATGTCAAAAAGAAATTAACTACAGTCAGCCCTGTTTTTGCAGGATGAAATTTGAAAACCAACTTCATCAGCTGATAGAGCAGCATAAGAATCTGCACTCTGTCTTTGTAAGTTTATCTATTTTATATCAAAATTAGTTTGACATCTATAATTCCTTCCCACATCTCTAAAACAGTAATGAAAATGTGACTCATTGTTGATATTGTTAATGATGTTGTCCTTGAAATTGTAACTTAGACTCCAGAAAGGCTCCCAGAAGAAATAGAGAGTGCTGGGAATACAAATAGTCAACTGTTATCAGCTGGTAAGTACCCTCTCATAATTTATGTCCATCCTTCTGCAAGCAATGGACCTTTTCACAGCAGACATTTTGACTTGTCGTAGTAGTTAAAGCACAGCTGAAATTGATAACCTTAACGATGGCTCCATTCTATCAAGTGTCCCAGTGAGAAATTTCAGTGAGTCAGCATGCACAGTACCAGGGCCTCTCCTAAGTGGAATGCAGCCATCATGAATGGTTTTGAATACACCTGTGCTTTTCCTACTATGACATGTCAACATGTCTGCCGTGAAAAAAGGTCTATTAAACATTTATTCTTGAACATGCATTATTATAGTGTTTTTTTTGATGTCCAACTCCTTTGATCTGGTCTTTTTCTGTGATTCTTACAGAACAAATGAAGTTGGCTCAGCTGCACCGCCTCGATGAGGAGCTAGAAGAGACGAAGAAACAGAAGCAGCCAGCGACAACAGCTACAGAGACTCAGGAGGAGTAAAACTGTTCATAGGTCATTTCAAAGAATCAGAGGTAACAGTCTCTTGTTTTATTTCCAGTTGGATGCACTTTGATCGCTTCTTGTCAAGTGAAAACCTTAAATCTCACAAATGGCAGCTTCTGGGTTTCATCAGTTCAAGTGTTGCAAGATCCTTACTAACCTGTACGGCAAAAAACTAAAACTTTAGTTGACCAAAAATAAAAATGTAAACAGAATTTTAGTCACAACTTCAACTACAATTTATACCAGTGACATCCAAGTAAAATGTTTGCCTACCAAACTCTGTTCATTCCTGTGTCCTTGGCTACTTTTCTGTAAGTACTTCATGCTTTTTACATTAACTGTTCTGTAAGGCATGCGTTTGTTTTGATGTATTTATGAAACCAGAAATATTTTACATTGTTACTGGTAAATAGTGTTTCAAGTGCCAGTAGTAGTATCCTGTATCTTACTTAAATATTGAAATATTGTGTATTGACATAATATAAAGGTGTTCATATATCTAAAAATAAATAAATTTTTTAACGATGTTGTGACATTGTTAAAAAACACACATGGGTCACGTAGGTTTATTTTATGAACCTTAAAGAGCCTATAAATATAAACAGTACAACCATTCACTACAATATACACACATACTGTATATATGTGCACACAGCCACATTCAATTTTAGTTTGAAAGAGATTTAATACAACAACTTTTTTTGCAGTATTTCAAATACAATGTAATACTATCTGAGGTTTTTTTTTTAAAAAGAAAAAAAAAGAACACGTTGACCCCTGTGCAAATCATTTCCCCCTAATTAATGCCAATTCAAGACCACATACTTGCATATTAATTACAAATAAACACAAGGCACTTTGATAGTACACTGAGGGTGATCACTATCTAATTTATTTAGATTATCAACAAGCCCTTTTTATATTAATATATATATATACAATAAAATCCCATATAGCAAACAGTGTAACCCCATATAGCAATCAATCCTCCAATCATTTGATCTACTGTAAAAAAGAAAAACACAATAAATTGTTTGATGCCCAGTCAAGCTCGCGGCCTGGGAACTGTACCATATAACTAAATCTTTGGTTTACTAGTGTTTACAGACCAACAAAGGAGTTAGCAGTCCTGCGTAGGGCGTAGGTCTCAGAAGTTAAGTCTTATGAAAGGAGGCATAGCCCTGCTCCAGTACTGCAAAATGTAGCTTCCCTTTTTTTACTCTTCCTTTCCTTTATGCAGTAGACTTATTTAGAAGTCAAAATACAGAGGAACAGGGGCACTTTTTTTTTTTACAGTGATTCAGGGCAACTTAAATGCTTTACATTTTTATTTACATTACACAAGACACACTACATTTTTTAACTCAACTCCTCTAACCATGACAATCTATAGTCCCATCTGAATGGTTATCTGACATCTTCAACCCTGTGTCCACACCTTAATAAAAAGGCACATAACACTCTTGAGAGGGTAAAGTTCACAATAGGCTCTACTATCTGTCGAAAATCTGCCTCTTTGCTTTCTGTTCTAGGTTAATAATAGTCCTTCTAACTTTGGTAAAACCCTTGATGGGCCATTGGCACACTGAATCCATAAGGACACTTTCTCCCATTCAGTTTAAAACAAGTCCCAGCTACACAGATACTTGCAGAATCACACAACACTTGTACACATGCAGTCATACACCGCCATGTTTTTTAACTGGCATGAATCTATTTTCCATTCCTCAGGTGCAATATGTACTGTCTTTCTCTTAACCTCTCTCTTACTCCCCCAGTCACGTTTCTACAAGTTCAGTTTTATGTAAATTGCCCTACCTTTTTTCGTGTTAGGTGAAACATTGGCCCATGCAGCCAGAATGCAAGTAGAGTCACTCTTTTTTCTCTCAGTCACCATATAAGGTCAAAGTAGTTCCAGGTCTTGGCACATAGGCACATTCCAAACCCAATGACTTCAGTTTATTTTCAGCATTTTTATATATATTGTCTCTTCAAGTTTTATTACTTTGTATGGAAATCCAGGAAAGGCTGGTGTTGAGCCACAGAGGTACTTTGAGAGTGTCGTTGGCACATATGGGCAATAGGTCTTTTTGATCATCTTGTATAAATAGTTCCCATATAAAAGGTGGCTCCTCCATCTTTCGTCACCCCAGGTTATTCCCCATCTGTTAACAGAACAACAGGGATAACAGTGAATGCAGTGAACAGTTCATGAACCTATTTCCGTCTCTCATTTACTGTCAATATTATGAGAGACAGTGCTAAGTATGTTCTGCTTTTCTTAAAGCCACTTACATTTAACCAGTATACCAATAAAGGTAGATCCAAATTCAGTAGTATTTAAAATGGAATATCAATCAATAACAATCATAATTGTACTAGACTTCTATTGTGTGTATATATAAAGCAAGGAACATTAGCTTGTCCACCAACATTTTTATAAATATATATATATATATATATATATATATATATATATATTTCAAAGACGTATTTCCATTTTCAAACTGACTGAATAAACTCTTAATTCAAAATTCAAACATTTCGTAATACCTAAACGTGAGTTTAAACGTATCTGATCATTTTTATGGCTCAGAAAGTTCCAAAGAGATTGTCCTTTCATATTTAAGTCTCTAATTGTACTGTACTACTACAAGTGTACTGTATACTGCTGCGTCTGATTGACTCAAACAATACAGGATTTATATTTTAAACAGCTGGCTTTTTTGTAATGTAATTTAATCTAAACCCCCGATTCCCCTAATACGTCTACTACTTAAGTTGTTTACACACCTAACGCCACTAATGCATTTGTTCATATCTCTTTCCCATCCACGCTGCAAGTATCATCCTTGCAGTGATAGACTACCTCAAAGCGGCTGTAGACCTTCTTTTCCTTCCTCATACTCTCTATCCTCTTCAGCAATCCCTCCCGCTCTTGGACGTTGCCTGAGGGACGCTGAAATCGATTTTTCTTGATGGAGTTCTGTCCCTCCAGACCCTTCTCCCCACCGTCACTTTCTTTGTCCCCTCCTGTTTCTTCTCGCTCCAGTCGGTTTTTCTGGCTGTTGGCCGAGATCTGCTCTAGAATGACTTTGGTGTCATCTCGTAGGTTGCTACTGAACAGAACAGAGCTGCCCGGGGCCTGGTATCGAGATGGGCCTGATATTCCGGTTGATGTTTTGTGATTGGCTGTAGTTTGGTCGGCAGTGGTAGATTCTTTCTCTCTAGCTGATGAACTCAGCTTTTTGTTTATATCTTCAGTGATCTCTCTGACCGTGCTCATGCCCCTATCGTCTCCTGACGATTTCTTCTCTTTATCCTTGGGCCCCAGTAATCCCTTTAGCCTCTGCGTCTGCTTCTTCAAGAAGTCGAGTGTCTTCCCCTCACCCTTTCCCTCACCAAGTGTGTTAATGGATGTATTAGATCCCATAACTTTTTGCAATCCTTCCCTGGAGTCATCACGTGGCAGAGTTGAAGAACTTTGAGAGCGACTCTTTTTCAGTTCACTCTTCTCTGCATCAGTAGCGTCTGTGGTCAGAATCTCTTCATCACAGGAGATCCGTCGAGGATTCAGTCCTTTGAACTTCAACGGATCCCTCCTGAAGATCTTAGGTGAAGGAAGGGGCTTTAGAGACTTGAATATATCCTTCTTTTGACCATCTGATGCATTTTCGTCTTTTTGAGGTGGAGTTGTCTCTGAAGGCTTCAGGTAGTTTGCAGAAGGCTTTAGTATGGGTGGTTTTGAGGAACTTAATGAAGATCTGCGAGTGAGCTCTGCCAATTTTGCAGATATGTCTGTCTTCTTTGGTTCAGGTTCTGCTGCACTAACAGTTGGGATGTTTGGAGTCATTGCAGGTTTTAGGGGAGGTTTATCGGAAAGGTCTGGCTTTTTTTCAGCAGGCTCTGGGGCTTTGAGCGATGACTCCGTTTCCATTTTTGAGGCTTTTCTTTTGGCCGCCAGGTCTTGGAAATACTGCAGTCTACTGGCTGGGTCATTCATGTTTGTAGATGATGATGTTGTAACATCAGATTTCTCAAAAGTTGGTGTCATCTTTACCTCTTTGTTGGTTTTCTGAGGTTCCTCTCTTGCTTTAATCTCATCTTTTAATCGAATCTCCCTTTCCTCTTGCTGTCGCTCTTTCTCCTTCTCCCTTTCTTTCTCCTTATCTCTTTCCTCAGCCTTCTTTCTCCACTCAAAAGGCTCACGAGACAATGACCTCCTCTTCTCTAGGATCTGGGCTACAATTGAGGAAGTGCGCACTGAGTTTAACTCCTCGTCTTCCTCTGTGGCTGGTTTTAGGCCCAGGCTACCACTGTGCATCTCTGCCTTGGACGATGTGAATATAAGCGAGGAACGCAGACGAGAGTTACGTTGGAGGAGTGGATTAACCCGCGTACGGAATGATTCATGTTTGGACAGGAAGAGATCTGGAGTCTCTTTCACCTCCACATCCACCTCCCTTGCTGCACCCCTCTCTGGCTCTCTCTCCCATTCCTTCTCAACCTCCCTCCCTCTTTTCTCTAGTACAAATGGCTTCAAGTCACTGACTGACGGTAGCAGATCCTTGGTTGGTTTTGGGGCAGAGTCTTGACTGTGGCTCTCAGGTAAGATGGGCTTTCCAAACCGTGGTCTCAAGATATCTGGTCTGGGTTTGGGGGGAACGTTCGGTGGCTCCTTTATTCCAAAGCGGGGAGCTGAGTTTTCAGTGCCAGTTGGCTGCTGAGATGGCAGAGGATCTTCAAATGCATCAGGCCCCAAAGGTTGAGTCACACTTTCTTCTCCACTGTCCTCATAAGTGCTAAGATAGGAATGGATTCTCCAACTCCTCATGCCTTGCTTAGCATCTGCATCTTCATCATGCTCTTGATCAGGTTGTTTGGCAAACGGTTTCTTCTCTGGTGGGTGAGGCTGTGTGGGTGAGCTCTGGCAGGCATATGCCTGACCTATGGTTGGCCTCCTATTGGTGGAATCTCCTCCATACCTTCCAGCTAATGGAGGTGCCTGGCACCCCTCAGGTCCTCTCAAGTCCTCAGATGAAAAGTAGTCTCGGTTATAGTTTCCAGGTGGAGGCTCCCGATCTGAGCGAAAGCTTGAATTTGAATACTGGTCAATGGAGAGTTGTGGAGGACGACCTTGAAGTCTGTCGTGGTGTCCCTTGCCAGAACCTGGCCCAGGCCCTTCATTGTAGTAATGGCTAGTTTGGGTCTGCTCCCTGTGAAGAGAATAATTTGAAGGTTCTTAGTATTTGATTATAAATGCACAGTATTGTTATGTGTAAATACATATACTGTACTCACATAAGGTGGTTCCAAACAGTTGTAGATATTAAAGGGTTAACTACCTGTGAAAGTCTGTCTCGTCCAAATTATTCATGACTCTGTGCTTCATGAATTGCCTCGAAGCTGAGTAGTTTTCCTGGGTTCCTTCTGCATAGCTGTGCCTCTTGTAGCCACTGGTACTTATCTCCATCTGCCTGGAAACTATGGACCTTCCCTGCTCCAGGAACGACTGCTGCAGACGAAACTGTTGCTGGGAATACTTTCCTATTGTAATTCCTGCCCCAGGTTCAATGGTGTGACGAAACGGATCGTTCCTCCGGAAAGGAAGTGCAAGGTTACGATCAGAGTCTCCATAGGGGAAGGCAGAGGGAATCTCAGGCTGCCTTCGGTAACCTGTGGGGTTACGCAAAGACTGGGTCCTCTTTAAACCGAACTGGCTGCCTAAGTAACTGCTGGTGTCAGAGAGAGCAAGTGCTCCATCATATGGGTCAATAACTAAAGGCTCGGACTGAGCAAAGAGAATGCGAAACTCTTCATCAAAGGTGGCAACCAGCTCCCCGAGGAAGAGGTGGGCGATGCAGCGGTGGATCTTCTCATAGGACCACATGAAACTGTAAGAAAATAAGAAACAATGGTAGAGGCAATTAAAGTACTTGCATTTACAGAATGAATGAGTCTTATGAATTTAATGAAAACAATTAAATCGCTCACCTGTAGTTGCCACTGAGTACAGCTTTGCAGTCAGCCAGTAGGAAACGATCTTTCACCTGCCCCTTAAATGATTTCCCTGTACGGGAATAATAGGTTATTCCTGCCACAGTCCTGACACGCAACATCTGTAAAACCAAATTTCAATCATGTTATGGACACACTTAGTGGAAACAATGTGTTATAAATACGTAAACAACACAATAAATGCCAAAGGATAGACGACAGTGAGTCTTTTTGAGAAAATGTAATGAAAAGGCAATCTCACAGGATGTTGGTCCAAGTTGACTTTGCAGTTGCAGACCATAGAGACAAAGTGATGGACTTCCTGCTCATCCAGTAGAATATAAACAGGAACGTGCCGTGCTGCTGCTTCCAAGAGGTCCGCAAAAAGGTCAACATCTGTAAACTTGTCCATCACCACAGCAATAACCTGAAGCAGAACAGCAAACACAAGAAAACTAGTCAAGGTTTAGTCAGTGTCATATGGTCTTTATTAGTTTTATAATTATTTTAACTGAATAGGTAATATAAAATTGCAAAACATGAACATTTACATCATTTGAAAGAACTTTGGCCTTGGCTGTTTATCAGCAATGGAAGATAAAACCTTGGACATTATGCTCTCAACCATATAACTGAAACAAAATGGGCATTTAACTACACTTAGTGTATCAGCAATACAGTGCACGTTAATCTACTGAATTTACACAAACATGGTTATAGAAAAATGAATGACTCCTGTCTCAGAACCTGTCTTCTATATGCATGTTGAAACACTGGTATGCCGGAACACAGGAGAGTCATACTTGTAATGCTGTTACAGTAAAAGAGACAAACATGCACTCTATACACAAAGACATAAATGAAGGACAGACAATGACACGGCCCACATCAACAGGTTTGACTGCCTGTGACATCTGGCATTTCATTTTGTGTTAATTATATTTTGAATTTAGCTAAAGGCCTGCCAGTAAGAAATTCATATGCAAGGGAGTGGTGGCAAAGTTGGCAGTGGCAGATAAAAAGTAAGATTAAACTAACAATGAGATAGCATAACCAACCAATACACTAGTCACTGGCAGCCGTTTATCTCAACTTTTAGTTTGAAAAGATAAAGTTTGATTTGTACAGTACATACTGATAAGACGGAAGAAATGGTGTGTTAATTTATTACATCATAGGTTTCCCACCCATCCACTTTTAGATTAGCTATGAAAAAGAATGGTATGTGCGTAGAAACAAAAGCATTGGTAGCATTTTTGTTGTAGTACGCGCACTATAATAGGTTGGAATTTATGTACGCAGAATGCTTTGAACTTATCCTCAGATACCTTTTTTTTTTTTTTTTTTTTTCAGAATTACCTGCTGAAAGCGAAACGGATATGTAGGTTTAAGTTTCCCATCTCTGCCTTTTACTTACCTGGCGTGCATTCTTAATGAGTCTCCTGGCCTGCTGCTTGATGCTTGGCATGTCTGGGTCGGAGGGGTTGACTAGAGTGGTGACCTCTGTGGGCCCCATGAAGCTTTGCTGTGGCAGCGGCCAGCCCAGGTCCAGCCCCGGGGCAGCCAGGTCGGACTGCATCGGCCAGTAGGTGTCGGAGGAGCCATCAGCATCCTGACCTCCCTCATGGTATGTCAGCTCTGGGATGCTGGAGGTCTGGTTGGGCGTCTGGATTGTTGACTTAATGAAGTCAATTTCCGACTGTGCCAGGAAACCGACCACGTCCGCGGACTGGAGGAACTCATGGTAACCCTGTTGTGACAGGAGACGCGCTCAAATTCATGACATCATTAAACCAATGTATCTGTCTTTTTGAAGTATTTTAAATAAATATTCATTACATACACACATAAAAACACACAAGTAGAAAAATGTAGTGTTACCTGTATATCATTTTCTATCAGAGCATCAATAGCTAGGCGGTACTCCTCACGGTAATGTGGGGGCAGGTAGTTTGGGTCGAGGGGGTTCTCGCCAATCGAAGAACTCTGTGATCGATGTGCCATGGTTGGAGAGAGGAGTGGGGGTCAAAGGGCAGGGCCTGGGTGAGGAGAGATAAGGGGGGAGGAATTTAAACCTGTGCAGAAAGAAAGAAAAGCTCAAAACATTTAAAAATGTAATGCACAATGCTCTTATCAACTTATTAATATTTGTATTTGTTCAGGTGTCTGCACAGTTTGTTTGAGTGTTTTAGAGAATTACAAGTTTCTCAGAGCAAACAATGACATATTTCCATGTGTTTAATCACATTGCTTTTGTAGTTGCAACTAGCTAACGCACCACTCTTCCATCAGTGATATACAATACTCATAATTCAACTAAATATTCCTCAGGGTGGTGAGAGGAAGAATGCTTTATGTCAGGATACACAAGTAGACAGATTACCTATAACCCCTTACACAAAGAGTCTATTGTTGCTGAGTCAAACGCCTGTGCAGTAAGTTTAACGAGTATGCACACCTTAACCGGCGCACAATACCACATGCTTATACTCCGGCAGGCGTTAACAGTTGTGATAGATCTCCACAGAAAAAAAAATATATGCCAGCCAAGGGCCACGTTTCTAAGTTTGCATGCTAAATGAATGCAGTCAGTGCGGGTTATTCTATGAATCACTAACAAATAAGTTGAGGTTGATGGTTTGTTTTTATTATTGCCATTAATATTATATTTATTATACATATATTATACAAATCCAAAGTAAATGTGGCACACTAAACTTAAAATAACTGTTGACAACGTATGTCATAATATTTGACTGGATGGACAATAATAAAGAACAATACAAAGACATCGTTTGCAACTTCTTTAGACAAAATACTTAACCCCAACGCATCATCATTTTCTGTCTTCTGTTCACCATAAACTCAATTTTATAGTTAGACTCTGTGATTGAAAGATAACAACTTCTTATTTATGGCATCACACACTGCTTAACTGCCCTTTTTTGTAACGGTAAGAGTTGTATTCAGCAACTACATATCCTGCTTGTGATAGCACCGAGGATGAACTGAAATTCAATCTGGCTTCTGAGGAAAATTACATAAAGGTAAGAACAATGGGAGTTAGTGAAAGAAGGGAGTGAAGTGAGAGAAAGGGAGGTGAGAGGGAGAGGTGGGAAAGGCATTTAGAGGTGTACAGACAGGTTCTCTCATATCTCTGCTCAGTAAATCTTCATGCTGGTGCGTCATGCTTCAAGTTGCTACTCAGACCTCATCCTGAAAAATCTGGGTCAGTCATAACACACACACGATGTAGGAGAGCATGAGTATTCTATTAGCTGTGCCATGACTTGAACTGCCTTAAACTTAATTGGAAGTAGTGAAAGGAACATTGTAAATATCAATTTGTGAATGTGCAATAACTGATTGTTTAAATGAGAGTGGGTGGAGAGAGTTTAGGATTCACTTTGCAGATCCACAGACCTTAAAGGAACACGCTGACTTATTGGGACATTAGCTTGTTCACCGTAACCCCGACAGTTGGACAAGCCGATACATACCCTTCTCATCTCCGTGCGTGTCGTAACTCTGACGGCTCCACCGTTAGCTTAGCCTAGCACATATCCTGGAGGTAACCGGCTCCAACTAGCTCCAAGTAAGTGACAAAATAACTGCAACATGTTCCTATTTACATGTTGTGATTTGTATAGTCACAGCGTGTACAAATAACAACGTCACTTGAGACACAGCCATCTTCTAACTATATAAACTGGGAACTATATTCTCAGAAAGGGAAGCAGTGCTACTTGGGCGGAGTGATACGCTGCAGCTCTGAGCAGAGCTGCAAGCATATCACTCCGCCCAAGTAGCGCTCAGCAGAGCTGCTAGCATATCACTCCGCCCAAGTAGCGCTCAGCAGAGCTGCAAGCGTATTACTCCACCCAAGTAGCACTGCTTCCCTTTCTGAGAATATAGTTCCCAGTTTATATACAGTTAGAAGATGGCTGTGTCTCAAGTGACGTTGTTATAGGTATGTAAATAGGAACATGTTGCCGTTATTTTGTCACTTACTCGGAGCAGCAGGCTAGTTGGAGCCGGTTACCTCCAGGATCTGTGCTAGGCTAAGCTAGATAGATAGACGGAAGGCATAGACAACTTAGTTGGACAAACAGAAACTGTACAACAAGGGAGGATATAATAATTAGAGCTGCAGCGAACGCTTTTTTTCATTATCAATTAAGTAATCAATTTATTATTTGGCCATCCAATAGTTTGTCTGCCCACACTTTAAAACCTAAAAATGTTCAGTTTACGATCACATAAGAAAAAGAGAAGCTGTAACAAGGCAATGTCTGGTGGTTTTGCTACAAAAAATAGTTGGTTAACAAATAAAAATGCTGATTAATTTCCAAATAATTAACTACTACTTTCAGCTCTAATAACAATAGCTGGTTCGATCCACTTTCTTTAGTGTACGTTTTGCCATCATTATTTGTAATCTGTTAATCTGCTTTCAAAAGATGACGTAGAGGGGCGACCTCTAGCTCACCCAGTAAGAGTGGTCGCCCCGTGTTGGCTGAGTCCTGCAGCGACGCAGGTTTGAATCCTTTGCTGCGTGTCTTCCCTCATCTCTCTCTCCCCCTTTCATGTCTATCCACTGTCCAATAAAGGGAAAAGCCCCCAAAAAATCTTTAAAAAAAAAATTAGGTAGACTATCACTGACAAGGCTGGATTCCATCCCACAACAAAGTCCTGTGTTATTATGCACCATCAGCTGAGCCAGCCAGGACACCCCCTCGTTGATATTTAATGTGGTGCTGACAGCTGCACACTGGACGGGTCATCTTATGGGGGAGATCTGGGTTAACAAACAATTCCAGTAGCCAAAGTAAGCTGGTGAAACTGTTTAATATCAGGAATATACACGTGTTCCTTCTGCACATTGCGGCTGTGGTTGAAACAGGAAGTATTTTTGACTGCGGATATATCACCATGGAAACGTACAGTCTTAGGAACTATGGTTGATTTGATTGACACCTGGGGTCGGAGTGGGAGGGTGAGCAGGCGTTTTGTAAGGTTGTACACACACTTGAGATTGGGGGTGATAGCAGAGGGTCCCAAGTCCTAACCTGCAATCACTTGGAGACACTGGTTTACTCAGAGGCCTGGTGAGTCACCGGGTAGCCCAGCCTGGCCTTGCCGGGGGATAACTTGCAACATAAACGTCTGTGGTGATTCATTCGCTGGCAAAATGGCTGACATCCTGATTCCTTACTCAGTTTGAGCCATAGAAATTGGGCCTTTGCGGTGTGCTGTTCCCATTTTAAAGTTCCATAGTGGGCAGGGAGTCGTGTTAGACGCACACGTTGCTTGCATGGAATTATTTTACTCCTGCCAAGTTTCTAGAATGGGAAAAATCACAACTACTTTGATGCATTTTGTTTTGTTCTTTATTTTTTAAAGAAATCTAGCCGGCTGAGGCTTGATCTGTATACAAGTGAATTGTGCTGAGGCAGCAGTTATGTGCATACCTGAGGACTTGTGATAACAGCCATGAACTGAGAGATGCGCACCTGCCTGTGCTCGTCATAATGTTTAAACCTCAGAAAAGTCATCTACCATGTGTGGCAACACAACAGCCACAACAACAAAAAAACACAGCAAGTGCTTTTCAAATTATGAAATAGTTAGTAATTCTGTCATTGCCTTTAAGTTAGAAAAATAAAGAGTGGTGCAACTAACGTTAATTTTCATTATCGATTAACTCCACTGTAGAGGAACACAGCGAACCAATGCAAATGGACCCTGAGGTGAATATGAGCTATCAAACAATTTTTTTTATTTGTCACATTTATGTTATCCCATCATCAGCTCAGCTAAGTGGGTGACTCAAGAGCGCATTAGCACTAAACAGAGCCCTGGGGTTTCTCATTCACCCTCCTGACATCTGGGTCACTGCAGAATGAAGCAACAGAATAACACAATGTATGATGTGTGGCACCTCAGCTGGCAGACTGCTAGGATATTCAAACAAATATTACTGCTTTGTTTGTTGTTATAGCAACTTCAGTAAGCATTAAACAGTAGATAGTGACATGATGATAGGGATCTTACTTTCTCTGTTCTCCTCCCTTAGTTATAACCCTTTCTGTTACCCACACAAGGACCAGCCAGCCCTAAATGCACCATTAACAAAGCCAGTTTGAAACACTAAACCACCACAGTGTAGGCAGGCAGCAATCGACTGCGGCTCCTCAAGGCTGATAAACCCAATGTTCTGATGTGCCCAATGTTTGCTCACTAAGCACGTGAATGGCTCATTCTCAGCATTCCTGCCATCAGAAGAGTGAGAGAAATAATAAGCGAAGAGCTGAGAGAAGAATTTTTTTTATATGTCTCAACATGTGAACCAGAGAAACAAGCCCGAGGAGACACAAACTATCAAGTACAAACTCCAAAAACTATTTTCAGTTTTCTGTCTTGTCTCCCACACACACGCATCTGAACACTCCTCACTAAACAAGCACTATGATTGATCTGGCATAGCTCTTCGTTCGATTCATTTGGTGCAATAATTCGGTGTGAATGCAGTTAGAAAAGAATACCTGAAAACAGGTTTGGAGGGATGCGCCACTCACTCCTGATGCTCCTGTCAGGACCTTTCAATGCCACTTTCGGCAGATTAACACACAAACACAGATAAGAGCAAACACAGAGCACAACTTGTCCCTCTGTATAACATCACACCTCTGTGACTGTTGAATAACAAAAGACAGCTCAAGGTCAGAATAATGTATACTTAATGTGCAGCATCCTCCCTTATTCTAGCTGGGTTTTTCATAGCAGCGCTGCTAGAAAAACAGGTCCACTGAGGTCCTTGTCATCAGTTCCAACTGCATTAAGATGTCTGCGGTTATCTTGAGTGGAAAACCCAACAATAAAAGCATAAAAATTCTTCTACTTTGCTTCTTCACTCTCCCAGAAGCATGATATTGCTCATACATGAATTACTACCACAAACAATGATCCCTTGTAACACACACAATGCAAACAAAGCTATGAATGGGATGCAGCCCTGGCCATATGGCTAGTGTGACAAGATGAAATCTATAATAAGAAGCACACATGCAGAGACGTGCCACAAAAAAAGCTTGCACTACAAACTTTTACCCTCAAATTACAAACACATGGTGGATTATTCCTATCCAGTGAGTCACTTTGACTGAATCAAGGCAAAGCCTGTCGAGGTAAAGATTGAATGAAAACTTGGCTTGTTTTGGGTCATTGCTGCAAACAAAATCTATCTCTGTGTGTGTGATGAATATACAATGAGAGTCTATAGATCAAAGTATGTAGGAGACGACATGTGCAGGGTGTCTTTCTTGCTCAACACACAAGGCTCCATGATTAGAGGACAATAACCGTGTATTATCTCACCAATTATCTTTAACTTAGAGGCATGTTTGGGCGGCCTCTAGCTCACCCAGTAAGAGCGTTCGCCCAATGTAGGCTAAGTCCTACAGTGGTGCGGGTTTGAATCCGACCTGCTGCCCTTTGCTGCGTGCCATCCCCCATCTCTCTCCCCCTTTCCTGTCTATCCACTGTCACTATTCAATAAAGGGAAAAGCCCCCCAATAATCTTTAAATTAGAGGCATGTCAGCCTTATGACATGTCCTGCAATCCATACAGGGCATTGTACAACCAATGCATTAAACATGCTTGTTAAAGTGTCTCTGCCTTTTCAGGCGTTATTTATTACCCCTAGTTCCCTACAATGCAGTGCAGACAAAGATCTACACAGTAAAAACAGTTTAAAAAAAAAAGTAGCTGTTTTCCCTCTAAGGACAGGAGAAAGAGCAGCTCAGTTTGTCAGTGCCAGCCTTCTGTGTGCTTAGACAATAACAATACTGTTCAGGTTTTGCAATGCACAGCTGTTGCTACCTGGATGACTTAATCCTCTATACACTTCTGGCTGCTGGTGAGGAAAGTAACCAGCATTTCACTTTTTCATTCCACCCAGATGAGGTAATGAATAGAATAGAATAGACACAACTAGGAGTTAGGAGATATTAAACCAGGATAGGACACAACAGAATAGAATAGAAAATAAGGACAGAGGATAATAAAACAGGACAGAACATAATAGAATAAAGCAATATACAACAAGAATAAAAGTATAAAGAATAAGTATAAAGTATGAATTAGAATAAAACACAGTAAATAATAGTGTACTAGGATAGGCTACATTTACAGTAGAACTAAAAGATAATAAAACAGGACAGAACACAATAGACTAGAATAGACCCTCTGTACATATGGTTATTTTGTACTTGCAACCCTTTATTTCCAGTCCGTACCTCCTAACTTTGCGGCAGAACTTGTCTCCTTTCTTCGTACCGACGGGTAGACTATCTCTCTCCCCGGTGAAACCGCCGATGTGCATGCGTTCCCTTCCCGTCGGCGCGTCACATTCCTCAGATCGGGCAACAGCTCCACCCAAACTCCCTTTGTGCACCCTCCACTGCCGACCTGCGAAGAAAGGAGACGCGAGGCCACACGGACTCCTGGCCCGGGCTGAGTGCTTCACTCGGCGGGGTGTGATCCTCCAGAGCCACCGCCACTATACGGCACAGAGCAGCGCGGTGAATGAGGAAGGAGCGGGACAACTCCTGCTAGGCAGGGCTTTCCCACCGGTGTGACTCCTCCCAAACCCGTTGATCACCGAGAACAGAAGATCATTGGAAGTTCACTCCTAGTGGCATATTTCAAAAGTGTTGGCCTTCATGTCTGTTAATTGGTGTTTTATCTAGCCCCAAAACTCTTTAAAGGAATATTTCACCGCTGGAAAGCTGAATATATCTTTAAATTGGGTCACTTATGTAGTAGAAATGTGAAATGTTTTTTGAAATTGGTGCCTTCTAGACCAAGAAAAGCCAGAAAATGTGTTTTTGGCTCATATGGATGAAAGACACCAAATCCCAGAATGCACCTGCTTCGCCACTCACAAACCACTACCGTTTACAGACAGACAAGACAGTGAGGCATTTAACTCAACTCAAGTATGTTTTATTGTCATTTCAACCATATACACAAAACAACATTTCATCGTGGCCCAAGTGGTGTTACACATTTAAAATTATAAAAACGGCATTATATAAAAACGACATACGAAACAGGCTACATTTAGTGCACACACATTATAAGCTCCGTAAAGTTCAGCTAACGCATACTAGCATTAGCGCTTGGTGGGCTGTAAACACCGAGTATAAACACAGCCGTGAATTAGCGTGGAATGTAGAATGGTTGCCATTTAACAGTCACAAACTCCACCAGCAGTTAGCAGTTAGTTGGATACAAATCACCACATTTCTGCACCAGTCCATGTTAACACAGCCCACCTCCACAAGTCTTTTACCCGGCAACAGAGCATCTCTAGCTCAGAGGGCTAGCAGGCCTGGTAGCTGGACAGTCCAGTACACTGTTGTTCAGCCATGTTTCCACAAAAACAAAAACACAGCAGTCTCTGACCTCAAGTTGGGAGTTTCGTTGAAGTTGGATGTCGTCCAGTTTGTTGTCTAATGAGCGGACACTTGTAAGCAGGATTGATGGGAGAGGTGGCCAGCTAGCGTTAGCTTTCCACCTAGCCGATGAGGATGTCCCCTACCCGGCTAGCGGCATTGAGCAACACTGCTGGTTGAGGTGCTGGTCTCCGTGCTGGTCTCCGTGCAGGCGAAGCTCACGTAGTGTGCCAGGTGTTCCGGTGGTACACATGTGCAGTAGTTTGAATGCACGTAATTGTTGTAAAAGTTTACTGCTGAAAAGAGAGAGACTTAGCGAAGATTCAAGATGGCTGACTCGTTTTGAATCAGGCTTTTCCGAATGGAGTAGTGGGAATGGCAGTCCAACCCCCTATGGGCGGGTTGAAAACACGCGGAAGTAGCTGACTGTAGTCCACAGACTCTGGGCAAAAATCTTCCGATGACCCAAAAATCGTCGTTTTACGTCATTGGAAGATTTTTTACCAGACCCACAATACAGAGATCTCTCATCTCAGGGGGAGGTACGCACGGTCATTCAAAAATACTACCGTGAATCTACTGATACAAAGGTTAATGCTAAATCAGTGAAGTATCCCTTTAAATGTGCCAATTTAGGCCAACAGCCAACCCATTGTTCCAATAAATCATCCTTCTAGCATTCACTCTTTAGGCCCCATCCACACGAAGACGTATTTTGATGCAAACGCACATCTTTTGCATCGTTTGGGCCGATTGTCCACACGAATCCTGTAAACGCACTGCTCGTAAACACACTTTTTTGAAACCTGGTCCCAGGGTGAATAAAAAAAACCCGGCTCACGTTTGGCTTCGTGTGTACGGTGAAACCGCATAAGTGCGTATCGATGATGTCATCCCTACACACCTCGGCCTCACAGCTCCGCCTTCAACCCAGCTGACGGCTCTAACAGGGACGCAATGCTGTTTAAAAAGTGGAAGTAGAGAACTTATCAACTAGCTAGCTAATCTGTCTGCTCATCAACTCCTTGAACGGATTATAGTAACTTTTAGCACGGCTTATTGTAGAAAGGCTACCGCAAGAAAAATGTGTAGCTAGATTATCAAAAAGACATCGGATCATTCATGTTTGTTTGACTGCCGATGTTAGCTAGCAGAGCTAACGTTAGCGCGCTAGCTAACTAGCTAGCTAGCGCGCTAACATTAGCTCTGCTAACGTTAGCTCTGCTACCTAGCGCGCTGCAATCATGTCCGATAGCAGACAGAATTGCAAAATAGAAAGCAAACCAGCAGCACATTATACAATGTCTTTATATTATGAGCAGTGGTGAAAGTTATTAAAGTCTAGTCCATGGCTGTATTAATGGTGAGTTCTTTTTGCCTCGCAACTCGTATTTTATGAGGTCAAAGTCGTAAACACGCCCCCTGACCTCGTATTTACGAGTTCGGAACTCGTACATCCACCGAGGTACCCGAGCTGAAAATCCAACATGGCTGCCCCCTGTATGGACAGTTGTGAAAGCTGTAGTAACATAGTTATAAGCACTTCTGTGTTATTTGTGTCACACTAAATCAGTCGTAGACGCAGCGCTGTCTTCTATCTGTGTTGTCACGCGGTTTGTATGCACAAAAAAACGCCGTATACATTGTTTAAACTGCCGTTGCTAACAATGGCTAACCTGGCTAGAGCTAATGAAAACAATGAAAATCCAACTTTCAAAAAGAACGCATTCAACTTGTGTGTGACGTCATTCCCAGTTGCGACCTCCGACTTCCGAGGCAAAAAGAACGCACCATAAGAGAACTATGGTATGTTATGAAAATGACTGAAGGCTGCTCTTCTTTTTTGTTCCGTTAATTTCTGTAGCAATAACAGCGCCGCCTACAGGCCTGGCATATGAAGTACCGTGTTGAGTTATTTACATATGGATTCATGTTTACGTGAATTTTCTTGAACCGAATCCAGGGAAGACGGATGCGTTTTCATCTTAACGTCTTCGTCTGGATGGGGCCTTAGACTGTCTTGTCTTTACACCGTTTTGCACTGGTTTTGTTTTATCTTGACACCTTATCTCGTGTTTTTTGCACTTTAAATTGCTGCCTTGTTGCTACTTGCTTACTGATGTCATCCCTACTGTGTACTGGATGGGTTGACGCTAAAGTTATCTGGAAGATTGGAAGTGTCAGGCAGCAGTTTAAAGCTGCACTATTTCATTTCTTCCTCATACAAATGAAAGGTTGAATTCAGTCAATAAAACGCACAATTTCTCAATTAAATACACTCAGCAGTTCTGCTGCTACAGCCTACTTAGTATGACTCTTCTCGCATTTGAGCCTTTAGCATTATCCCGAAATAATTTGCCCCTTTTTAGCAAAAGTTATAGGCTCACTTTGGTTTCTTTGGAGACTATGTTCCCCACTGAAACATTATGTAAATGAGTCACCTGCTGTTTTTCTCCATGGCAAAACACTGACTCAGCAGGCTCCAGCTGCTCACCTTTCTATATGAATCTTCTGCTGCAGGCTTCACTGCTCAGTTTCTTTATGGGCTGGATTTGGGAAGCTTGTTTTTCTAAAGGCCATGAAGTGATAGTGCAGGTCATACCACACGGGCAGACACTATATGTTCTTGATATGAACCATCATTTGTAGATACTGGAGTTAGCAGATTGTTCTCACACTTTTGGCCAATAGGCCAATTTTCTGCTCGGGCGAGTTAATTCCAACATTTATTTACAGCAGCAACCATGACATTAAAACAAGGCATAATACAGGCAAAAGTATACATGCTGTGTGTGTGTGTGTGTGTGTGTGTGTGTGTGTGTGTGTGTGTGTGTGTGTGTGTGTGTGTGTGTGTGTGTGCGCGCCTGAAACATGTCTATCAGATAGAACACACCTTGTTTCATGGCCCTCTGATAGCAACACACACATACACATGAATGTGATTGTGTGTTCAGTCCTACTCCTAAGGGTGTGCCTCCTGTTTGAATGCACCGATGTCCTTGTAAGCTCCTGCTGTACACTCAAACTGCAGGAGCCATGTTTCTGGGCTCTCACATGGCCTGGTTACTCTTTTAATTCATGCAAATGTGCAACTCTCAGCTTGACAGAGACATAAAATGAGAGTTGAGTGTTTGCATACGGCTGTGTGAGTATGACAAGTAGACTATGACTGTGTGAAATGATATCCCATGAAAGAAGTATGAGTGCCGAGAGAGAGAGAGAGACAGAGAGAGAGAGAGAGAGAGAGAGTCTGCTTACATGAACAAGCTCTGATAACAAACACTAGCAGGTATACAGACGCTGAAACCCAGGGTGCGGCCGCTCGAAGGAATTTGCTCTAGGCATCTTACCACACCCAATGTCCCCCCCCCCTCTCTGTCTTCCTTCCTCTCGCTCTGCTCTCTCTCCCTGTCCTCCTCCTTCTCTGAGTCACCTGGCAGCCATTGAACAGGTGTACAGGTTCAGGCAGAGTCTAGGCAGCAGCTAAATCCTGGCCTGCATCTCAACACGCCTGGCAGAGGAGTCTGCATTATCTGGGACGATTTGAATTCAAACAAGCTTTATTGACATGGCTGTGAGAGTTCAGTGTTGACAATATAGTTATGTATTATGCATTACTAAAGTGTCGGGCTACCACAAGCCTCCAAAACAGCTTCAGTATCAAAATCACCAATAACTTAACAGGAAGTTACTTCAGTACTTTAGAAAGTTAATACTCTGTGAGTCTGCTCTTATCTAATCTCTCTATTCTTTCTCTGTCTAAAACCTGCATCTCTGTGGCCCTGTGCGCTTTCCCAGCATGCTTTTTTTACGCTGTAATGTCACACCTGAGTATAAGGTGACTCTCTGGAGCCTGGGGCTCTGAGGTCATCTTTACACCACTGTGCTGGGAAGAAAGGTGCACACACGTCCACTTTAACACTATACAGTATACGGGTTGCTATGTATGTGTGTGAAGAGGTTGGCAGTGTTGTGTGTGTGTGTATATGGACTCTCATGCAAATGAGACGGCACTACATTCCCATTACCACCCACTATATAATGACATTTTACTTTTGGTTTCTTTAGTCTGTATTGTCCTTCATTTCCTCACAGATCAAGCAAATAAATTCTTCGAGAGAGTAAAACATGATCCTCAAAAAGTAAAAGTGAATGTGGTGTGTGTGGGTGTAACAAAGATACCTGATTACATAATTCCCATTACCCAAAGATAACCCTAACCCAAATAATTACTGACAAGTGAGATCTAATGAGCCTGACACACCTGCATGATGTGTGTGTTATTAAATGTGTGTGTGTGTGTGTGTGTGTGTTCCTGCTTTGAGCAGAGCTCGACACCTTGTCAAGAAACTCTGACAAGCATTACAATCAGTTTTTAGTACTGGGTGGGGCATCATCATGTACAATAAACAACTCAGGTAGGAGGAAAGTACCCACAGTTCAGTTCATTTAAAGTAAGTAAGGCGAATAATAGCCAACATCTTTTAAGTTCTGCTCATGTGATGCATGCAGCAGTGTGTGTGTGTGTGTGTGTGTGTGTGTGTGTGTGTGTGTGTGTGTGTGTGTGTGCGTGTGTGTGTGTGTGTGTGTGAGAGAGAGAGAGAGAGAGGACTGACGGCATCACTACATACCTGTGACAGGTGTTGTCAATCTGATGCTATTATTACAACTGTTTTGACATAATAATGATTATTCAGGAAACACCGTGCATACAGAAAGGATATGAAGACAAACAGAGTAAACAAGGGTCTGATTTATCAAACCAGCTTGACACCATCATGCTTTTAGTACAATGTCCACTCAAAGACTGGCATGGATTATTGTTACTACCTTTACAACTACTAATTAATAACAATTAGCTTGAAACAGCTACACATACTTCATGTGAACAAGAACAAACATGCAGACTATATGCAGACATGAAATAAAAGCTACTGATTCTTAGTCAAATATTTCTTTAATAAAAAATGAAAGATTTGGAACAATTTTAGATCCGACACATTAAAGGTCTGGATTTGAGCTTTGTTTTAAACTTCACCAGACAGGATGGTTGTGCTCGGGGACCTCAGGGAGCACTCTAAGCTCTTACAGAATGTTTATATATCAATAATGTGGTTGAACTTAAAACCACGCATGCAGAGTAATTAATTATGTCCTAAAACAGGTTTAGGTGTGAAAACCACAGTTACAGCAAGAGATCAAGTTTTACTGTCTTTCAAAGTAGAAAGGTGACACAGATAAGTGTTTACACCAATAACTTGGGCTTTGCATTTCCATGAACTTAATATGCAGGCCAAAAGAAGGTGAACAGGACTGGCGACAATGGATATCAAACACTAAACAGAACTGGCTGACCAAGAAGTTTAAACTCAGTATGATGGAGGCACCTGTTTCAAACAACCTGGTACCTGGTCAACATGAAGACGTTTCACCTGTATGTCTGTACAAACATACAGGTGAAACTTTAACTTCATTTTATTGTTGATTCTTCTTTCTTTTCTGCTGGGAAACTTGTTGAGCAACAGGTTGTTTAATATTAATGACACTGTTATCCTACATTTTCATATTTCATTCTGACATGGCAAAATTGGGTCCTCTGGGCTATAGAGATACATTAACGATCACATTTCATCAGGTCATCAGTATGACCCTAATGGTCTCCAGTTTTCCAGTACTCAGATATATGTTAAGTATATTTACTTAATATAATACCATTGGAAAGCTGATCCAGTTTGCCTTCTTCTGAGAAATAGGCAGTGGCTGGTGGGAAATCCCATAGCCGTGTGGATTTAGGTCTGGCAACGCAAGACTAGAAATCCCAGGACTCCTTAAAATAGTACTTGTTTCCACTGTGCACCAAAAGATGGTCCACTTTAGCATGTGGTCTGTGTGGAACATTCAGCTGTCTTATACTGCCCCCTACTGAAGTGACCTGAACTGAACTTCAGTGTGTTGGGATTTCTCATCACTTGCGTCACACTTGCAATGTTGTCACTGTTAATTAAACAAAAAACTACAGCAATTGATAAAATAAATGGACATTAATGGACAGGACAATCTCATTATTGTAATCATAAGGAAAATTGGAAAATGTGGCTTAGTGAAAATATCAAATAGATCCTGTGTTTCTTTCTTTTTTTTCCGTCTGTATAGTAGAGCTCTTTAGCTATTTAAAATAGTATTATATGAGGGGCTAAGAAATTTGGATCATTCTTAAAAATGACGCAGAAGGAAAATTATCAAAAAGTCCTATTTACCAGTATTCAACATTTGTTTGGTTTTCCAGAGTAACCGCTGCTGACAGATAATAAATACAGAGACTGTCTGCAGAGCGACATTCACAAGTCAAATGTCGCTTCATCTAATCTACCAGAAGCTCATCAAATATCAAATCATCAAACAACATGAGTGATCTACAGGTACAAGTTTTTTTGTGTGTAATACATTAATATGCTATTTAATTCTAGAAGGTGCGGACGGTTTCCTGAATCTAACAGTGTTTGAGAACGGCAACACACAGAGCGGGAGGCGATGGAAATCCGGTGCGTGGCTCACACGCCGGATGTCAGACAATTATCCTGGAAATGTACTTATGCTGATCCAGACTACATGTGAGTAAACATAGTCTAGATCAACGACAGTCCATTTCCAGGATAATTGCCGCACATCTGGCGCCGCCTGATCCCTATCCCCTTCGAGAAACAACAACAACCTTTAAGCTCGCCAGTTCATGCCAATAGCCAGACAATGACTGATCTGTTGTGCAGTGACTCTGTACCGGGTGGGGGCAGCCTCTGCCCTCAGGCATTACTGTAGTCATAACTGTAGGTTCTGACTGAGCATAAACCAACAGGAAATAAGGACTGTAGATTAAAAAAATAATAATAATACATTAGCCTATATTACATTTAGGTGATACTTTATCTAAAGCAACTTCCATTCACACACATACAGATGGGGCAGCATCAGGAGCAATTTGGGGTTAAATGTCTTCCCTAAGGACAATTTGAATTGTAGGTTGCAGGGGCCTGGGATCGAACCACCAATCTTCAATCAAACTTTTTAGCTTGCACATAGACAACTTTATCTCGCACACAGACAAGTTTTTGTGAGAAAAAGTAGTGTGTGTGTGTGTGTGTGTGTGTGTGTGTGTGTGTGTGTGTGTGTGTGTGGCAAAAGTGAGTGTGAAAAGAGTATGCGCATGCATTCGCATTCCTGATATATGGCCTAAATGGCCCCTCATACTGAGTCACACCGTTCCAAGCTAGATGGAAAATGAAAGTATGTTGTTAAGTTTCGTTTTCCTGACTAGCAGCTACTAACTGACAATAAATAGGCTGTCTGCAGAGAGACTTTCACAAGTCAAACGTCGCTTCATCTCATCTACCAGAAGCTCATTAAGTATCTGATCACCGAACAACATGAGCAGATGTACAGGTAAAACAGTGGCTTTTTTTCTTGTATCTATGTATGTGTGTGTGTGTGTGTGTAATACGTTAATATGCAGTTTAATTCGGTGCTATGCAATATTTCTTTTTGATAAATTGAGGCCATTATGCAATGTCAATATTTAGTGTTCATATTTGGCTATATAAAGGCTAAGCATATTTTACATTTACATTTATTTTACGTTATATTAATTCAGATTGTATTAATCTGAAGATGGATGAAGGGTTGACCCTAATGTCCATAAGCAGGCTTATGTGTTATGTATGTTACTGAATGTAAAGCATTTTTTTATTTGCCCTTGTGCAGACTGGGTTCCTTCCTTGTGGAAGGACATCTTTGAGGAATTGCTGTACGATGACAATGAGCTGGACTATGGAGACCAGTGGACTCTTAACTTTAGCTACAGCCAGACAAACACCGTCACCAAGGAGGAGAGGAAAAGAGGCTGGAAGATCTACAGCCACTGTGCCTATGGACAGTATGTATTGTTCTATATTGTCAATGTATCAATATATATAACTTTAAACCATATACAGTAATAAACATTCAGATCAAGGAGGATAAAAATGTGCTGTAGCCTACTGTAATACGTGTCGACAGAGTTTCTGTTTTTCTAACAGTAGTAGTTGGCTGACAGCAGGATGTCTTGTTGTGCTTTCTACTTATTCCTGTTGCCATGCCAGATCATATGATGGTGTCATAAAGATAAGGTCATGTGCAGTAAAACAGTGTCACTCTGTGGAAACACCTGTTACTGCACCCTGGGCAAATACTGCACTTGTTATCTTGCTTCATGGTGACTTAGGAAAACAGGATATGATTTAACCAACAAAGTTATGGGAAGATTGATCCTTTTAAATTGAAATGTTATTTGAACTTTCCAAAAATAATCATAACTTGCAGGAAATGTTGCTTATCTGAGAATACCTAAGGTCAAATGTCACCAACACTGAGAAGCTCTGACTCTCATTTATTGTCTTCTAATTTCTCAACAGTTTTCAGTGTCCATCCTGCAGCAAGTCCTGGCCTTCGGCACGGGTGGTGGTGTTGTTCCGTTACCGGCTGCGGGGTGACCGCGGGACAGTCATCATGCGGCCCTTTGGACAGGCCTGTCGTCGTTGCCAAGACGATAAGTTTGACCTCCCTGGTTTTTCCAAGACAAAGGTGGAAGAAGCCTTGCTCAGGCTGTTTAGCAAAATCCGGAAGAATTGCTACGATGATGAGGACAACGACGACGATGATGGCTCATCAGCAAGCTCTACCAAGGTTTGGACCAAACCTCATGAGGCGACCCTGTGTGAGGCCTGCATTATGGGCATCTGCTGTCAGGATGATTAGAAGTGTGTGTGTGTGTGTGTGTGTGTGTGTGTGTGTGTGTGTGTGTGTGTGTGTGTGTGTGTGTGTGTGTGTGTGTGTGTGTGTGTGTGTGTGTGTGTGTGTGTGTGTGTGTGTGTGTGTGTGTGTGTGTGAGAGAGAGAGATGCAGAGAGATGTTATGTGCTGATTAGCTGAGATGCTCCTTTGCAGTATGCACCTTTTTACCTTTATGGACCAACACTAAGATTGTTCCAGTAAATCTACATTTGTAAAATTGTATGTCTTTTGTATTTTTGTCACTAGTAATAAAGTCTTAAGTCTGACCAAGTTTTGTTTTGGGGGTAATGATTATTTCATGACTTTACATATATGAGTATGGAAGACGAGTGGTGGAATAGTTCTCACTAAATGTAGGCCTACTCAACTACTTGTATTATACTTGTACTTATAATTCTACTACTCTACAGTTCAGATTCAAATATTGTACTTTTTACTCCACAATAAATAGTGATGGCTGTAGTGACTATAGTTACTTTGCAGATAAATAGGCTATTTTACATGCAAAACAAATGTTTAGTTTATTAAATATATGGGAGTTATAGATTATTCTCCCCAGTTAAAATGATCTACACTTCAACCAACTTCAACATTACATTTTGGTTATAAATTAATTAGGGCTGTCAGTTTAACGCGTTATTAACGGCGTTAACGCAAATCCATTTTAATGCCGATAATTTTTTTAACGCAGTAACGCATAGAGAGAGCAACGGGATCTGTTAGTCCACTTCTTTAACTGTCTATGGCCACGCCATGTCCCGCCCTACGAAGCAGCTGATTGGTTTGGTTTAGGCATTTCACCGCGAGTGGTGAGGATAGTGGATTGGTCAGGGGATAGGACCTGAACAAATGGAGTTACGTTACCTTCGACGCCTGGCCAATAGTAGTGATTGAAGGGCGGGTCTTGTAATTTCGTAGACCGCAAACAAAACAGACACAAGCCTCGGCCGGTTTTAGCTTGCTAGCCGCGTAGCTTGTAGGCTCGTGACGGCGATTATCTTCAGAGCGAGCGAGTAGTGACTCTACAGTCAGTGAGAGAAACAAAGTGTCTCCTCTGTTCTTTCTGACCACGGTGGGAAACCTGGAGCAGGAAAACCCTCTCCTTGATTTTACGTTGGTTATGAACGAGAACGAGAACCAGGAAATGAGTCACGGGAAACCAGTTGCTATGAGCCCATAGACAGTAGGATGAGCCACGCTCGCCCCAGGCATGAGGCAGTACTACCTGTAGTACTATCTGCAGGACTATCTGCAGTACTACCTGCAATGGAACATCGAGGTAACAGCGTTACATTATGTGACAGATTATTAGTTCCAAGTGTGAATGTTAGTGTGAAATTGAACATAACGTATATGACAATGTTGTTTTGAATAAAAAAACATTGTCACAAAGCAAGCCGATCTACTTTTCCATGCTGATAAGAGAATTAAAATAAGAAAATATAATGGGACAAAAATAAATCAAGGGACATTTAGAATAGATAAAAATGTGCGATTAATTGCGATTAATAGCGAGTTAACTATGACATTAATGCGATTAAATATTTTAATCGCTTGACAGCACTAGTATCTTTTGGTATGCATTTCAGAAAAAAAATGGTTAGGATTCAGGTGTAATTGCAAATAGTGATTAATCATGATTAATCCACTGAAAATTCTGATTAATTTGATTAAAAATTTTAATCATTTGACAGCCCTAAAATTAATACATCAGTATTAACATGCCAGTGACAAGATACAGTGGTTCTTCCCCTTGGGGTCAGGACCTCAAGGGATTGCTGGATCAAGAGTCACAAACGCCAAAAAGGTTGGGAACACTATAATACATATTAATATAACTCATGGCGGGGCGTCAATTTAAGTTTATGTTCATATAGCCTATATACATATTAAAACGCAGCTGTTATAATAGCAGCTAAAATTTCACAAAAAGGTTACAATAAGAAAACAGTTGCTATACCAAACGAACTCAGACAACCTACCAATCAGGTGAGAGCTCTCCGTGTGACAGTTGGTCCCGAGCATGCGCAGTACGCTTTTCTCTTTGTCAGCCACAACAACATACTGAAGCGATCCGGTCAGTCTCGCCCCTCAGCTCTCAGCAGCATCATCATCGTCCCCGCCGGGTCCGGTGGCAGAGAGGATGGTTCAGCGGAACAGCAGCCGGGGATGCGAATGACAGTGATAGGATAATGGCCCTCGATTTACGCAAATTCCCGAATGTGCGACTAGTGACCAAGTGAAACGACCGTGTAAGTAAAACGGCGGAGATTTGATGTTGTCCTGCTGGAGGTAACGTTAGTTGAGGCTAACATAACGCGCTAACGTGTACCTCAGAGGTTTGCTAGCTTCGGCAACGATAGAAAGGTAGTCTGCTTTGGGTGTTAACGTTTTCTCTCGGCTGTGACGGCGCCGTGGGAAAACGTTAACACCCAAGGTAAGGCGTTTTTATCAGCAGTATTTCGAAAAACCTTCACCTAACACTCGCTTTCCTGTTGTGTTAGTAATTCACACAGACACTGTCAGTGTGTTGAACAAAGGAGCTTTAACCGAGGGGCCGCATGGACAGAAACATGCAGAGAGAAGTCGGCTGCTGTTTGTTTTGTGCTCCATTTCATGCTGACACACTTCTTCACGGGTAACCACACGAGGTCTGACCTGAATATGTAGCTGATTGACGGTGACCTAGCTAATTTTGGTAAATGCCAAAGTGCTATTGAAGTAACTTACACTATGCAGCTCTTGTCTGACTTTAGCTCCCCTCATAGAAGTTTGATGTCTCTTTTGACAGCTGGTTTTGTCAGTTTATACAGAAGTATGATCCATACTTTGACTGAGGTGTCTGACAGCAAGTTGTGATAACTGTAAAGGTACCACAATGGGTGGTATTCGTTTTAAAGGCATGCAATAGTGACAGTAGTAACTGTAGATTTGACTGTCAAGGTGCTGGCAGGTAGGGCTTAAATGCTTCATGTACTTTACTAAAGTCTACCGTCAGTCATAGCTTTAGCTTATCATAGCAGGACTGTTAAAACGTAAAAGTGAGATACATATCAGTATAATATTAATATCTTGATATGACAGACAGCACCCCTGGTGGGACTGCAATAATTTGTTTTGATTATATCAGAAAGCATCAGTCAGTTATTTGATTGGCAGAAAGTTAATTGGCAACTATTTTTGTACTGACTTAATCAATAGTAAGCTAATTTATCAAGCAAAACTGCCACTCTCAATTTCCATCTTCTTAAAAGTGCGGATTTGCTGCTTTTACTGTTATTATATCACTGTTAAATGAATATCTTTGAGTTTTGGACTGCTGGTATTTTTTCACCATTTTCTGACTTTTATTGACCAAACAGTTGAACATTTATTCAAGAAAATAATTGTTAATTTTTTTCTACAATGAAAATAATGGATATTTACCATACTAATCTGGCTAAATCCATTTCCCTGATTAATCAATTAATAGTTTAGTCCATAAAATGTCAGAAACACACTTTCCTAGATAGAGCACAAGGTAAGGTATTCAAATGTCTTGTTTTGTTGAAGCAGCGGTCCAAAACCTAAATGTATTTTTTTAAAGAGAAAAGCAGCAATCTTCACACTAGAAATGTTGGAACCAGAGAATTATTGGCGTTTTTGCCTGGAAAGTTATATAATAGTTGCAGATTGGTTTCTCTGTGAATCGATTTATTAACTAACCATTAAAGCCTGAACCCTTTGTATACATATGGAAAGCACCAAGACAGTCACACCCAATGATGGTTACTTTTGTCCAATGTCTAATGTGGGTATTTCTGGCTGGGTTCTTGAGAAACCAAGAGTGTCATGACTTGAGTTCTTGTCCGCAGGAATCATCAGACAAACATTTCCAGACAACATTCATGTGTTTGGGATTCTTGAGCCCATGAGTCATTAAGTCTCGATTATCACACTGCCTAAAATGGGGAATACCGTGTGTACAAGAGGCCTGTTCTGTGTAGAACTGTGGTACCAGTGTAACATAAAACTGTTCATTTTCAATTATAAAACTGAAAGTTTATGAATTCAATAATTCATAAATATACCTTTTTATTCCTCTCTGGATTCACGGCTCATCGATTTAGTGTCCAGTCAACATGGATTGAAAGACTTTTCTTAGCCTCACTCCACCCGACCACAGAATGACATGGAGGCTCAAAGAGCTTTCGTAATAGTAGATAATTGCACTGTCACTGCCAAGTACAAACCCTGCGTTCGCTGAAATTCCAAAGTTCCTCCATGTCCAGACTTCCTGTCCTTATTTAGTATGAGAGACAGAGATAGACTGGTGGAGATACACAGAGGAGTGTAGTGAACTGGAAGTAAACCAGTGTGCACAAAACATAGAGCCAAGCAGACAGACTGACCTATTATCTATAGTAACCCCCCTCATCACCACCACCCCTTTAGACACACACACACACACACACACACACACACACACACACACACACACACACACACACACACACACACACACACACACACACACACACACACACACACACACACACACACACACACAGCATGCATCACATGAGCAGAACTTAAAAGATGTTGGCTATTATTTGCCAGTGGTTGGAGCTTCTGCGCGGGCCGTATGTCTCCGTCTGTCAGTGTGTGTTTCCCTGTCTGTCACTGCATAGAAATGGGAGGCAGAGGAGGGGAGGCAGCCAGCCACGCTATTCAAATGTTCCAGAGCCCATCCAGCCTGTGGCCAACTGTAGCCAGGCTAAAAGAGGCTCTTTGTGAGGGCCAGACAGATGGCCATAGAATGAAGACTGTAATGATACCCTCAACGGCCCAATACGCACTCACAGACACATGCACTCACATACTCTTAACTCTGTGTGTGCGTGTGTGTGCGTGTGCGTGTGTGTGTGTGTGTGTGTGTGTGTGAGAGAGAGAGTGAGAGGTGGGGAAGACAAGGAAGAAAATGTATCAGAAAACAGTACACTGATAAAGATAGTGATTATGTGACAAGAAAGAGTGTTTGTTTGTTTCACCACACCACACATCACTCTTGTATTGCATGTTGTGTTATTTTTTTCCCGTGATATTCCAATTTCTTGGCATGTCATTTAAGTAACTTTATAATTGATAGGAAGATAATGAAAAGATTATGATAACTTGTGAATCTACAGGAAGTTTATAAGCTGTTGCTGGAAGAGTAAACTTAACTGTAGCAGCTATAGCTGTGATTCTTTGGTTTAGTGGCTGAGAGGCAAAGTAAAACTGGTTTTGGTACAGCGTATTAGTGCTGAACGGTTTAACCCACACTCAGACTCTCATATCTCCAGTAGTGGAAGAGTATGTTAACAGCCTTACGTGGGTAATTCTTCACAAACGTGCGGTGGCCAGCTGTGGTAATATTGACCGTGCATTTCATCAACTGACTAACTAGTCGATGGCTTGTGTATCAACCTAACCTCTTGCCTGCCTTCTTTATT
Source organism: Gymnocephalus cernua (assembly GCA_023631565.1). Lineage (NCBI taxonomy): Eukaryota > Metazoa > Chordata > Actinopteri > Perciformes > Percidae > Gymnocephalus > Gymnocephalus cernua. The sequence continues at coordinate 15,895,289 of CM042438.1, forward strand.
ATGATCTTGTCTTCTATCTTCTTTCCTCTCTCCCTCTGTTTTCCCCTAAGTGGTAAGATAACATCCTCACCACAACACATCAGCTGATCGATGGATGGCCTGATTAATTGAGCTGCTTTTTCTCTCTCTCTCTCCCTTTCCACCTGTCTCCTTACTTCTTCACTTCCTGCCATCTGTCTTGGTTTTCTCTCCTTTTTCCTACCTCCACCTTTTTTTACACCCACTCATTCTAATTCTTTGCTCTCATCATGTCCCTCGTTCCTCCTAATCAATCTTCCCCTCTCTCTTTTTACTTACAGGGCAGGAAAACACTGAACCATGTTGCTCTAAGTTGTGACCTTTGGTGAACGGGGGAAGAGGAGGAGGAAGGAGGTGCAGGCAGGCAGGCAGACGGGCATCTGCCACAGCTCCCTTTAGGCGGCCCTTTGCAAGCTTGAAGCCATGGGCAACACGGCCACCAAGTTCCGCAAGGCCCTGGTGGGTGGTGATGAGGCCCTGGCCTGGCAGCTGTATGAGGGCAACCCTCAGTTCAGGGACGGCCTGGACCCAAACGCGTCGTACGGAGAGCAGTACCAGCACAACACGCCCTTGCACTATGTGTGCCGCCACGCCATGACACGTCTGCTCAGGTACAAAAAAACAAACATGTTTTTTGGTTTGGATTGTCAAAGGTGCTGATTGAGTTCAACAGTAATTTATGAGGCTGCAGCCTGTAGTGTTGTTAAGCAGTTATCAAATACAGTTACAAAAGCAGTTATGCAAGTTAATCATATGAAACTGAATAACAATTAGCAGGATGTCAGCTTTAATATATTTCTGAGAGTCATCATTTTCATAATTGTGTTTTTAAGACAAGAAAGAGGACTTTTTGTACAAAAGAGACCAGTCGCATATATTCTCAAACTATGTAAATTATGTTACAAGGTGTACATTACTAAAGTCATGTTGACACATGCCAGACACGGGAGACGTGCATTATCCATGAGTAACGCTGGCAATCAGACAAAATTAGATCCACACAGACACTGATTAACAAAACTGCAAACTACCTCAAAAACGAACAGTTACTAGATTGAGCAACTGTGACAACCTAAACAAAAAGCAGACATGAAAAGGGCACATTTTACACATGAAATTCAGTGTACTCATCATGAGGAGGACTATTCAGCCTGTGAAAACATCTGTATAATGGTCTGATGGCGTTCTGGAGGACGTTTTCTAAAGTCTGAGGAAATAGCTCTAATGGTGTCATCAGGGTTGGTTCAAATTTATATTAGAAAGCATGCGGTAAAAACTTGGTGCAGAGTTCGAAAAACCTGGAAATTTAGGAAGCAGGGTTAGAAACTAGGGACTAAACAGTCAGGATTTCTCTGCTTCTGGTCCCCCAACTTAATGAAAGTGCATTTTTAAATCCCTGCAGTGTCACTTTGAGTGTTAACAGATTTGAATTTACTTCATGGCTATTGGGCTGTAAGGACTTTCATTGCAATGCATACTTGCTTGAAAAAGGTGTACACAACAGCAAACCATCCCTTGAATAATGTCTCAAGAGAAACAAAAGAGGGGAGTCACTGAGTCTTAACACAACCTAAACGAAAGGGGTCAAACTAAAAAAAAAACGTTTACCCCCTGCAGGGATAATAAGGCTGCTGGCCATGACCAAGACAGCTGACTCAATAGCCGTCCCTACCTCCTCCTCCTTCTCGCACTCTTCCTCTCTTTAGCCCTTTCTTTCCATGATTACAGGGGGGGGGAGGTCAGAGGAAGCTGTTTGAAAAGGCCAGTCAATTATCTGTGCATCTGCATGTGTGCACACGTGCATGTGTGTGTTTTGAGGGGAGGAAACTGTGACTCCACAACTGCTTAATGTGTCCGCGTCTGTGAATAAAACACAGTGAATCAATTGGTGTGCTATTTGTGTCCCTTCCTACTAACCTATAATGGGCCAGAGAGGCGTGCTGAACCCAGCGCTCTGCTCCTGATAAGTATCAGAGGAAATGCTTCTTTGTACCAATAGCTCGATTGGAAAGAGGCAAGCAGATAGATGGCCGAGAAATCTCAGACAAAATAAAGACACATAGAGGACAGGCGTGGGCTGCTAGATGCGGAGTCCTGTTTTTTTTTTTTAGATTATTTTTAACATACATCTGCTGTACAGTATGTATATTCGCCCTCTTCTAGATCCCGTGGGTTGGATTGGATAGTAATCCCATGAGATGTGCAAACTGGGAAATCACAAATAGACCTATTACAAGAAAAATGGGTGTAGTTCAGGAAGTGTAACCCTTCCTCCACATCACAGTTGTGAAGGAGAACACAGTCAGAAATATGTAAATAACAACAGTGACTTGGTTACTCATTGTGAACAATTGATTTCCTGTTGTTTGAAGAAGGTCAAGGCATAAAGCAGATATATTTTGTCAACATACAGCAACTTCCTTTGTATTTCCGTGTGCGTGTCTTCAAGCTATTGGACAGGTTTGGTTCCTTCTTGGTCACACGCTACAAACAAATTCAGAATTTCAGTGTTAATTGTTGTTGTTCAGTGTAAAGCGTTTGAACTCTGCCCTGCCCTCGTCAAATTCTGAACAGCTTTGATACTCGACAATTGCAGCAAAACATGACGTTGTTTTTCAGTAAACTGATATTAGGGCCATCCATCCTGAACATGGGGCTTTGTGCCTGTATGTGTGTATAGAGGTGGGGGTGTTGAGAGGGGAATAATTAGTGATTATTGCTGTGTGGGTGAATTGGCAGTGCACTGTCATTAGGGGGGAGGCTTCAGGGTCTTGTGGCTGACAGGATAAGAAGGTCAAAAGTGGAAAAGCGGGACAGCAGTGGAAGAAAGGCTGGAAGGCTACACAATAAGGAAATATTCAAACACTAATTCAATAGTGGCTACTGCAGAGGGAGCAGAGAGGGAGAGGTTTTACAACATTTATTTATTGTGTATTCAACCAGTGGAAATCCTATGACATCTGGTTGTTTTCTTCTTTGTTGAACTTGCATTATTGTGAACTAGAAGGTCTTTTCAACTATTCGTGTTATACCACAGATGAAAAAGAAGCAAGCTTTTCACTACAGTTTAACGTGCAGCTGCATTAGGATAATGTAGAAATAGGGGTTTCTCGATTTTGATCGAAATGAGATTTGGATTTTGACTATTAAAATCAAAAGCAGGATTGGCGATTCCCCCATTATTCTTTTTCTCTCCACCCACGCCTACTTCTGCGCATCTGAGGGGGAAAAACAACAACAACAACAGACAGCGTAGCTTACTACTGGCTGGTAGCTTGCAGCTGCTCTTTTCCAGACACCATGGCCACTGCCGTAGTCGGAGATAACAGAGGAAGAACAGAACCGGCAAATCCTCCTGCTTACCTGAAGTCATCAGGGTGGCAACATTTTTGCCTTCCCGTGAGTGAGTTATGTAAACAAACAATGAAGGTAAAGCATGTGGGCTCCAACAGGATTTCATGGTGTGTTCATGTGCATCTCGGTAAACTAATGGTACGATCAATTGCACTTTGTTAATTTTGAAAAACTCTAAACTGTTGGTGTAAAGTACCCTTCTGCCATCTAGTGGCTCTTTTTTTATTTATTTTTTAAAGATAATTTTTTGGGGGGCATTTTAGGCCTTTATTTATATAGGACAGCTGAAGACATAAAAGAGGAGAGAGAGGGGGAATGACATGCAGCAAAGGGCTGCAGGTTGGAGTCGAACCATGGGCCGTTGCGTCAAGGAGGCGCGCGCTCTACCAGGTGAGCTACCACGGCGCCCCCATCTAATGACTTTTATTGTGGCATTGGCACACTGCTGAAAAGAGAATGTTCATGGATTTTCAGAATGGTGACGTAGAAGAATGACAAAAGACAATGAAGAATTGACATTGTAGAGGAGGAGACAAAAAGCAAGTGTAGGATAGAAAAAAAGAGATGGAAGTAGAAGCTTAGAAATACATTTAAAAAGAAAAAACAGAATGCAGGTGGAGCCAAATAAAAGAGCTAACCAAATAAATGGAGGTATACAGACAGAGAGCAGAGATGTACTAAATGGAACAGCAACGTGTGTGTGTGTGTGTGTGTGTGTGTGTGTGAGTGCGCTGTCGTCCATTATCTCTGAGACGTTAAACAGGAATAGTCAATATTCTGCCATCCCCGCTCTCTACTGCTCTTCTTCCATCTAACTGCCATACTTCATTCTCATCTGTCTTTCTCTGAAGTATGCTTCACTTTTCTCCTCCACCTTCCCTTTCACCCTCTGATTTTAGCCTTCTATCTGTGGTTGTCAGTTCTTTCATCTCTTTCCACCTCACTTCTAAACTCTGTTTTGTCTTTGTTGCTTCTTCTATTTGATTGAATCCCTTCTTTCTCACCTGCATCATATAGGTCCTTCCTGTTCAGTAAAGAGGGGAACCCCAACAAGCGCAATGTGCACAACGAGACGTGCCTTCACGTGCTGTGCCAAGGCCCGCAAATCCTGCTGCTGCCAGAGGGAGCACTGTCGCCACGACTGGCCCGACCCCAGAGGGACGAGCAGCGCCGTGCCGACTGCCTGCAGGTACAAACACGCCAACACACGGACAAACGTGCATGTGGCGAGAAACAAAAGTGTATTAACAAAGATGACATGCAAATAATGGTGTGTGTGTGTATTTGTGGGTTTCCCCGCTGCCAGATGATCCTGAGCTGGACGGGGGCTAGGCTGGAGGGAGGCCAGTATGAGAAGGCCAATGTCAATGCCACCGACAATCACCACAGCACCTGTCTGCACTATGCTGCTGCTGCAGGCATGAAGAGCTGCGTAGAGGTGAGAGAAATTGTGCGGATCCCTCTGGAACTCAAACTCGCATTAGGAGGACATTTTTTTGTGTATGGCAGATCTGTCTGTGCTCTGGGTGATTAGATTTGATTTTACATCCTGTCTGTAGACAGTATTGTGCCAGGCCTTGCATCAGGAGCATCTGCTCTGTGTTACATTATTGTCAGATCCAAGTAGTGCTTCCTCCCTTGTTTTTCAAGATTTTACAGCTTTTGAATTAGGAAGAAAATCCACTTCCTGAATTTAAAGAAAATTGAGCTCAAGTCTGGTTTGGGTTGCCCGAGGGAATCCCTGATATTTCCCTTTTTAAGTTGAAAAGTTTGAACACATTTCTTTTCATTCCCTCTCTTTCCTTTTTTTTTCACCTCTTCTCACACGTCACTCTTTCTCCAATTGACTAAACTTCCTTTTGACTCTTGTTGTATTTGCTCCCCTTCCTCTCCTTGTCATTTTTTTTTATCTTTGTGTCCCTCTTCCTTCACATGTCACTGTCTACTTCCCTATATTGTATTTCTTTTCTGTTTTCTGACGTCACATATTTCTCTCTTTTCCTCTTCCTTTTGTTTTCTCTTTGTCTTCCCCTCTTGCTCTTGCTTCTCACAAGTTCCTTCAATTTGTTGTTCCTCTCCATTATCCATTTTTCTTTTTTTTTTCTCCCATTCCTTTTGTTCTCTCTTTTCTCCCCCCTCCTCCCTTCCTGTAGCTGTTAATCCAGAGCGAGGCAGACCTTTTTGTGGAGGATGAGGACAAGTTGACGCCATGTGACCATGCCGAGCGGCATCACCACACCGAGCTGGCTCTCAGCCTGGAGTCCCAGATGGTTTTCTCCTCTTCAGCTCAGCAGTCAAACTCAGACGCACATGGTGAAACCAACCTGCTGCAATACAAAGAGGTGAGACCACAATTACGAGATCTGGGGGTTTCTTGCTGGCTGGACCTTCCCCTTCTTTTATTTTTCTCTGTATCTCCCTAACATTTCAGCCTTATGAGGGACTGAAGCTTCAGGACCTGCGCAGGCTGAAGGACATGCTGATCGTAGAGACGGCAGACATGCTGCAAGCCCCCCTCTTTACTGCAGAGGCCCTGCTCCGAGCACATGGTGTGTTGAAGTTAATATTCATGAGACCTTCACAAACCCTCACAGCACTGTTGTTGTGATTGAAATATAGAGTATAGCATACATATTCCCTAAATGTGTGTGTAACCTCTCTCCCCTTTAGACTGGGACAGAGAAAAGCTTCTGGAAGCCTGGATGTCAGACGCTGAGGGCTGCTGCCAGCGCTCAGGTGTGACCATGCCAACCCCACCACCCAGCGGCTACAATGCATGGGACACCCTACCCTCACCTCGCACCCCTAGGACTCCGCGCTCACCCCTCACACTCACCCTCACCTCCCCGACCGACAGCTGCCTCACACCTGGAGAAGAGGGCCTGTCTTCGGTGAGACATCCAGTGATGTGTTTTTAACTGGCATCAGTGTTTAAATTACCTTTTTTAAGATGCAGCAAATGTGTGTTTTTATTAAAACTATAGTGCGTAGTTTCTGTCGCCCCCATGAGGAATTCTAAGTAATGACAAAAAACAAAACTTTCGGCGCGTCCACATGACACAAGCCTTTACGTGACCGCGCACGCGCCCCCACCCCTCCTCCACGCAGTTAGTTGTAGCCAAGGAGCACACGGAGGATTAAAAAACACGATGGACTCTTCAGAAGAGGTCATTATCTTCACTCGAGTTTCTGCGCAGGAAAGTCACCGGACGCCACAATCTTCTGAACATAGCCATACTGAGAAATACAGGGAGAGTTGTGTGGAGCTGATAGTTTTAATTAGCTTCGTAGTGACTCATTTGGCAATGGCTTGAATGTAACGGACATTTATTAATATCAAAAAGTTACGCACTAAAGCTTTAAACCTACTTTTGCTTTAGTTGATTAATTAGAGATTTCTGGGTAGGCTGTGGTGACAGGATGACTGAGAATCATAGTGATATTTCTCCTGGGAGCCAAATATAGTAAACGGTACAGTTTTTAATGTCCTGTTGGACTTCAGTCTATCTAAATGTAAAACCTGCTTTAGACCACAATATCCCCTGTATTTAAATGAGAGCCATGTGTTGACGGATGACGTGAATGACACAATTAAAGTGTGAAAAGATATTGCAAACTTGTCTTATTAGTTGAACCGTCTCATTTGTTTTATTATACAAGGTTAATGTCTAAACTTACCAGAGCAAAGGAGGTCATCGGTCATCTTTCTAGCAATACTAATTCTTCTTTCTACTCTTTGTTGTTGTACATAAGCATCAGCCTCTAGTCCACTGTTGCGGCTGCTGAGGCAGGTGTAAATACATATCCAGTACCTGTCTCGCTGTCTGCCTGCAATTGTTTTACTTGCATCACAGTGTTCAGACCTGAAGTTGTTAGACTCCTTAAACATGAAGAGGACATTGGGTTGTATTGTAGGAGATGCATGGGATTTAATATTATTTGAAAAGCATGATGGAGCTTTGTGGGCTTTTGGAAAAATGAGATAATAATATTGGATGGCCGTAATATCACAACATGATGGTAATAATAAAATCTAATAAAATCTTATCAAAGGTAGGATTTATTGCAGGTCTGTTATATTGCTCTGCATCATATTCTATAGATGCTACTGCTATTTTGTCCATTCCCTGTGCGTGATTATGAAGACAACACAACAAATATATATATATATATATATATCTCCATAAATAATATCCATCTGTTAGGTATAACTGTGATATCATTCAGTGCCAGACAACATTTGTACATCATCTGTTTATCTCCTGTCTCCCTGCAGTGCGGAATCTGTCTCTGCTCTATCTCAGTGTTTGAAGATCCAGTGGACATGTCCTGTGGACACGAGTTCTGCAGAGGATGCTGGGAAGGGTAGGGACGTGTGTGTGTGTGTGTGTGTGTGTGTGTGTGTGTGTGTGTGTGTGTGTGTGTGTGTGTGTGTGTGTGTGTGTGTGTGTGTGTGTGTGTGTGTGTGTGTGAATGTGTGTGAATGTCTCTGCATACTTCAATGTGTTTGAGCATGTATGTATACATTTGTGTGTCTCTCAGGTTCCTCAATGTAAAGATTCAGGAGGGTGATGCACACAATATCTTCTGCCCGGCCTATGAGTGCTACCAGTTGGTGCCGGTGCACGTGATAGAAAGCGTAGTTTCCAGAGAGATGGACCAGCGATATCTACAGTTTGACATCAAGGTAAAAACACACTCGTATATATTGATGTTCATGTTCTTATCTAGGCTCACCACAGCTAAAGGAATGCTTTTCATCCAACTATAAAATGATTTTTGTGTCTTTGCCCCTTGACCGTTTTCTTGCTGCATATTTGTATACATTTCTTTGTTTCTATTTGTTTCTTCCTGTTTTTGTTTTTTTTGGCATTTCCCAATTGCTATTGCTTCTATTCCTTACTGTCTGTCTGTGTTCTGTTCTTCCTCCTCCTACCTTTTTATATCTGTGTCCTCACCCTCTTCTCCTATCGCTCCCCTCTCTCCACCCTCCCCATTGCAGGCATTTGTGGAGAACAATCCTGCTATCCGATGGTGTCCTGCAGCTCGTTGTGAGCGGGCGGTGCGGCTCACCCGACCAGGTCCCGGGGACAGTGACCCACACAGTTTCCCCCTGCTGCCCTCCCCAGCTGTTGATTGTGGCAAGGGTCACCTCTTCTGCTGGTACGCTTCATGATTTATTGGCTGTTTACACATACTTGCACAGCTGGAAGAAGAGGCCACCGTGTTGTAGGCATGGGCCGTTTACCGGTTTCAAGATATACCGAGGTTTGAAAAAGTTTGAAAACCACTCAAATTTTTCATTCCTAAGGTATGAGCTGTTTATTATGAGTCTTCAAGGACAGAAAGTGCACTTTAGAAACCCCTGTCCCTGCCAGTGTGCAGTGTGTTTAAAAATGTTTTTTTTTTTTTTTTTTTTTACCCAGACATTTAAAAAAAACAAAACATTTATAGCTGTCATTGCAATACCGTAATACCGGGAAACTGTGATATTTTTGCTGAAGTTTATCATACCATCAGAATCTCATAATGGCCCATGCCTACTGTGTTGTTGACCAAAAAATGTATGCAAGACAACAATTTCTTTTTTTTTTTTTTGTCAGGCTGTGTTAACAGAAACGTCTGAGTTTTTTTTCGTTTTCATCTTTTTCTTCTCTTTCTAGAAATTAGTGACAAGTTGTCATACTGCTTTAGTCTCAATTTTTTTTTTTTTTAAAGATTATTTTTTGGGGGCTTTTCCCTTTTATTGGACAGTGGATAGACGTGAAAGGGGGAGAGAGATGGGGGATGACACGCAGCAAAGGGCAGCAGGTCGGATTTGAACCTGCGCCGCTGCAGGACTCAGCCTACATGGGGCGAACACTCTTACTGAGTGAGCTAGAGGCCGCCCCTTTTAGTCTCAATTTATTGTATTTTACTGCAGCTAATTTTCTGTTTATCACCCTCCCTGTCGGCAGGGAGTGCCTTGGGGAGGCCCATGAGCCATGTGACTGTCAGATGTGGAGGAACTGGCTCCAGAAAGTCACAGAGATGAAGCCTGAGGAGTGTAAGTCTGTTTCTGTGTCGTTTGTGTTTTACTGTGTGTTACCGAGGATCATTTTAGCACTGGCACTACAACAAGGCAGTTAACAGCATCTAGCAGGACAACTTTCCAGGATATGTCTTAATATACTTTTCTAACGTAGCAGGCTCTGAGGTGATCGATATTTGTGTGTGCTGGAGGGTGTATCTGCGGGGCAAGTGTTGGACAAATGAGATGTTGCTAATGTGTGTTTGCGTGTGTGCGCGTGTGTGTGTGTGTGTGTGTGTGTGTGTGTGTGTGCGTGCGCGCTTTCCACAGTGGCAGGTGTGGGTGAGGCCTACGAGGATGCTGCTAACTGCCTGTGGCTGTTGACGAACTCAAAACCGTGTGCCAACTGCAAGTCGCCCATTCAGAAGAATGAGGGCTGCAATCATATGCAGTGTGCCAAGGTATACACAATAATCTGTGTGTCATCATTTGTGTAGATACTGAGTTTTGGTCACAGACTATTAATAATTCTATATTATTATTATTTCATTATTTACTGTATTTTGGTTAGAATTTTGAAAAGAAATCTCTCTCTCTCTCTCTCTCTCTCTCTCTCTCTCTCTCTCTCTCTCTCTCTCTCTCTCTCTCTCTCTCTCTCTCTCTCTCTCTCTCTCTCTCTCTCTCTCTCTCTCTCTCTCTCTCTCTCTCTCTCTCTCTCTCTCTCTCTCTAGTGTAAGTATGACTTCTGTTGGATATGTCTGGAGGAGTGGAAGAAGCACAGCTCGTCAACTGGAGGCTATTATCGCTGTACTCGCTATGAGGTCATCCAACAGCTAGAGGAGCAGTCCAAGGAGATGACTGTGGAGGTCTTTACACACACAAGCTCTCACCGATAAAAACATGCACACAAAATATACTCGCATCAACAATACACATTTAACTGCTCACATTTCCACCTGCAAGAACGTCCCCATAACTTGTCAGATGAAACATTATTGAAGCTCATGTTCATGTGCCCTACAGCATGTAGCCCAGACTCAGTTTTAACTCTTGCGTCTGGCGGAGTTTTAACTGGGTACTCGTTGGATCTTGCGACTTGCGGACCAACCTGGGCAGCCCTTCTGCCATTCGGGCGTTGCCCTAGTGACTTGCGGGGCCTGTCTTGTATGGCATGTATATACTGTATATTTGTACATAGTTCGTTGATCACACATGGTGCTGTCATCTCATTGGGTGTCTTAAAGAGTTACCCCATTAATATGTATTGTACAGGATGCAGTTGCAGGATCCAAGTTATGTCAATTACCCGCATTGCTTTTTCCTCCAGAAATGTATAACGTTCAGCCTAACAAAGATTCATCGTTTATCCAAAAAGCAATTTTGAATCTTCAAAAGTGTCGGGAGGGAATTCAGCTTCACTACATCCTGAAAACAATGCATCAACATTCACAAGAGCACTCATGATTCTAAAAATGTAAGATTATTGTGTTTACCATAAAAGATAACCTAAAATTATACCCGAAAGCAATCAACATTTGCCTAAAAAAAATCAAAATATGTAGTAAGATTAGCTCTTTGAAATCTGAAAATGCCATAAATAAAATCAGCATCCTCGAAAACCTCTAAAACCACTCACATATTGTAGAAATTGGCCATACAGTGCAAAATATGTGGTCAAAATGGACGATTAAGCTAATAATGCTAATAATGCTAATTATGCCATTTGAGTGAAATCGAGTTTCTTTTTGTTACAGGCAGAAAAGAAGCACAAAAGTTTTCAGGAGCTGGATCGTTTCATGCACTATTATACTCGCTTCAAGAACCATGAACACAGTTATAAGGTAATACACTCTCCACAGATACACACACATTTACAACTATGCAAAGCTGAATTTCTAAAAGAAATTGAAACGCTTCTTGAGACGAACATAAAATATTGGTATTCTCTCGTCTTGTCTGTTAGTTGGAGCAGAAACTACTCAAAACAGCTAAAGAGAAGATGGAGCAGCTGAGCAGAGCCTTCATTTGCCGTAAGTCTCTCTTCTGTGAAACAAAGTCTATGGAACGTTTTGTTTTAATCATAATACATTAATCCTGTCTGCATTATAATACTGGCTCGTTTGGTCCAGGTGAAGGCACTCCTCCAGACACGCGGTTCATTGAGGACGGTGTGTGTGAGCTGCTGAAGACGCGACGTGTCCTGAAGTGCTCTTACCCATACGGCTTCTTCCTGCAGCAAGGCAGCACCCAGAAAGAGATATTTGAACTCATGCAGGTAATCTTATACACGTCTGTGACATGAACAAGACTAACAACGCTAAAGCCGCTCCACGGATCCCTAAATACTGCTGTGTTCATTGGACCACAGGTTGGCTAAACTGGTTAGGACACACAAAGTACTGTTAGTGAATTCTGTGGCAATCTGACCATTAGGTTTTGTGTTTCTAATACACAGATTCGTATTTTGGCCTGATGGTGATGCTAGACAACAGGTGAAGGGGTCACCACAGTCATTCTCATCCTCTGAGGACCATTAATATGCATACAAATCATTTTACTAATTCAGCCTGTAGTTGAGATACTGTATTTACTTATTCGTTTACTGTATATGATTAATATTCCTCAGACATTTTAGACAAAACTTTCCTCAACATACCACATTTATAGTGTTGGTGCAATAAAAATGCATTATAAACTGCACGCCTGTGCAGTTTATAATGCATTTTTATTGCAGTCTGTAAGCTACTTAACTCACATTTTCTAATGACTTGGCTCACTTGCAGTAACGTGACAATTGTGCAATGTTTCTTTAAGTCATACAGAATTTTGAGATTGTATAGATTCATATTAAGTGGTGTTAAGCAGGGCAGTTGCCTTGTAAAAATATATATATGTTTTTTCATTCCGTCTAATTTTTCAAACACTTAAAGTTGTAGTTCGTAAGTTTGAGTAAGGTTGTTTCTAGCGGCAGCTTCGGTGGTAAGATGTAATTGCAGGTCCGCGTCTGGGACCTGATCTCCCAGAGTTTCTTTCGAAAACGAACAGCCCCGACTACTGCGGCTGCTGCTGCGGGTGGAGATTAGAGCCCAGCTGCTCTGAGGCTCTGTTCTCTTGTGGGTGTGGGAGTTTAGTTTTTTCTTTTATTTTTCTTTGGACTCAAAGTTGAACGGTCTTCTTTCTCCGTTTGTTGGTTTGCCATTGTGAGTCAGCAGTAATGAAATGTAGGCGCCCGATTAACATACCGTTTCTTTGCATCTTTCCTTGTTGGAAGTTCCCAATTTCCGAGTACAGTGGAACGCAGCATAATCGGCAGTAACAAGCTCCACCTGGGCAGACCATGGGGCAGACAGGGAGACCAACCCATACTGACTGACGTAAAGAGCGCCACTAACTGTGCGCTGCATTTTAATTTAGGGCGGGAGTCGCCCCCAGACACTTAGATTGTATTACTTGGAAAAGCAGCAAATACATGCGTTTTCATCAGTGGGACATATGCTCAATCACCATTGTTTTAACTCAACTTCTTCCTCAAAATCTTACAGACTACAACTTTAAACAAGCTAAAAATTGGGTGAAATCTCCTGTGAGATAAAGAATACTCAAAATATACTCAGCTCATATCTTGTCTATATTTGAAATTGAAATATGAGTGGCAAATTCCTTTTTTTTATTTTTTTTTTTTATTTGATTTTCAAGTTTCTTCTTGGAAGTTCTCTTGAAAGTCTTTGTTTGTTCTCAGACGGACCTTGAAATGGTTGTGGAGGATCTGGCCCAGAAGGTCAACCGGCCGTACCTGAGGACTCCCTGCCACAAGATAATCAGTGCGGCCCGTCTGGTGCAGCAGAAGAGGCAAGAATTCTTGGCGTCAGTGGCCCGAGGCGTCGCTCCCAACGATTCTCCTGATCCTCCCCGCAGGAAGTAATGACAAACACATTCACACATACTTAAAACTGTTCGTCGTTTTGTTTGCATCATTTTCCCTCAACTGGCAGGGAATATAGAAGACAAAGAAAAAGTATAAATATTGAATCACAAACTACAGCGAAACTAAAAATGTAAGTTATCTGCTGTTTTCTTGTGGGTCTGTGTGAGCAAAACGTTCTTGTGTTTGTTTCAGTTATCCTGGAGGATCATGGGACTGGGAGTACCTCGGCTTTGCCTCCCCTGAGGTAAACTGTCACCATACGGTGAAACTCTAACTTTTGTTGTGCTAACTATTTGGTTTGCTAACTAAGGTTTGCGCTTAGTGACCTACTTCAGTATGAGGTCATGCAAATGCATGGCTGCGGCTGCAGCTGACTTAGTTTGCTTATGTGTGTGTTAAGATGGGGAGTCGTCACTCTGTACTAGGAGCAGGAGATCAAAGAGAGAGACAGTCACAGGTAATCATAGTTCCTGGCATTTTGTGCATATGCATGGGCTAAATTCTGTTTTCTGTGCTGAAGATTGTGAACCCTGCATGATGCAGAATAAGACTTTCAACACCGCTTTTAGAGTTGGTTTTGTAGTAACCCAGCTTGAATTACTCTTTGCAGGATTATGCTGACATCCAGTACCGTCGTAGACACAGGCCACGGCGCAGAGGAGACATGCTGAGTCTGCACAACCTTAGAAGCGGCAGCAACACACCAGAGACCAGCAGGAGGAGTGACAGCACAGGTCTGGCAAAGGCTTTACTATATAATAGCCCCATATAAAGCCCTTCATTACAAAAAGGATTATGCAAAAGGCATAAGGTGTGTGTATATAGTATGGGGCATTTTGGAAATTCATTCAATGTTGCACTTTATAGGTACCATTGTCGTTTACGTATAGTACGTACAGTATAGTGCACAAACTCTGCTCCTAATCCTTTGCCTCCATTTATAAATGTTGACTTGTCACCACACCAGACAATCAGCAAATGGGATTTTAAGTTATTGCTCCATGAATCTGGTCTGGTTGGAGCACACAGGGGCATTGATCACTGGGATCAATTTGTTATCAAGCTTGACAAAAGCAGTCCTCGTTTTAATGTGGTATTTTGTGTTCCAGACGGTCCAGAGAGAAGTGAGGGTCGCAGAAGAGCGCTGGGCTCGCTGGATGAAGATGATCCAAACATCCTGCTGGCCATCCAGCTGTCCCTTCAGGAGTCCCGCAGAGAGCGAGGCCCAGAGGGAGGGATTGAGGGGCGAGTGGAGCTGGATCGTGGACTAGACAGGGGACAGGAGAGAAGGCCGGGTCCCCCAGGAGAACTGGGTGATGTTGCTTTGCACTCTCTCAACACAGATGGTCCTCCAGGAGCCAGAGGGCCCTCCTTCCCCACTTCTCTCCTGGATCCTCCTCGCCCCCCTAACAGGACAGACTCCACCTCCCAGCCTCCCACGTCAACCTCCTTTCCCCTTCCTCCCCCACCTCCCTCTCTCAGTGCAGAGCTGCTGGAGCTGGGAGACAGCCTTATGAAACTGGGGAACATTACCACTCCTTATGACCTAGACACACACACACAGGAGCAGCTCTGCTCTCACCACACGTACAACCACGGTACACTCACTGCTCCCTACACCGTTGAACCTGCTTACAGCGACTGCAGCCATAGACCAGACCAGAATGCACTGACCACTCCATATGTGCTTGACCATATCGCCATTACAGATCCCAGTTACTGTCACTCCAGTGGTTATTTGGCTGAGGCTGAACACACTGCCTCCTGCGCACTTGAACGCACCCAAAACCTTGCCCATCCCAGTTCATATAACCGGGAACATGCAGCCACGTGTGACAGCACCCCAAAACCAGACAACTCTTACAACCCCTGCCCCGAACACAGTAGCTCTTACACTCAGGAGCGCCCTGCCGCCTACGCTCTCGAACGCCCACCCAAATCAGACTTCCAGCCCCCTGCCCAGTTGTGCCTCCCGTCTCCAGAGCTTGAGCCGGATCTGCTGCTTTCACCAGTGATCCCCCCGGGGGGCCCTTTCACCCCCAGTGACCCTCAGAGTCTGGAGCCCCTGGACCCCACAGCCAGTGCCCAGCTGCTGGACAACATCATGGCCTGGTTTAACAACAACATTAACCCCCAGAACAACCCTCAGAGCCTGGCCCTCATCCCCTCCCCGCCCACCACAGAAACTGACTCCTCCCCTGACACAAACACTGAGACTGAGTCAGAGAGCCAGACCTCCAGGAACATGACCCCTGCCCCTATCTGGCAGCCCCTGGAGGGCGAGCCAGAAGCAGACAGAGGGTTGACGATTCCCTGTCTAGGTGCGGAGGGTGCGGAGGGCCCTAAGACGTCGAGGCCCAGCACTCTGGAGCTGGAAAACAGAGAGGCTGGCGAGGAGGGTGTGGACATAGGGTGTGTGGCTGACCTGTCGCTGGACGAAGCGCACACACACCTGTACTCACACTCCCAAGGTGGAGACAGTCCCGCACACGCTGCCCCAGTCACAGAGCGAGACTTAGACCTTATCCTTCACTTAGATGGGGACCAATCCCCTGAGGAGTGGGAGGAGCAAGTACACCTGGTGTGACAGCGACAGAATGAAGTAGAGAGAAGGTTGAGCCAAGTACAGGAAGAGAGAGAGAGAGAGAGATAAAAGTGAAGAAGAAAGAAAATCAAAGACTGGGAAAACTAAAGAGAGGAAAAATATAAGATAACGGTGATGCCTCAATTAAAGATGTAGGTCTGTGGAGTGTTTACTGTATGTATTATACTGTATCTAGAGGAGACATAAAACCCTTCGAACTTGTCCAGTAAAGATTATGTCATACGCATTTTTTAAGTGCTTTTGTCTGCTCTAAAAACAACTATTCTTTGAAACAAATGAGTGTTTAAAGCAAAGTATATCAATGGAAAGCTACTGATATCATAACACATTAAATGCTGCACGTTTTTTTTTTATTTTATTTTATTTATTTCCTTTATTTCTCTTGTCAGTTTGTTCAGGGTAAAGTTTTGGTGCTGATCATGCCGAAATCGAAACTTGCCTCGTTAACTCAGACTTTTATTAACACACCGACCCAACCACGAGCCTCCTGGAGCCAAACATGATAACTGTAACCTTGGAGCTTGTTTAGCGTACTGTACAATCAGAGGGCCTAATTCTGATTTGTGGACCTTCATGCACACTGTGCCTGCTTTGTTAGAGCGCCAACACACTACTGAGGTTTCCTTTTGGTAGGATACATTTGTCTGCTCAGTAGACGTCATGCTAGTACAACATGCTTATCTGGATTATATGACAGTCATAATTCTTATGTAATGCTCCAGTGATCACAGACCAGATATCGGCTTGTCCCTTTGAACAGGGACGTTGGCGGTCAGTCTCAGCCAAGAGTCAGTAGGAATTCAGAGTCTTGCTCAAACGCACTTCATGGGTCATGGGTGCTTGTTGTTTTGGGGGGGGGAGCTGGGCTGCTACCCATTCTATAAAATGATCTGTCTTTATTGGAGATGAGCTGTGTCATCCTTATTGCTGTATTTTACACCTGATTTGGATCAGTTTTGACAACAGTTTCAATGTGCAAAACTCTTGTAGACAAACTGCTATAATGTCAATTTTGGCCTCAAAATTGACATTATAAAAACATCTTTGTCAAATAGTCACAATATTGTGTGTCACTCAAATTGAATCACTGTTTATCAAAATAAGATGGCTCTCTTCAAAACAAATACGTAATGGATAAAACTAGATCCCGTCATGTATGATAGTAGAAGAGTCTGGCTTTACACTGCAGTAAGTCTTATATTCATCGTTTTGTGTTAAAAGGTAAGAATATATCAAGTCAGTCTGTCTCTTTGTACATTGAAACTGTTGTGAAAACTGAGCCAAAGCAATCAGACAATACTTAACATGTAAACACTAATTTAGTTAATTTTTAACATATCTATCCCACTACTGATGATTAGTGCAGTCGATAGATGGGTTGTGTTTTTACTGTAATTTATCCTTTTCATTTCTTATTATAGAAATGACATTTTTTTTTCCAGTTGAGACCAGAGTTGTTGGGTCTGTGTGCCTTTTTTGTTTCAATCGTATTTGTTTATTTGTCGGTATTTATTACTGTCATTACTTTTTAAACATGCTAAACAAAGTTGCTAATGAAAGATGATGATGAAGAACACACCACTTTGGCTGTTGCCATACACTGAGGTTCTTGATGTACATTAGTATTGTTTGTCCTCATACCCCAGGTGTATCTCATTTCACCTTGTCCCCAGAGAAAAACTGCTTTGAAGATATGTGAAAAGAAATCATTTGTCTTTAGAGTTTCCACTATAATTAACACCCATTTTATCTTAAAAGTTGTTCAAATGTAGTTGGCCTTCGTTTTTTTTCTTGAAATGGCACTCTGAATCCTGGGTTGTCGCTCAGCCTTTATCTTTAAACTTTATTGCCCAACTTTAATGTTTACAAGAGAATTAAACTGCCTGTTATGTTGAGATGTGATCTGGTGCTTTTGGGATTGTAATGATGATGATAATGGCGTGTTTTTAATCATATTTTCATGGCAGGCCAAACAAATGGAAAGATATTCTGTTAAAATGTCTCCCTCTACTTTACAAAAGGTGCCAGTTATACAGAATGTGATATGCAATTAAAATGCATCACCTGTAATTAATAGTTTGAGTTTTTAGCCTGTTTTGAAGTGTGAGGTCTGGAGTGCTCCACTGTAGAGACAAAACCCCTAAAATAATGCACATTTTCCTCTCCGTGTTGAACATTAAACTGTGAAGGTGCTGGACAGGTTGTATGTGCTGATGTTTAGACATTTCATAAAGCCTGCTAAAGTGCGAGGGCAGTTGGTGTCGCCCATAACATTTCAGACATTGTTTCCTGAGGAATGGTTTAATTAACAATTGTTTAGGGTGCGTGGTTGCAACAGGATACACAATGGAAGAGTCTGGGATCTTTTAATTTGCACAAGCATGCTGTTAATGTGTTGCACTAATCCAGTGCTGTCAGGCAAGATGTGGAGGACTGATCAGTGTTGCTTTTCTTATAATAATTATTATTATTATTATTATTATTATTTCCTTTTTTTCATTTTCTTGATTTAGTATTGAATTGATTGTGTCAAGGGAATGGTCATGTGCCGTTTTCTACTCCATATATAATGTTTATATTTTAACGATCCCTCAACCAACCACTTCAGAATAAATAAATCAAAATTAAATTGCACTTGCATAGATTATACTTGATACATTCCCAGTCAGTCCATGAGAGAGGTTAGATGTGGGGCCAAAACTGTAAATGAAAGTGTCAGTGCAAAGTTTACTCTCAATAAAAACTGAAAGCGTGTCGCTATGATATTTTTTTTTTAAAGTGCTCTGTGACAGTGATTTCCAAAACCATCTCAACAAACATGTACAGCATTGTATACTGTACATGTAGGACTTGTTCTAGAGCGTAAGACTGCCATCTATAGTCAGTTTCCACTAGTCAATAGGTATCAACAACATGCCAAACATGATAAGTAAACACATTTTTTAAACATATGAATATTCTGCAAAATGTAGAACTCTGCTATGTTGACTGCAAATACTGTCTTCAAGTAAGCTAAAAAGTCATTCTTTGATAATCTTACTCAAAACATCATGCCATGGCTGTAGCACAGTCCTACTACCAGAGACAATTGCACTGTACCAATCAATACCATAATGGTAAAAAATACTAAATTTAAGGTCCTTTTAGCAACATCTACTGGCAGCCAGTGGAAACTAAAACAACACTGACGAGCCTGTGTCTTCCTCCAACTATATCAAATCGTGGTAAAACAGAGACAAGAGAAATCATGTATTGGGATTTCCCACAGACATTTTCAGACATATCATCTGAAGTCATAGAGTGCACTAGAAACACAGTAGGTAGGCGTGTGTTTGGTATACTTGCACCTGCTCAACGTTACTAAATTTTACTCTGCGAAATATCTACATCTCCAGCAGGTACAAAATGGCATGGGTATGGTGGTTCATTTTATTCCTAAACCAACAAACATACGGTAGGAAAGGCGGTGTAGATAAAATGATAACGAGGTTTCCCTCAACGCTTGAAAACAAGAGAGCCATCATTAATGTTATTAGTAACACCTGTGCTTTTCCTACTGTGACAAGTCAAAATGGCTGCTGCGAAAAAGGTCTGTAATATTGCTCTTGTTTTTAATTGCTCAAGTGTTTTTTTTAAATGTATTAATTTAATATTAAACGTTTTAGTAAACTTCTACATGATATAGTTAGAGAGATATCTGCTCGTACTCACACTGTCTAAAACGCCATTGTTAGCTAAATATATCAATAGCAACAATGTTGTTAGAAGTTATACTTGCACATAAACTGCCACTTTCTATTTTTTTATTTTATTTGGTACCTGGTCACAAACCTGAAGCTGCTATATTTATTGTGTATTGTGCAGACATGTATCTATTGATACTCCCCTGTATTGTGCAATACAGTTGTTATAAAATGCTGTTAGTTTAGTAATGGTAGTTTAAACCGTCGAGGGTTATATCTATTTTATACAGTATGGTTTATAGCAGGTCTCTGTACATGATGTTCATTACTCCACCGTTGGGTCGCGATGTTGTGTAACGTTGAACCAAAGCCCGTCTACGGAAAGCCGTTCCACTCCCCATTCAGCCCCATTGTACCGACTTTGGTTGCAGTTCCACCAGAGTTCCACTGGGGGTGATCACGGTCCAGTGCAAAATGAATGGGACCCTATGGAGCTAGACGGCTAAATTTGTCTCTTTCGCCTGATTGTCGTTGAGAAATCTCAGATTTGATTGTAGTTTTTGCAAGTTCAACATGGATTATAGGTCGAAAGTTGAATGAACGAGTACTTATGCCCTTTCGATTTCTTACAGGTTGAGTCGTTGTTGCCCATACCACGCTAGCATTCTGCTAATGAATGCTGATTGGTCAGTGAAGGACTGATTACGATCGAAGATCCCGCTTGACGGCATCCGAAGCGGAGCCAGAATGTCAGAGTGAATATTTCGGCGTGGTCGTTAAAACATTAGCAAACCTCTTTCTAGCATGTGTATTGACAGGGAGAGTCTAACCTGTTAGCTGTGTTGTCGATGCCTCGAGAGAAAAAAGGAAGCGACTCAGAGCTTGCCGTAAAGCAGTATCTCTGGCCGTATATATGTATGACGTCATTAATATTTTAAAAGGCTTTTTAGAACAAAAAAGCGACTTTAAAAAAATGTAACACCCAGCAGTATGTATTTTCTTTGCCTCCCCTTTCGAATGCAACATTCAAATTACTAGACAAATATTAACTATATTAGAAATTCTTTGATTGTACCCAGGCCAGAGCATTCCCACTACGTATTGTCACTCGCGAAAAATAATTTCTGCTTTGTTTATCAAAATTAATGTGATTGTTTTTATTGTTGCTTGTATTTGCCCTCTGTTTTATGCAACCATAAACATACCGGTATGATGATATTCATACTTTTGCTCTTAATTCATAGTAAGAAACCAAAAATGGCCAATGAGTTATTTTTTATACTGTCTATGTGGGAAAGTGTGCATCGATCCTGTCCTTAATACATCCATGATCCTGTCACTGCACTAACCCTAACCCTAGCGCATCGTATATACTGTTTATGATCGTACCCGATCTTTTAACCCCCCTGCATGCTTTCTTTTCATTTCCTTGTTTTTCCTGCATTTTCTATTTTAAATTACCTCTTTTATGATTTTAATTTATTTTTATGTTTAATATTAACTATTGTAATGTTTCCATATTCATGTCTTTTATAACATATTTCTCAGATTTTATTATTCTATCCTTCGGGGGTGAATTTCTGCCTGCAGAGGAGGCCCTACCTAATATTTGAATGTTTTTTATGGCTTTTTAAATAAATATTTTAAAGATGCCTTGGTTTTCCTTTATAAGTTTTATTCTGCCCTAACTATATTTAAATTATTTAATTGGGCTTCTGTTTTTATTGCTGTAGGATGTATTTTAAATTAATTATGTTTATTGTGTGGCACTTTTTACTTTTTAAAGCACTTCATAACAAAGCACTTTTTACTAATTTTTAATGGTATATGTATATGTATTTTTTTACCTCACAGGCAAGTAATTCAGACAGTATTAATGACCTTTTAAACATTTTTACTTACCTTTTAAGTTTTGACAAGATGTTTTAGGCTAGAATCCTTTTGTATTGTGATGCCGGGCTATTTATTTCCAAAACTATAGGTGTGTGTGTGTGTGTGTGTGTGTGTGTGTGTGTGTGTGTGTATATATATATGTATATATATATATATATATATATATATATATATATATATGTGTATATATATGTATATATATATATATATATATGTGTATATATATGTATATGTGTATATATATGTGTATATATATGTATATGTGTATATATGTATATGTGTATATATATATATATATATATGTGTGTGTGTGTGTGTGGAAGGCATTTTGTATGTACGTTTCTTTGTAATAATGGAGTGTGTGTTTGTGTGCTTCAGAGGGGAGAAAATGAAGCCATTTTCTGACAGGGGTGTCACTTGATTGGAATGTAAATCCGGGTGCGGGTGTTTGCTGTTTTCAATCTCCCCCTACCGAGATTGTTTACCAGAGGGATTGAAAGGAAGCTGTGTGCTGAATGCTGTGTGAGCTGATAGTGTCTGACTGTGTTTACCCAGTGTTGGTGCAAAGTTTCCTCTTCCACTTGGTTTGGATCATTTAGAAGAATTGTATTCATGAGAGTTTCTTGGATCCTGATCTGCAATCCACACCTGTTTTGGCACAGCTAACTCTAAGTTTGCACAATAGTTGGAATTTAACCACAGAAAGAAAGTCTTACTATACTGCAGGAAGCATATAGGCAGGAAAATACTTAAATATAGCCCCTCACACAGTAATAACTTACACTGACTCATTTACAAACTACAGTAAAGCAAACAGTGCATACATACTATACTGACAATGAAACAGCCCACTAACAATAACAATCTTTCTGTTGAAAAAATATTTCTGACACACATTCTTCATCTTTGTCTATCTCACAAATGCTGAAATGTCACAATTGCTAGAAAAAGGACCTGTTAATTTCCATTCAACTGTAACTATTCGCCACAGAAAACTAACCGACCCAAAGGCATATTGATATATTCTTCTCCAGTATTCCCTTGTTGAAAATCCAGTGTATCTGAGATGTCAGTAACCTTTGCTTGTTACCGTGCCACCGGTGACCATTTCCCCCTTAAGCATTCGAGGATTTTCAGACGGCTTTAAATCCCTCCTCAGTACCACATTATAGTAATATAACCTCATCAGGATAAGTGGTCAAGGGCACATTTGAGAGGACATCTCAGAAAGAAGCATATGCCCTATGCATTAGTATGCTGGTCAGAGCAAAGAGCCGAAAGAGCCCCTCTCACAAACGTGTTGATAAAAAAACAAACCGAAGATGATCAATCATGTTTAAATGGAAACATCACTGATAATGATTCAATAATTACATGATGTTATATATGATGTGGAAAATCCCTTGATATATGGCCATATTGTCCCAAAACCTCATTTCACTGTTTGAAAAACTCCATTTCCTGGAGGAGCGTGTGCTGTGCGGGTTGACTGATGCCTCCATACACACCAGGATACGTGATTACAGAGTAATTTATGACCAGTAGTTACAATCTCTTGCAGGTAAATGCATCGCTGACATATAATGACGGCACACTCAGCTGAGCCCACAGTAAATCCAAGACATGGTCCTCCTCTGTCCTTGAGAATTCTGCTCAGTCTCTAAAAGCAGGTATACCTTAATCTATCTAAAGATGCTGGGTTCAATAACTGGATAGTCCTGCATTGATTGATACTAATCTTAAGTCTGGCCTGTAATGGACCATATCATTATCATTATTATTATTGCGAAATTTTGAGTGCACGTGGTTCCCAAAATGGGTGTTCAACACCCACAAGGGGTCGTAAGATAACTCTGTGAAGACACATATTAGAAATTCTTTGGTTGTGTCACTGCGCGATCTGAGTCCTCAACACGATCTGAGTCGCGTCGAGTTGCGCATGCTCAGATTTAAACAATTTACGGCATAACGACAATAACGGAAGATGGGAACAGCAATAATCGAAGATATGGAAGATGGAAATGGCAGTAATGTATTATTTAGCGTAACACATCACATGTTCACGGCATGATCCCTCACGTCAGTTAATAAAAAATAAAAAAAGTCAGTGAACATGGAGCTACATGACAAGTTGGTTCACTGCTGGCTACAAGTTAGCAATCAAACACAACAACGGCTGTTATTTGAATGGCGTTTTGAGCTAACGTTAGCAATCAAACAATTATAGATATCATTTGATAACTAAAACGTTTTTGAAATGATTTCCACCTTCTATATCTTCGATTATTGCTGTTCCCATCTTCTGTTATTGTCGTTATGCCGTAAATTGTTTAAATCTGAGCATGCGCAAATCGACGCGACTCAGATCGTGTTGAGACTCACATCGCGCAGTGACAGGTTGGTTGAACGTTTCTCTTTGCTGTCGCTCATTTAATGACGTCATATCAGCGCGACTGAAACGTATAACATACAACAGCGGCCTGTGTTTTCACTCGAGCGCTGTAATTTTTGTCTTTGGTGAAGGATTTGTCTCTACAGTCCGTCACCATCATGAAACTTGTCAGGTAAGTGAGAGTGAAATGTTGATTTTTATTCAATGCTGTGATGTGCGATAATAAAAACAACGCGATGCTGATGGATTGATTTAGATGTAAACTGAGAGACGATGAAGAGGCGGGAAGCGGTGAACGAGATGAATGGACGCTGTCCGTCGTTACAATGGCCGAGCTTCAGCCTCTGAAATAATAATACACAGATGCATAGCTAGCTACACATCTGAGGTGTCCTTACTAATTGTTGAACTGTGGCTTTAGCTGTAAAGTCGCGCAGGTATTCTAGACCCAATGTTTGCTAACTAACGTTAGCTTTAACAAACATAGCTAACTTAACAGTACCTACCTGAATGCTAACTAGAAAGTTAACGCACAGGCCCTGTGTCTTTGTCTTCAAAATTAAGTTAACGCATTTAGTGGCAAAAAAACAAGCCACAACCAGAGAGACGTGTAGTAATTTATCATTCATTGTTACATCAAATTTTAGAGGATTTGTTATCTCTCTCCCACCAGAATACTTAGCTAGCTAGCTATGTGTTGGTGCTGAAAGCTAACGTTAGCTACACAACCAGCGTTAGGCAGCGTTAGCTAATCTCAGACTATTCTTTGACTTTACACGATGTATAATGTTCGTGTAGAATTAGGAAAGGAAAAAACTATGTGTTTAGACTAATTTTGTTCAATACTATTTACAGGTTTTTGATGAAACTCAGCCATGAGACGGTTACCATTGAACTAAAGAATGGCACCCAGGTCCATGGCACCATTACAGGTAAGAGCCAGTTGGTGCATTATTAAATTGTGTTGGAGTTGCCCATTGTACAGGTATACTGCAGTGAAATATTGTTCAAAGTTCAGGTGTCATGACTCAAGTTTAGATTGCATTTGATCACAAAATGCACCCACAGGTGATGCTAAACACAAGCTAATGCAACAGTCCTGTAATAAATCATACCTCCCATGAAGTTTATAATCTTTCATCTTTTTAATTTGAATGGATGTTGGCTTGTTTGTTAATCTTCAAGTTTTTCCATCCCTGTTTCCTTTTTTTCCCCATTTAGGTGTTGACGTGAGCATGAACACCCACCTGAAAGCAGTGAAAATGACCCTGAAAAACAGGGAGCCCACTCAGCTGGAATCACTGAGTATCCGTGGCAACAACATTCGCTACTTTATCCTTCCTGACAGCCTCCCACTGGACACCTTGCTGGTTGACATCGAGCCAAAGGTCAAGTCCAAGAAGAGAGAAGCAGGTATGTTTGAACAGCAGAGATAACCATAGCAGCACACTAGGCATGATATGTGGCTCCCTCTTGTATTTGAAAGTGTATATATGTATTGTGCCAGAGCATTTTGGGAGTTTGGTAAAGGTTTGATTATTAGCAAAGCAAACATACCTTGCAGAATATGTCTTAAGACATTTCCATAATGAATGTTTACTCTGGGCACAGTGTAGTGTTTCTGAGAGACGTCTCAGTTGTCCCATTAAGATTATGCTGTACAGGCCTTTCAGAAGAGACCGGTGTCCTAAACCACACACTGCTAATCTTGAGAGATTACTTGGAACTTCACCCGTTTAAGTCAAAGTATCTAACTGTTCATGATAGAAGCCTGACAACCGTCTGTAGGGGTGTAAGAAAATATCAATACAAATGAGTATCGCAATGTTAGGCTATGCTTTGTGATACTGTATTGATTCAAACATGCAAAGATGCGTGGCAGATAGCAGTTAATTTTGTATCGTGTTTAAACCCTGACCGCTAGATAGCAGTGTTGTACTCCATCTTCAACCATTTGACTCTTCCATGCGGAACAAAATTGTATCCATTTTATTTGCCAGCGACATTGGTGAAGAAAATGCTGGGTAGTGATGGCCAATAAGCAGTTAGCTCTTAAAATCGAGGACTCCGTCAAAGACCAGTCGAGAACACAACCGCAGGGATATCACTAAACTGCCTGCGCGTTGTCTGATTTATTTACATCAACGTAAGCTAATGTCAGCTCTGATGTAGATGCTACACGCCACTGTACCGCTCCCTCACTTGGGTGAAAGAGCTAGAGAGTGGAGACCAAGTAATGCACCTTCATGTTTATAAATTGGCTGCTTTGTTTGGCCATAAGCACATGGCACATTTGAATACACAGTTGCTAGTTTGGCTTACTGGATTTAAAGTGCTGGGATAGACAATACTTGGAACTAAGGAACTTGTTTTCAATTTAAATGAATAATTAGAGATTAATGCAGGCTGTATTACCTTTTTAGGGGTCCAAGCCCGAGGTTGCGAGAACGGGCGGTAGCGAAGCTACGCCGTTCGCACAGCAGGGCTGTGGAACCCTATTGGAATTGTAAAAATTCTTATTATTATTATTATTATTATTCTTCCGCCTCTAAAACTGATACTGCAGCCTAAACCGTAAATGGTGGGAGGTTGCCGTTTTCAGGAATGGTCCAGATCACTGCAGGGACCTCGGACGAAAAAATTCAGCCACTTTGACCACTAGGTGGCGCTATAGCAGAAAAAACGCGTTTGTCCTTATAACTCCCAAACCGTACATCGCACATTAAAAATACACATATCGACGCGTTCCTCGGATCCAGCTGAATCTCGTGGTATAGGCCACGCCCATTTTCGCCTAGACTTTTATACGTGAAAAATCGCGATTTATTGTAATCCTGCTTTTTCGTACTCCTCTTAGACCGTGTAACGGATCTGCATGAAACTTGGTCTCTAGCATCTATTGGCCGACCTGAGACAAACATATCAAAAGATTTTTTTTCGGATAAAAATTGCGTAAACTACGCACAAACAAATTTGTGTAGCTAGCTACGAAGACACAAACGTTGCCATATCTCGGCCAAAATAAATGATATCATCACAAATCTTTAGATTCTTGTTTGGAATGAGCCTCTCAGTGTCTGAAACAAATTTTAAAAAATTTGGTCAATAGGGGGCGCCAAAAGTACAAAAAGTTAATATCTCATGAACGGCTCATCCGATTTTTACGAAATTTGGAGCGTACCATCTAGGCCCACTTCTGAGGCCAGGACTACAGTGGGGTACTGATTCGTCAAAGTGGGCGTGGCCTATGGGACCCAAATGGGACCCAGGTTTATATCTACCACTTACACTATTGTGAGCAACTTCAAATTTACAGTGTAGATGTACAATGGTTTCCGGACCACAGGTACCAAATATTACAAAAGTGGACCACTAGGTGGCGCTACAATCACGTAAAACGTGTTTTTGCCTATAACTCCCACAGAATACATCGCAGATGGAATATTTATAGATCCACGTGTTCCTTGTATGCATCTGAATTTGATGATATAGGAAAAGTCCATTTCTACGAAAAGAAATTTTCGCAAAATTGCGCAATGCAAAAAAAAATGTTTTCGTACTCGTCCTAGGCCGTGTGACCAATGTCCACGAAACTTGGAAGATATCATCTGTATATAGAGCTGACCAAAAGTTGTCAAAAGAATTTTGCTACGGTACACCGTTCGCACTTTACAAGCAAACTAATTTGACGTGGCTAGCCACAAAACACGTACTTTGGCATATCTCGGCCAAATTATTTGATATCCGAACAAATCTTGGTACAGATCTTTGACATGCCATTCCAAGCCTCCATACCAAATTTGGTCAAAATCGGCCTTCAGGGGGCGCTATAATTAACGTGGAGGTCTTTCAGTAAATAAGTCAATGCATTTAAATGGGAATAATTTGCAATGTGAATATCTCTGCAGCAGTAAATGCCATCATCACAAAACTTGACAGTGTTGTTCGTCATGCCACCCCGAGCCTCCACACCAAATTTGGTGAAAATTCGCCGCCAGGGGGCGCTACAATTAACGTAGAGGCCTTTCGGCAAATGAGTCAATGCATTTAAATGGGAGCAATTTGCAATGTGAATATCTCGGCAGCAGTAAATGCCATCATCACGAAACTTGAGACTAATGTTCGACATGCCACTCTGCGGCTCCCCAACGGATTTGGCGACAATCGCCCTTTAGGGGGCGCTATAATCAAGGTAGAAGCGGTTTGGCCTTTTACGCAACGAAGAGGAAATTTGCAATTGCATTTCACTACGTTCTTTGGAGCTCGCGCTCGTTCAGGCGGCGGCGCTTCGGGTTCTCCTTTCGCGGGCTCCGTTTTCGCCGGGGGGGACCGGCGCACAAGGCTTGGACCCCGTTCATAACTGCTTGCAGTTCTAGTTCTGTATTGTTTTTACATAAATGTACCCGTGGGGCCAGTGCTTTAAAAATATTAGCATCTATCACAGACAAAATTTTCCTAAAAATGTAATTTAAAAGAATCCCAATATATCACATTGATTACATTATCGTAATATATTGATTCGTAACCACTTTGTCATGCTGTGTATCATATTGGCAGATTCTTGCCAAGTCCTTTAGGGCTGTACCGAATACCCCCCCCCACCCCCCTTTTTTTTTTTTTTTTTTTTTTTTTTTTTTTTTTTTTTTGAGCTTCTGTGCTTTTCAAAAGTGAATATTCAACGCTTCGGTGGCAGCGGGGGAAACAAACATTTTCAACTACGCTTTAAGGCAGCTTTTGGGGAAGATAGAAAATAAAAGGCGACGAAGTGAGAGATAAAGCGACTGCTTTGTTATTGCAGGACAGTCACAAACTCCTGGGCAGTTAAGTGCTTGTTTCATAGTGTTAACTATTTTACAGTAACGTTACGGGACTCGCACGCTGCGACTGACCACAGCAGGTTTGACGTCAGGTTGCCTTTCTCCTAAAATTGATTCAGACTTAACTTTTTGGCCGCAGGCATTCAAAACAAACAGAAAGACCGGTGTTTTTACCGGACTGTCTGACGAGTGACACTGACGCAGTGTGTGAATGAATGCTCAGCCAGCGCATCACTGTTTTGGCATTGTGCACGGCCGTAACTAACTTGTTACTATGTTACCTTTTATCAAATCACCTGAAGACGACACCATGCTGCTACAGTATAACCATACAGACCTCTACACACTTCCGACTGCTCGCTTGTGCAGTGTTTCCCACAGGTTGAGAATTTACTTGTGGTGGAGGGTGGCACAGGATGTGCCGGCGTGGCGTGTGATGGCTGGGTTCAGTAATAAACTAGTCAAACAAAGGTTTAACTATTTATTGAAAAAACTAACTACATAACAAGATAATTTAGAAAGAGAAATGTACACATTAAAGAAACCAGGCTAGAAGATGAAGTGTATTTGTGCTTTGTCAACAAAACGGGTCAAAACGTATGGGTCAGCAGATGAAATACCTGTTTCCCAGAGCCGACATGTTGTATTAACAACTAAACCTTAAACCCATACTATGACTCGTACAGAAAGTTACATGTCATTATAAATCTCACCCCGGTGTGCACCTCCTAACTCCTGTTAAACCACATTAGCCTAATGCTATCTAAAATTCAAATCCCAAAATTGAAAATTGAATACCTACCCATCGAACAAATATTTGGCTCCAGCCCTACAGTCCTCTCAGCAGTGGTGAAAGTAAGAGGTGCTGCTCCGTGACCGTAGAGAAATATAAACCCTTCACTTTGTTGTGCTGGGCTCCCAATGAGAGGATTCAAACAAACATTTTTTTGGTTATACCCAACATTGTGTCAAACCATGGATTTTGTTACAATGCACGGACACCCCCTTAATTTGAACTTGATCTGTTTAGAAAGTAGCGCATGTATTTTGTGCTTGTATGGTGTGGGTGGTTGACTATAATCAGACTGCAAATTATAAACACTTTGGTGGGTTTAGCTGGTTTAAATGTTGAGTGGCCCACATTACTATACTGTGACACCCAACATGCCTGTGCATGTTTGACACGTTTCTGACCAACTTTTCTGTGTCTTCTCAGTGGCTGGACGGGGACGAGGCAGGGGACGAGGGCGTGGCAGAGGAAGGGGACGAGGGCGGGGTGGCCCGAGGAGATGATCACCAGGTCGTACATTTGCAGGCCACCACCCCACTGTTTGTACAGGATTTTTTTCTTTGCTCAGAGGAAACATTTTGTGAATTTCCATGTTTTCAGTTTTGTTTTTTCATTATTTTGTACATTAAAATGGATAGAGGTAAAGAGGATAAATGTGACTCTGTGTATTATTGCACCATTAGTAAGAGGGTTTGTTTTGTTCACTAAATGTTTTCGTTACATGGCTGAATAAAATAGATTTGCATGGAAATGTTTATTCCCAAAGATCTTATCGGAATATAAACAAAATAAAACTGAAGACCATTTATTTAGTCAAATAGTGCATAGTGGCTCTAAGAAAATGAATGGTATTGTGGTCAAAATTAATCTGCTTGATAATGAGACCTTTTCACAGATGTAAACAAACATTCTAAATGGACCCAAGTTGATTTCCTGTTGCAGTGTATGTGAATGGCATCAACTGACAGGAAGTTAACAAGGGGCCAGGCTGTTGCAATGTAATTCCATTGAAAATGTTTATATAATAAATTAATGTGTAGTTAGTTTCAATGTGAGCCTTGAAACTGGCAGTTTGGTAAATATCTGTTTTTGTAAAATTTTATTTATATATCTTTAAAAACCCTGTACCTGTAACATAAGGGTTGGAGTATTGTTTGATTTTATAAGCGATTAGTTAATTAGGTGGTATATACTGATATTTATAACTAATTTAACATTAAGAAAAAATCAAACTATGTGGGTTGTATTGGAACCAGAAGAGGTTTCAAAAGATCGGCATCTTACCCGGAAGTAAATAGAAATTAGCCAAACTAAAATGCTACAAATGCGACGACAGATAATCATTCATCAACAACACGGGTGGCAACCTATGTATTTCCTGTCCTCACCTTGGATGTATGATTGCTCTAGTGGTCAAAATGCTTGCAGGTAACAGATTTGTGAATATCGGTCTCTGTGCTTTCAAACTAACGTCGAGCGTTGTGACAGCCGGGTCATTGACTACGACTGGTCTGCCTCGACGGCGGCCAGACGAACTCTCCTACTAGGACGCATTTGAATACCGGCTTTAGTACTCCGACATCCCCGTAGCTAAATAAGTTTTAGCTGTTCTGTCCAGTCTTGCTGTCTCGCCGGCGGGAAACCACGGATATATCAAAAGATGTCCGTTCCCAACGGTCGCTTCACGTATTTCGCTTTTGGAAGTAACTTGTTAAAGGAAAGACTGCAACTGGCAAATCCTTCTGCGACATTTTGCACTACCGGCCGACTAAAGGTAACGTTAACAAATACGTTTGTAGAATAAAACAGCTTTTTTTGTTTTCACTATTACCAATGTGGCGTTCATGTCATGTGGGAATTACACCGGAATTACAAAACACACAAGTAGTAGCTAACCATAGACAGTATATAAAGGTAGATAACGGTCCTGAAGATACAGTGCCAAATATGGCACACAAACAGTTAACTAATACCATCGATAAGTTGATTAGCCTACACTTATTGGTCCAGCGGTATGAACGCTTTCAAGTCAGGATCTAGTGTGGTTGTCGACATCTTGACTGTACCATGGTGTC
This sequence comes from Gymnocephalus cernua, assembly GCA_023631565.1. NCBI lineage: Eukaryota > Metazoa > Chordata > Actinopteri > Perciformes > Percidae > Gymnocephalus > Gymnocephalus cernua. Next base: position 15,926,851 of record CM042438.1, read on the forward strand.
ACTAAGGGTAAATTAAACGGCAGAGGGAAGGGATATACCGGTAGTAATTACGCAATTTTAGCTAGCTGTAACCGTTGTTAGTAGGCTAAACCCCGGTTACTTTATTGCTGGTTATATTGTCACGTTAGTGGGTTGCGAGGTGCCCGTTTAACTCAGGACAGAATAACTTAACTAACGTTACCGTTTTTAGGGCGCAAAGGCTGGTAACATCAATTATAGGCCACATATCGCCTCTGCTTGGTAAAGTGACCTGATAATGTACTTTACAGTGTCCCAATATAGAAAACTAACTAGTGACTTGACGACCTGTTTACCTCCTGTTAAAATCACCCCCTCCGTTGTTAGGTTCGGTTCAGGTGTGTGGGGGGGGGGGGGGGCAGTAGGCTAGTTTTAGCATCAGCTGTAACAACAGGGACAGAGCTTGCTATGCTGCGATGACCAACAGCAAACAGGCTCACTGGGGACACTGCTGAAAACACAAACATGGAACCCCTCTTTATCAGTGAAATAAAAGGCATTATGTTTAAAATGCTAAATCTCCCATCGCCGTTCACAGCCTTTTGTCCTTTACCTCCTACCCCGTTTGTTTGTGTGTTGTGTGCAGGATTATGAGTTGACCTTTGGCCTGTGGGAGAAACATGTGGACAACAGTTGGCATGGTGGAGTGGCCACCATTAAGTCCTGTCCAGGGGCAGAAGTGTGGGGGGTAATCTGGACTTTGAGCAACGACAACCTCCCGAGCCTAGACAAGTGAGACACACAAACACACAGCTGTCTTTCTGTTCATGTTTGTCACTTTAACCAACCACTGCGTGGTTCTTCTCGTTGTGTCCTCAGCCAGGAAGGGGTGAGTCTGGGAAAGTACTCTCCACTGGAGGTTTCAGTAGAGACTGAAAATGGACCCATGCTCTGCAGGTCGTATCAGATGAACAATTTCCACGCCTGCCCTCCCTCTCCTCAGTACAAACAGGTGTGTGCACGTAAACACAAACAGGTCCAAAGACAACACACTTGACTTATAAAAAAGCCTATACTATGCAATAAATGATATTCCAATTCACTTAGTCCAATGTTTTTGTGATTACGTTCTGTTTTATATAAGGTGGTGTGTCTGGGTGCAGAGCAGAATGGACTTCCAGGGGATTACCTGAAGAGGCTGAAGGCCATTCAAACCAACAACTACACTGGCCCCTCAATCCTTGATCAAATCCGAACGCTCAAGTAGAGATTGAAAGTTCACATTCTTTACTCTTTGAAAACACCAGTTGACAAAAACAACCTCGCCACAAGGTCCATTTAGTGGTTGTTCTGAGAACATAAGGAGCAGAATAATAACAATAAAGTACAGCGTAGCTATTAAGCTCATTAATTCACGTCAGCAGTTTCAGGAGCATTTGACCGCATTTTATTCTCCATTATTACCGTAATCATGCAAGTAATAGTTGTATAATTATTAAATGATACAAATGTTAATATGTAATTGTGCTGAAGACAGATCTGGTTAACAGACGGTGGAAAAAGCTAATAACTGGACCTTATGTTTTTTTTTTTTTTTTTTAAGACAGCTATTTCTAAGGTCAAAACAGAATCTGCAACACTGTGTGGCCAGAAGTTTGTAATGCATGGACATAATGAGGCATTTGGCTGTGCCACAATACGTACCTCATCTTTTATTTCAAACTGCCATCGAACAATTTATGTATTTTATTTTAGAGCCATCACAATTGAAGACTCAAAATGTTTGACAGGCAGAAGATCCTTACATTTTATTAGTTTTCAGGGGAATAATAAACACTGGTGAAACACCCTCAAGACTTCATTCTGCTCAGCATTTATTCAGACTTTAACCAATATGTTCCATTTCTGCTGGTAAGGAATAAAGACTGGCCGAAGTTTTGCATTATTTTCCAGGTCATTTAGTTAGAGGTGAAATAAAAAAAACTAAAAAATAACCTTGGGGTGCTTTAACACAGCATGATTTAAAATGAAAGGTTTAATTACAATGACTGAATCATTTACATAAAAGGAAACCTCTTTATTTGTTACAACACAGTGGCATTGGACAGAATGATAATTTGTAGGCCTACTTTTCCCAACATCATCTAGGAATTATAAAATATGTGTAAGTACAAAAAAAACGCTGTCAGGAGAAAAGAATATATGGTGAACACCCAATAACTTGTTTATATTTTGTTGAATCTAGGTCAATTTCCAAAAGCAAATATGTAGACTTCACAATGGCACAAATCATAATTTCATTTGACAAAACAAAAGGTTCATGCAAGCAACATGGTCAGAGATGTATAGTAACCAAGAGTTAACCAAGAACGCAGAAACCTGAAAACGCAAACATTTGTACATTCTTAAGAATTTGGCTTCAAAACTGCAAGATGAACATTCACCTTCTGCAGGAGGTGGTGTGCGGGGGGGTGGTGTTCATCTAAAAGTAAAAAAGCAAAAAATAACAAAACTGCACAAATGGTCCAAATATTGGGGGGGGGGGGGGGGGGGGGGGGGGGGGGAGGGTAATAAAAATAATAATATATAATGAAAAACCAAGTCTATCTTGAAGTGTGCACTTAAGTCTTGATATTAGCAGACTAGCATGATGTAGGAATCACAACTTTGTACAAATGGGCTTAAATAAAGGGTGCAAGAAAAGCCGCTTCCATGGGCAAATCAGTGCTCGAGTTGAAGTCAGTAGCCATTGTTGAATGAAAGATTGGAACCAGCTACAACAAATACTGTTGCCACTCAACAGTCTGACACCATTATATCTTGCAGACAATGCATCCGTATCGTTCTCTGCTTTCGTGTAGGAAATTGGGATATGAACCACTAACAATTTACTGAAGTCAAACAAAACACTATTGATGTGGTCTACATTAAGAGACCGACCACACGGGTAATTGCATGATGAACCTTTCTAGCGACTGTCAACACAAAAGGCCATCATTAAATTATCTGGGTTGTTATCTTGTAATCTGGGTTTTTAAATTAGGGACATCTGCATTTGTTCCATTTTCACACATTTCTTAACTCAATTTCATTTGCTCCACCTGTTCCCCATCCGTAACTTTCTCATTTCCACTTTCGTCCATTGGTTCTGGTCCACCCTCACTGTTTTCCATCTGCTCCGTTGAATCAGCAGGCGGCTGCTCTGTGGCGTCGGCCGGCTTCTGTTCGGGGATCACGAGATTGTGCTTGACCTTGTTCAGTTCTGTCATGTTGAAGCCGAGGAAAATGGCAGCGGTGTTCCTACTGAGACTCTTCATGCACTTGGTGCGCTTCTTACTGAAGTGGGCCGCCAACTCTGGTTTTGTGAGGGACAGCCTCTTGCACAGCTCTTCGGTCTCGGCTTTAGTGGCATAGGGGTTCAGGTTGAAGTATTTGGATATGAAGTCTCTGCGCTGATCGCCGTAACGGCGCTCGATCTGGTTGGGTTCCAACAGCAGCTTCACCGTGGGCTCGACCTGACTCACAGGCTCCGGCGGGGGCAGCAACTTCTCATTCTCTCGCTTCTTGCGCATAGCCGCCTTTTTCTCTCGCTCTAGCTGGTTGGTCATCATGACCTCCCTCCATGCAACCTCCAGCCTCTTCTGAGACTGCAGCTCTGCTACATTCTCTGGACGCACCGGAGCGGGTGGAGCTGGAATCACACGCGCTGGAGCTATAGTTTGTTTCATAGGCGGCGCTTGTGGCATTTGGAGAAAGTAGAGTTGCTTCTGAGCTGGTTTTGGTGGCTGCGGTGGTGCTCCTGTAGTTGTGGGCGGCGCTGGTTGTTTTGGTGAACACCGGCAGCGCTGAATGTGGAGCATCACTGCCTGCTGGGTTACCTTTCCTGTGTACACACCATTGCAGTATATGCACTTGAAAGCCTCCGTCTTGAGGATGGCATGAATGGTGGGTGCTACTAAGTGTTTTTGCTTCAGGTGCTGAAGGTGTTTGGATTCATTTTCAAACTTTTCATCACAGAATGGACAATAGGCACTGTTGATTTTCGCAGGTGCTGTGCAGATTTCTGGCTGGCTGCTGGGCTGCAACTTGAAGAAGATCAGGTCGAGGGAACTTGTGACCAGGGCAAGATTGACCTCTGTGTCTCCTAAGACCTCTTTTGGTGCGGTGGTGTGGACGTCAAAGTAAGGGAACAGGATTCCTCCAATACCTTTAGAGTAGACCCTGTACTTCTGCCTCAGAAAATCACAGTATGGCTTGCTCGTGGGATTGTGCTGCTTTACATGCTCAGCGAGCTGTTTGATTGAAAAGAACAAAGCTGAGCAATACAAACAATTCAGGCCATGCAGCAGGTGTTGGAAGACGCTTTTTTCTGAGAGAAGAATTTTGCACGTTAGACATTTGACGGTTTTGTCTGGCATTTTCTTCAAGAAAGCGGCTCGTGCCGCCACACTTTCTGACTTGGATGTGGTGGATTTTGTCTGGTGAGCGACCTCTGTATGCATGTCAAAGACATTGGAAGGGAAAAGTTCATTGCAGAGGGGACAGGTAATCCACTTCTTAGTTGGTGGTGTGGAGTTCCTGGTTTGCTCAACAGTCTTGAGATGGGTACCTGTGCTCTGAGAGACAGGCACTGCTAATTGCAGTGGAGCAAAAGTGTATGTGGGCATGCCATTTATCTTGTTGCCAGTCGGAATCAGGTGACTTAGCAAGGACTGTGAAGTCAGCATGGTACCCTGAAGGGTGATTTGGTTCGTTGGCGCATTTTGTGTGATCACAGCAGGCTTAGATACAGCTCCTGTTCCAGCTGCCATGTTGGCCTGCAGTCCTGATGGGACAAGGATTTGCTGCACTTGTGGAGTCTGTTGTAGCTGAGCAGAAGCAGGAGCTATAGCCATAGGTGCCCGTTTCAAAGAGACGTTAGAAACCATGGGAAGCTGGACCATAGATTGTCCTTGGGGCAAAGCACTTCGGATGGCTATTGTTGCACCAGGCTGGAGCAAACCTTTAGCTTCCGCACTAGCTAGCTGCACTAGCGCAGACGCTTGAGGGGGCAGAAAAGCTTGGTTGGTTCTGGGGGCACAGATCAGAGTCGTACTGTTTGGAGTTCCTTGTATTTTCTGTAATGCCATCACAGTCTCAGTAGGTTGGTCATTGCTTGGTAAAGCCAAGGACTTACTGTTCAACATTTGAGGTTGTTGTGGTTTAGGAGCAATGCTTGGAAAGGTCACAAACGTGCCATTCCCATTAGGTGTTGCTTTAATGGTGTAGTTCTTGTTCTCATAAATCATACTCTGCACTTGTGTACTGACTGAATAGTGTGATGGCTCAACCAGCATGTGATGCAACATTTGGTCTAGGCTTCCAGCGTTCACTTTGCACACCTTACAGCAGTAGACCTTTATCGATGAAGTCCCTTGAGGGTGTAATCTGTAACCGATATACTGTTCTGCCAACCTGTCCAGGTGCTTGAGAATGATGTGCTTCTTCATCCCAAAGATAGACGAGTTTGGAAATCCACATTTTCGACACTGATACCGCTCACTTCCACAATGGGTGGGTTGAGACCCCCCCGTCTGCCGTTGTATACAGTTGGTATGGAAGAACAGCATGTGCTTCTTGAGATACTTGGGGGTTCCAACGAAGACGCACTGAGCACAGGGTGCCAGTGCACAGAATGACTGCATATATCCATGGCAACGAGAGACATGGCTCCTGAAGTTGTAGATGTTTGTAGAAGAGTACTTGCACAGGGTACAGCACAGAGGCCGAGACCGATAAGGCCACTGAATAGAAAAATTAACAGTTAAATTTGCACAGTGTGCACTAAGTATTTAACATTCATACCAAGCTACACATCTTAAGAAATATGGAATGACTACTTTCCTCTTTAATGACATTTTAATCCACAAGACAGGTATGGGTTTACTTACAGATCAGTAACATTTGAAATGTTTTAACAAATACTCAAACTAGCAAATAATCATTCAGACGTATCATATTCACCCTTTTCTTTAGTCTTTTGTATCCGTATGTGATATCATCCCACTCAGTTTCCTGGAAAGCCTCTTCTTCATCCGAGTTCTTCTCAGAGTTTTCATTGAGATCCTGCACAGTAAACACACAAACAAATCTTAAGCATAACGCTTCACAATGTAAAAAAATGTATGTATTAGAAGACATACATTCAAAGTTGACCTGTGCACTCATAGATGCAGTGCAATTGAGAAATAGTTTAACTTGACATGTATATTGACTGTCATCCTGCAGATTGAGTTTTAAATCTTGCCACAAGCAACGAGTCAAGTTTAAAATCTCTGCAATCCCAAAAAAATCCTGCTCATTGATTTGCAACATTATCCATATTAGCCCAATACCACAGAAAATCTTTAACACTAAACATGACATCATATTGCCCAACCCCACTTGTTGCCATAACAACCAAGGACCCTCTGAATTGCATTCTTTCAATTTGACCATCGTCATTAAATTCCAATCTGATTAATATGTTTTAGGATTACTGTTTATTCCCCAACTTTAAAAAAACACTATTCACCGTGAACTTAGTCTGACTCACAGGATGCTGACTGTGAGTAAAAGCCATTGGCCGCCTATTTCAGACCGAATTCTCATCCCCTTCCACTATGTGCATGTTACCGGTTTAACCGAGCACCGTCGCTGCACCCTGGGCTTAGCGCCACCCAGGACAATTGTGATAAACAACCCAGTGTGTTTTTTTCCCTTAGTGCAGAATTAGGGACAGTCACACATATGTTAATGCAGGTGAATGACGATCGCCTGCTGAGGAGATATTCGTGCTGCGTCATCAACGGTCAAAATTGACCAAGTTGAACTACATGTGAATTTGCTTCGTCGCCCCTTTGCTTGCACGAGTCAACAGGAGGCAGACAATTGCCAATGTTAATTTCACGCATGTGACCGTGGCTTTATGAGTCTGATTACAGCTGCGGTGGGGTGTTCCTGTAGAGCCCACTGCTTTGATTGGTTCATAGAGCGCAAGAAGGTTATGATTGGCTTGTGGGGTACAAGAATGCCCACATTTTCTTCTGCTCTACTTTACATCCCATTTTTGGCCATCTAATGGCCATTTCCCACAGAAATAGCTTTTCTGCAGATGTATTTCTGTGCAAAAGATACATTATTTAAATATATTTTTATTTTCAAAACTTGACAATCACTGTAATCCCCCAAAAAAGCTCTACATTTGGGTCCCAAAAAAAAAAAAACCTAGAAATATTGGTGCCTTTCTCATAAAATGTTAATGTTTATTATGTTTATTTGCACCGTACTACGTTTAATGTTTACACAAGACAAAAGTTAATTTAATATTTATAGTTCAATTAGAAAACTTGATTCGTGGGGGAACATACTTTACCTTTTTTGTCCTCTTAAATTATTTTACCATCAATTGTGACTGATAAGACACATGTGGCAAACTAACATATTATATTTACATCACTTGTACCAACTAGATCTTAACAAAGCTTGCTAGCTAATAGTGTTGCTAATTAATCATTTCTCTTTTAATAATGTAATGCTGGTAGTGAAACAGTTTAACTGGTTTAAAAATTGCCAAATTATTTCTCTTTTGTGTGCCACATAGCACAATTACACCTCGGATACTGGAGACAAATCTTGGGCGTGGCTGCCCTTTTTGTCCTTCTAATCAACAGAGTAGTACAAAGAACTCCCAAGAAGCAATGCAACAAGTGACGTCAGCCTACACTGCAGCAAGTCTAAAAGGAAGTCAGGTGGGCGCTCTCTAAAAAGGGGTTTTGCCTTGCACGTTCACTCTCAGCTGTCAGCTTAACAAACTCGCCATGCGCCGCTGGGTGATGCGTCTTCAAGTGCCTTATTACATTTGCTGTGTTAAAATTAAAAAAGGCATTTGCTTGAGGAATTATTTCATCCCGTTGTGCTTTTGCAACTAAAGGCTGCTTGAAAGCAGCGGGAATGAAAGGTTTTTTTTTTTTTTTCCTTGTCCCAGTCGGCACATCGGGGTGATGCAGTTGAATGAGCGTTAGCGTGTTGGTTGTGTTTCCATTCACTACAACGGTGGAGCAACGCCGACGTACCTTCCTTGTCTTATACACAACTTTCTCTTCGTTGCTGTTGTAAGCGGACCGGGAACCCGCAGGCAGATCTTCCAGCTCTGCCGTTTCATTCGTGCTTGTGACTGACTCGCACGGCAATGTGCTTGTTGTGCTATCATGTTGCTAACAGCGTATGGCTAATATAAGTGCCTGGGAGGAACTCACGCTTATGAACTTTGGTTCCACATTACGTGCATCAATCTACATACAAAATAAAAAAAATGCTCAATCGGCAACTAGAAAGCATTATTGCCGGTCTCCTGATTGCATTTTTAGCGATTTTACTGAATATCGGGCCAATAACGATCGTCGGCCGATCAATCGGGGCATGCCTAGCATCAATAGTTGTTGAATTGCTTGCTAGAAGCAGGCTAGCTAGCTTTCTTAAGATTGAGTTGGTTCCAGTTACTTATGTTAATGTCACACTATGCAATTGTTAGTTTGCCCCACTTGTTTCATCGAAGTCACAAATAATGGTAAATTGATTTAAGAAGAATGCGTAGCCACTGATTTGACTGACACAAACAGAACAAAACAGCAGTCAGTAAAGTTATCGGGCAAAAAAAAAAAAAAAAAACGTCAGCTACTGGGCATTTCTGGTCTGCCAACCAATGAGCTACGTGTGGCTGTAATCAGATACGTCAGTATTACAAGATTCAGTGGTTACATTTTGGACAGAAACACTGATGACAAACATAAATAGTATCACAACTATAATTACAATAGTGTCTGTGATTGTTTAAAGCAAAAATATATACATTTTAAGCCAACTTAGCCAAATTACACTTAGCTATCGAAATCCAAATATTAAAAAAGGCATCTTTAATTACTTTCCAAGATAAAACATACCTTCAACAGGTTTTGGCAATCTTCCAGGCCGATCTCACCTAGGATGTTTTTCACCGCCTTGCGACCCTTTCGGATCTTCTCAATATTTCCAACTGGATACTGATACATTATTCCTCACAAGCCTTGTAAAGGAAAGCAAGCTTTAATGTTATGGAGCAAAAATAAATACTAAAAAGCTACAAGAAAAGTACTTAAAGGTTATAGGCATGAACATTTCACTTTATGAGGTTTTTTTAACATCAATATGAGTTCCCCCAGCGGCTTGAAATGGTGATAGGTGTAAACCGAGCCCTGGGTATCCTGCTCTGCCTTTGAGAAAAAGTAAGCTCAGATGAGCCGTTCTGGAATCTTGCTTGTTATGAGGTCATAACAAGCAAGGTTACCTCCTCTTTCTCTGCTTTGCCCGCCCAGAGAATTTTGCCAACCCATGAGAGAGAGACATCATGGCTTTCAAAATGCAAAGTGGCAGTTGGTCAAGGCCACACCCCCACCCTCCACCTTGCCCCCCCTCTCTCCTCCTCAATAGCTACAGACACAGAAATGGCACGTCCTGAGTAAAGCTCATTGTGGGACTGGCTCTAGTGGCTGGAATTCTGCACCAAGGCTGAATTTCGGGAAAGAGACTTCAGATATAGTATTAGGGGACCACTAAGGTCTATATAAAAGAGACTTCAGATACAGTATTATGGGACCACTAAGGTCTATATAAAAGCATCCAAAAAGCACCATGTCATGGGACCTTTTTCTGTTTTTCCATTCATAGTCACATTTCCTAGTCATGGCCTAGAAAGTAACCACTATTTGAGTAAAATATTTGTTTCCACTTTTTACTGCAGCCTCAAATATTGTACAGTTTGGTGAATGGAGTATACAGTATAGGCACACCTAGGGGAGAATGGAAAAGGCAATCAATGCAATTACCTGTAGTCAGTTAATATGTGCAGGACAAGCCTATCCAACGTGTATTATGTTAAGAAAAAGTTGTTAGAAAGGTTTGCCGTTTTATAACGCCATACTCCTTATCAAAAATAAATATAACGTTACTGTAGTAAGAATCGAGATGCAAAATCTGCAGCATAAAGATAACCCTTTGCTATAACAATGAAAACATCACTGCATATAGATTGTCTGCATAAGCATTGTGGTATCCAAATAACATACCAGTTAAATTACTGTGCAACAGCTTAATTTCACACTTAACGATAAGTATCTAATAATATATGATTACGAACCTTTCACTGATGGTTAAGAAAAAGTTATTTTAGCGAGTTAAAGTGTTTGATTTAGGTCACCTAACGTTACAAACTAAAACCTTGCCGTCCATGCTAACACTGCTCAGTGTATGCTTGCCTCACTGGAGACATTAAAAAGACCCTGATATAGCACGCTGACAGCAATAAGCCGGCCACGCCGCTTCTTCCTACTTGAGGATGCCCACAGCCTCCTCGCAGATATTTACCTCGTATAATTTTCGGTGTATGGTAACGTTGACGTTAGTTGTCGCTGTGCCACCTCCGACAGGGCTAACGTTTTCCACTTCCACCGGCCGTCAACTGTGTGTGTCGGTGAGCTGCGTCAGCGCTGCATATAGATACTCATCCGAGCAGCATCCTGTCTACACACACCGCTGTATGAAGAATATAGTCAAATATGAATGATGATATTTGCGAACCACCTCCAAAGATAAGTTATTTTTGGTCCCGCTTTTGTCCCTTTCTTCCCCTCAATAAGGAAAAAATGGCGCACAAGTTCAGGATCTGACGTAGCAGTCCTCATTTGCATACTGCACAAACTGACCAATAGAAGGCTTCCCAGCATAACAACTAAATAACTTTTTATTCTTTCACCAAAACTGTCAACCATTGTTCAAGAGTGTCCAAGTGATCAATTGTATATTCCTGTTTTTGAATTAAATGTAATAACTGACTTATTAATTGGACTTTTGTATTCTACAACAGATAGCTAGGCCGGGGGGCGTGGCTACTGCGACCCCCACTGGCAGTCACGTGTTACATGACTAAGGCTATCCAATGAGCTGTCGAAAAAATGAGCTAAATGGGTGGGTCCATGTCTCATGACGTCATATCATGCTACTTTTTTTAGCCAATTACATTGAACCACCATTTTGATAGGTGAGGAAGTGAAATTAATAGGTTAGATGTGTTTTAGCTAGCATAGCATAACATTTTCGGACTTTTTAATGTTTAACGATTACAGAAAAACTAAATGCTAGCTACCATCGCGTAGCAATTTATTCCAATGACGAGACCTAATTTTAGATTTTTATGGTCAGTCATACCTATTTGTAAAAGTAGATTCAAATCTTTACATTAACAATCTTATGTTCGGCCACCTACCAACTTACGAACACACAAACATATCACTCTTGCAGGAGTTGAGCAAAATCCGACCCAAGTCTGAATTAATGCCTACCAAATAAACTTTACGAACAAAGGCCAGTTTGTTTGGAGATAAATCGGCAATTCATCAAAGCAACAATTTCACGTTACTCCAGGTTCGTCTTGGACTCATGACAATTTCCTGCGTTATCAATCTACCGCACCATTTCTAACAGAATTCATTTGATTAGCTATTTCATAGTACCACAAGCCCAGATGTTAATACAGTTCTTTATCTCCACCAATACATGCTGTGATTGGCCATTACAATTCCCCCACTTATCCAATCCCTAACTTGACCACTGGGAATGTTCTTCGAAGTTCTGTTGCATGAAGCAGTTTAGTGTAAAATAATGTAACAACCTCATTTAAAAGTTGACTAACAAGATCACATCTAGCATTTTTTCCTCTGGTCAGGCAATGCAAACCAGGATGATTTAATTTTCTGGGCATACAGAAAAACATGAAGTAAAGTGTCAACAACTATAATGGCTGTGCTGCAGCTGATTGCACTGCAGCATTTCCCAAAGGTAAGACTGCTGACGGACAACTGAGTTAGATGACCATCTCTAGATTTTTTTTACTGTCAGATTCCCTCATGTCAAACCAATACAAGGTTATGCCACCAATCAGAATCAATCACGTAATAATTCATTCATGCTTGCTCAAAGTGAACAGGCTGTAAACCAAGTTGTCCTCAAGTAATTTCAAATCTATCATCTCTGTATTTTAACCTTGTAATTTGTATTTTGCACTGCTTGGCAAACTAGTAAACCGTCTGCTATTTTATTATTGCCACCACTATCAAACACCATGACCATTTCTTCTTTATACACTATAAAACACTTTGACCATGGTGACATGCAGCAAGTATGTGTACAGAGTGGACAATTTACATACTGTACACCTACTCGCTGCATGTCACTATGGTCAGAAAGTGTTTAAATTCATTTTGCAGCAGAGGAAATCAATGGCTTCACATTAGACGTGTATTCATCAATCTGTCCTTAATATTTTAATAATGTTGAGGCTCCGAGTGAGCAATGGCTAAAGCTACCTACTACAGTATACTGTATGATAGCAGTACATTGTGCTTTGTGAACAATCAAGCAAGTATCTTATTGGAAGCTTTATAAGCAGGTGAGAGCCGAGTGTCTTCTTCAGGGATAGACAGGACATGTAAGAAAATGTACATGCAGTAATGGAAAATTACAAACATTTCCCTTGTCCTCTCTAGCCAGCAGGTCACCTTGGCAACCCGATCTGAATTTCCACCTCTAAATTACTTTAATTACTGAATTTACAGATGGCTGGTTAGTTTGAAACAGGCTTCAGAACCATATATAAACAGATACTCTAATGTGCCAAGAGGACACATTGTAGATGCTGAGCTCTTTAGACTGTAATTGAAGTGCCATTTATTGTATTTGTCATCAAAGCACATGCCGGATTTCTTTACAACAAAGCAGCAGCCCATTTCACTGATTAAATGCTCTTTTCTGGTTTAAGATAACACTGTAGTGCTCCGCTATCTTGTAATATACATCTAAACTGATTTATAGATCCAATTATCTTACGAAAATACATACCATCATCAAAACACATTCAAATACTGTACTAGTGTACTATTTGGATGAATCAGCCACAAGGGAGATCTCATTCCTGGCTGCAAAAAAAACAAACAGCCTAAGCAGCCCTAAATCTGGATTAGATTGTTTCCAGGAAATTCAACTACTGTGTAATCACAACACACACCAGACCCATAACAGATCAGAAACATTTGGTTTAGAACTAGGTTGGAAAACAGTGAAGATTTTATCCAGAACGTGTAGGAATCTACAACTGTTCCACCCCCGACTCCAAAGATCACACATACACAAGATAAATGATTTCAGTCAGAAATGTATTAAATTAATCACTTTCATTACTTTAACAAGCACAATTTACAGTCAAAAACAGGCTATGGTCCATTAGTGCCTTAGACAAGTAAGTAATTAATACATTAGTCATTTTAACACAAGGGCTGGATTCTTTAAAAACTGCAGTTAAGTCAGGTCACCTTTAATATTATCAGACATAGCTGTACAAGAGAGTGCATTATGTCCCTCATAACTTTAGAGACATGAGGAAAAGTCTGGCATGTTATTTGCACTGCATCAGAGGTCTGTGTACAACTAGCATGTCTTTCATGTGAGAGATATAGACATGCAAGTCCACATCTGGCACCTACAGATTTATGTTTGAGCACTCATCAGAAATAGCTCCTTTGCTGGTTTTTCAGATCCTGGGTGAACAAGGACCAATCCCTTGGAAAGAGACACCAATATGAAGATCTGAAAAATCAGGGTTGCGCAAAATGTCACAGTACTTATTTAACCTACAAAAAAGTTGTGCATTTTAAACCAGATTAACCTCTCTCTATTAGTGGCAAGGAGTGCATTAGGGTGTATGCAGTTCTCTGTATTCAAGCTATAGCTCAGCGTAGAGAGAATCTCCCACAGAAATTCCTTCATGCCTTTTGAGTAAAGGGAAACCACTGAGGTCACAAATGGCAATCACAGCACACTTAATCCATGTAGCGTTAAAAAACACATCAATATTTTATCAGGAAAACACTGTTAGATGGGCCACAGCATAATACCTGGGCAAAACACACTTAAAGATGGAGCTTTAAATTTGCCCCAGTAATATCTGAATCCAATAAATAAAAATGCATTGATGTGAGCTGCGATAAAGAAATAGGTTACATTGTCATAATTTCATTTAAACTATGCAAAGTGAGGGGTCTGAAGTACAGAATCTACAATAGGCGTTGATTCTTTTAAACACTTCAAAAATCATCTACAGACTAAATGTATTGGTGTTCAACAGACAGGTTTTACACGACTGTCAACAGAGAACATGATTTAAATCAATTGTACATTTTGTAAACTGATTTAGGAAACAAACCACCCCAAACATGTTTGGGGGGGTCCCATCTCCAAAGAGTCGTCCATTTTGTTGCATAATGTCATTTGAGCTGGAGTTCTTTTAGCTGACTGATTTTAGAGGGAGGAGCGAGAATGAGAAAATCATCTTCCAGATCAAATTTTAGACAACCAATTGTTTCCCATTTCGAGGTTAAAAAATTCAAATTCCTGGAAGAAATAATAGAACACTGCTAAGGTGGCTGGAATGTTGACCACATTTAGCCCCTTGTCCCAAATACCTCGTTCGCCCCTCTTCTCACATGGTGAAAGCAGAAGCTAAGGAGGATCTGTGCAATATAATACGGGACAGGGGCAGAGGGTAGTTACGCACTGTACTGGACCATGGAGAAATTCTTCATGGCACTGTCCAGTGCCACACCAGCCTCCTGCATTTCGTACCTGTGGACAAAACAAAGCATCAGAATCAGCTCTCTGCAAATGCATCATATCCTTACTACATCTGTATTAAGTGGGTGAGCGTTCACATGCTAACTCACTCTACTGTATACTCACCAATCACAGGTGGAGACAGTGTAGTAGACGGGCAGCTGGGGGGAGCCGGAGAGACAGGTGAACTCCTCCAGGCCACACACTCCCATGTTGGAGAAGCAAAGCCAGTCTCCCACACTGAGCTCAGGCAGCAGGCAGCGCTCAACCACCTGGTCCAGCTGGTCCAGTGACGGGCCCCACAGGCTGCTGGGATACACTCCCTCATCAGCACACCGCACGTGCTGGAGAGAAGGAAAGTGTCACCCTAACTGAGCAAGACCATCTGTCACAGGTAATGACATATCTACTGCACATGTAAAATATACTCCTAATTATAGGAGAAGAGCAATATCTATGATTATAGTCTGCAACTGAAGAAATTATCAATAACTGATGCATCATCATTTGCAAACTGCATTCCTGTGGTAGCTCAAAGATATTATTGTTGATATCCCAACCGTTGATTATTAGCTAGCAGGCAACCTAAAACTGGATAGCCATTATCAACTAGCAAATATAGCCGACTACAACTGTTAGCTTGTTAGCATCAGGGCTCTGGGGTATATGAAATTAATTAAAACTGCTTACTACCAGAACACAATTTCTACGTCACAAGCCATCTTTGTCAGTTTATTTTGCCCTCCATTATTAGTTAACTACAGCTCCAGTTTATATATCAATTTTATGATTGTGAGGCAAACACAGGTGCACAGGAGAGGTCAAACGCTGCAAACAAAATCCTGCACGCTGTCTAACTTGCAAAGATACATTTATATTAGCGACGACGTTTAAAAACCTTCATCAGACAAATGATTGTGAGGTAAACAGAGCGTAGAAGAGGAAAACCATTAACTGTCACTGGCGGTCCTGTTCTGGTAGGGAGTACAGTTGGGTAGCAAACAGCTGTTTGTGGGTCGCTATCAACCTTTTTGACTAATGTCACACTTTGAGAGAACAGTGTATGTTTAAATACCTCAGCTTTGTATGAAATCCCCAGAACCAATGTAGGGTCTTTACACTGGTCAATATAATTCGCCTGCAATTATGATCCTTCTTCCTTAAATAGTCATAATGCATGACCCGTTTTTCCTATTCAACTAGAGCTGCTATTAGATTCTTCATTCAGATGCTTACTAACCTTGTGCACTGACGGGACAGCGATGGAGTTTCCCAGCAGCTTGCAGCTGAATGGGCCATAAACACCCTCATTCATGTAGTACAGGAACTCGGTATCTTCACTGTTCACACCTGTGTAAACACAGTGGTTGACCATGTCACAAATATAGAACATAGTGTATTATCTACAAACCGAGGACTTGACCTCTGATGGTTTTGTTATGATTATGCCACACCCATGTGTAAAAAATCTTGACACAAAAAAAATATGAGAACACAAACAATTTTTTCTTTTCTAAAACTGCATATGATTATCGGCATAGATTCACAGAGTGCAAAGACAAGTGCATTCCAGTCAGATTTAACTGGATTACACAGGACAAAGACAACCTCAGAGGATTAAGTAACTCACCTTGAGCGAGGCTGTCCCAGTGGCGGGCAGCCACCTTTTTGCCGATAACGTTGACAGCCAGGCTGAAAGCCGAGGCCACGTAGAAGCTGCCTGGTTGGGCCAACACTTGCACACCGGACAGTGGGGGGAAGTAAGCATCCAGCAGCGGCCTGACTGCAGACTCAACCTGCACACACAGAGTTAAAAGCAAATATGCATTCAGAGGGCATTTCCAGATAAAAACAAACAAGCAAAACTGTAGTTGTAGGCATTAAAAGCTGAAACATTATTTTATGCACACCGTTAGTGAGAGGCAAGTGACATTTAAGCTACAAATAGATGGCAGAACATCCAAAGTTGAACTTACACTGGCTTTTTTTTTTAAGTGTTATATTTTTTGTGTTAATCAGTTAAGGTAAGTCTTTGCAGAACCTGTTCATTGTCATTTGACAGTCCGATTAAAGCATTCCCAGAAATAACACAGCCGTTTAGCACTTACCTGTTTGAGCTGAAACTCTGAGCCAGTAAATCCACCACCAATGTCCAGGATGTTCATGTTGAAGCCCAGATCCACCTTGAAGGAAACGGCAAACAGTAGAAAGAACAACGGCTTAAAAAGACATTTAGGATACTGGAAAAAAAAGTCTCGAGTTGACTCATATCTACTAAATTAATATAATAATATTTTCCAGACAGTACCCACCCCCATGTCAAACACGCAGCGGGCATCTGACAGTGCATGGGTGTAGGCCTGTTGCAGGTCTGGGCAGGAGCTGGGGATATGGAAGGTCACCCCAACCACCTGGACTCCAAGCTCCTTGGCTGCTTCCAGCAGGTGCCGGCAGCTCTTCAGAGAGAAGCCGAAGGACATGCTGGTCTCAGCTGCATGGGCCTTGGTGGTCAACTGCAGCAGCAACCTAGGAGAGACCAAAATAAAGGAACATCAGTCAGAGATCAAAACATGAAAGAACATCCATCTAAGCAAAATAAGACGTTTTTGACACCTTCAACGGCTTCCCAATCTTCTGGGGGTTTTTTTCCTTCAGGTTTGCTGCCTAATTTGATCACTTACTTTGCACTGGGGTGCAGGCGGGAAATCTTGGACAACTCGGCCTCATTTTCGCACACAAGATGCTGGATGTTGTTCTTGGCAGCGTGCTTGATGTGTGCCAGCTGCTTGCAAACGCCTGACAGAATGATGTTTTCTGGAGGCACGCCGTGCTCCAGCACCAGGCTCACTTCAGTCTGTGGGAAAGCGGACAGAGACGTTAACGCACCAAAGTCTAAAAGCCCCACCAAAACAGTACTAAGTGTGTTGCATAACTTGAAAGGATTACAGTCATCAGCTGACTTGTAATCAATTGAGTGCTTGAAATGTATTTGTCCCAAAATGTCAATAGCTTTCACAAAAAGGGTGAAGCAATGTGCAAATAAGCTACCTAAATTTGACTCTGTGAAGTTTAAAGCTTACCTTGTTAGCACAGATAAAGCCCAGGCCCAAAGACGCCAGCACCTCAATGACAACAGGGCTGCTGTTGCACTTGACTGGGTAGTAAGGCTGTAGCTGTGGCACTACGCTCTGCCAGCATGCATGCTGCCGCATCAGGGCACCGAGGTCACCCACCACAAACGCACTCTTCTCCACCTGGGAACACAAGGAGGTGAAGTCCGCACTGAGTACAAAAGCAACTGGTCAAACCTGCAAAGTGTTAATGACAGTGTCATAAGAAGAAGCTGTTTAAGAAGGACTTCCACTGCAACCTGAAGCCATAAAAATAACTTCATGGTGAACTGACCAGAGCCTGCTCGCAGATTCGTCCGTCTATAACATCTTCAAGGGTCACTCCTCCCTCCAGGAGTTCAATGATGTAGCTGGGTTGGTCAGCGAGTCCTTTCATCTCAACCGTATTACGCTAAGCCGACAATCATAAAGAACAGATAAGCAAATCAAGGGGTCACGACTGAGCCAATGGGGTCCTGCCGGTATGCAACAAACTAGAAAAAGAGGGAGAAAAAAAAAACATGACTATTAATATCACCACAACAAACTTTTTTACAGCAATTTAACCAGGTAAAATACACAGGCATACATAGAGGATGATGAACTTCTACCTAGATGCATTTCCACGTTTAAAATCAACAGCTACACAGACTATATAACTGTAGTCCCTTTGGACACACATTATCCCATTCTTTTTTTTGGCATAATTAGAAAATTTGTAAACTCCACACCTCATTGAGCTTTTTTTTTTATCAAAATCTATACTCTTTCTAAAAAAACACTTCAAAACCAATACAAACATGTTTACTCACACCATGGTTTGTATGCCAAATTCCACCCAGAATACAATGCCCCTGGACTTTGCTACAGGTATGTGCGTGTAAGCCAGCATGCCTCTGGCGTGTACAAGACACAGTGAGTCACTCACATGGACAAGTCAGGAGACGGACCTGTCCCGCTATCAGCTAGGATCCCAAGGTGGCTCAGCGTTGAAGTCAAAGTGCTCCCGGTAAAGAGCCGCCCCTAGGCCCCCTGGGTAGCGCTCATACACCTGTACAGAGACAGGGGAGCCCTGAGGGACAAACACATCATATTAGATTTGAACATAGGAAATACACTGTAAAAGAAAGACATGTACCATGCGTTTATCACAAGTGAAATCACATGGAATGCAGTGTCTTTGGCTAGGCTAGACTAGGCTTGTCGGTCATTTCCGCTATTATGGGTTCACATTTGTTGTCACTGTGGTCAACATTTCACCGGCACAATCGATAAGTGGCGTTGTTTATTTTAAACCAATAAACACCCATTATATTATTCCTGACTAACCGACTGTTTTTAAATCACGATTAGTCCACATTATGCGATCATTGTCTATAAATAAAACACGCGAGTGTGTGTACAGTGTCAGAACTTGACAAATGACACATTATTATGGCAATGAGTCACAAAAACAACATGAAATTGTATACCGCACATATGTCATTAACATTTACACTAAACATGTAAAAGTGCAGCTGGATTTAACAACACCATCGCGAGGAAACGCGCTGCCGATATATTCTCGGTAACGGGAGCGCTGCTAATGTTGAGCTGGCTGTTGACTGCACGTCGTAGGAAGAAGCTTATGTTAGCACTGCATTTTGTTAATAACCCCCAAACAAACCCAAACAATGGCACAATACAAGAGTAAACACTAGCCTGAGGTGCTAGGATCGCTTCATAATTGACTAAGACCATTACATTTAACATGAAGGAATCTCAACTACACTAAATTCAATGAATCGGTCTGTCATGAGTGGCTAGAAGGCAGAAAGACTAGCCCGCCATGTTACGTCCGCCTGCTAAATCCAAGGAACTCAACCCAAGTATTTCGCTTTACTTACGTGAGAGAACGGCCAGAATGTTTTGGAAACTCGTCTTTTCTTTTTCGGCGGAATTTTTAAACAGTAGTGGGCACAACGATATAAGAAAGAAAGAGAGCGGTTTTTGCCATATGTGTAGATGGACGAGCGTTGGTTGAGTAGCGTCTTCTCTATCGGTTGATGGGCGGAGGACTACTGAAGACGAGCAGAGGAAGTGGAAAAGGTAATCAACGGCAGTGGGCGGGGTCTAACGTTCAGTTCCACCAATGAGGTTTCTGCATTTTTGAGAACATACCAAATATGTATTTCCGAATATCTTACAGGCCGCCGTAGATCTGTGATGATGTTTATTCAGGTTACATAACCATAAACTTCCCGTATATGGCCACTCGATTTAGTCAACCAGCCTAGACTTCAGCTGCTTTTTTTTCACGAGACACTTCAGATACACTTGTTGTTGAACAATTCCAGCTGCTATCATTTATGTATAGGAGATGGACCCAAGACCACTAATTCTACACAGTCCACTCACAGCTATAAAAAACTATATTTAAGCATAATGATAAACAATGTTTTCTTAAAAAAGCCACAATTGGTGCAATTTTCTCACAGTGACACTGCAAAGTTGTGAAACAGTGGTGGAAGAAGTAGCCTACTCATTTATTTTACTTACAGTAAGTAAAGTAGCAATACTGCTTTGTACAAATACTCTGGTACAAGTAAAACTGCTTCATTCAAGATTTCAAGTAAAAACACAAAAGCATAGCATATATATATATATATATATATATATATATATATATATATATATATCATATACGTATGAGTAACATATATACATTCTTTCACCACTGTTAAGATATAGGCGATGGATTGTACGATTTATCAGTGTGTACAAAACATAAAAACACTAATTTTGGAATATTATTACTGATGCTTTGACACACAAGCAGCATTTTAATGTTACAGCTGGTGAAGCTCGTGGTTAACCTCATTCACTTTAGGCTGTTTAACATGTTTTAGCATCCTGGCTCAAGCTGTTTTTGAACACACATATAGATGTCTTCAGGAT
Organism: Gymnocephalus cernua; assembly: GCA_023631565.1. Classification (NCBI taxonomy): domain Eukaryota; kingdom Metazoa; phylum Chordata; class Actinopteri; order Perciformes; family Percidae; genus Gymnocephalus; species Gymnocephalus cernua. The sequence goes on from CM042438.1 coordinate 15,947,571, forward strand.
ATTTGTATTGTTAACTCACTTCTCCTTACTGGTTTCAAAACATCTCACTAAAGGACTGCTAAAATATGGCCTTGTTTGATGTCACATAATATGCCTCTGTCTATAGCAGATATTTTGACATTCACTGTGTTTCTGCTAATGTCTCACAAAATCTGATCTGGGGGATTATGAAGATTCAATAGCTTATTGAATGTTTTGTTGATTAGTCTTTAAGCCACACTTGCCAACTGTGATAATTGAATAGTTTGTGCTATTCAGTTTGATGGTAAGAAATTAATTTTGAGAAATGTATCTCATTAAGCATGGTGGTCAGGAGTTCAGTACAACACTGAATGACTGCCACAAAAACTCAGCCTGCAGCCACCCTTAGTCGTATGACTTGTTTTTGTTTTTCTGTGACAAGGGAGCAACACGCTGCATGGCTTCAGTCTGTCTGGCTGGCTGTCCTATAGCGTTTACCTATCTTTGTGTGTCCAAGGGACACTGTATACAAAACAAAGTGGCCTAGAAAAGTATATAAACAACAAGGAAAGATCTCTGTGAAAGCACTCTCACGCTGATATTTTAAGACGTAGCTGACTGACCTTTCGGTTCAGAGACCAAGTGACTGGATTAAATGTATGGATTCATGCAGTAGCCTACAGTCATGCTAATTTCCCTAAGGTATAGGAATATATAATCAAATTGAGCCATGCAGTTCACATTTCTGAGAAAAAAAATATACAGTAACTGGCTTCTATTGGAACAATCAACTCAAGGCTTATTTTTAAAGTAATTGTGTGCAGTGTAATATATATATATATATACAAAATAATGTGCTTTACATAACTATAACTCATAGACACATAACAATAAAAAAATGGTGTGCATAAAAGCAAGCAAATAAAGTATATTATGCTTCAAAGGTCCACGAGGATAGGAGTAAAATAAGATTTTGTGCTTCAGTTCTGCTAAATTCAGCTAATTTCCTTGACTGTCATCAGGAAGGAAACTCAATTTGCAGCAGAAGTTAAGGATATAAACAAACAACTGCATCCATAATCAATTCTCAACACTCCTGGCATACAAACAAATAAAAAAAAAAAAACTTTTTCCAGATTATGAAGAGTTCAGTAAAACAGCTTATCTTACGTGAAAGGAAAGTTGGAGTAGCTGGGCAGATGTATCCACCAGTGTCAGCTATCGTCATAGTATTGGTAGGTCTATGTATAGGCCTAGCTATATGACAGACAGCTGATAAGTAACAACAAAATACCAGTAAATAAATGCAAAACCATTTTGTCGTCATTGTTTGTCATCCAAAAAGTACTGACTATTAATAACTATTCATTTTCAGATAGGGATTTTAACAATTAACTGTTGTTGTTTTTTTAATCAATTTTGCTAATTCAAGTGAGAGTTTGCAAACTTGTCTGTTAGTGACAGACAAACAATGCACGTGTAGCCCAGTCAAGAAAAGGGTTAACAGAAGGCAAGGCAAGGCAACGCAGCTTTATTTGTATAGCACATTTCAGCAACAGGGCAATTCAAAGTGCTTTACATAAAACATTAAAGAGCAGTTAAAAATGATTCAAAAATTAAAAACGGATAAAAAGGTGAGAATAGAAGTTACAGTGCAGTATAAGAAATTAAACATTAAAGAGCAATTTAAAGAAAGGCAACATCAAAAAGAAAGGTCTTAGATTTTCATACAGTATCAACAATGCAAGGAAATTAACAATTATTTAAAGAAAGGCAACATCAAAAAGAAAGGTCTTCAGCCTTGATTTAAAAGAACTGAGAGTTGCAGCGGACCTGCCGTTATCTGGAAGTGTGTTCCAGATATGTGGAGCATAAAAACTGAACGCTGCTTCTCCCTGTTTAGTTCTGACTCTGGGGACAGAAAGCAGACCTGTCCCAGACCACCTGAGACGTCTGGGTGGTTCATAGTTTACTAGCAGATCAGAAATGTATTTTGGGCCTTAACCCATTTAGTGATTTAAAAACTAACAAAAGTATGTTGGCCAATCGAAGGTGGTTGTGCCAGACTCCCACCTTTGGCTGAGTCTCTATCTAATCTGCCAGAGGGAAAGCAGGTGTGCGGTTGTGAAGTTTAACGTTGGTAGTCCCCAGAGAAGAAGTTGGTCATTTCATGGCGCAGATTAGAACCCAAATTGAAACGTAAGCAACTAAAATTGCTGAATGTGAGAACAATGTGTCAAATTGGTCGTCATCACTGTGACTTATAAAGTGTCAGGTTTAGTTCCATCATAGCGTCAAAAAAGTTAGCTGAAGTTGTTGTTCAGTATCTAGATCAGAGATTGTCGGCTAATAAAATGACTGATTTAGCAGGGGGGGGGTTAACTCCTTTGCATGCATTGTGTCCGTGTCACATTCTCATCAGTGGCTGAGCCCCCCTAAAGATTTTATCCTAGAATCGCCTCTGGACATAAGAATATTAAAAGTTAAACAGTTAAAAACAATACTATTAAAAAATGTAAGGTTTCATGCATAGTAAAAGAAAAAAGGGAAAGGCTACAATCTATTTCTTACCTGTTAAAAAAAGTAGTGACTGATCCTGACACTATGGACTGATATTAAAGGGATAGCACTGGCAATTTTAGACCCTTTTTAGGGGGGCTCAAGACCCCCTAAATTTCATCTCACCCCCCATAAAAATGATAATTTTTGTTTTATTAAATACATTTTAGTGCTTCAAGTTAGAGTTAGCGAACTTGCCTGTTAGTGACAAAGGACAAACAATTACAGGTTCAAAGGGCTTGAAACAGGTTTAATATCCTGTGTCGCTGTCGCCAATGCGATGCTATGCACCTGCACCTGTAATCGTAGTGTTGGCCAATCGGAGGTGGTTGTGCCAGACTCCCGCCTTTGGCTGAGTCTCTATCTGATCTGCCAGAGGGATATATATATATATATATATATATATATATATATATATATATATATATATATATATATATATATATATATATGTATATGGAAATTATATCGATATATTGCCGGCCCTACTGCAGGTGGATGCTTTGGAGACAGGCTCGGAGACAGCTGCTGATGGACCTGTGTCGGTCGCGCAAGCGGTTCCAGGAACCTGCTTGTGTCCGACAATGCGTGCAGCATCTTGGCTGCGCGCTCATGTTTTATTTGCTTTGGCAGAAATGCTTGCAATCGATGTCAGGCTACTAGCATATAAACGGTAAGGCTACTAGTTGCTTAAAGTCTGTGAGATAACCACACCCCCTTCATTTGACTATTGAGAATGAGGACATACGTCACAATTTGGGAGGGGTCTGAGCCCGTCGGCCATTTTTGGGTGCCTACACTATCGGTTGCCAGGGGCAACATTGTATGAGCGAGCGACACAGAGATGGACCTGAAAATTATTATCACGGTGTTTAAACTTATGAAAATTAAGAGGAAATGGAGAAAAAGGCAGCAAAAGAAAAGGGACCTTACAGGGAGAAACTTACTACCAGCGCCAAGCAGAGGTATTTAGAGAAGCTGGCTGATATCAACCACGAGCTGCCGGCAGCACAATGGAACAGAGACTGGACTCTTTACCACCTTTACCACAAACGAAGCAAGCAGGAAAGGTTAACACGTTGCACATTTGAACAGCTTATTAACGTGAGCTTGTTGCCTCGTGTGTGCTGATGATCTCATCTGTTGACATTTCCGAATGCCTTCCTACATTTGTTTAATAAAAGCTTTCCACACAAACAAACGTAGCCTACATGTGTCATTAGTATGAGAAAGAAATGAGATTTTAACGGTGTCTGGGTTCGGACAGAAAAATTCGGCCCGATCCATGCTCTAACCTACGTGGAGATCGTTAATTACTTGGTTTTTGGCATCAGTTATTACACTATGCAAGAATTCAAAAGTCAAAATTTGCACTATACGAAAAAACTGTGACACGCGGTTCCTACAATTTCCACGAAAATCGTGTGAGGAGCTGAATCAGTTTTTTACACAGCAGTGTGTTCCAGACATTCTAAAATAGTTAATTATCTTGAATCTAGACTATAGAAAAACAGAAGAACCTCCTCTGCTACCAACACAATGAACATGAGCACCCAAAAATGGCGGAAGGGGGCGGGGCGTTGTGGCGTGACGACATCTCCTCATTCTCATATGAGATGAAAAAGAGAGGGAAATAAATTAATGTGGACTTATGTAATAAAAGTCCCTTGAAATAAATAAAAGTTGTAATTTTTTTTAAAGGTTAACATTTTGTATTTATTTATTGAACTATATTGACTCATTTATATATTTATATCTATGACTATTTCTGACTTTATGACTTTTCTGACACTGAACCTCACGAGGACTTGTCACGTGAAGGCAGTGTAGTGCGCAGCAGCTTCGCGCAGTCGCACAACAACTGCCCCTGATCAGCTGACTGTGAGATGCTGTGTTGAAGCACCTTTGAGTCGAAAAGCTGTTATTATCTGCTCCATGTATGGGACGCTGCGACTGTTTAACTGAATTACACCGTGTGGACCAAATACTGAAGCCATTAAACACGCCGGTAAGTACGGAAATACACCAATTATTGACATCGTGACACTGCGATGCAAACAAGCTCGTGTCAGCAGCGAGCTAACACTGAATTTAACCATATAGCAACCAGGTATATTTAGCTAATACAATGAGTGATTTTAAGTGAGAATGATTAACAAATCAAACCTAAAGACCAGCAGTTATTAGCCATGTGTGGTTCATAGTGTTCAATTAAGAGGAGGATCAGTATTTAACATGTCCTCTGCAGCACAGACACTGGTCATATGACCGTCAATCAGCAGACATGGAGACCTGCCTGTGCTTTACTGATGCAGTAACCAGTGTGTGCAGTGTTCATATTACAATTAAGGGGAAATGTGCGGAAGTTCATGAATCCGAAGCAAAGTAGAAGTCAAAAGAGGAACAAAGCGCTTTATTTTATGACTCTGATTCATGGAGGGATCTTTACACGTCAGTTATGGAAAAGTAACCTACTCTTTACTTTAGCAATGGTAGTAATCGCATTTGAAAATACTCAGTTACAAATAAAAGTCAAGCATTCAAAATATAATTTCAGTAAAGGTTTCATAATAGTAGCAAAATGAACGTAAATATCCAAATTGAAAGGACTCATGCAGAATTATAGTATCCTTGTGTATTACTGGATTATTAATGATGCATTCACATGTAAGCAACATTTTAATGCTGTAGAAGTTTGAGGAGGAGCCGATTTTTTTTTTAACTACTTAAAATACCGTTGGGTATTTTAATGTGTACAAAGGCATCCTTTTTATTTGCCTATATGTTAAGCATATGTTTTGCTTAAAATCTCAACATCCAAAGTAACTTGCAACACATGTCACATAAGTGTAATGAAGTAAAAACTACAATATTTTTCTCTGAAATGTAGTCGAGTGGAAGTATATATTCAGTAGCATAAAATTGTACAAGTACTTCAAAATTGTATTTATGCACAGTACTTGGCACAGAGCATAGGCCTACATATGTATGGTTTTACAACTCAAGATATGTAGCTTATATGTGTGAAATGCTACATTTGGCTTTAATTCAAAGGAGTTGCAATGTATCTCCAAATGCAACCTTGTTACAATTCTGTAGCCTCCAGAGTTCTCTGCTTTCTTCTTGCTGACGAGCTATATCATTTTCCCATCATTTTGAGTTGTCTAGGTAGTGCGATATCTGAAGTCCTTTATCACGCCATATGTCATTTTATTGTCATTTTTCACACTATGTTATTATAGATATATATTATTGTGTTGTGATATCTGTGGAAAGTCAGCAGAGAAACTGTTTGTTGACAAAATAACCTAACAAAAGTGACTGGTTTTGGCCAAAATTAAACAATGAAATGCCAGACAAATCCAAGTACTTCATGATAGAGGCAAAAATCATTGAACTCAGTGAAGAATCATTTTAAACATTGCCCGCAATGGCCCAATACACCCAGAAATGTTCAAGGTATATTTACCATAGTATAAATGATACAGCAATAATTCAGACGGCATGAGATTCTCATGGTATACATTTGAAGCACCACCAATTCTCTCTTTACTTTCCCTCCCTCTTATGGAGGTCAGAGTCAGCGACAGAACAGCAGCCCTGGAACAAATCACAGCAGAGTTCTGTTAAAACTCCTTCTTTTTCTTCACCCTCAGTAACTTCCTTGCATCAAAGGCCCAGTGGACAAACCTCTTACCAGCAGCGATGACAGAATTCTGGTTGATCTCCGCTCCGGGGGAGAAGACGTGCCAGCAGACCTGGGACAAGCTGATGGTGGCCACCACGCGCACCAACAACCTCTCGGATAACAACAAGTTCAACATCCCTGATCTCAAGGTCAAACGCAGCAGTCATCATGTGTATTTCCCACCACTGAATCCTTCCACAAGTAGTCTAGCAGGGTTTTTTGTTAATATTTGTGTGTGTTTGTCTCTAACAGGTTGGAACACTAGATGTCTTAGTGGGTCTGTCAGATGAACTGGCTAAACTAGACACTTTTGTGGAAAGGTAAACTTCTACGTGTTATTTCTTAGCTGAAAGAGTTTGAAAATGCCCCCTGTATCTTCTGGGCAATAGGAGAGAGCTTTTAGATGAACCAATGTCTCATTTTAGTACAGTTACAGTATTTGTTGTCATCTATTGCTTCTCTTGTGTTTATTTGGGACCGCTTGTTTTGGTCTCCAACCCTTCTCCTCACCCTGTGTTGCATTTCAGTGTGGTGAAGAAGGTCGCTCAGTATATGGCAGATGTCCTGGAGGACAGCCGAGACAAAGTGCAGGAGAACCTACTTGCTAATGGAGGTAATGGCTGTTAACTTTCACTCTCTTGGTGGCGGTAGAAAGTAACAGCCAGCATGATTTTGTTGATTAAACGCCAGAAAGACACGATGGGTTACTGTGGGTTCAGATATACAATCATTATACAGTACAAAGCCTATGGAAATGAAGGTGAATAATGCCAATTACTTTTTTTTTTCCCAACTCTCTACAGTTGACCTGGTCACCTATATCACCAGATTCCAGTGGGACATGGCTAAGTATCCAATCAAGCAGTCGCTGAAAAACATCTCTGAGATCATCTCCAAGGTGAAATCTGCTCACTTGTAGACATAATGTTTGATTATTTAGCTAACTGTTCTTCTTTTTTACATTTTTATTTTAATCAGGTAATATCATTAAGGCATTAAGATCACTTTTGCGGGGCGACTCTAGCTCACCCAGTAGAGTGTGCCCCATGTAGGTTGAGTCCTCGCCAGCGGCCCGGGGTTTGAATCTGACCCGCGGCCCTTTGCTGCGTATCATCCCCTCTCTCTCCCCCCTTTACTATCTGAGAGCAACAGAATAAACAACTACAGAGAACGCACATAGCCAGTAACAAACAGCATCATAAGCAATTGCATATAAACATAGTTTGATTTTGCCCACTCCTGTGATCAAAGATTATTATGTATTATATGTTTTGTGCAGGAAATGATCCTGACTGAAGTAATCTATAGTGTTCATCCTCTTCTTAAAGATTATTTTTTGGGGGCTTTTCCCTTTATTGGACAGTGGATAGACATGAAAGGGGGAGAGAGATGGGGGACGACACGCAGCAAAGGGCAGCAGGTCGGATTTGAACCCGCGCCTCTTACTGGGTGAGCTAGAGGCCACCCCTTGTGTTCATCCTCTTCTTATTTTATCTAGCAAGCAGCTCAGATAGACAATGACCTGAAGGCCAGAGCTTCAGCCTACAACAACCTAAAGGGAAACCTGCAAAACCTGGAGAGGAAGAATGCGTGAGTAATAATAATAATAATAATAATAATAATAATAATAATAATAATAATAATAATAATAATAATAATAATAATAATAATAATAATAATGACTGTATGTTGTCTGTAATTTTTTACTACAGTGCATTAAATACTGTGGCACTTTTTAGCTTGGTCACACAGGGTTAGCCTGTATTTTATCTTTTGGCTATTTTCCCATACAACAGAATGACGTTAAAATTAGTCCACATGTAACATTTAAAATTGCTTAATAAACATATTTGTATGTCTTCCTGAGAACGTTGCCTGGCAATCTGAACTGCATGTATTGTCCTTTAGGGGGAGCTTGTTGACCAGGAGTTTGGCTGACATAGTGAAGAAAGAGGACTTTGTACTGGACTCAGAGTACCTGATTACCATGCTGGTGGTTGTCCCAAAGCAAGTACACTTACATCAGTATCTATATATTCAATATGTGGTGAGAATTGTCATGTCACTGTATCTATGGTAGTTATGATGGAGGTTCCCTTCTGATTACAGCTACATAAAAACAGTATGGAAACTGATATTTATTTGGCAAAAATATTGATTTAACATTTTAAAGGTATAATGTCAGTAACATGGGGTGGTTTACACTTTAAGAAGAAGACACCAAGTGATAAGAATTTCAGTTCAGTCCCATGTGGTGTCTTCACCCTCATAACTGAATACATTTTGGCCATGGAAATGGTTAAATTGTAATGCATTAAATTTCAAAATAAAATGAAAATCAGCTTTTCTTTGGTCTGAGAATATCAGTATTGGTATCAGCCCTAAAATGTTATTTTGAGATGTAAAATACATTGGTGTTATCTTCCCCTTTCTACCATCTCCAGGACAAGCTATGGTGACTGGCAGAAGGAGTATGAAACCCTTGCAGAAATGGTTGTGCCACGCTCCACAAAGTAAGGATAACTAGATTGTTTAGTGTGCGTTTTTTTGACGAATGTATCAATGATCAACAATAGGAAGAACACAGTTTTGCTCTGTGCTGTATCTGAATTTTTCATGAATGTCATGCACTATGCCACATACTGTACAGACAGATATAACAGTTCTACTTTCCCTATTGTTGACAGTTTTTATTTTTTTATCAATAGAGAGTAGTTTGTGTCCGTTTAACTTACAGTTTTACTACAATATTATTTTCTTCAAAAATGTCTCCGACCAGACTATTTGCCTTGCTCAGGGGTGGAGGACTGGGGGTGGAAAGGGGACTGAGTACCCAGGGCCCTCATGTGAGGAGGGCCCAAAATATGCTAGAATGAATAGCTGTGGATGTGGGGAGGGGCCCATAGAGAATGCCTTTCTACAGGGCCCAGAATTTTGTGCTATGCACCCTGGCCTTGCTTTCTCAGTTTGTGACCCTAGTGTCCTCTAAAGTTGCTTTAGCAAGGTTTAGGTTTTGGGCTGTGACTCTGATTAGAATTGGAAACATTTCATGGTTGACCTGTAAAAAGCAACTGACTCATACTGAAATAGGAAACATAATGTGGTTGGCCTGCAGAAAGAAATTGACCTTTTGCCAACAAGGCCGGATGATTTGAGGCGTTATGTTCGGGCTTTTGAACAGACGTGGCTCGTTGTGGTGTGGTAACCTAGCAACTTGTACAACCCCAAATCAGAAAAAGTTGGGACAGTATGAAAAACACAAATAAAAAAAGAAAGTAGTGATTTCTAAATGTACTTTGACTTGTATTTCATTGCAGACAATGTGAACACAAAATATTTCATGTTTTGTCCGGTCAACTTAATTTAATTTGTAAATATACATCCTTTCCTGTCATTCAGACCTGCAACACATTCCAAAAAAGGTTGGGACAGGAGCAATTAAGGGCTACTAATCAGGTAAATTGGTTAAATAATGATGTGATTTGAAACAAGTGATGTCAACAGGTGATTGTAATTATGATTTGGTACAAAAGGAGCATCCAAGAAAGGTCTAGTCCTTTAGGAGCAAAGATGGGCCGAGGATCGCCAGTTTGCCAACAAATACGTGAGAAAATTATTGAAATGTTTAAAAACAATGTTCCTCAAAGAAAGATAGGAAGACATTTGCTTATTTCACCTTCAACAGTGCATAACATAATTAAAAGATTCAAGGAATGAGGAGAAATTTCAGTGCGTAAAGGACAAGGGCTCAAGCCTAAGCTGAACAACCGTGATCTCCGATCCCTCAGGCGGCACTGCATCAAGAATCGTCATTCATCTATAAGCGATATCACCACATGGGCTCAGTACTACTTTGGCAAACCTTTGTCAAGTACCACAATACGTAGTTACAGCCACAAATGCCAGTTAAAACTGTACTGTGCCAAAAGGAAGCCCTATGTTAACAGTGTCCAGAAGCGTTGTCGACTTCTCTGGGCTCGGAGGCATCTGGGATGGACCATCACACAGTGGAAACGTGTACTGTGGTCAGATGAATCAGTATTTCAGGTATTTTCTGGGAGAAATGGACGCCGTGTGCTCCGGACCAAAGAAGAAAAGGATCATCCAGATTGTTACCAGCAACAAGTCAAAAAGCCAGGGTCTGTCATGGTATGGGGTTGTGTCAGTGCCCATGGCAAAGGTAACTTGCACTTCTGTGATGGCACCATTAATGCTGAAAAGTACATAGAGATTTTGGAGCACAATATGCTGCCTTCAAGAAGACATCTTTTCCAGGGACGTCCATGCTTTTTTCAACAAGATAATGCAAAACCAAATTTTGCACACATTACGAAGTCCTGGCTGCGGAGGAAGAGGATACGGGTACTTGACTGGCCTGCCTGCAGTTCCGACCTGTCTCCAATAGAGAATGTGTGGCGCGTTTTGAAGTGCAAAATGCGACAACGAAGATCCCGTACTGTTGCCCACCTTAAGACTTGTTTGCAGCAAGAATGGGACAAAATTACACCTGAAACACTTCATCACTTGGTGTCTTCAGTCCCTAAACGTCTTTTAAGTGTTGTGAAAAGGAATGGCAACATTACAAAGTGGTAAATGCTTTACTGTTCCAACTTTTTTTGAAATGTGTTGCAAGAACCAAATTATGTGCTGTTGTATTGTCTGCGATGAAATTCAAGTCAAAGTACATTTAGAAATCACTACTTTCTTTTTTTATTTGTGTTTTCCATACTGTCCCAACTTTTTCTGATTTGGGGTTGTATTTCCAGAACAGACATGGAGCACCATCTACTGATGTGAGCTATAAACGGGAAACATCTTACGTTTGAGCAGGTAGGGCAGGGAGTAAGAAGCCAGTGAGGGATCATGTCCTTGTTGCCAAGAAGAAGAGGTAGCTGGTGACACCATATGTATCAAAGGAAATCAGGGTGAAATCTGCAGCAGATTTGGTTGTTTGAGTTTATCTTTGCTGACCAATTTCAAGCTGGATCGTTGACCAATTCCCAACCATCATGACAGTGTTGATGAAGGGAACAGAAGCCACTGGAGAATCCAAAATGGTTTATGCTATCATATAAGCTTTGTATCACTATCCAGTTTATATGACCCTCCTCTACAGGAGTATAAACTGCTCCACAAAAGAGATAAGGGATGGTCAGTAGATCGACAAAGAGAGGTTGGTCTAAACATGTAAGCGTATATTAAATGGGTTCACTTATTTTCTGAGGTAGGAGGGAGCACTATGATGATATATAATGCGATACAGAAGTTTGTCAACCACCACAGATTTTCGCCCTCTCTTTAACACCTCTGTGTGTTTTGGGCTATTATGGGAAATATTGCAAAATCAGCGAAAATTACTATTACTTACAATGTTGGATATATAGAGGATTTTTGCATAGTTATAAGATAAAACTTGATTGTCCATTCACACGGAAATCTTCTATGCATCACATGCTCCAACAATAGACGAATAACATACATCATCAATAATGATATTTATATTTTACACTAAGTAGTGGGGGTGGTGTACAAAGTGTAAAGTCTAAAGGTAATACTGTGCTTATTTTTGTCACGACAAGGTCTTTTTGTATGTGAAAATCTGCTGAAATGTATCCAGCTCTTATGTTAATGTGTCATCTCCTCTCCTCCAGGCTGTTGTTTGAAGACCACGACAGCGGCCTGTTCAGTGTCACTCTCTTCAGGAAGGCTATAGATGACTTCAAGCACAAGGCCAGGGAAAACAAGTAAATTCATTTATATTTTTAGGAGTTCCTCTTGAGCTGTACTTCAGTTTTAGCCATTTGACAGATGTTTTGATTTTTCCTTTTTCTGTTTTCCCTGAATGAGGTTTTGGAAAATGAACCACAAATATAAAAAGCATTAATGATACCTCATTATTGAAGTAGGCTACCTATTTGTAAATGCAGGAACTGGCTTGTTATGCTCTAAAAAAAGATTTTATAATAATCGGCACTCAACAGTCTCTCCAATTAGCACGACTGAGGGATCTCAGTGCGTATTTATGTATCTGTCTGTTTATATGTAGCCCATTTTCAGGAGTGTGTGTGTGTGTGTGTTTGTGTGTGTCTGACCTAGGTTTACAGTGCGTGATTTTCAGTACAATGAAGAGGAGATGAAGGCAGACAAAGAAGAGATGACACGTTTATCCACTGACAAGAAGAAACAGTTTGTACGGCTGCTGTTTTCTTTACAAACATTACTACTGACTAAGTAGGGACGGAAGAAGTTAATGGACCTCACTATGTTTCGGTGAATTAGATATTTAGCTGCTTATGTTTATTTCTTTATTTAATGTTTAATAAGGGCATACGCAGCCCTGCAGCTTGTCTTATATGTAATGGCTGAAAGACTAAAAAACAATGATCATTTATACTGTAAGTCTGTCATCATGCTTACTAGTCATTTATATGGAGAATCTAAGAAAAAAAAAAAACATCCAAAATGGGAATATGCTCCATTTCAGCCAATTGACAGGTATTTTATCTTCATTAGAAAATATTAAAATGCTGTTTCTATCCACACAGGGGCCTCTGGTACGATGGCTGAAAGTAAATTTCAGCGAAGCCTTCATCGCGTGGATTCACATAAAAGCCCTGCGCGTGTTTGTGGAGTCAGTATTGAGGTAAGCAAATGAAGACCCAGCAGCTTCCATGAAACGCCCTCAGTGAACTTCATCAGTCTGCGACTCTTTCCATACTTTGTTAATCCATCCATTCATCCTTTTGATGGAAAGATAAAAGACGGCCTGACAGACTTCTTGTGTTTCATAGATATGGGCTGCCAGTGAACTTCCAGGCCATGCTGCTCCAGCCCAACAAGAAGAACATGAAGAAGCTGAGAGAGGTGCTCTCTGAACTGTACAAACACCTGGACAGCAGTGCTGCCATTATTGATGTGAGTCTCCTTCACACACTCTGACAGTGGCAAGTGAAGTTATTGGAGGAAGGCAGATCCAGCTCTTTGACTTTTATGATAACAGGGTCCTTAAGAAGATGACATCATCCCTTGTTCAGGGTGTTGGAGTTACTGGTTGTCACTTCAGGATCGAGGGACTAAATCACCCTTTGCGCCTGTTGCCATTGGCCTGTTAAACATACATTTTCTTAACTGGACTTGACTTGGCTGCAAACCAAATTTTTCCCTTGTGGAAAAAACTATAGATTTTCATAGTTTTTTTTTGCCATCAGTGCAATGTATTATTTCATGTTTCAGGCATGCAAAAGGCTTCTTCTTTTTTTAAAAACAGACATGACTGAAATTTAAAAGATTACGTTTCCTTCATGATCCCAGAAACCCTGGCTCATTCACCATGTAGTACTAGTCGTTATTGTTAGAGATTTTCCGATACAATTTTTTCCTTCCTGATACTGATTCCTAAACTGGAACTTGTGTTTCTGCCGATACCGAGTACTGATCCAATACCAGTGTGTTAAAAAATTACAATTATTTTATTATGTTTTAACAACTGTATATTACTATCCATGTATGGATGTGATATGATTGCTATCATTGTTGTTAAACTCTTTGTGAAACATGAACACAAACAATGAACAGCAAAGAACTTTCTTTTTTGATCCATTTAGACAGCGAGTCATAATGGAATAAAAACATAAATCAATTACTTTGAAGTAAATTTTCTTCAGGGCTAAATTATGTATCGGATCAGTGCATAAACCCCAGTACTTTCCGATACCAACACCAACATTTTAGGCAGTATCGGAGGCTTTTCCGATACTGGTATTGGTATAGGAACATCTCTAGTTACTGTGTCTTGTGCCTTTTTCTATCCATAAAAGAAAAACATTTGAGGGAGATTTAAGGAGGAGCCCACTTGGGAGGATTGGAGGCAGTCTGTAACTGAATTTATTATCTTTTATTTTTTTTCTTCTTTATTATAGGCTATTAATAAACATATAAAATATCTAAAATATGAATAATATAACAATAAAATTAACAAGCCAACAGAACTGGGCAATGACAAATTGCAAAGTGTGTAGTTTACCATGCTATGGAAACTTTGCACTGCCTTACAGGCCCAGAAACAAAGAGGCTCTGGCGAGCTCCTAAATGGTTTTATCGGCACTGTTCAACAAGCCTTGTAAATACATTCTTTCTTTAGTACACTCCCTCCTCCTGTTTCCTTCTCCCTTGGATGTTTGAGACAAACCATGTAATGTATGTAGTAAAGAAAACTACACAGAAGAATTGCATTATTAAACTCTAATGGGAACTTACTGTAGTATAAGAAAGAATGTATTGACAAGTTGATACAAACAAGAATTATGTGTGTGTAATTCTTCCTGTGTCTCTGTTGTGCCTGCAGGCCTCTATGGACATCCCAGGGCTGAACTTGAGCCAGCAGGAGTACTACCCCTATGTTTACTACAAGATCGACTGCAACCTGCTGGACTTCAAAGTCTAGATACATTGCCGCCATCATCATCTCCCTCCCTGTGCAGTAGTATTCTGATGTGACTTGTTCACATGTCCAAGCTTTGAGTTATTTCCACCCTGTTTTTCCTGTGTGTGTGTGTGTGTGTGTGTGTGTGTGTGTGTGTGTGTGTGTGTGTGTGTGTGTGTGTGTGTTTTTTTTTTTTTTAAATAACATTTATGTCCTCCCAGCCTCTTTCCCTCCCTCATGCTCATGGTACATTCCTGGGTCCATATTAAATATGCTGTTGAACTTCTCTTCTAAATATATTGGCTGAAATATGGGCCGTCTTCTTTGTTATTTGTCACTTTCTCTTTGTACCACGCTGTAAACGTGAATAGCTCCCTAGTGTACACCCATCAAAATGGTTGACATTCCCCATCAAAGGACCTATAAAATGTTGCATTTTTATTGTTTCTTTTTTCTTGCCGCCCTACTTTATTCAAAGCAGCAACAACAACAGTACACATGTGGGGGAAATGGGGGGGAAAATAAATGTATGTTAAATATAGTATTTATTTAAAGCCTCTAAATCAGTGAATATGTTATTATTTGTTCAGTTTTTGAAAGTGATGTGTTTTTAGCTCCATGTAAGGAATGTCTGTTTACAAGTAGACCATCGTTTCGCCCCACTAAAGCTGTAATCTTGTGAAATACTGAGACGAATCATTTTACAGTATAAAGAAGCAATATGTTTTCTGATTGTATGCTCATATTATTTCTGCATATCAAGCAGTTTAAGAAAAATAATGATAAAACTCTATGTGCAAATACTGTACTGTCAGTATAACTGAAAATTACACCACATATTTAAAATAAATGTGAAAAATAAATACTCTATGTGATGTATACTTGACTTTTGCTCACTGTCCTTTTTAACCGCAGAATAAAGTCACAACCACTATCAGTCCCATATGAGGCGAAGAACAACAGAAAATCAATTCTCCTGGACACCATTTAAAACCTAGACTTAAGTGGACGTATAATGAAAACATACTGGAAGCACACAGTTTACCAGAACAAATTAAAATATTTTCTCAAGATTTAATGTTTTGAGTCACGCTTGAACATTTATTCTCTGCTATAGATTCGATCCAGACGACAAGTATATTTGAGAAACGTGAGGAAGTCCACATGGAACTTGAAGTACAAAAGAGAGATGTCATTAATAAGGTTTCACCACGGAAATGATTTCATTTTGAAATGAAGGTTTGCCTTTGGGGGCTAGAGTTTTGTTTTTAATTTCATATCGTATGTTTGGTACCCCTTTCTAATAAAGCTTCCTTAAAAATGGGGTTATATACATTGTAACTTATGGCTGTATTAATGGTCACTAAATTATTATAATGGATCAAACCATTAATAAGAACAACTTTGGGATTACCAAATGATGAAAAATCCTCCTCCCTCCCTCCCTGTTTATCCTCTGCACTTGTTTTTTTCACCCTCTTTAATTAACCAGAAAGTCTGCTCCAATGGACCATAAATGTTTTATTGACTACGTATTAACATTTACAACTGCAGATTGGATTGATTGTTGTAAAACCTCAAAATCTATCTTCTTTTGTGTTGCTTCCACTTTTTTATGATTACATTTTAGCAGTCAAACAAGTGTGTGTATGTGTATATACTATTGGTATTTTTGGTATTTTTTTTAAATTTGTTCTTGTGATTTGTTTTACATTTTCCCTGTGGACTTGAATTTTCCTATTGTTTCATCATTTTATTTTTGGATTTTTTGGATTTTTGAAGCACTGTGTAATCCCTGATTTTGATAAGTGTTAAATGAACCATACTTTTCCTTAATATATAATTTTAATGACTTAATATATATATATATATATATATATATATATATATATATATATATATATATATATATATATATATATATATAAAACAGAACAGAATATAGTAGCTTATTAGAAATGAAAAAATGGATTTACCATCATTTATAGCTGCATTGTTACCAAATAGATGGATAATTAGCCTATACCTGCCAAAGGGAATTTTTTTTAAATATCCTATAAAAAAACCTAATATTGATTGGTACTACGTTATTTAAACCTATCCTCTTTTATTATTTTACTCAGTATGAATCAATTAATTATTCTTAAAAATGATAGAGCACATAAACAGAAAGCCTTCTGAATGACAATATTGTGTTAATAATATAGTGTGTTTATAGGAGCAGTTATAAGTATTGATAAATAGCTAGTGTAGCCTACATTAATAATCAAAAAGGTAAATGTTCTTATCTTACTGCATTATATAGGCTATATATTAAATGTTTGTATAGGCCTAGTGCTTATAAATGCGAATAAAGGGACCCAAAGTAAAATGTTAATGAGTGATTTTGGTTAGTGTAAGTGCATAATATTTGCATGATGATGATGGTGACGGTGACTCGAGCTGGAATTGATCTCCCTCACAGCCTATCAGCGGTCAGACTGGATGCAGTTGGATGACGCAGATATCTCCGGTGTGTGGTAATGCTGATCAGCTGCTGTCGATGGAGAGCAGCATCGACCAGCAGCAGCTCCGACTGATGATGGAGACGGAAACACGGATGGATCTGCAGTAAGAGGTACTGGGAGAATGCTGCGGCTGTTGTGAGATAAACCGAGCCGTGTTTAGCCCGTGTCAGCTGCACCTGCCGTGGATGATTTTCCCGATGGGTTGTGGAGGGAGTCGGGCGGACGTGATCATCGAGCCGAGGTACCATGAGAGCTGGACCAGAGAAACAGAATCGACGTGGCTCACCAATACGGACGTAGAGACCTCTCTGCCAGTAGCAAACAGTAAGAGCCTTCAGCTGTTTTGTCTGTTAACGTCCATTGCATGTAGCTACCATAGGCCACACTACAACCTCAGAAATGAGAAAATAATACAAAAGGGATCACAAGAAAGCTAAATGAACCTCTCGAAACACAGCGACAGTCAACTCCCTGACATAGCAGTTTTGCATCTCTACTATTGTCTTACTGTTGAAAGAAGCCAGGACAAGAATCTAGTTGTGTTTCACATGATAACCTGTAAGCCCTCAACTGTTGTCCAAAGGTAAAGCTCTGGAGGCCAGTCTGAGGGAGAAGAGGATGGTGAATACAGGCACCCAGTGTGGGAAGCAGGCCCTCACATCCACTGGCTCCAACCACCAGAGGAGACCCAGACGCTCCTTGAGTGAAGTAGGTGTCACTGGTAGCAGGTATTGGCACGTCCAACTGCTAAATATGAACACCAACAGCCTCTGTCTTTGCACACATGGTGACGTTACAGGATATGAGACCTAGTAGCATGGCGTACCTGTCCTCCGACATTACTTCTCATATGCAGTGTTTGAAAGTCCTTCTGATAAATTGCTCTGCAGAATCGACTTTACAAAAAAATCTGACTCCAGTTGCCAGTAGTTTCAAATATATTATACCAAGTTTACTTTAGATACCACGTTTCTCAATTTAACATCCTTTTTATAGACTGTTCCAAATGACTGGAGCAAGGTTTTAGTGAAGGAAGGACAGACGGCAGATATTTGTCTCTTGTGATCTGAGATTATGGTTGCAAGATGAACTCTGAGAAATACATTCGCAAAGATATGATTGAGGTTTGCCTAGAATGGCTTTACAGTATTTACAGGCAACATTTTCAGGAAGATACAGACATACACAACAACATCACCACCACCAACAACAACAACCATACAGTATCTATATACAGGTCAGTGTTACTGTATACTAAATGCAGGGTTGGGGTACGTAAGGCAAGTAGTACAAGAGAGCATGACAGTGTAAAGAATGCTTGAACAAATATGGATAATAAGTTACTCAAAATACAGAGGTGTAGAGCTGAAAGAAAAAGTTAAAAAATAAGAAATATTTTGATGAAATGTGAGGATTTGCTGCTGTTATTTGCCATATATGACAGTTAACTGATATTTGGGTTTTAAACACTACCGGACAAAAGAAGCAATTCAAAGATGTCACTCTAGGGAAGTTGTGAAAATAAGAATTACTTGCAGATCAATCAAGGTTTTATGTGTATTTATTGATTGATAGAGTATATTTACACTATATTTTCCTAAATATCTTAAATGTTTAGGAAAAAAATGTTTGGGTGTCTGTTGGCCATATTTCTGTAGCTGTACGTACACACAGTAAACACTGAGAATGATAAGTTGTCTAAAAATATTCTGGATTCTATGGAATATGGATTATACCATTTTCTTTCAACCATCTGTTTGTCTAATCTTTTATCGTGAGAGCTAATGCACAAAAGACGCTGAGCGCAGACGCTGCTTTCTGCAAATGTACGGGCTTTAAATGGTGCTCATGAATAGCAGATAGAAAGATAACACTGTATATACACTTTTATTCTGCATGTTTTAAATTCATTATAGTTATTGAGGACTGAGTTGCAAATAGTTTTTGTTCTGTACAAAACTCATTTAACATTTCAAAAAGATCTAAAAAAATCTGTTCCTCTGACCTAATAAATTACATTTTCAGCGACTCAAAAACATAGACCGTTGTGTTTTATTTATTTAACCTTCCACTTATGGGCAGACCTTCAGTGACTCAGGTCTCAGTTGGCTATCGTTGCCCACTCGCTCTCTGTCCAGCGTGGTGGCATTTAAATGACATTCAAAACTCTTACATCTTTTCACAGCAAACCACTCGTGACTCCAAAAGGAGGGCATCAAAGGAGGCCGGTGCGTTGTCTAAGGATGGGCAGCTCGTCAACATCAACAGTAGCGGAGACGCTGAAGCTGGGAACGTATGTGATGAAAGATGAAGAAAAGCCAAGACTCTGTGAAGAAGAAGAAGAGGAGGAGGGTCGGAGCTGTGTAAAAGTTCACCAGAAGATGGGATGGCGAATTACAGAAGTGTGTGTGTGGATGATGTTTGCCAGGGACTTTGGTCGATCTCAGTGATTTACAACATAAGCACCTGCGTAATGTCTCCACCCAAAGATCTCGGGATGCTGCATCTTTGTTGTGCCATTGCAAATGCATGCGTGAAGTGAAGCAGAGAGCGGATCACAGTGTTCACGCTGTCCACCATGCTTTTCTCCTATGCTTATGGTGCCGGTCAGGGAAAGAGCCACTGTGCTAAGCCAATTTTAAATAAAAAGACCGTCCCATATGCACATGATAATCACAGTCTGCACATCAAATGTTTTCTGTGTGGGGCCTTCCTTAAGAATTTGCTTCAGTTCTTTGTGCAAGTATATTCTTTTTGTGGTGAATGAAAAACAATGATGATGCTGTTTAACCTCAGTCAATGCTGTAAATGATTTTCATTTAAAAGACCCTGAAGTGCTGTTTAGAAACTGAGATCTGGTTTGACACTTGAAGACTGTCTTTTCCAGCCTTTGCAAGATATATAAAAAAAAAAAAAAAAACACCCGCATGTGCCTACAACTCATCTTGATCTGACCTGTTTTCATTTTGAGAGTTTGTTTTGTTCAGTATTGTGTGTGTTCTCTCACATTTTCTTTTATGTTATATGATGTTACACTTTATTATTTACCATATACATGAGTATTGTAATGATGAGTCATTTGTGTGGCTTACACTGATCTGCTTAATCTGTTTAAATCAATCTTAAATTGATTCAGCATTGATGGCAAAATGTCTCTACCGAAACATTATCATAAGAAAGCTGTCTGAAATAAAACTTTTTGCTTATTTGGTACATGTGAAAATAGAAAAACTGCACTAAGAAGTACATTCAGGAGGTGATTCAGGATGTGTTATCAGGAAAATGTTATGGACAGGAGATGGCGCTGTTGACCAGCTGAGGTCTCTTAAAAAAACAAACAAAAAAAATTGTGAGTCTGACCTAACAGTTTATGCTTGTGATAACTGTTGCTTGTCAAGAGTTGTTGATTATTTACTGAGATGATAATGTTGAAACGTGTACAGGCCAACTTTTGTGATGGAAAGCAACATTTAAACATATGATCTACCACTTTTTTCTTCTTTAAATTAAAATTATTGTCAGCTCCTTAAGTTGTGAAACTCAGAAAGAAGTGAGATGTGCAGTCATTTCTTGTTAGCTACAGGCAAAGCCTACAGCAGGATTAATTAGCCTATATCAATAGATCTGTTCTCTATCTCTATATACCTTAAATATTTTTTAGATATACACTTCTTGCACTGTCCTTTACCAAGCATCACATGAGTTGATAGTAATTTAATTTGTTTGCTATCACTCCTGGACTTACTACAAAACATGGTACATAGCATGAATATGATAATCATGTAATCTGTGTAGGTTTATCCAAAATCCATACAGAAAATGTGTAGGGTAGATAAAGAAAATGGCAAAAATAGACCTTTATTTTTTCCCTCATGGAATAAAATACATCACCATAGTCTGTTAGCTCTGACTGATAATGTAACATGATAATATAAATAGGTAATGACAGTTATGTTCAATACAGTAGGGTAGTATGCAAATCTCTATTAATCAGAACAAATATTAGCTAGGGTTAGATCTCAGCAGGAGATATTTACTTTATTACTCAAGTACAGTTTTTTGCACTACAGGAAATAGGCTTAACGGCATATCAATCAAACTGGTGTTGGATTGTTTTGATAAGATATCTCAAAAGTTATAAATAATGTTTTTTTTTTATTGTGCACTCAAGGCAATATTAATCAAACCGATGCTGGTTTATTCATTTTAAGAATGGCCTTTATCTGTTTTTGCAAATTAATTTGAGTAGGCTACTTAGTTACTTTCCACCTATTCAGATCATTATAATTCGCAATTATAATAGACCCTTTAGCCTTAACAACACTTATTGTTGCGTTATCACAATATCCGTTAATGGATTTTGGACTACACACCTGATGGCGGAAGCTCTGTGGTATATAAAATGACCATTTCCGACGGACAAGCGAGTAGTCATGCGCAGTGAGCCGGCGGCGGGCGATGAGACCAGGCGGAACGTACTGCAAGCTAACTGCCGTTCAGTGAACTCTCATTCTCACCGGAGAGAAAACAGCCGGTTGACTGAGAGCTTAACGTCCGAGTCTATGTAGCCGAGTGACTCTGACATTAATTGCGTTTCTTTTTCTCTCTAAATGATGTGGTTATAATGAGGTGAGGATGGCCAAGCGACCCGGTACGGACGACGGGATGTTGACTTCGCCGACCAATGCGACCATACTTCGGGATTCTTCCGATTTGAACACTGGGGACGTGAACATGGACTGCAGCGATGGAGCCGCGGAGGTCTCACTGGAAGAAATCCTGAAACTGTACAGCCAGCCGATAAACGAGGAACAGGCATGGGCGGTGTGTTATCAATGTTGTCGGACTTTAGCGCAGAAATATCGGAGGAAAAGCTCCAAGTCTGCCGGTGCTTCAGCCGTCGACTATCCGAGGAGGATTGAGGGACCCGGGGATGTGAGGATCGGGAGAGACGGGACTGTGAAACTGCACTTTGAAGACCGCACAGGTAAACGAACCATATGTCGGGATTTACACAAACATTTGTCTGGTTTGAGTAACTGCGCAGCTAAAACGACGAAGACTGCTGCTATCTCAACAGGCTGCCAACAGTAAAGCCTTTTCCTTCACATCAGTCGCAGGCCAAACGAACGGAGCATCCCTACAAAGAGGCCATATTGTTGTGACTGTCTGCTTCAAGCCATGTGGTGAATTTGTTTACAGACGCCCGATGCGGTTATTAAAATACATCACAGATAGACAGCTGTATTATCAATCCATTTCTTTTTGATCACGATATGATCTAATATTTGCATTATAAACGGGGCTCATATTATTGCTTCATTCAAACTGGCGTGTTGGCAGAATGACTGCTTGTGTTTGTGTTCGAAATGCTGCTCCCGCAGCGGTCAGTTGGCTTGGCTACAGTAAACAATGACCCATGTGAGGGATTCAAACTGCAGAGCGCCTTGGGCCCAGTCCAGAGCAAAGCAATACCAGCATCCAGACTCCAGGGAAATACTGGCAAAACAAACAAGCACAGATGACTCGTATTGCTGCCTTACAGCCCCATTATTTGTGTTGTGACAGTTGGGTAAATGCACAGATTAGTCTGGGCATCAGAGCAGGTGCTTGGTGTGGGCTAAATGCACCTGGGAGATTTTAAACAATAGAAACACGTTTTAATATAGTTTGGTACAAATAGTAAGTTGGAAGCTTGCATGCACATGGGCTGCATATAGTAGATCCACTCAATTCTGATTTAGTGAGGTCCACTTTCCTGCTGTTTTGTGTTCCCCCTTGACTATTTGCCTCAAAGGTGAAACGATGACTAGATGAGTTGATCAGTCCATTGACAGAATAAACCTGCAACAATTTTGATAAGCCATTAAGCACAAATGCCAGGATTTCACTCATACCAGCGTCTCAAATGCTTAATATTTGCTTGTTTTCATGATATACTTTTGGGTTTTGGGCTGTTGTTTGAACAAAAACCAGCAATGTGAAGACCCTTTTCACTATATTCTGACATTTTATAGACCAAACTATTACTTGTTAATGAAAAAAACATTTTCTAATGCACCTAACACGCTACCTGTCTGGCCTCACGGACAGAAACGGGCAGAATATATCAAAAAATTCCATTCCGAATGACTTGGACCCTGCTGTCTTGTAATATAGGCGATGCATAGATTTACACTTGCGGTTGAAAGCTGAAAGCAATCAGCTACTGGAACAACCACCGTTACTCTGGCTCTCAAAGGCTTTCTCCAGTACACCAGGTGCAACAAGTATCTCAGAGCCTTCTAACTAACTTCCATTAATATGTGAGATATAAAGCTGGGTGTGGGAGGAGGTGTGGCTGTCAGCATAGCCTTGGCACTGATGTTATATCCTATCTCTCCTGGGAAGGTATTACCCACCTTTCTTCTTATTTTCCCCTCCACTGTTTATACCCCCACATAAGATCTCTCTCTTGAGCTAACCTCTCAGTCCAGCTCTCCCTCCCAGTTATGTTTGCTGTGTGTGTGGAAATTACACTCTCAGTATAAACTGCTATAATTCAACCTGTGCTGCTGAGAGTCTTGACACTGCTAGAAATAGAATAAATGTGATGATTAGATGCACAGACTTTAGAAATCTGATGAGTTTGGAGATTACGCAGATAGTCCTTTGCTGTTCCTCTGGCTAGTGGCTGAGGTATTTTGGGACAGCTCGGCCACGTCCTGATTCTTATTAGGCCTGGTGATGAGAGAGACGTGAGACCTATTAAGCTTTCAGTAGCTCGGCAGCCAGTTTCAGAGGTTGCTACCCCAGCAGAAAAATCAGTGCTTATGCAATCTACGTATGGCCTGTACATGAGTCAGTGACAAGGTGGCATTTTTTGGCCAACACCCAGACCACCAACACTGAGGTCTTCAAGTCGCTCTTCCTATCTCACTGCTTGTATAACGATGTCAAACACTGCAGGAAGTGTGTATTTTTGTGAAGCACAGTAAACCGAATCAGACTAATAAGCAGCACAGAGTCCAAGTCAAGTATTTATTTTCGGCTCAATTGATGCCAGATCAACGCTGCTCCTGCTGCAGTGCGATCAATTCACACACAGCGCGGGGAAGAATATGTTCACTCCCACTCCACTTTGCCTAGAAAAGAGCCTGAATGAAGCCTGAATGCTGCATCAAGATGAGGCTCTTGTTTACCCCCAATCTTTTCAATGATTCATATACAGTGCAGAGGATTTGTTGATTTGGTGCATGCAAACTGGAATGTTATTCATAGTTGATATGGTTATTATGTCATTGAAGGGCTTTAAATAAGGATTTACAATCTCTTGGGTATTTATTTCTTAGATTAGAGTAGAAATGGGTAAAAAAAAAAAATAACCCTTTTTTAAAAGAATTCTATCTTGTAGAAAAGCCTTACATCTACCCATCTGGATCCCACTCTCTGTGAACCCCTTTTTTCAACAGGTTGGCATTTCTCTGAATAGGATAGTCTGGGTGACCCTGCACATTGCTCCAAATATGCCCACTCGCTCTAGGAGAGACCAGGGCCCTGGCCAAGCCATCTCTCCTTGGCTGGGACAAACAGAGGATCTAGTGTTTCCCAAATGAGCGTTGGTGGATTTTTTTTGCTACCGTCTGTTAGGTGTTATTCATAGTGACCTGCGCATAACTGAGCTACACTATGAAACAAGTATTTTCCGTGAATGTCTCCTTAAGCTCTATATAGAAAACAATTCATAGTACGCAGTCAAAATAGTCCCCTTTTTTCTTACTCAATTGATGAAATTTGAAACTGAAATGGCACTTATATTAGCATTCTAAGAGATGACACGTCTGGCCATAGTGTCTTATTTATATGTAATGAACTCATTTTACACTCTGGACTGGTGTCAAAGTCTGCAGATCTATCTCTCTATATGTACTTTCACCCCTGACGTTACTCTTACTGGCAGTTACTCTATGTTCCAATCACTATTTCCTAGTAATTAGCTGTCAAAAGTAAAAGTGCATGTAAAAATACTAATTGAGTGTGGGAACGATATTCTGTGTACATTTGAGCTCTTACATGAAAATCCAGAGGTACAGGTGTGCTGGAAAAGCCAGTAACAGAAGAAGAGATAAGATTGTCAAAGCTTTCATTTGATCTTTTGTCCAATAAGGGAAAGCGAAACTTCAGGTTTTTCCCGTCCATTTAGATTCCTGTCATTTGTTGTTGTTGCTTACTCTAAAGGTCATGGTTAAGCTTCTTTATTTTGATCTTCCATTTTGAGAGAGGGCAATGTCTTTCTCCCAAGTATGAGTCCCAGTCCTATCCCTGTAACCAGCCCCCAGTGGCAGGTTTTGACACCTCAATTTGCCTCAGGCAGTGTTCAGTATCTGCAGAGAAAACCTAATTAATTAATTCATTAATTCACTCAGTAGTTTTACAGACGTCTTCAGCGCTGGGGAGCAATCATGCTTTTCCAGCTCCAGCTAAATTTAGTCTCTTCTCCATTCAAGTTTAATATTTTATGTTCTGTAACACTGTATGAGGTGTGTTTTTTGCCTTTTTTAAAGATGTCTCGCACAATTATACAGAACATGTCCACAAATAATTTAGAGGGTGTGTTTGCACAAATTAATAACTATCCAGTGTTGATGAGTGTGAAATAACTCTTAATGTTCTGTCATTACAGATGAATACCAACCTGCCCCCACATCATTGGAGGTGAGTTTCACATGACAGTCTATTTAATTGCTACAAGTTCAGTTTTAGAAAAGAGTTGTTTTTTTTTGGTTTCAACAAGTGCTGGTAGAGTGGTTTGCTAAAATTCGTGGTCATGCAGTTTTATTATCCTCAAGATACAATATGCTGTTTTTGTTTTTTTAATTTAAACTAGAATGTTAATTCAGTTATCAGATTTTATTTTCTCCACACCACAACTGTCATGCATTATTTAGTTCGCTTATGACAAAAATATTTCACAAACTGTTTTCACAGCTTGCCCACCACTGGATCTACTAGTGAGCAATTGCACCACAAGTAGGCTGGTATGGCCTCTGTGTTGCAATATTGACATAGCCTTGAGGGCAAAAAAATGGCCTATATCGAGCCATTACAGAAGGACATTTAAATGAACGTTAACTGAATATCAATGCTGGTGAAAAGGAACTGGTACAAATGTAGATGTGCCAATGCTCAGCAGCAACATAACGATAAATTGTTACCTATCCAAATGTAAGAATGACAACCTTTCAAGTGTTTGTCCCAGCGATTGAGCCCTGACCTGTGATGCACACGAGTAAGTGGGAGTGAGCTCTGTGCAAATGGCACTCTCTACTTTGTTCTATACTTATTGTGTTTGATGCAGAAGATCACTTAAGAGAGACAATGACTTATTCTTTTTTGCAATGCATTACTTTCTATATTGTACACTCATCACTGAAACCACGTGAAGTGGACATGTGTCCAGTGTCTGTTAGGCCAAGCAATGTACACTGTATAATCCTGGGAGGAGAAGTCTCTCTTAAAAGCTTTTATTATGTGTACATAGACTAATTACACAGTCGTCTGTCAACTCTGAGCAGTCTGATCTGATCGGCCTTCATGTTTTGCACATTAGTTCATGTGATCACAGGCATGCACAGTATGTGTGTGGTTTTGCATGGCTTAGTTGGAAATGTAATTCTTCTACCTCAGCTTACTCTTTCCTCTTTTTACACTATATTTTGCTAGTTGATGCTGGGTTGCTACTTACATCGTTAGCTTCGATTGCACTATGTTTCTACGAATAAACGGTGTGTTGCCTTGTTGGTTTTGTTGGAATTGGAAATATGCAACATCTTGCACAATGTTTATTTGTGCATCAACATGACAAGCCCACAGAGTCAAACACATGGCCAAACCTCGAGGACACGCCTGTTTTTTTTTTTTTTTTTTTTTTAAAACACAAAAGAAAAAAATAAAGTAAAATGTTTTTTTTAGTCTCATGGACTGACAGTTAAAGCACAGATAATTTATTGTCACGTGAGCTCTGTCTTAGTGGCTTGTTTTTCCAAATCAGTTTTTAGTCTCCTACTAAAAAACAAAACCATGGCAATGTTGGCCTGTCGGTCAGTCCACCATTGTGGTCAATAGTTGTTGAAACATTCATGATCCCCTGAGGATAAACCCTACTGATTTTTGACGATGCCCTGTCTTTTCCTCTAGCGCCACCAGCAGGTTGACATTTTGAACTAAGATGGTGAACACGGTTGACATTGCACTTGCTAAACATAAGCATGTTAGCATTATTATGAACATGTTAGCACGCTAAAGTTAGCATTTAGCTCAGAGCACAGCTGCCTCACAGCAGAGCATAGCTGTAGCCTGCCCTGTTTGATTTTGTGTTTGTTTTTTATGTGCTCAGTGTAATTTAATGTTCTTAGAGAACATTAAATGGAACTATAAATTCACCCTGGTGCTTT
The DNA here is from genome assembly GCA_023631565.1 of Gymnocephalus cernua. Classification (NCBI taxonomy): domain Eukaryota; kingdom Metazoa; phylum Chordata; class Actinopteri; order Perciformes; family Percidae; genus Gymnocephalus; species Gymnocephalus cernua. The sequence continues at coordinate 15,975,141 of CM042438.1, forward strand.
TCCTTGGCCTAATTATATTCAGATCATTTGGAGTAAATTGATTTAGTGCACACATTAACTAACACAAATGCTGTTTTACTCTTTTGATTGATAATACACAGCAGTACTTGGTCACATCTTGGCCGTAGACCTGCGTCCCTCATTTTTTGACATTGTGTGTTGTTTCAGTCCCTTGTGTAAGTGAGTCTGCCAACTAGCAACACTTGAGTCTTTTGGAGCTAATCACTAGCCTGTGTTGAGGTGACTCACTTTTCCTCACTTACACCATAGCACCTGTGCTGGGATAATCATCAATAATCTCAAACAAGATACTGATTTGTTACTTGCTTTAAATCTGGTCAAGAGTAAGCTTCTCTCTTGTGGTGCTTTGTCACCTTCATGGCTAGTAATAAATATATTTTTTTCGAGGAAATTTGTGTGAGATTTCCACCTTCTGTTGTAGCCTTCAGGGCAAGCTTAACCCAGTTGGTCCTCAGTTAAAGATTAAGGTGAGATTAGTTATAGTGTCCTATTACAGTTCTCTAGTTTTCCAGGACTGCTCGGGTCCCTGTAGCATCATTTTGGTCCAAGACAATTAGTGTGCCAGCGTCATGCACAAGGTGAAGCCTTGGATTTTGACATTTATCCTAATAGTCGTTGGTCAGCAAATTGCAGTTAAAGCAAGAAGTCTAAAGGTTTATTTTCTCATTCTCCAAATAATATGGACCCGTCATTCACCAAGTTTGAAGCGTTGTTTAGTCACAGACCTGTTGTTTTTTTTTTTTTTTTTTTTTCTTGTTTCAAAGTTAAATTTCAGATTCAAATCAGATCACTATTCTCAATTATCCTTTTTCCAGACGGTTATAGGTTAGATTTATTTGGCTGTTTGCCTCAGATTCAGTGGAGCAGTGCATATGTTTGCATAGTGTACAGTGTACAGTAATGGCTTGCTGCAGCTGGTTGAACAGGGGCGGCACGTGTCTGCATGTGAGGCTTCTGTGTATAGTGTATGTGTGTGTCTCCCTCCCTGCTTATACCAGTCACTGCAGGCAATGAGCTCTGTCTCTACAAAGACTGTTTCTTACTCTTGTCAGCTCTGACTTCAGACTGCACATTTTAAGAGTGAAAGGCAACATAATGTCATTTTTAATGATGACTGCAGATTCTTTTGCATGTGTTTTTTTTAATGGCTGGGCGATTTTTTTTTTTTTTTTTTTTTTTTTTTTTTTTTTTTTTTTTTTTTTTTATCAAATCACATTTTCTTATAAAATGTTTTCAATTCCAATGTTGGCTTCCAACAATTATGAAAACAAGATAATCAAGATAAATGATTATTGTGCCACATTCTGTTTGAAAGTTATGCTCTTGTTTTCTCTCAATAAATTTTATAAATCCAGCGCACCCCTTCCTTTACAGCGGCGTGCTTTTGGCTGTTTTTTGTTGAGTTACTTAATGGAATATGTTGAATACAGTATAGATTACCAAAATGTTGAATATGTTTTCCGTAGGTGGTGGCCATGCACTACAACATATTTGATGTAGGGCATCTGTGCAGTATTCAATGTTATAACTTTTTATTGAGGGGGACTGTGCAATATATTGGTGTAGTGTATCATGCAGTTGTGTGTGTGTTGTCACATATTTTCTTGATTGGCCATGACGCATTTCTCCTAAGGGAGACAATAAAGCTTATCTTAATTTATTTTGGTCTTTTATTTGTATTTCTTTTTATAAATTCAATATATGTTTAGTAGGTTGTGAAAGTGCACTAACATTAACTTACAAAATAGTTTATTTATTTTTTTATAAAAAAATTTAAATAGTTTTTTTAAATTAATATTTATTTATTTATTCATCTTTATACATTTATTTTGATTTTTTTTAGTTGAATTATATTTAAAATTTTAAGAAAATTCAGTTTTATTTTTATTTTTTAAGTTCAACAATTGAAGTTTCCAAAGTCAGTGAGTAGACATGTTAAACAATCGTGCTCTCAATATTTATATTTATATTTTTACCATAATCCAGCACCCCTAGTGTTTTTTTTTTTTTTTGAGCCAGTTGTCTGTAGCTTTTGAGTCCAGACATACAGTAGTCCCCTGGAGTGATTGACACCCAGTTTGTTACCTGTATGCCTGACATTTACCAGTGACCTAGTTGTTATTTCCTGCTTTTTATCCTAATCAATCAATTGGTTTTTGTAGCATTGGCACTTAAAAGCGGCTCATATTACAGCCCCCTAGGGTTGCATTTCTGCCTATACAGGGATATTCACAGCAAGCACTTAAACACAGAAATGCAATTTTATTGAGTAGTCTGAGCTCTTTGAGTCGGGTCTTTCTATATATATCAACCACAGAAGAAATCGATTTCTCATTTTCTTCTGGTCCAGTCAGGCCTGAGAGATTAATTGAATTTCCTTTTCAGTCTGTCAAGTTTATAAGGTTATCAGCTCTTTTGTCACATATGTTCTCAGTAGCTGTTAGACAGTCCGGTATGGTGTTTGGATTCCGACAATTGGGTTTTGTGTGAAGAGCGTGTTTTTCTCCTCACAGAAGCTGCCTATCAGATTTGTGTGGAGTTTAGAGCTCTGTTGGTATTCTGACGACATTTTAGGTCAAACTGTTGACTAAACTGTTGTGATGTTGCAGCTGATGAATAATGGCTGTAGTGAAATAAACTAGACTCTGTGGGTTTGCAGTTTTTGGGAGGATCATGTTTTTGGCACATTATAAAAACTGTGCTGTGTGCACCACCATGTAATGCTAAGGCTATTTGAGTTTTATCTGGAGATGCTTTTTGTTTAAAATATATTTTCTCTGTCTAACCTGCATCACCAATATCAGCTTGTATGCCTATATCACCCTGGTAGTTTGAAATGATGACACATGTCAGTGATGGCTCTTTTGATCCACAGGGACATTTTCTCAGCCCTCAGCTGACTTCATGCAATGAATGCAAAGCGCACAATTTTTTGACCAGGAGATATGAATGGGCAGCATCGCGTTCTCTTCCACTATGAGTAATGATGCTTCAGACTGGAGAAGGCCGAGAATCCGCTCCTGCAGTGAAAGACCTCTAGATTTAGCTCTGGTTATGTAACTGTCTGTGTTGTGATGGCTCTGCTATACTACTGCAGCAAACGCTGAAAGCTGCTTAGCTGGCTGATTTGTGAACTCCGAGGGTCACAGTATTGCCTTGGGCTGCAACTACAAAGGCAAGAATGTGATATCGTGTTAACTTCAACCCAAAAATGATGTCAGGCCTGTTTGCTGTAGTCTGCAAGAATACAGATGGTTGCTTTCAAATGAATAGTGTTAGTACGTTTACACTTTTCATATATTTGAAAAAAGGCTAGAAAAGGATTTTCATCAGTATTTATGAAGCGCATATTGTTGTGTATTTTGGGCTACTATAAGATCCTTTGAGATGCACCGATATTATGGGTAACTTCAGCGTTTGTTGTTGGTGTTAGCCATGCAGCTGTAAGGACATGCTGTTGGGCTAATAAATGGTAAATATACCGTCGTAGTCCGGGTTATCATTGTTAAATCTAGTAACATGAAACCGTGAAGAATATAACCCATATTGTTCACCATGACACTTTAGCACTCCTTCCCTCCCAGACGTCCCCTAGCTTTAACTCCATCTTAATCTGAAGTCACCTGCGATGGTGCAGATCAGCATGTCAGTTCATCAGCTCTAGATGTTGGCATATCCATAGACCTCAACATGACAATTGATGTGTATTAACAATTAATTCATGGAAAACTAGTAGTAGTATATTTCTGTGTAAACTGAGCTGTGTGGTAAAAGACAGCAGCACATAAGCCTGCCTCTTTCATTTCTCCTGTGTTTTGTGTTAAAGAGCATCATTAACGTTCACACAAATTACTCTCATTCTTTACCTGTCTGCGTACTGGTTGACTAACTGATGCTTTCCCCATTATGGTTGCTCCTCTTGCACTGCTTCTTGAGCCATCTTATACAACTGAGAAATATGTATATTTATATTTTTCAATCTAGTTTTGTTTTTTTAAGGATTATTTGTCCTTTCAGTTTGCCCAATATGAATTAAACTGGTGGTTAATCAGAGATTTTCTTCATTTATTTAACCTTTTGTCTAACCGGAGGTAGTCATATTTAGAATGAATCACTTTTCAGAGCAAGTTCTGGTCAAGAAAGCAGTACACACGCATGCATGAGTTTTAGCCTCAGCAGAGATGGCATTTATTCTCATGAGTGACCAAACTTGCTTGCTTGCCTGACTGAGCCGTGTGGCATGAGAGTACACCAAACGGATGTTTTTAATTATATGCCCCTGGTAGTCAAAAGGCCAGTGTTTAGCTAAGTGAAAGCTTGACCCATTTTATGTGGTTAAGTGGGAAAAAGTGCTCCAAATTTTGAGTGGGCACAAATAAATGTTTTTAGAAAAAAATAAATAATATTTTTGTATGTTTCAGGCACCGCCCAAAACGTCCATTGTGTGGCAAGAAACTATCAAACTGGAGTGCTGTCCTACTAGCTTTATTTATGATTATTCACTTTTAGGATCCAGCATCCAGCCTTCAAAGCTTTCTAAGTATACACGCAAGTTGAGCGCGCCCAGTCCTATTTTTTTTTTTTTATTATTATTTTTTAATGATTTTATCAATCATTTGAAGTCTTACTTTTAGAGAGCTTAGCTATTTTGTACTGTTATGCTGGCTAGCTCTAGCAATTAGGATTTGATGTGAAACGCAGCGTTCCTTCAGGAGACAAAGGTTATTCAGGAGTAAAAAAAATTCTCTTCCTAATGCGTCGTTGATTGTCAAGATGATGTCTCTGACACGGGTCTTCATGTGAGAAGGAGATTCTGTAGTATAAAACAACTCATTGTTGGAAAACCTGAGCAATGATGTCATGCACAAGCTCGTTGGCATCATCATTTGTTTGTGGAGCGTGAGAAACGTTGCTTCCGAGGGAGGAATATTCGGAATGGATTTTTTCTGAGGTTTTTTTGTGACACACAGGGTACTATTTATATATATATTTTTTCCCCGCACCTAGATGACTCATCCTGCTACATTTCAGGATTCGATGCAAATGTAGGCGATTTTCTGTGTCACCAGTGGTTGTCCAAAACCACAGCGATGGGAACATATGAGTGTTTCATCCACCGTGGCAGGCTTCCACCTGCCCTGGGTGGAGCCTGGTTTCAATTAGCGGTTTTGCTACCAAGCATTTCTGCCTGTGCCTGAAACCCAGCAGTGGATTTTCTGGCCGCTTTTCCCCAACTGTTTATCCGCATACTTGTTTCCCCTCCTTCCTCCTCTGCTGTGGCTCCTTGCCTCATTCCTCTGAGTCACAGGTCTTTCAGAGGAGATTGTGAGGTATAATTAGAAAACCCAGCTGGAATTTTTCTTCTTTCTTGGATGCTGCTGGCTAATCGATACTTAACATGCCTCTTCCTCATTCCACCTGCCATCAGCTCATAGTGGACTTGATGTCATTCTATGATCACAAAATCACAAAGCTGTTGCAATACTTCCATATTGGTAGTTATACAGCCTTCACTTGCATTTTTATTTTCTAGCCATTCATATCTGGATTTAACGGTGTTTGTTGAATTGAGGCCAAGCTGTCATGTTATGCTCTGGAGTGCCTAAAGCTTGGACAACATAAACCAGATTATTGTACAGAGTTGTGTAATTAATGCTGTATGGAACAGCGAGCCGTTCTGTACCAGGCAGTTAATTATTACAAGTAATTTTGTGTTTGCAGGGAAATTGGATTTAAACTAACTGTTGGCTTAATCCACACATGCTTTGTCAGTATAACAGATGTCCCTTTAAATGGGAAATCTAGTCTAATGCAACTGCTTAAATTACACATGGAAACAAAAGGATTTTCCACACTTAAATTTTGTTAATTCACTGTACCTGGTTCAATGTAAATCCTTGCGTCACTTTGGCCCATGAGTGACACCCCTTGTGCTGTCTGCACAGCATCCCCTAGTCTCCGCCCACTACAGTGCATGTTGTCCTACAGCTGGATTATAAATTTACATAATAAGACCCTAAGGAAAAGGATATATATTTTGGCCCTGGGACAGGATTATCATCTGCACACACAGATGGTTGATACATGATAAGGAGAGGAAAAAATTGGATCAATAAGTTGGTGTCGGAAAACATTCAGAAGGCTGTTGCTACTTTCACGGTATTGGTATTTTATGTTGGATAACTGGTGCTGTGCTTTTGATTTATAGAAAAATGTTGAATAGGGAGCAGAGTTAAACTGACAGGTCAGGGATTGGATCCATAAAGAAGAAACCTACAATCCATAGCATTTTCTAATGATACAAATTCAGAAATAGACCTACCGTCCTGCTCAAAAGTGTTGTACACTTAACGAACATAGTGAAGAAATACAAATGTTCTTTTGATTTCTGCCAAGTTTTATTATACATGATTTCTCTCTCAAGGCTCTTGTGACTTAACACCATGAACATGAAACAACCCAACTGTCCTGTTTATAGACATGACTGTTTATATAGATTCTCACCTTTTTGTAATAGGGAAAGCTAAAGCGGTAGAGACGGGCCCTGTTAGTCAGGTGATGTAGAACTGCGATGTCTACACCATTTAAATGCAGAGATGAAGGAGACGTAGATAAATATGGAAGTGGATACAAGTTTATCATTTTGGATGTAATAGGCTCCCATTTTCACTGTTAAATGTAGAAACAATGCAACATGTTGAGAAATGTCATGCTATTTAGAAAGATCAATGTAAAAACATTATCTATCGGAAACATAAGTGAGTTTAGTCCAAATGTGAGGGGTGGCACTTTGACTCTACAGTATGTCAGTTATCTAATGATTTTCCGCCTCTGTACCTGCAGTCAATAATCCCAAACATGCTCAGTCAACACCCTTTCCTCAGTGCGCTACACTCCCAGACACCACGGCCAAGTACTGTTCTCTGGTACCTCACCCAAGCGTAGCCAGCTCCACCCACATTAACACTGTTTTGTTTGGACACCTCCCTTTTTCAACAATGTTGCTCCATTCCTTTCTGAATAAAAACATACAGTACAGTAATGATGCAACGCAGCAGTGAGTTAGCCCATCATTTTATTTTTATACCTCAACAAAGCAAATTCAAAATAGCTTTGAGGTGTTGCTTGTGCACAAACGAATAGATCGCAGCCAGCAGTTTCTATCCTCATTCAAATCCTGTGCAAACCTTATAGCCACAACAGTTGTACACTGACATAACTCTCTTGTTGGATGTTGTAGAAAAAATTATGGAAGGGCACTCTATAATAGGTCACTGGAAATAAGGAAAGGGGTGCAAGTATATTTTCTTTCTGTCTGAGAATGCACTGTGAAGCTGTAGTGCTGTATTTAGGAAAATACACAATATCACATGACTATTGGATCACGGGGAAAAAAACTATCTTCAACTTAACTTCAGTGGCAGTTAAAATATAAGTGCTGGAAGTAGTTGAAAGTTAAAGTTGAAGTCCTGAAAGAAAATGTATTCCAAGTGTAGAAACCAAAAGATTCTTCATTTCATTTTCATTATTGCTAATTAACTAAACATATTTGGTCAACAAAGGCCCCGATGTACTAATTGACTAAGAACCGATAGCTCTAGACACTCCTTTGGAATCCTTCCTCGTGAGCTTCTGTCCTGTGTAGAACGTTTAGCTCCTCTTGCATCCGCTTGTAGAACGGAGATCAGTGGTTTGATTAAATCAGGAGGAGACAACTTGTCATGCTGCAGTGAAAGAACAACTTTGTCTCGTCCTAAACCGGGTGGTGGTTTGAGACATTATGGAACAAGCTGCAAAAACAAAGGTCATACCCTGCTTGTTAATGTGGGGAAGCAGTGATGAAATAAAATCATCCCCAGATTATGGTAATAATCACGCTGTTTGGAGGAACACTGTGGCCTCGTTTCACATCTGGTATGAGGACATGAACTGCCTTCTTGTCTGTTCAGGTAAATTGAGTTTGTTGTAGATATAGTTGATATAGAACATTGTGGCACACATAACAGCAAGTGGAAAAAATCTCATCAAAATCAATCTTAACTAGGCCCCCTCTTGCACCGTTATTTTTTTTTTCTGTAGATCCTCCATCCGGTATATTTTCCTGTACACAGTAATAATCTACACCATCCCATTTGTCCATTGTCCCACAGGTTATTGACTCACTCGGCGTCATGATTTACAAAGCTCTGGACTTTGGCCTCAAAGAAAACGAGGAGCGTGAACTCAGCCCGCCGCTGGAGCGCCTGATCGACATGATGACCAACACTGAAGAAACCGAGAGTGACCCCTGTCCTGATGAGGGCTACGAAGCCACAGAGGAGGAAGATGAGTGTGAGGAGGAGGAGGAAGAAGAGGAGCCAGTCTCTGCCACCACCACTTCAGTCACCAGCATTCGCAGCTACCGAGACCTCATCACAGTAGGTTCTTGTGTGGGGGGGGGGAACAATTGCGGATTGATGAACACTTGATTTTGTGGTGGTGTTTTTTTTCCCTCAAGTTTCAGTAAGACGCAACCTGAGATACATCAGGTGTGTTTAAAACAAAAGTACAATCCTCCCACTCTGTCACACACTCCCATAATAAGTCTATAATTTACTGCATCATGTTTTTGAGGGATCAGACTGACGGATCGAAGTTGTCATAGGCGTATTAAATGTTCAGATTTTTCTTTTTCTTGACTATTTCTTCCTTTTTATCCCATTTTTTACATCAGATCTGTTAAGGGAGCAGTGCATCCACATGTAGTCATTAATACACCTCCAAACATATTCCCTTGATAGGTGTCTGTCATGCTGTGAATTCCACAAATAGCTTTTGAATGTGAAACTGGCAATGATAGCTGTGTAAACACGCTGATATTTGGGGAATTGGCTTAGAAATTTTCACAACCCATTCCTTCCATATAATAAACCCTGGTGTAGAACACAAACATTAGGTCTGTTTGCTGCCAGTGCGTGTCTTGCCTTGCCTGGCTCCTAATTTCTCACAACAATCATTCTCTTGAGTGTAAACAGCAATATGTTGGTGTGACATGGCTGGAGTAGATCACTGCACATTCCTGACTGACCTCCTTCCTTGTACTCGGCTGTTCTGCCAGGCAGAGGTAGGTTGGGGCGATAAGAGTTGAGCAAGACGTGAAGCTAGCAAAAGATGACCCGACTTGCGAGTGAAGCATCCCACTAAAACAGGAATAGTTAGACGTTGAATGTGCTAAATGGGTTTCCTCATTGCTTTGATTTTTTTATTTTTAATTCTGGCTCATTAAATGCTGAAATGTGAGGTACATACTGATATGGGCGGAGTCTGCGACATTTGAACAAACAAATACACCTCTCCCATCAGTACTCCTTCAAAACATTGGCATGTGCCAGATTTAGCGTCCCCCCCCCCCCCCCCCCCCCGCGCGCTGTCTTTCTCTGTACATCCATGGCCTTTCCCCTGTGCACAAGCACAAACAGAACTTAGCTTGTTTCCCATTTACAGATCCAGGGCTGTGTATAAACACTGGATTTTCAGCGCACACACAAAACGGACAACTGTTAATTGGATTAGAATCACAGACTCCACCTTCACTACCTTTTGCAAAAGATAAGGTTTCGTGCTTGATAAGAGATTATTGTTTTTAGCATAACAGTGGAAATCACAGATGTAGCGGTATTTTAAGCGTGGATGTAAAGACTCCCTTCTCACGCATCATTTTACCTGTGAATTTCTCTAAGAAGGCACTTTTTGCTGAGTCAGACATTCCTGTGGCTAGCCAAGCCCATCAGGAGAACATGAGAATATGTCACTTGTCTGGTTTTCTCTTTTGTGTCGAAAATAGAAAGAAGGAAGATTCCTACTGCATTATGTTAGGTTGACTGATGTTTTTTAATCTAAGTGTGCACATTTGTTTTCCTTGTTGTTGGTCTCCAAACAGATCATGGCTCTGGCCAGCAGCTGCATAAAGCTCAACTCAAGCCCCTGTTTGGTCCAAGATAGCTTCTACGTCACGATACATGACCAAACGGGGCTAGAGAGGTTGTAACGTAACATTTTCCATCACTCACCAACACTGCCTGTGTCTTTTACACCTTCACCAGGATTATTTCTAACCAACAGGGTTTTATCTCTAAATTAATGTAGGACCTTTCAACAGAGATATCACTGGCTAACCTTAGCTAAACAAAGTGAAAGTGCTAACTGAGTTAATTCACTAACACAATACTGGTTAATGATAAAGATCTAGATTCTATGAGGCATATACAATTTGGCAGTTGGCGCCACCTGATGATGATGATGATGATGATGGGAAACATTGATAGAGGTGGCTAACAGTTTGATGGTTTGTTAGTTATTGATAACAAAAATGAATCCATCAAAACTTACAATCAAATCCATGTAAAATGCTAAAGGCTTGGCACCAGTGATGTATGCGATGAGTAATGACTGTTCCTTCATTTTAAGTTTCCTTGCTTTGTGTCACTGGACATAATTTGGCAGCTCATCCATTACTCTGGCAGGCAGCTTGTGTTATCTACAGCCATCACAGTCAAATAGCATATGGGTCAGAGCTTTAAATGGTGCATATGTGATGCTAGTGAGAGGCAATGTCTCTTCATCTGGACAATCAGGTTCATGCTGTTAAAAGCTCTGGTACTGTTTTTAGCCATGCTAGAAACACTACTAAAACTAATGATATTCCCATCGGCCTCAGCAGGACTTTGGGTTTAGTGCTTATTAGCAAATGTTAGCTTGCTAACATGCTAAACTATAAGATGGTGAACATGGTCAACGGTATACTTGCTTAAAGGAACACACTGACTTATTGGGACATTAGCTTATTCACCGTAACCCCGAGAGTTAGACAAGTCGATACACACCCTTCTCATCTCCGTGCGTGTCGTAACTCTGTCTGACTGCTCCACCGGTAGCTTAGCCTAGCACAGATCCTGGAGGTAACTGGTTCCAACTAGCCTACTGCTCCGAATAAGTGACAAAATAACACCAACATGTTCCTATTTACATGTGATTTGTATAGTCACAGCGTGTACAAATAACGTCACTTGAGACACAGCCATCTTCTAACTGTATATAAGCTGGGAACTACATTCTCAGAAAGGCGGAGTGATATGCATATGCATATCATTCTTGATATGCATATCATTCTTGATATGCATGTTCTTGTTTCAAAATGTAATAAATAACTTGCTTGCTTTAACTATACAAGAGATCTATGTATGCAGCAGTTATGTGGGATACAAATATACTGTATGTACTTTATGTTGGCCATGTTTAGTTACTGATTTTTACTTAAGTACGTAAGTAAGTCAATGTTATTTATATAGCCCAATATCACAAATCATAAATTTTATTCAAAGTGCTATATGGTCCCTTTTAAATTATCCCTATATATAACTAATTCTTTCCCTTCTCTCCTCTACAGCTATGTTCTTCCCACCTGCCCAGCCCATCAGACGCCCCCAGCCATTACCAGGCTGTGTGTCGTGCTCTCTATGCCGAAACCAGGGAACTACACACCTTTCTGGAGAAGATAAAGAATGCCAAGGAGGTAAGAAACTGGCTTGTGACATCTGCGAGTTATTGAGAAACATCTAGACTTACTTTTTAAAATAATTATCACTCATCCACATTCCCAAAGTCGGCTTATTTTGTCCATGAGTCATACTTAAAACATTTGACTCATTTGCACTTCTCAACTCAAAATATGCAAGGAAGTGAAAGTGATGGGGCAAATTGTGCTTTGAGGCACAGAAAAGTACCAAAGTCTCTTGTCCCTGGGGGGTTACCACTCTGCTGCTTGGTATGTGGACTTACTGTGTAGAATTCACTTGGTTGAATTGGGATCTGTAAGGCCAACAGGTTTTTTAACACTGGGAAAAGAAAATACCAGAGTGATGCCCAGAAACTGCCCAATAACAACAAAACATCCCACAAAGTGGTAATGGTCCAGACGGATTGAGACTGCGGTGGTGTCCCTCTATGACCTCCAAGTCAGACCAGTTAAGAACTCATCATTGATTAAAGCTACTTGGCATGACTTTACTCTTCATGGACATTATTTGGCATCCTGTTTGTGATTTCGTATCGGTACTGGATTAATTGAGTCTGATTGATTGGTGACGGATTCCTTATAGAGCTTCTCAGAGACAGCATGTTTTAGACTGTTAACTGTTAATCACGATGTGCTCATTCTTTTTGATCATTAATTGAATGTGTCAGCATGAAAACATACTATTAAAGAAATACACCATAGAAGATGTCCAAAAGCAGCTTGAGCAGACCCAGATATCACAGACCAGCATGTACGTATGTGTAATTATTGGCCCAAAAATACAAACCGTAAGAAATTTCTGGGTGACGTGAATATTTTGTGTGTGAAAGTGTTGTGCATAAACTCAATTCTTTAAAAAAAATCTATAATAAACCTCCTGTTAAACTTGCAGAAATTTTAATGGACAACCTTTTATAAAGTCTTAGAAAAGTGTAGTACAGAGCTGGTGGGGGGAAAAAAACAAACATTTGCCCTACCCCACTCAAGTATTCAAAATAGAATTAAATTCTTGTACACTCTAACAAGTACACACTTTGTGTCCCCTGATTGGGTTGAGGTTTAGAGTAGATGTAGCCACATGACTTATTCCATAGCCGGTCAGACGGTGTAGCTTTGCTGCACAGTATGTATGTATGTACGCACTCACGCGATATGTCCTGGCTGTGTCCTCTGCTGGAGGCGCAAGTCATGCAAACAACCTTATGTAATATATGGTTATAGAATCAAGTTTAACCTTATTACAGCAATTTAAGAAGCTTACAGGAGGGGGGCACCAGGGTATAGGGGCTGCTCTGCACTCCCTGTAGACATGCAGCGGTAAGGACTGAGCCTTGGTACATAGGGCGCACGCTCAACCAAGTGAGCTACCAGGGTGCCCCAGCTTTTCCTTTATTTTTTTTTATTTTTTTGATCTGAGAGTGATATGGTAGATCATGTTGGTTTCATCTGACCTTAAACAACAGAGAAATCCAAACTTAACTTCATTTAGATTTTATTTATAATATGAGTATAGTATTTGACTGTGCCTATGATAGAGGACATTTAAAAGTGTCCGTATTCTTTTGGTGGTGGAGCTACTAGAAAAGCAACCTGTCCCCTGTCCCATCCAATCTGGGCAGCTACTTTGTCTGTCCTCACTCATGTCATGATAGTCAGTGAAAAACAACTCGGCTGAAAGAATAGTGTGACAGCAGAGTAAATGTTTACAATATCTAGGCTTGTCACATGCAGCTGACAACAAGGAGAGCATTACCAGCATACCCAGTTTGACATTTGACCTGGTCACCCAGAACTTTCAATAACTAGCTTGTGCAGTGATGATTCAGCAGGCGGACATTAATAGCAGCCATTAGTTGACTATTAGCTTCTTTTTTCCCCCCTCCGGTCCGCTGTCGATTTTAAAGAATGAGACTGATATTGACACGCTCATGTGAAACAACATTCAACGTGGCAGTTTGCCAGTTACCTCCACTTCATTTCAGACAGTACTGTGAATGCAGTGGTACAACTTTTGAATATCATGACATTGAAACTTTTTTTTCCTCCCCTTCTTATTTTTTTCTTGTCTTCTTTCTTGGCCAGAACCTTCGGAGAATGGAAGGCAGTACTCGAGGGGAACCTGTTAAAGACCTCGATGAGCTGCAAAATGCAGATTGGGTAAGATCTTTTATTTTTATTATTTATTTATTTTCCTACACCAAGCACCAATAGATTTAACTCTGTGATCATGGGTTGGTAATTACAAAACGTATGTGCTGCAGTATTTTTGATCATATTTCATGTTGTTTTTTTTTTTTGTCCCCACCAGGCACGGTTCTGGGTGCAGGTGATGCGAGATCTACGAGATGGTGTTAAATTAAAGAAAGTTCAGGAGCGTCAGTATAACCCATTACCCATAGAATACCAGCTGACGCCGTATGAAATGCTGATGGACGACATCCGCTCCAAACGTTACAAGCTGCGAAAAGTCATGGTATGGGAAAAGTCAAGACAAGCATTTATTTCTATTTCATTAAGGTTTTTCTTTGTTTGGACAAACTCTAGACCTAAACGTAACGATGAGATGTTTTGATTTTTTTGCTTAGTTTTTTTTCTGTGTTAATAATAGTCACATTTCTCAATGTTCTCACGTGGCAATGGTAATTTCTCTCTGCCGATTTAGACAACCTCTACAGTGCAGTCATAATGCTCATCAAATTTAACAATGTCATTCCAGGTGAATGGAGACATCCCGCCAAAGTTAAAGAAGAGTGCACATGAGATCATTCTTGAATTCATCAGGTCGCGACCACCTCTCAACCCTGTGAGTAGTACACAACACAACACTTAGTTCAAAGTGCCCCTTAGAGTTGTAGTCTATACGGTATTCAGTATGTAATACTGATATCTGATGTATTTTCAGTATTCAGTTTGGTAACATTTAGAGAATGACTCGTGATAATCATCATCTGTTTCAACCAGATTGTTGTCATTTTGTTCTACCAGCGCACTGGCATTCACAGTAGAAGCCAAATGGCTTGTTGTGAACGATGGGAAACATAATGTCACATGCATGTCCATCATCACATGGTGGTGTTGTTTGTGATACACTTTGGCTAGTAGAAGTGTTAAAGGCCTAATGCAATTACAAAACATGCACTCTTTCTTGGGAAGTGAGTGAGTGACTATGGTCTCCACGGTGATGACAGTCGAGTACTCACTTTGTGTACTCGTGACAGGTTGCAGCCCGTAAACTGAAACCCCACCCACCACGTCCCCGGAGCCTCCACGAGCGACTGCTGGAGGGCATCAAATCTGAAAGGAAGCTCAGGCCAGTCTCACCGGACATGATCCGCAGAAGCCGCCTAGGTGAGCCGCTAACAATTGCACACATTGACGTACCTGCACAAATGTATGAAACTGTGCAACACTCTGGACACTCTGTTCAAACTATCTACTAAACCTTTTTTTTGTTTTATCTGAAGAAGCCCCGTGATCGTTTCTAATCAGTGAGCGTATGTCTGTTAACTTTCTGCTTTACGAGCCTAACCCCTTGACTCAGGACAAAAACCATTAACCATGTCTTAACCACAGCCATCACGATTACTCTAACGGACCTCTTCCTACTTCACTTAATCAGAAGTGTCATAGTGTTTAAACAAGGATCACGTTTACTGCAGCAGCGAGTTGTTTGCTGGAACTGCACTGCAAAAGTAAGAGTTGTGGTTACTGGCAAATGTACTCTTGAACTGATAAATTCTTTGTCGTCATAATTAGCCAGTTGGATCATTTAAGGCTTTAATCAGATAAAAAAAAAAAAACACAGCAAATATGTTGCCAGTGTGTACTGTAGAGTGCTTCGATGTGGTAACACAAGATGCCTTTTTGTAAGGGGATTAAGGGGGTAATATGGAGCAGTGGTTGCATAATCATGCGTATGGGAGGCTATATATCCTAAACATAATATGGTCTTCATAATGTTAGATTTTCAGAAACTGTTTGTGAATATGTCTTATAAACTTGGATGATTCATTGACTTCACCGTGCATTTTAACTCTCATGGATTTCTCTTTCTCCTATTTGCTCCCATTTCCTTTATTTCAAACATGGGCATATCTGTCAGTCACACGACCTCTTAGCATGTCTTACAGCTTTGACTCATCAGGTAAAGTTTCACGTCACCTATTGTGTTCCTATTGTCGTACCTTGTGTTTCATTCCAGGCTATTTGTAGGGTTAGCTCCTGCCACTCCCTGATTTTTAAACACACACACACACACACACACACACACACACCCTTTTTTATTATTATTTTTTGCGTGTGTGTGTGTCACTACTGGCAATTACGATACATACACCTACTACTGTACCAGCAGAAAAGATGGGTCAACACAGTGCAATCTAATCTCAGACTGTGTGAAATGGTCACCTTGGTCTTTGTTGGGAGGCAGAATAAAAACAAAGCTTCAGAGCAGAAATTATCAGTTTTAGGCGTGTCATTATGAATGATATAAGTTTGACAACGTTCCCAGGATATAATAGTTACTGCCAGGGACCATCTGTGATCTAGGTGATGAGGGATAGCCATTGAGCCAGTGCCAGTATGGTGAGATTACAGTTAATCACTCTGCCCCTGCAGCCAGTCTGCCCTCCTCGTCACCCTAATCCGTTCTCACTGAGGAATATGACAAATTACATAACACTGGGGTCAGCAGTCTACCTCCCAGATTATTGGTTGAATGGCAGATGAATGTAGCACTGCAGTTTCACAGGATGACCGCAATCCAGATGGATGTATGAAGAACCTTTTGCACTGTGGCTGCACTCATTGTTATTCTCTGCTTCCCCTGGCACTTCCCCCTTCACTTACCACTCCCTCTGTGCTTTCCAGCTATGCACAACATGTTTGTGTGAGCATAGCCCACAACTACACAGCATCCCCTCAGTAAACATCTGGTCTGACAGATGCTTGTTGTTGTCAAGTCCTCCCTGTGGTACTAGTCTGGCGTCAGGAATTCAAATATAAATGTGTGTGTGCTCCTACTTACAGTTATATTCCCCCCTAATTCCTTCACAGGTGCAGGGAAAAGCATCAGCACTCCTCAGGACTTGTTTCGCAGTTCAGGTAAAGAAGCAATGTCTCATGTGTATGAAGACATTTTTTAGTCTAGTTTCCTTCATTTAGATGAAATGATTGAGGAGAAATCTGTAATATAATAAGCATATGGTTGGGGCTTATCTTGGTCACCATGTGGCCTGTGTATACTGACTCTGTGGTATCATGAAGTAACAATACAAAGACACCCATAGTTTACAAAGGAGGCATGATGGCCAGCTGTTAAGATCAGAAGATGATTCACGAGAATTTATGGTTCACTTCTAATACAAGTTAAATCTTATCTTTCACCCACAGACACTCCTGATGCGCCCAGGAAATTGGCCGTCAGCACCCAATCTCTGGCCATTGGCACCCTGGGAGCCAATCAAGGTGGAGCGCAGCCCCTTAGCCAGAGGAAGAGGCTGCTCAAAGCGCCCCCGCTGGCTGAGTTGGACAGCTCCGAATCTGATGTAAGATGTCTGACTCGTATTGTCTGTGCTCATAAAATGATCATCACCCCCTTAGTCTCGCTTTGCCAGACCTTGCTCCACAGCGCTGCGGAGGAGGGCCTGGCTAGTCCACACAGTATTCCGGGATGGGAGAAAAACGTGCTGTGGTTTATTGGCATTTTTTAAAACCAATTACAATCGTCATGGGCAGATCTAAGCACTAAGCACCGGGCAGAGCCACGGTGCCCCTGCAAAATAGCCACGGAATGAACTTTCCAGTTCCAAGTTAGCAGCTTAAACGATGTTGATGCAGTATCCCTCAACTTCACTATCCGTGTTTCCAAAAGAAGAAAGTCATTGGATTTATAATAATTGGATTTATTTTTGCCATGCAATATTCCAAGTCATTTAAAGCGGCATCACGCAACTAAATCAGTGTCATTTTGTGGTTGACAGGAGGAGCCCACACGGAGCAGCTCCAGTATGTCCACGTCTTTGACGGAGGACACGTCACCCGAGTCTGTCACAGGGAAGAAGGGTATGAGCTTAAGTGAAACATATTGTAATATATTAAATTCTGCTTTTTGGCCACCTTAAACATAAATTGTCTTCGTAATGTTCACATGTTCTTTTTTTGTCCCATGTCTCCAGCTCCTCCAAAGTTCCTGCCCGTCTCTGCCACTCCACAGCCAGACAAGCGTCAGTCTCCACAGAGGCGGCACTCTATCGAGAGGGAGGCCCCCACCAGCGTCTGCCCCTTTGTACCTCCATCCAGACAGAGCTCCAAGTCTTTGGTATGTTAACTGCGGTAGCCATCTCCTCGGATTAACCAATCGCAGCCTATATGAATGAATTGATGAACGATGTTGTGTGACAGAGCTTCCTGCATCAGTTGCAAATAACGTATATTAGGTAATAAACTAAGATAGGCAAATGATAGATAGATAGATAGATTTGGCTAAGATTATTCTCCTTTAATGTCGCTGCTATCGGCTTCTCTTATCAGTCAAAATGAAAATCAGTCAGCTCAGTAATAAAATATAACAAAATGAAATTAAGTGCAGGCATACATGTGGAACTGCAGAGTTTGTAGAGTAACTACTCAAACGCATAACAATTCAAATGAACTCTAAATCTGCCAAGACCACCGGATATATCTGTTGTGTTTACTCCCGTCCTGTGACCGGTCATTCATTTGCTATGAGGTCATTGGTTTTCTGAGTAACTCTGCAGCGGTCGTATGATTCTAGTGAGGTTGATGGATGTAATTGAAACCACAGGACAGGCCGACGTATGAAGGGGATTTAGATGGAATCGGTTCATTCTCACCACTTGCTAATTTAATGACAGACGTCTGGCGCCAAACCAGTGGCCCTGGTTTCAATAATCAATCAGAAGAAATATGCTTAAAACCCTTGGAGGAGACAGCTCTCCTGGGGATAGTTGTCCCACCATTTTATTATATATTTATGCCTTTTTAATGTTGGTGATTAAATCCTGTCTTGCCTCATTTAAAAATGAGAATAATTAAACTTCTTTGTGACAGATTGAGGTATGAAAAACTCAAACATTTACAGTTTTCCACTCGCCCTTTTCACGATAAAATAACGAGTATTTTCCTTTAGCTGAAGCTAAGTTTATTTTCCTTTTTTTTGATACAAGCACATGCTCAAACGTGTGGCCTTTCACATACATAGAAGTAGAGTTTCTCTAGTAGATGTTAAACAGTAAGATCTTTGTTGCAGTTCCCCTCCCTTTCTGGTACTTGTATTATATCATTAACATGTTTACACAGGATAGCTGTCTAACCCCAAAGACTTACTTGCAGTCATTTCTTATTTTATATAATGCTGCAGCTGAAGGCGGATCCCAGCACCAAGGTAACCTGGTCAACCTTCTGTATATCCATCACCATCAACCCATTTTAAAATTTTTCATCATATTATTAGAAAACCAGAGCGGGACAGATTAGGGGAGAGAGGGGAAGACTAGCAAGGATGTATAAGATGTAGGTCGGCAGCATCCCACCTAGACACCGGCTGGCTGGTCCTGCTATCCTGCCGTGAGACATGAAGACTGCTATCTCATTGAACACTTCTCCTTTTTAAAGGTTGCTGTCAGATGATTTTTTTTTTACATCTCTGCGACAGCCGTGGCCGAAGGTCTTATGTTTTCAGGTTGTCCGTCTGTCACATTCTTGTAAAGGCGATCTCTTAGGACCCCCTGTAGGGATTTTTTATTTATTTTTTTCAAATTTCGGCCAAACACACACTTGGACTCAAGGGTGACATGATTAGATTTTGGAGGTCAAAGGTCAGGGTCATTGTGACATCACAAAAAGCGTTTTTGGCCATAACTCAAGAATTCCTATGCTAATCATGACAACATTTCACATAAATGTCTAACAGATTAAGATGATGAAGTAGTGACATTGTACATCCAAAAGGTCAAAGGTCAAGTTCACTGTGACATCATAATGTTGTGCAAAAAAACGCTTTTCTGGTCATTCTTCAACGCCATACTCAGGAACAGAAGGGGAGACATTTGTTTGGATGCTGAATTGATGACACTAGTACCCACCTTGGTGTGTGTGGGTGTGTGGTCTGGACAGACTGGTTGGCGGAGGCATACAAAGGCGAGGCAGAATTCTAGTTCTGTCATGGGACTTGCTATTATGAAATTAAATTTCATGCCACACCAGATGAAATATTGATCGTACAAGCTTGTGCTAGGAGAGTGTTTGTGAAATAATGAGTTTTTAAAGTTGGCTGTAAATAATAATGCAACTGGCAGCCTCTCAAAAATATCCTTTAGATCAATCTTTTATTAAATTGTATTAAGCATACTGTATGTGTTTTAGCTTGGTAGAATATAAGCTTCTGTTTGAACGTCCTGTTCCCTCTGTCTGCTGGTCAGGTGGAAGCCGCCAGTGGTGCTCAGGGCACGGTATGTTACTGTTACCGTTATCCACAATGCCATCTATTTTAATTGTTTCAGATGAACACTTGCGGTATGACCATTTGTGTGTGAACGGGAGATCTGCGGCACACTGAAAATAGCTCGGGGAAGGTTGAAAAAATGTAAACCTCTGTAAACATTTACTGCAGAGTCTAACATTTTCTAATCCAAGCCAACTGAAGTACAATGAGAGTAAATGATTGATGAAGAAGTTCCCTGAGCAATTTTCACTTTGACTTTGGGCGCATTAAGCTACGAAGTTCAGACAAAAGATAGATGAAATGATGTTGAAAATGTTAAATAGGCTCCCAACTATGTCACAAATCTCCTGGCGACCACAGCTTACAGCTTGCAAATTGGTTGCATGAAAATAATGGTTATAAAACAGCCATAGTATCGTTATAGGTCCATTGAGTAATGTCAAAGGTAAACGCATGGTGCAAAAAGAATAGAAAATTCACCATGTTGAGCTGGCTGACTTTTAAACTTAGAAATCTTATCAGATTTCTGTTTTTTGATATGGACCTGTGATCGGGAATAAAGTAAATTTGATAGCCAAAAGCTGTGGACCACCAACATGACTGGAGTGGTTGCATTACCAGCATGCTCTGCATTTCCTGTTCATTGTCACACTGTCATGTCAGTGGAAGCATCATTTGTGGGTCACAGAGAGCATAGAAGATTGGTGTTTTCACCTTCACCATCTCATTGCATGCTTGATCTTTTGGTTACGTGGTGTGCAGTGGGCAGTAGATACCATCACTCCTTGCTGTTGCACTGTTTTGGGTAATCTGTTTCCTAATCTGCATATGTAAGGGTAGTTTGCTGATGTGATGTGTGTTTTTCCCTCCAGGAAGAGTTCTGCTACCCGGTGGAGTGTCTGGCTCTGACTGTGGAGGAGGTGATGCACATCAGACAGGTTCTGGTCAAGGCTGAGCTGGAGAAGTTTCAGCAGTACAAAGAGATCTACACCGCCCTCAAGAAAGGAAAGGTAGACGCCACATACAGAGTTTTTGGGAGTGATCATTTTCCTCAGTCATCAATTCAATGCAACAGACTCTATGTACCTTCTTCACCTCACCTCATGCTTTCCTCTCTAGGTTTGCTTCTCATGTCGGATGAAGAAGTTCTCTCTCTTTACCTGGTCCTACACCTGCCAGTTCTGCAAAAGGTAAATTGAATCACTAATACTAGAACTACTCAACTTAAAGGGGAGCTTCACCAATTGTACACATCAAAGTCTGTTTACGCATGTTGGGGAGTACTACTGTATGTTAAAAAAGTTGTATAAAGCCTTTTTGTGGCTCCCGAGCTGTGTGAAATCTGCTACATTTCCTCAAGTGATCACAGTTGGGTCTGAAGACTACACATTTGTACCCTGGAAATCCAGAGTTTATTGCGAGAGTACAATTTGAATTTGCTCAGCGAGTCACTCTGGCATTGAGTAATATATATAGTTTGTTCTGTTTAACTTACTTTAGAGAATGTGTGACATGCACCTACAACACCAAAACAAATTCCTTGTATGTGTAAAAAAACATACTTGGCAATAAAGTTATTCTGATTCTGATTAACTATGCCCTTGTAGCCGTGCTGCACCAATCACATCGGTGTATCTGATATAGGTGGGCCAGAGGCGAGCTCAACAGATGACGACAGTTTAATCTACCAGTTAGCTCCGCTGGTAGCTAAGTGTATGGGACTCTGGATACGACACCCTGTGTATTGCTGTGATAGGTCGTAGTGTTATCCAATTGCGTGCAGTGAGATTTTCAAATGCATGCTTGGTGCCGCCCCTCGAGTTGGGCCATTTTCATTACTCAATGCCAGACCCTTAATCTTTCGGATTTGGTTCTGGATTTCCAGGCTAACACGTTTGTGGAGTTAGAAAGGAAGTGAACTTACCAGACTTCTGTAGCCCGTTTCTCATCTAAGCTTGACAACTTGAGACTAGCCGCTTCGACCCAACTGTCTCTGGTTGTGTTGCATTGTGGGTAATGAAGAATTACCCACAACAATTAACTTGTGTGGAATGAAAAAAAGACGTTATCTCTGGTTCTGCTGCATCAATCCTGATCCTTTTGATTTTAAACTGTCCACCATGAATCTAACATTGTTATTGGAGTAAATTGGTGGAGTGCTGTTTCAGTAGTAGTGTCGGTTCAGTAATGTTCAACATAACAGCTCATTCTTATCTTCTCCAGGCCTGTGTGTTCCCAGTGCTCTAAAAAGGTAGGCGGCTGTTGATTTTTGTTCAACACACTTTTGAACAGTCTCTTTTTTGAATTTGTTGACACTCTTGACACCTGCTGGTATCAACAGGTCCTCCATTTAAAAAAAACTAAAACATTTTGTGCATTTTGTTTTGGTTTTTTTTGTTTGTTTTTTTTTACCTCAGATGCGACTGCCACCTAAGCCCTACTCCACCTTGCCCATTTATTCTTTGGGCCCCAGTGCTGTGGCTAAAGAAGAGGCAAGTGGAGCGTTTGCCCCTGCTGAGCCAGAAAGGCACCCATTTGGGTCTGGACACAGCAGACACAGCCAACGCAGAAGTGTTTACAAGTATGTTACTGTGGAACTCCCATTTCTTTTTATATGCTGAGGAAATATGGTGAAAATGTCATGCTTTTTCAGATTAGTTCATTGTTTCTTTCCGTCCTCAGGTCATCTAAACATAGCAGCAGCAGTAGTAGCAGCAAAGATGGCCGGTCACAGGACGAGCCAGAGCTGCCCAAGGAGTTTACTGAGGACTGGGTCACCATGGAGATCTGCGTCGACTGCAAAAAGTTCATCATGGAGATCATCTCCTCCAGCAAGCGCAGCCTGTGCGTGGCCACCAAACGTGCCCGTCTCAATCGCAAAACCCAATCCTTCTACATGTCCTCGTCTAACTCTGTCAACTTCAGGCCATCTGAGCGCGCCATCAATGAGGTGTAGAAAGCGGGACTGCCCTGTGCACTTTTCTTCACGCCTCTCCCAGAGCTTAGTTGTTCAATGAAGATGAAACGACCTTTAATGAAGCCAGTCTATCCCACCCCAAAGTTAGTAAAGGTTATTATACTTTACCCCGTCTCAGGAAAAGTTGGCATGCTATGACCGGTCATGACTGGTCATGACCGGTCAGGACTGTATCATAGCTGCCAGATAACAAAGGAGAGCCATGTTTCTATAAGTCAGTGATCTTCAGGACACAGTGGGTAAAATGGTTAAATTAAGTTGCTGAACCAGCTAAGAGAATGTATATTTGACACGAGCGTGATCAGATGATACAGAAAGCCAAAAGCTGCAGTGCTAATGTGTAAATAGTATAACGGCCCGTCCCTAATCTTAGCTAATAAATGCGTTTTCCAGTTCCTGTTTACTTCTAGCACTCAGGATGAACAACAGATTGTCTTTTGACAGAAATGCACTGTAGATCCTCCTTTTTTTGTGATAGACCTCTGCCACTCCCATGCCCCTGCTCTTATTCTTCCAGCAACTATTATGCCAAATGTTACATCATTCATTTTTTTTAGCCAGTAAATGCATATTTACGGTTCTCTCATGTTGTAGGGACGACACGTTGAAGGGTGATAATAGTCAAATTATTTTTCTGGGTGGGGTTTTAGCTATGAGTTTTAATGTATATTCAATTCTGTGCCTGGTGCCAAAATGTAATTTTTTTTCTTTGAATGCCTTTTGTAGTTATGGACCTATTGTACATATGTGTAATAGACTCAATGGGGGACCTTTTTAGGGTAATCCAAGGTTTCTTGCCATTTCCATGTTAAAAGCTAGGCAACAGAAACACAGAAATGTAGGATTATAACTGTGTACATGCTGTATATCTTAATTGTTCTAAATTTAATATAAAAAAAAAATTAATTCAGAAGTATAATTTTACCATGTTTTAGGATTTCTGCCTCTGGAGTTTATTTGAAATTCTTCTCTGAAACCTTTATTAGTGTTATGTTTATGTTAATATTACAATTGTATTTCTATTGTATAGTTTATAAACTCCTCAGTGTTAAAATACTCCTCTAAATTGCACTTTTATTGGACCAATTTATTGTTAATGTTGGGTTCTTGTCTTAATAATAATAATTAAAATCTTGTCCAGAGTTCCCCATGAATGAAAATGTGTGTGAATGGCTGCGGATTTATTTGTGAGAATGGGGGAAAAAATGGCCAAAAGTAAACACTCCATTCATTGAATGTAGGCAAGTATTAAAATTAAGAAATTAACTTTGATTCACTCTGTTATTACACACAGGCCTGAAATACACACACATGCTCAGTACCTATACATGCGCAAATGGAGAGATGTCAGAGTGAGGGGGGCTGCCCATGGAAAGGCGCCCCGAGCAGTTGGGTGTTCGGTGCCTTGCTCAAGATCGCCTTGGCAGTGCCCAGGAGGTGAACTGGCACCTCTCCAGCTACCAGTCCACTTTGGTCCGTATGGGGACTTGAACCAGCAACCCTCCAGTTCCCAATCCAACTCCCTGACTGACTGAGCTACAGCCACCCCCAATATACAGTATATAACTGTCACTGAATATGCTTTATGTACGTGTTATTCCTCTCAAAAGACTTACACACACACACGTTCATATAGTGTGTTTTGTGACAGTTACCAAATGGATACGAAGCCTAACCAGCTTGTTCAATAACGATGCCATGTGCCAGTGAAACCGTACTTCTGACCAGTTTTATTTTAGACCTCTGTAAGGAATGTATGCATGCTGTACTGTGATCTGTTTGTTTTCATCAAAAGAATTCTAATAAAATCATCTTGATTCATACTTTGACTCATGCAGAATTTAAAGCCTGGTGTTAAATTTAGTTTCAGGAATGTGCAGTATTGGACAGCAGAGGGTGATGGAGGTACAGTGAGAGGAAATCCTCCTGTTGCACTTCACATCACCCTGTGGTCTTGGGGACATCAGGTGGTGGAAGGTGTGTATTACAATTTTTTTAAATTAACGGTATTGCCATATTCAGAATTGATGTACGATTATGCTGATTGATTGCTGTCATACAAACAATGTTTGCAGTTGACCAGATGCAATAGTTATCGTTTTAGTAAAGTACATTACATTTCAAACACTTAGTAAGTAGTACTATTTTAACTTCATCTAATAGTTTCCTTTTCCTTATTTAAAAAAAAAAGTATTAATCAAAAAGAATTCACAATGTTAAATTGTATGTTAATTATTTTTACTGAAATGCTACTGTATCTTTCTTCTCGCTTAGTAGCTTTCAGAATTAAGTGAATTTTGAGTACTGAAAGTTAAGCGGATATATATTTTGCATTATTGCCGACAATATCAAACAAAACCTTTAGTTGTAACTTGCACCTAATTTTCAAATTAAAGTTGTACTGTAGGGTGGAGGGTGATGTATCTGGTCTTAGTAGGACTTTTATGAAAGAAAAAGACAGAATTTCTTAGCATTTCTTCTCCACCTCTGGCCGTATAGGTGTAAACCTTCTTAATCCCCCCCCTGTCCATCACATTAATACAGGGGTAAGGTTACAGACTGGGAATAGGCCATCTCACGTGGCACAGCAGGGAAACCCTCACTTAGTATTTAAAACTACTTGTGGTTTCTCTTTAATGAGAAAATAAACTAATCTATATTTTTCTAGTCATTGAGATCTGAGTCTATAATCAAGAACTTAAGGGCCTTGACACATTTGTTTAAAAAAGGACAAATGGGATGTTACTGATTTTAGTTTATATTTTACAATACATTCCCCTATGTGTTATGTAGCGTAGGGTAAGTAGATGTTGATGGCAGCATGCATGTTGCTCCTAAGCATATCATTCTTCTAACAATTGCTGTATGTGTGTATGTACATGCACACACACACACACACAAATTTAATTTCATAATAGCAAGTCCCATGACATAACTAGAATTCTGCCTTGCCTTTGTATGCCTCCGCTGACCAGTCTGTCCAGACTACACACACACACACACACACACACACACACACACACACACACACACACACACGGACAGAATGGGCTAGAAATGAAATGCTATCCCTTGATGTGTTAGTAACAGACACTGAAAATAACCTGCTAGACCACAGGCTCTATGAAGGGTGACCCTCACACACTGGTTTCTATGGAAAGACAGCAAGCAAACACAGTCAATAAAGAGTCTGAATAGGCTGTGTATTTAGCTGCAGCTCAATAAAAAGTTTCACAGGGTGTTGTTCTGAAATGCTGCTCTGGCTAACTGAGTTGAGCATATGACATCTGACTCGGCTGATGGGAAGCTATTCATAATGGTCACAGTCGTAATTGATTTAAACTTCAAAGTTCAATGTTTGAGTTTAAACATTCTGCTGGCTGTCATGTATCATTCTGCACAGTTTTTGTCTTGATAATAATTTGGTTGGTCATCAGGTATTGAATCGACACACAGACACATACACAGAGGGTTATTGTGAGTCATTCAGAGTGACCGGGTTAACAAGGAGCCATTTAACTCAATGACAGTCTGGGCTTGCTAATGTGCAGCGTGATGAAATTCCCCCTTTGGTCGCTGCTCCTGGGCAAGTTTTAATGTTTCCCCACTAATGGGCAGGGATTAAAATGTATAAGTGAAATCTTATCCTGCATCTCTTCCCCTAAGGTCAGCTTCACCGGATGACTGCATACAATCAGGTCATACCATGCAAACAGTGAGCCTCTCAAGGGGGAAACTGGTAACTAGATATTTAGCCTACATGTGGAGCTCTTTATGATGAGAATGTGGCATGAAGGGTCAAGAGGTTGGCAGTCATACTGTAACATAAAGCATGTATTGTTTTAATGCCAGATCAACTTTTAACTTTCTATCATAATTCCTATAATACTACACCAAAGCATATTTGTTGCAGTGGTACTTCATGATGTATGGAGAACAAATGTGTCACCTGATAGCCAGCTAACATGTTTCTGTGCCTGTGTCAATGTTTCCCTTGGGTATGATAGCAACATGACTCCGCCAGTCTGCAGACAGATAGAGAACCATTTAAATCTGCACCAAGTTCCACCAAAGACCAGTAAAGCAATAACATTTGTACCGCTGTCCAAAACAGATTCATTATTTGTTCTTGTGTGCAGAGAAATTTAAAGCACTAAATTAAGAAATTGTCTTTGCAGTATCACCACATACATACACATACATGAATTACTGTGTTCCTTTATAAACCAAGTCACAAACAGGGAAATCAATATTCAAAATAAAAGCATAGTGTATAGTAGGAAAGAAAACAGAAAGTCAATTTCGCAAGTAACAGCAACACACTTGTCACTTGATCAGTGATGCAATCGTAAATAGACTCACTACAGAGATGCGTGCCATGCATGATCCAATGGGGTGATAGTATGGTTGCCATGGCAACTGTTACCAGGGATAGGGGCTGGAGCACAACAATGAATGTATGCTCCATAAGGACCAATACAGAAGTAACAGTAGTTCCATAGTCTCATTGTCTTACATTTTCCTCCGATACATTATAGCTTTTGTTCTCAGATGAATAAAAGATTGATTTCAGATCAGTGGAAATGTTTGTGAGAAATTGTACAGGCTGCAAACCCTGAAAATCTTCCCCACATCAACACCATTTCCAGTCATAGTTGTCCTTATCGGGTCACTGCAGCATCCCATGCCCTTGCCTCAAAGCCAGCATTGTCACATGTCCTCACATCAACATAGCTGCCCTATGAAGCCATTTTCTTTACCCAACAGCAACTGCAACTGTGGTGAAATTAAAAGTAAACCACCACTGAAATACACAAACCTTGGTGTTTACAGTGCTCCAACTAATCTAAACGTCTTTTAATTCTTTTTCATGTTGCATACACTACATATGTTGCAAGCAAAAAGATTCATGAGACAGTTATAGAGAACATGCTTCATTGGGGGTTGCAGTAAAAATTCTCAGTCAGCCAGCTAAACTGGAATAAAGTTGGCCCAGATCATTGTGTTTAAGTGAAATTGTGCTTCTCATTGACATTTCAGCGAGTGCACTCTGATAGAAGCATGTGGGTCAAGGAGGAATGTATTTACTATAAAGTGCAAATTATATTAGCTGTCTGAGCTGTTACTTTCAGTTTTACATGAGAAGCAGAGCTCATGGACTTAACAAGCAGCCAGACATGTAATTCCCTATGTATTTAATTGTTAGAGGGAATTCAACTGCATCTGCCAGGCAGTTATATGCTGTGTATAAATGTCTGGGAAATTAAAGCATTAACACTTTTAGTTACCATCACACGAGCGCAGCCATCTACAGAAAGAGCTTTTTGGATTATGTGAACAGCTGCTTGTTGTGTAAGCGTGTCTGCCTCTCATCATCTCATGGGTTCTCAGTTCAGATCCACCCCAGGTGTCTTAGGGATGATACCTCTGCTCATCTGCTGAGCTCCCCTTTGATTCAAATGAAAGTCAGCCTGGCCTAACGTGCTGCTAAGTTATGGCAGAGACTGAGCTGCATGAAGGAACGCAGTCAGTTTAAAATGGTTAAAGTGGTTCATTTGTGAAGTTAGAGGCCAATAATGGTGGGTCATGGTGGGTTGGGTCTGTTGGAAACACAGACTAGCGGCAGGGAGCCGTGGTCAAATAGCTTGTACGGCAAAGAACCTTTCGAGGTCCAAACGTCTGTCTTGGGGTCGTAACATTCGAAGCAGTCTGAGTCCTCGATGACATCGTGGCCGTTGAGGATGCGTCCACCGGTGACGTAGAGCTTGTTGTTGATCACTGTAGCGCTGTGATGCATCCGCCGCTCCTTCAGGTTCTCACACTTGACAAATTTGTTGGCTTTGGTGTCGTAGGCGATCATTCGCCTGGTGTATCCTGGAAATTAGATTTTCAATGAGCACACTTTAAAGAACAAGTCTGGTGGTGATGTTTTATATTTTTTCAACAAATCCAATGAAAATGCAAAAACCAACAATGACAAGTAGTTTACACTATACAGTATGTATCCAAAGCCTGATTTAGTTTATTTCTCTGTGTCATAGAGCTCCAGTGTTGTCCGAAAACTATTAAAAACACATCACTGAGTCACACTGTTGCACCGGGAGACATTTTTTTTTATTACAGTTAACGTGGGTACTGTAGTTTATTGTGAGTCACTCTCACACACCATCCAACTGCATCCAAATACTTACTAGAGCACCAAATGTGTATTAATGTGCAGCTAAAATAGTCCCAAACAAATGCACTATTTACTTATTTTTTGTAACATTTGATAAAAACTACAGTGCCCAGGTGTTTAAGGAAGTTATACCCTTGAAAAAACTGAAACTATATATTTGTGAGGTGTTTTTTTATTTTATTTTTTCAAGATTTACATCTTCAGTAGGAAGCAATGCCAGAAACAGATTTGTAAACACCTTTAAAAATCTATTAAAATTCCCATCTACTGTAAAGATGTTAATAACTACATCTTATAATGTAAAACTGTACAGCTGGGGGAACCATTCTCTGAGCTCACCTCCTATGATGTAGATCTTGTCTTCAATGACAGCAGCAGGAGCACAAACATTTTTCACCGTCCTTGTTTCTAGCCTGGACCACAAGTTGCGAGAGATGTGATACACCTGTTGACACACCACAAACGTCAGCAGACAGTCAACCTGTTTACTGCAGCATCAAACAAACTGTAGTTTTCTGACTGCTTGTGTGACATAAGTCAACTAGTGAATTTCTATCTGCAATTAATGACAATGAATTCTGTTTAAGGCCATGTCTGTATTTGAGTGGCAACAATGCAGTAATTGGACTTCAACGCTGATTCAATGCAGCTAAAATGAGAAGTCTGACTCTACCTGAATCAGCCTGACTGGATTCTGCATGGCGTCCTCTCCTCCAAAAACATAGATCCTCTGATCACTGGCTGCAACAGCTGGATGCAGCACCGCTGTGGGCATTGGTGCCATGGCCTCCCATTGATTAAACATACTGTTATATCTCTCTACAGACTGAGAGATCTTCTTGTCTACCCCAATGCCTCCTAACACAAAAATAAAGTGCAGATAGGACACACTTTGGTGGGCATATCGTGGCTCCAACATGGGCTCAGCAGTTCGCCACTGGTTGGTCTTCAGGGAGAGTGTGTAAACTGTGGCGCTGACTGAGCTGTCACCTGATGTCATGCAGAGGCTGAGCCCACCAAGCACATAGAGGATGCTATGAATACACACATATGCAGCTTTGTAGAGGCGCAGAGGGAGCTTGGCCAACCACTGCCAACGATGAGTCCTTTCATCATATAGTAGGGCTTCTCGTGAGGTCTGCTCATTGTTTTTGCGTCCTCCAACCACCACCAGGGTTTCTCTGCAGGTGTAACGTCGTGGTGTGGTCCAAAGTGGCTTGAGCTCGCGGCTACACTTGGTGCTGACTGTAAGCATGAGGCGGCGCACTGACTCAATTATCTCAGTACAGAGAGTGGAGGACTGCACCAGTGGGTCATTGGCAATGAACTGGAAGAGGTAAGTTGGATGGATGTAGCGAAGGCGGACTTTCTTGAAGAGATCATGGATTGCGCCACGTCGTGAGAACGGGTCATGGTGGATCCACGCCAGGAGGGTCTCAAACACTTGCTCCTCCTCAGCACAAAGTCGGTCGTCTTCTAGGTAACACATGAGCTCAGGAAGAGACAACTCACAGAAGTCCTCCGTAGCAGCTACATCAGAGAAACACCTCACAGCCATCTCCTTCGCCCTCTCCCTCAAACTTTCACAGTGAAGGATCTCAGAGAGTCGTATCATGCTCAGACAGTTTTCTGGACTCAGCTGCTCCTGGAGGAACATGGAACAGGCCTCAAAGAGTCCTCCATAGTGAAGCATGGAGGCTGCCTGCATGAGTGGGAGCACAATCTCCATGGTGATAGTGATGCAGCCTGTGTAGACATAGTCCACGATGCCACTGAGGACATTTGAAGAGATTCCCTTCAGATTCACTCGGGCCTGACTGCTCTCCAGAAAGTTGCTGCAGAACATGGCGCGGAAGTATGGGCTGCTGGACACCAAGACGTTCCTGTGGCAGGGGATCTCCTGGTGTTCGGTGCAGAGCAGGACGTCTGTCAGGATACGCTCCTGACGGAGGATGTTGAGCTGGGCAAGAAGGTGGGAGGGAAGTTCTGAGTCTTTGAAAGAGAAAACTTCTCGTGGTCTTAAGGCCATTCTGTGGAGAAGGAAAAGAGAGACTCCATGATCATAGTGTTGTATTTCTAGCGTCCATTGGAAAGAGATGGTTGACAAAAACACAGGCATACTCTGACATTACACAGTTCTATTAAAACATAGATAGATATATCCATTAGATATATCCATACCATGAAGCTCAGTAAATAACACATTCTTCATCTCTACATCCCATTTGTTTTCCGTAATTTTTTTTTTTACATTTTTACATTTTTTTTTTAAATGTAAAAACGTGGTTTTACAGGAAGTGAGGTGCTGGACTCTTTCTTGACCCTACAAAGTGACTTCCTGGAGTCTCACCGTGAGTTTGCCAGGAAGTCACCATTTATTTCTGAAAATTTCAAACTATTCCTTTAAGGTCCAACAGTAGAAAGTGATGCCGCTACAAAAAGACTTGGATCTACCAATAACCTGCCAAATTACACATTTTGTCCTGGTGGTTTTTTCTACCAGGACAGAAGCTAGTGTTTCAGTTCTTTTTAAACAGTGTATGATGCATTATCAGTCCCTCCAGAAAAACGCGATTATGCGATCGCAGAATTCAATGCATAATCAGCCAAAGTCCGCATATTCATGCGGGGGCCGCATTTTTTTAAAAACGCCGCACTTTCGCCGCATAAATTGCCGATTTCCGCGCAAAATATGCGGGGCTTGGATGATTTCATAATCCCCGCATTTTCGTTGCAAAAAAGTCATATATATCTAGGGTTGGGTACCGAAACTCGGTGCCAATGGGCCCCCGGATCCGACGTAAACGGTAGTAATTAACGAGACCGAATAAGAACGAAGATTTCGGTGCCTTATTTCGGTGCCTGACTTTACACTACACTGGACAGCAGGTAACGTTAGCCTACCGTTAGCTAGCAGCGTGATTAAACACGGTTAACATGCTGACAGGTGACGTTAAACAGTGTAAAGTGTGACTGTATATCAACAGTCTGCTCTGCAGCTCAGCAGCTGCCGACGTCGGAAACGCACAGATGGTGCATTCACGGACACTGGTAATTGTTTGGTTTTGGTTGGTTATTGTAAAATACCCTTTTCCCATCTGGTTGCTGTTTTTGTCGTCCAACAGCAATTTACTGGTGAAATAAGTTATTGTTTATTATAAGTTATAGTTATTACATTACTATTAAATCATTTAATTTTGACCATATGGCCTTAGTAATAAACAACGTGTCCTTAATGTCACCGACTGTTGTTGAGTAGGCCTATCCTTCTTGTTTCTTCTTTTTAAAAAACTTTCTTAAAAAGTATCGGTTCAGGCACCGTTTTAAAAGTAGCCATTTTCCCCTGTTGCCATGGGAACGTTATGAAGTGACGTAATTTCACCTACTGAGAACACGGTGTTGGGGGAATCACTTTTTTTCTCTTTTTCATCAAACCGCAGTTTTTCCAAGTTCCCGCAAGTTCCCGCAGTTTTTGCAAGTTCCCGCAATTTTTGCAAGTTCCCGCAATTTCATCGCATAAAATGGCATAAATATCCCGCATATTCCATCGCATTTTTTAAGAAAACGTGCCGCATAATCAAGGATTTTTGCCCGCAACAATCACGAAAAAACTCCGCGTTTTTCTGGAGGGACTGCATTATGCTTTCAAGGAATGTAGGGATTATAGCATTATTTGACATTTTATCTGGCTTTCACCTTTGCCCTCAAACTAACCATGCAGATTCCTGTGATAGCAAACACTTTCATTTATCAGCCCACTCTCAAACTCTTAACACTTCGGCTGAGCAGCTGTCCTTAATGTGATGATTACTGAGTCACTGATTTCTTTTTTTAACCCCTCTAAATTAGCTTGATGCATCAATGAAGCATTAGGCCATATCTCCCTTATCAAGCAGCCCATCACTGCTAACATTGACAGAACCGTGTCAACAGACCATCTGTGTCTGTCTCTCCATCCCCTCTAAATGTCTCTCTCTGGACCGCTCCCTCACCTGACTTTTTCGGTTGCTATTTTCTATATGTTGTGTTTTTCCTCTACTATATTCCTCCTCTCTTATAGTGTCAGTCTGTCTCTCCCTGGTTGGAGGGCTTGTGATGGTTTAAAGAGTGGTACTTATCATGGGGCTACTAGCAACACTAAGTCTTCTAATCACCCCCTGTGACAGCTACTGATTTACTACCACTTACGGGGCCCAGCCTGTCTGATATATTTGGACCTCTGATCATTATTGTATATTATGAAATGATATATGATATATATATATATATATATATATATATATATATATATATATATATATATATATTAATACAATTAATGCAGATACTGAAGCAATTGCTGAACAAAAGCACTGAAAGAAACGTGCTGCTGATGAACCTGTTGCCAGGACATTAGCAACATCTGTGACTAAGTGAATCCTTACCTCCTGCTCAGAAAATAAATAATATCCAAAATGTCTGGTCTGTCTGGTCAGAAAAAAAGTATCAGTTCCAATCAAAAGAGGACCAAAACATAATCCAGAGAGAAAGTGGGTAGTAGTCAGGGAGAGAAAAGAAGCATGATACAGAGAAACGACAAGGCTGTGGAGCTCGCCATGAGGCCACTGTGTACATTCCTGCAGCTAAGAATAGTATCCCAGGCCACCGTGACTCCAGCCAGGCCTCTCATGTGACACAGGGCTGCTTGGTACCCAGTTGCCGGCTTAACAGCTCTGCCAGGGTCCAGTGGAGAGAGTGTTTACATTCAGGGGAGGGAGAACCATCATAGGTTCCTGACTCAGCCATCGAGCCCACCCAGGCTGGTGTTTAATCAATGTGTCCCCGAGCTGCTTATCCTTGTCCATCTTCCTGTGCTGTTTAAGTTCTCCCCTCCTCCTCCTCCTCCATCATGTGTGTAACCCAGGGTAAGTGTAAATATAGAGCAGCGCTGATGGGCCAGCTTGATCAGGAGAAACAGCTGTAAGAAATGTTTGTGTCAAGATGTGGGGCTGTTTCTGTGTGTTGGTTCATGCAAGTGAACTGAAGATGACCACTGTTACTACTACTACTACTACTTCTACTCACCTGTTTAAGTGTCAGTTATCATGTGGCCATGTATGTATCACATTGCCAAATAGCATACAAAACCCTCAATCCTGGATATAGGGGTCTCAGTGGCATATTTGGACAATGAAATCAAGTTGTGATTGTATTTGAGGCCATTGTTTGATAATTCATATGATATTTTTGTACTATACTACTCCATT
Organism: Gymnocephalus cernua; assembly: GCA_023631565.1. Lineage (NCBI taxonomy): Eukaryota > Metazoa > Chordata > Actinopteri > Perciformes > Percidae > Gymnocephalus > Gymnocephalus cernua. Next base: position 16,009,581 of record CM042438.1, read on the forward strand.
CTAAAAATACTACCCCATTAAAATAGAATAATACAGCGTGAAGAACTCTTTGGCTGATACAGAGTTTCCAACCTGGGGGTCCCAAGATAAATCTGATTTTAAGATCATTGCAAAAATATCCTTCTTACCAAGTCATTTTTGCTTGGTCCTGATTTGGTGACACTCACTAGTGGTCACCGTGTTTTTCCAGTTGAACACTTTAAATGTGGACTAGCACCTGGAGGGACTGTTTACTTTGCATTAGCAGTAACTTAATGCAACTCTGATAAGGTGTTAGAAGAGTGAACAATAAACAGTGAGGCTATAAACAGTAAAACTTACGATTACATGCACTGTTTCCTGCAAATCCAGGGTGATAATGGTGGACTCCGCCACTAACAATGAAAAAACGACTATATAGAGAGTGATTACAGAGTGTGAATACAGTGATGGCTATTGCTAGAAAATATCGACCATAGATAGCATCCAAAACAAAGTTTAATTATTTTAAAGGTGCAGTAGGTAAGACTTATAAAACTAACTTTCACATTTGCTGAAACTGACCCTATGTTCGAGTAGAACTACATGAAGCAGGTAATTTAAAAATAAATCCAGCTCCTCTGGCACCACCTACAGCCTGTAGGTGGATTTGCAAAAATCCATCGCTCTGTTCAGATGCACCAATCAGGGCAGGGGTGGGGGGATCTAACTGTGTGTCAGTCACTGCTCATGCACACACATTCATTCTCCCTTGTGGGGGGAGGAGCTTAGGAGAACGTTTTGGGCTTTAGCAGAAAGGGGGGAGGGACTGAGAAGTTGTTGATGTTTAAATTTTCTGGCCAAGTCCTGGATCTTTCCAATCCTACCTACAGCACATTTTCTAACTTTAAACTCTTCTGTTTTTAAACAAGTGAAAAAAATCTGCCAGTGCAGTGAAACTACTTCTACGTCAACTTGTTTCGAATTGAAATGCCTTGATATTATGGAGAAGTTTAACAGTGTTATGAGTGGGTTGCAACCTATGTCAACAAAATTAGGTTTTTTGACGCAGACCTTTTTGTCTAATATCTATGTCTACCTTCACCTCTTAAGGCCTATACACATTCTTCAAATGAAACAGTCTGAGAAGGAAAACTGCTCCCAGCTCATATCCACGTTGAAACCAGAACCTCTGACAAGAAGTCACAAGTAGACATTACTTCATTATAATGAGTCAGGAGCCAAAAAGGCTGGGAAACAGTGATAGGGAGGAACAAGCGGTGCTCTCATAACTTGCTGAAAGTTATAAATTACTCTGGATAGAATCTCTTGTAACATTATATAAAGTCACTGATGGGCAAGATTAAAGGAGAAATGAACTACACCTCCTTTGATGTCATAACCTCATGTTTCCACTCATACCTTCCGGAGAGGGATATGGTTCTGAGGCATTTAAGGCTCCTTTTCCTCACAGTTGATATCTCTAAGTTGCATTTCTTTATCTCACAAGGGGGGCTTATCTTCAGCCCCTCTCTTACTTGTACTCCTTGCAGCTTCTGAGGCAGTGAGATGAAGTATTGACATGTTTGTTTAGCGGCATATGACAAGGAACTGGAGTTACATGTGGATAGGTTGAATGACAAAGCTGCAAGAAAGTGAGCTGTCAGCAAGTCAGACATCATGACACGTGAGCACACGCAGCTTTGGTGGACTCTGTCACACAGTGAAATCCTACACTCTGTTACCAGTTACCAAGTGACAGCTTCATGCTCATAGGTAATGGTGTGCAGACTCCTTCAGGGGGCCAAGTTCAAAATCTGCCAAAGACCAGTTTCTTAATAACTTGCACTGCACTTTGCTTCATTTTACTGGCTTAAAACTTCACTTACTTGATCCACTAATATTCCTGCTGCAGAAAAGCTAAAGATGGTTGTGGGGACATTTATTTAAACCCACTGACATAGCTCATTGGAAGTCTGCAGTGGTTAATCTTCATTTTGCACTTTTTTTTTTTTAAATCAGATTATTTTTGGAAGGTATATTTAGACCGATGGTTTTATTGCAAAAATAAAGAATGCATGACAAATACGGTTCAGAGCATTATCAAGCACCATTCTTATCTTATTTTATCTAGCCTATTTAATATTATTCTAAAGTGGTACACAAACCTTAGGCTATATAACATATTCCTCTGAGGCCTCCATTGTTGTCCTAAAAACTTTTAAAACCACACTAAGGCACACTGGGTGCATAAACACGGGCACTTTTGTTTATTTTGAGTCAATGCCACATAAGGGAGTGCCATGGCTGATATATAAGCTATATTTACTGCTGTTTGAGTAATGTTTGCTAAAAACTACAATGACCCGCTGTTTGAGGAAATTCGATAGGCTTTAAAAAAAGAGTAGCATATAAATAGGCTGTAGGTCTAATTCATCATTCATCAATCATTTTTGGATGTATTACAATATGACATATTGCCATTGGACCTTTAAGGAATAAAGCTGTCGTCGAAACGTAATGGGATGGCGGACCAACGGTTGGCTTATTCTTTTCATTAGGTTTGTATAATAATAAGTCATTTGAGAACACTATTTTACATGACATAAATAAGTTTTGATAGTCCCATCACCTCACATTTGTCACCTCGCTCTCGAGCTCCATTCATATCCAATGTCACGCCTCGACAGGAAGTGACGAATGTAGCCACGAGCGTGACGAACGGCTTGTTCGAAAATACAACAAGGAAGTGACCCTTTATTGTAAAGGAAAATAATCACAGGATAAAACCTCTCTTCAAGTTGGGGGTCGCTTCGCTCGGTTGTTGGGTGTCGGGGGGGTAAAGTCACCGTGGACTTGCCCGAGAGCCCGTTTTTGATCGTCTCGAGGGATTCTGCTTTTAGCCAGCTAGCTAGCGATGAACACGGACGTGGAATTTCACATCAGGCAGAATTATCCGTGGACCAAGCTCCCAGCTAATGTCAAACAGGTACCGTGTTTTAACGTTTTCACAGGGCAAGGTGAGGGGGAGACCGCTGTGTCCTCGGGGGTGGACCTGTCAATGTCACCGCGGTGCACTCTGTCGTACAGCAGCTGTCAGCGGCGCACGACTCACTAACCTCCTCTGCAGGGGTTTCACCATTCAGCCGGAGCCACAGCTGGCCATCTTTACATTACAGCCCTATATCTATGGCTCTGCCCCTAACTACACTGGCATCACATGACAGACCTTTTGATAGGTGGCGTCACATGATTTTAGCGCGTGGATGTTGCGCTCAATGTGTTAAGTTATAGACTTAATGTCTTCGCAATGTCGAATGTTGCGAAGGTTGTTTAATAATAATCTGCATAAATCCCTCCTCCTGCATACGTTGTGCCTTTACGCCAAATGTCGTGGTGAAGTGGAGGCGGGTGTATGTACATAACGTTACAGCAGCTTTGTGCTGCTGTTTGAGCTGCCTGCCTGCATCCCTGTGTGCATCCTCACCAGTGATGCAGAAAAAGTGGCCAACTGCTCAGAGGCCCCATACCTCCAGGGGACCCACATCTAGGCATTATTGTGTGTCAACTGATCTGTCTATATAACTGAAAATATTAGGGATGCACCAAGTTTTCAGAATCGTATTTATGATTTTATAGTGACACTGACAAAAGAAATTTAATGTGGATGGGTAAATTGGGGTGAGAAAAAATTCCAGTGTGGGAAATTATACACATTACATACACAGTGGGAGGAAAGTGTGGTTAAAAGGGACCCAGTAATTCATTTGCAAGTTAATCCAGCCATGATCCTCACCTGTGTGCTGTGTGTTTTTGCTCTGCAGAGTTTGGGGAACTCTCAGCGTGAGTATGAGAAACATGTGCTGCTGTACAGCATCCGCAACCAGCTTCGATTCCGCAATAACCTAGGTGAGTTAAGTTTGTCCCTCACGGCAGTGCTCAACATACTTGTACTGTAGGACACATCATGATTAGTTGTGAGATTAAAAGACAAAGGGCAAACACATCTTCTTCTATTAAATAGCTCGAAAATAAGGCATGTGAGTAGGTTTATGGACTGACCAAATGTATGCCCAGTTTCCAGTATATCAGGTACTTTTAGCTAAAACGAATGCCTACGAATGCCCTGCAAAAAATAAATCATATTATTATTAGCCTTAATTTATTGTATTTAAAAACTGTCAGTTTAGTGTAAATTGTAACTGCACTAGGCCCGGTCAGCTTGCAAACAAACATTTTATATCACAGGTATATACCTGGAATCACAGTAATACTTGATTCCCCTCTTGGTACATGTGTATGAACAGGTCATGCAGATTGAGTGATATTTATACGTTGTAATAATCCTTAATATGTCTCTTACAATAATGTGCAATAGTCTCTATATAGCTTTAGTAAGAAACACTTTGTGATTAATTGTCTTGCATCCCTTGTGACCTTCTGGAGCTTGTTCAGCACTTGATCAATACTTTTTTTTTTTTTTTTTAACCTGGATTGATCTGGTTTAGTGTTACTGTATGAACACTCAGCCCTGGCTGTGACCTGACTGTTGTGTGTGTTTTATGAGCAGTGCGCCACGTGAGGAAGGATGAGCGCAAGTACTATGAGGAGCTCCTGAAGTACAGCAGGGAACACCTGATGCTGTACCCCTACCACCTGTCTGACATCATGGTCAAAGGGCTGCGAGTCACTCCGTTTTCATATTACATAGGAATCATGGAGGTAAGCCACTTCTGCTGCATTGCAGAACAGAGAAGGGAAGATGAGTGTTTGATGTGGGAAGCTTCTCATACACCTGAAAATCTATCTTTGTACATACAGTACATAACATGGTGATTTCACAATTGCACCTGTGCTTTCAGAACAATGAGCTAGGTGAACTCAAAAGCAAAGAGCAGGAATTCTTGTTGTGCAGCACCACACATTCTCTAATTGGTTTGGAACCATCCAGTCTCTGTTCATTTAACAATGTCTCCTATTTTGGCATCCCTGGAAACCACTGAAAACACCACCAAAACAGGGAATTTAAGAAGCCATTTTAATAAGAAGGATCTGAGCTTTTTCACAGTCCCCTGCCGCCATGTTCATTGTGTAATTTGACTTGGAAATATACCACATTTCATGGTACACCTGAATAGATCTACTAAAAAGGTATCCTTTTGTGCAGCTACACCTTTACTGTATAGTCAGTATGTATAGAGTAGAAATGTCTGTATGTCATTGGCTAGCATTAGTTAGTCATACACTTTAAATTAGATGTCAATTGCATGTAAAAAAAAAAAAAAAAAAAAAAAAAGGGAAAATGTAACATGGCATACATTACCACCATTATCCGATAGATATATTTAGTCAGTCTATAAAATATTCTGCAGTTTTAGAAGAGCATGTTGGGTAATGTCTATCCCATGTTGATAACTTGGCATCAGTCAGGCACTAGGTGTCAGTCAGTGTCTAGTGAAGTCTCATGTACTACCAGCTCAGGGAGACACAGAGGACTGATCCCAGGACAAACACACCCTGAGAAAATCTTGCCGTTTGCTCTGCAGTCAGTTTGGGGCTTTGTCTGCATGACGGCTCACTCTCCCTGATAAAGGCCAGTCTGTTGTGTGAGGCCGGCACAGTCAGGCTCACAAAGCACCAGCCTCTCTGGGACTTTGACCAGCCAGTTCTCCTTGGCGTTTCCGACATTATCAATTCGATTACAAAGACTGAGCTCATGTGTTCACACGGCTGGTAGTGTAACCTGTATTACATATTATGATTATGATTTCTTAATATTTTGGTTACCTTTTGTTTTGTTGCACTTGAAGCTGATTACAGATATATGCGTTTGTAATTTCTTTGCATAATGCCCTCCAATGTATTTCCTTAACTTCAGCACCCTGTGTGTTTACACCGAGAGGGTGTGTGTGCAGATGCTAGCTGCCACATTTGATCGTTCCACATTCCAGCATACGTCCCCTTTCATCAGAACAGACTAATATGCCCAGTGCTTTCTAATGACTTAACTTATAAACATGAATAAAGACGAACCATTTAGTTTTCAGCTTATACTGGCTTCACCCACTTTCCTATGCAAAAACTTGACTGAGCTTTAATTGTGGCCACTGAATTGCCAAAAGCTATGTCATATTCTGATAATCCGTCTTAAGCACTTAATGAAAATGGGGTGTAGAAATTAGCACGGCCGTCCAGATCTGCTAATCCTGTTATTAATCAGAGGCAGAGGGACATAGGAAGGGAAAGAGGAAAATTAGTTTAATTCTTTTTTTTCCCCTGTCTCCTTTCTCCTTTCTTTTTTTGCACCTCCAGGATATTATGAACAGTGAGAAGAGTTATGACTCCTTGCCCAACTTCACTGCTGCTGACTGTGAGTTCCTTCCTCCTTTTTTTCTCAGTTTCCCCCCCTTCTCTCCCACACTGTTCAAATGACTTCACTGGGGTTCTGTGTACCTCCCACTTCTGCTCTCTCTGTGTCTCTCTTTTTATTTTTTTTATTTTTTATTTTTTTACATCTTTCCCAGTTCTTGTTTTTGAAGGGCTGTCAGTGTATGAGGTGGGAGAACAGTCACAGTGAAAAGATGCAAAGTTTTCAGAAAGCTTAGGGGTTTAATGAGGGTCATGAGGTCAATGGAGGTTAGGGCTGGGTACCGAACTTGGATACTTTTAGGCACAGGCCAAATTGCCTCCATAGTAAGGAGTATTGAAAAAAAAAAGCCTTCTCCATCAATACCAAATTTAAATACTTAAGGAATAAATCTCATTAGCGTCAGTGAACCAATAAGCATACAGCATTCTTGTACCTAGATCCAGTAGTGCTTATGATTGGCTGTTTAACGGTACATGTCGTAGTGGCATGCAGGAAAAACACCAGGTTACCCACAATGACGGGGCACACGTGTGTGTGTGTGTGTGTGTGTGTTGTGGTATTTTGAGAGGCTTGAAGATAGTTTGTCTCACATAGGTGTAAAGGAGCTGAAAAAAAATTGTACAATAATGTTGTAGTTTCTTTTTGTTAAAATGGATTAAAAATAATTTTACGATAATTTCGTTCAGGAACCGGTATTGAATTCAGGGTACCGTTTTTGAACGATACCCAGCCTTAATGGTGGGGCATTTCAAATTCTTACTTTAAACTGAGAATCTTCATGGGTTATCTGACATTGTAGCATTATTCACTGTGCATATAAGTTCTTCAGCACATTTAAAAACATTTATTGGTTCAAACTTTTCAATTGTGATAATTCTCAGTTTTTCTATGTTTTGTATCATTAAAGTGAATATCTTCGTATTTTGGGCTGTTGGTCGGACAGAACGAGCAATTTGAAGACGTCATCTTCAGCTTTAGGGAATGTTTTTTTCTGTTTTTGTAAAACTGGTTTTCTAACACAGAGCATTTCAGAAGTAAAGTAAGCCAATCTAAATATTTTTTAGTTGGGTTATTTTTGTCTGTTGATGAAGATAAAGATTGGCAGCTGGATGCCAGCCTTTTGGCAGGAGTATCATATGTTGCTCACATTTTTTGACAGATGCATCTCTGTTTTTTTTTCTTTTGATTTGCTGGTTTTCATGGTTTATGACAGAAATGTTTTATATATAACCTCCATAACCAAACATAGAGCACTGGCCAAGTGGTTTTAGGATTGCCTGAGATTGCCTATATATATATATATATATATATATATATATATATATATATATATATATATATATATATATATATATATATCCCATTCCATGGTGAATCAAAATTACTCCTCAAAAACTTCACTCGTTCAGTCACTTTTCTGATATGTTACTACATCACCGAGGAGCCGTGTTCCTCAGAAATTATTTCAAAATTAGACTGAGATTGCTTCAAAGCTGAAAGTCAAGTGTACGGGCAGTTATAGCATTCTTAGACTTTCTGCTGTCAGGTGAAACGGGCTGTGGCCTGTGTGAGTGACTGAGTCCTGGCTGTACAGGACCTTCATGCTGTGGAGACAGAAGGCTGCCAGTGGGCCGTCAGAGCTGTGCTTGCAGGGGCTTCTCTCCTCTAATCTCCCTGGAGGAGCTTTAGAAGTGTGTCATGCAGAAGTGGGTGGATGGAGAGGCAGTGAGAGTGTGTGCGAGAGAGTTCTACGTGGGCGCATGTTTGTGTGTTGCGTCTGTTTCTCGGTGAAACAGCAGGATACGCATGTAGGATTCTGCTGCGTTGGAAGGCCGAAATGTGAACATCCCTGACTGGGCCCTGTTTGAACTGGCAGCCTCCTCAGCACATTTTGCCATGCCCCTCCCAGGCCTGTGCACCATGGGCTAGAGGAGGGGGCAAGGTGGGATCCAAAATATACATACCTCTACCACTATACAGGCTATGAAACGTTTGCTTTATGGGCCAGAATTAATTACAGATGAAATTCCATGCACTCTTTGTATGTTGGTAGATTGATTAGAAGTGCTTGTGTGTGTGTCGGGATTGTCTCAGAGAAGGTGTGTGGGTATTTGTGTTGACATACTCCCTTTGGATGAATTTGGATGAGTCACTGTTGCTACTCCTCATGCTTCTTCTTTCTCCGAAGTAACTCTCCAATAAGAAGTTTGGAATATCCAGAAGAACTAATTCTCAAACTTCTGTAATCTGTTTTGGCGTAATTTCTATTTTTTATTTTTTTTTAAATCCTCAGAGCCTGTAATTGAAAAAATGCCAGCGACACTTAGAGCTGCGCTCCAGCCAGATTTATTTGCCTTAGAGCAGCGATTACCAGTTCATGGCCAGTTACTGAGGCATGATTAAGTTTTACTGACTTGCTCCTTTTCTCATCATCCCACAGGTCTGCGGCTGCTTGGCATCGGGAGAAACCAATACATAGACCTAATGAACCAGTGCAGGTCTTCCAAAGTAAGACATGTTTCTAATAAAGCCTTTTAAATGATCATTTATAGACCAAAACTTTATACATTAGGCTCATTTATTTGTTCTTGTTAGCACATTTGGTGTAAACATGCATATGGGAATACTGATTTTAGTATTTAGTCCAGCTGATTTAGAATATTTAGTCCAGCTGTACCTCCCCTGATTGGCTGGTCAAAAACAAACTGCATAGCAATTCTCAATGTGCAGACGCAGCGTTATACATGTGACTATAATAGCCAGAAAATGTAGCGCACTCAAGCTTAAACACCATTAACAAAGCATTTCTGCATAGTTTGGAAATCTTTTTCCACCATTATTTTCAAAATTACAATATTAGCACTTAATAGTCAAGTCAGCTTTATTGTCAATTTCTTCACATATACTAGACATGCAGAGGAATCGAAAGTTCGTTTCTCACCATCCCACGGTGAAGAAGGAAGAAAAAAAAAACGCAACAGATAAAACAAGACATTCTTACCACAAGATTTAAAAACAAGTGCTCAACAGATAGGGACATTTTTCCAACACTAAAAACTAAAACAATAAAGGCAACAATATCACAAGACAAAAACACAAGAATGTCACAACAGCAAAACTTGTTATATGATGTGTGGTGGTAGAGCAGAAAGATGTGCAAAAATTTTGAATGTTATTCAGATCTTAGTGACTCAGTCTCACCTCAACTGCTTCCCCGTTTGTCTCCTTTGTCAGAAATTCTTTCGCAGGAAAACAGCGCGGGACCTGCTACCGGCCAAACCAGTGGAAATCTCTGTGGAGCCGTGGTGGACGGCACAGACGGGATACATCACCGAGGATGATATCAGGGTGAAGTTTGCTTCTTTTTTCCTTCTTTTGATGATGGGCATGCGTTTAGATATTTCACTTTTAGTGAAATACGCTGGGATGGATACGGTGTGAGGAGAGAGGACAACATTCCCATTTATCCACATTAAGATATTTCATTTCCTATCAAGCAAATAGATTTAGGAACTTCCAGTTTATTCTTTTAATCCTCCTTTCCTTCTATGTACATTACATGTATCCTTTATCTACAAAATAAGGGAGAGAATAACGTGTGTTAAAATGACTTTTACCCTCTTACCCTCAGCTTTCATTGAAATTCATACACGTTACCCACCAAGCTACAATTGTTCATCCCATGAGCCCCTGCACTGCATGTGGAGATCTCACTTGACTGAAAATAAATACCTGCCAAGTTCTCAAGAGTTTTTCCTCCTCTCCACGAGAAAAAGAAAAAAGAAACACTGGAAAACAGTCGAGGAATTCACACAGTTATTATATGCAAATGCATTCATCCTCCCAGAGACTGCAATACCACTGTTGTTCACTGGAGGGGATTTTTTTTTCCTTTTTTTTTTCTTCTTCTTTTTTTTAGAAACAAAGCCACATGTACAGGTATGCTCTAATGTTGTGTTTTTGCTGTGTGCAATTATAGATCTGTTCTCCAGGAGAGAAGAAAGCCATTGATAAGATGATAGATTCTGGTCCTCAGCTGGCTGGATCAACAGAGTACAATGTGGTCTTAAGTGAGTAATCTGTCACATGTCATGTTCCTATTTCAACAGGATGTAAGGGTGTGAAACAAGTTGCCACAAAAGAGATACTTTCTTAATTGAGTTACAATCATTTTGCACTAACATCTCACACCAGTATGTAAGTGCAGAGCGGGCAGGATCATTAAAAAGTGCAATAGCAGTTGGCGACGGAAAGAGTTGTTTGAAATTCTGTTGCATTTATTGTTTCAGCTTGGTTTCATATTTGCCTGCTGGTACAGCATGAACTAACCTTCAAAATGTAGCTGTTTCTCAGGAAAATAATAGTAATGGGATTTTTACATAAAATTCAAGAAGAATTTACATTTGGTGGCATTAATGGATAAATGAGTTTTCATCTTTGAAATTCAGCTACCAATGGGCAAACATCTTTTACAGCTAAAGTGTGGCCATAGTGGCTAATACTGATGAAGCACAGGGACTGAGGTTGTGTTCATGCAGCCTAAATGTTAATTCGAGCACAGTTTGACAGTCGTGAACCTCGGCCACTGGAGTGCTGGGGACTCGGTGGATACAAATAAATCCAGGCAACACAGGGCAATATGAATACAAATGAAATTTGATCGGCTTGAATTTCTTTCACCATTCTCATATGTGCAATTTTCTGTTCTACACATAACAAAAGATTATACGCATAATCAAAAACTACTAGATAGTTTGTATTGTAAGATTTTTCTGAAAATTGCAACAACGATGTTAATGGATACTATCAGACATGTCAGACTATTATTGTATGTTTGTTTTTTATTCCAGGCTTGTACAACCGGGGCTTCATCTACTTGGATGTTCCAATATCTGATGACAGCTGCATCTCTGGTACCTCACTCACTCTGTGTGTGTGTGTGTGTGTGTGCGCGTGTGTGTGTGTGTGCGTGTGCGCGTGCGTGTGTGTTTTAAACATCCTCCGAAGTCTAATCGACTGACCTGAAACAATGCTATTATTACAGATACATACAGTATTTAAAAGAACAATTTAATTGCAAAATAAAACAATGTAAAAAAAAAAAAAATGTTTGTGGAAATGTTTGTACAGCTGTTTGTCACTGTTTGTGTCTTTCAGTGCCCCCGCTGGAAGGTTTTGTAATGAACCGCGTCCAAGGCGATTACTTTGAAACGCTTCTCTACAAAATCTTTGTGTCCATTGATGAGCAGACAAACGTAGCAGAGGTAGGCTTTTGAAATGTGTTTTATTGCTCTCGCCTGATGTGCTCATTGTGTGTGTGTGTGTGTGTGTGTGTGTATAACGATCAACTTTTCAACCGAGATTTTGTTTTTCTCTCCATCTCTTTCCTGGTCCTTCCTACCTCTGTGCCTCTCAGCTGGCGAATGTGTTGGAGATTGACTTGGACTTAGTGAAGGTGGGTATCCACTTGCATCAGAATGTCAGAGTCCTATTGTAATGTAGAGACGAAAGCACTGTTTTTCAGAAGAGAAAGCTCTCCCTCCCTCCAGGAGGCATTCCTGAAGGGAAAGGAAGAAAAAGTAGATCTGGGGAATATGGCCCCGCTTTCTACAATTGACACTGACAAAACAGGGAGCTAATTTCCTCTGGTTCCACTGTGGTTTATAAGAGATGTTGAGACATGCTTTCTGCCTCTCTGTATACTTGAAGGCACACAGTGTAGGAGTAGAGAGAAATTCAAAAAAAAAAAACCTTCCTTTTTCATTTTTTGCTAATTGTTGTTTTGCAGTCAAATATTGAGATTTAAGTTTCAGTTCCTTATTCGTTTGAATGTGATTTCCAATTACTTTAAATTTGGCTAACAGCAATTTGTTGTATAAGTGTGTGTGTATATATATATATTATATCATTTTATCACAGAGGTACATTGGCATGGCTGTCTTTCTTTGGTTGTAGGCAGTTCAAATGAAATTATATAGATATTATGTAGCCCAGCAAGTAGCTATTTCTGCACAATTTGGCTGTTTCATTCTGGATACACACTCACACAGACATACACCTAAGAGATAGACTGTGACACACACACACACACACACATTGTTTCTGGTTGAATCCATCATGCCCCATGACTGCAGCACCATTCCAGTTGAATTGGTGCTCGAGTTTGACCCAGTTTTCCCCAGTTTCCTATTCACTCTCTATCAGACATGGAGCCAAACTCCCTCTCAGTGTTGCGACCTCCATTGTGAAGAGCTGAACTTCCCCTGTCCTTTGGTGTCATTCCATTCCCGCCGCTGTAAAGCAGCATTTAAGAGAAGTGCCTGAGGGCAGCGGTTGCAGCGATTCTCCAGGAGAAACTCTGTAACTTCAGAGATGATTTAGATGTCTGAGAGGTCTCCTTTGTGCAAGACTTTTCCCATCAGTTCGTGAGTTTAACCGTCTCTTGTGTTAGCCTCATGGCCTGAGTCACTTGGGGGGAGGGGGAAACCTCACGGAGCTTCTTTTGATATGATAAGAGGATGACCTAAGCTTGCACCTCAGGAGTTGTTGAGGTGTAGAAAGCAATCAAGCCCACTATACTTGACTGAGGTGGCCTGTTCAGTCTGAATAACATATTTAAAGGCAAGGCAAGTTGACGACTGTAAATAATGAAAAAACCAGCCAACTGTTTAGTAGAAATGACCGTTACCCTTTTCTTTCTTTTCGAATCGGTTTGAGTCACTAGACATTAAGTCATGACTTCTTAATGTAGATCCAGTTGGGCATTGAGAGAACATCTCACAAAAGAGTATTCATGTAGTGGTTAGTCTCTTTTAGAACCTCACAAGTCAACATTGACATCAGTAGAATTCGACTATGTGATAGAGTAGCAATCTTCTCATAACCAGCAAACCAAGTCCATCAAAGTGGTTACATCTTTTGGACTACACATTCATCCATCCTTCACATTGTATAGACAGTTCTGAAGTGCATACCTGACTAAAAGTAGACAATGTAGTGTCCGTTATTTTTCACTGTAGCTAGTATGGAGTTCTGTAGGAGAAAAACAATCTGTGATAAAAACGTCAAAGAGCAGCACTTTTGAGATGTTAAACCAGCAATCATGCAGGAAGAAATCTGTTGTAAAAAGGAGAGCTACCATTTTTTTCCTGCCAGACATTTTACTGTGAGTAAGTGGTGCAATCCACTTTTTCACTTTCTCTGTCATTCTCATTGTCTTTCCCCACCTAAGGTATAATAACTCACCTCAATAGTGAACGTCCAGGAGGGTGACAGGTAACAGGTTGATGATGTATGACAGTGAAAGAGTACCTGAATTGTTTGTATCAACGGTCTTTTGACTGTGTTATACTGTTTTTTATTATCAGAATGCAGTTTCCATGTACTGTCGCCTTGGCTTCGCTGTAAAGAAAGGTCAGGTGATCAGCTCAGACCAGCTCCACCCCACCTGGAAGAATGCCCCATCTCTCAACAGACTCAAGTATGTACAGGCAGCCAATATCAAACCATCCACCACTGGAAGTGGCGCCATATGTTGAACAATGTTTGCCCGTTAACTTTCATTATTTTAAGAAAAGTTTCCCCCCCAAAACAATTCAGTTAACAAAATAATATTTTGTTTGTTTATTTTGTTGTTGTTGTTGAATGAATTACCTTTTTACATACTGGTGTGTTAGGATACTTACTGTCATGTGGGAAGAAAATTACAGTTGGGGTCTCCCGCATCCATTTGTCCACCTACATCCACCTAGTAAATCATTTAAGCTCTCCATCAGGAGAAATGTTTCATTTGATTTAATTGAATAAACGCCTACACAGGAGGGCTTGATTGTGGTGAGATTTCTCTTTTTATTTAATCACTGTGTGGCTCTGTGTTAGGAGCACCATGGACCCTCAGAAGATGCTGCTGTCCTGGGAGCAGGGCAGTCCTGTCATGGAGGGGGGCTCCTCGGCCACCGACACCGACACCACCAGTCTGGAGGACCAAGGTATGTGTGGCCACACACACACACACACACACACACACACACACACACACACACACACACACTGCAGTGTATGCAAATGAATACCCATCTGGATGTATGCACACAAAGCTCTTTCTGAATAATACTTCAGAAGTTTTGAAGCAGCAGTGCTAATTAATCCGAAAGAAAGCTCAGTCGTGCTTCTGAAAGCAATTCTCACATTAATAGGTGTTTGTCTAGAAAGGTTACATTTGTGGTCTTTGTTATGCATGTTAAGGCAGCACTGTTGGGTTGCTCAGACTAACAACTTGGATATTATCAAAGTGGCTGTTCATCAACCACATTTACATGTTAATAATCAATTCAAATTATTTGAGAAAAAGGTATGGTTTTGGTTGTGAACACATTCCATTTTCATAAGCTCACAAGCTCATATTCTCATTTTATGAGCCAATCAGTTGTGCCATTACACGCATTAATGTTGCTGCACAGAGTTATTGCTCTTGTTATTTGTCTTTTATTTTTCTGTGTCACTGTAGCAGACACAGCCAGCGTAAGCAGCCTGAGCATCCCAGCTGCACCTACAAAGAGGATTGCCTTCCTCTTTGACTCCACTCTCACAGCCTTCCTCATGATGGGCAACCTGTCTCCGGTTAGTGACTGAATGTGGACATGAGAAAACTTTCTCAATGTTAAAAGGCTTAATAGAGACAGAGTAAATTGGACATGGACTGTACATTTAGATTCCTCTGTGTCTTTGTCCTTCTATCAGAACCTGAAGAGTCATGCAGTGACCATGTTTGAGGTGGGTAAGCTGTCTGATGAGACTCTGGACAGCTTCATGGCTGAGTTAGAGAAGGTGAGACCAGCACTGGAAACAAAGAAAGAATAGTAGAAAATAAATTATAGCCTTATGTGTACATGCGCACAGACACTCTACTTGTATTTATTTCCTATTTTCTGTCTCTAGGTGGAGAGCACGGCAGAGGGCGAGGCCCAGCGTTACTTTGACCATGCTCTGACCCTGAAAAACACCATTCTTTTCTTGCGCTACAACAAAGAACTCACTCAAGACCAAGGACCTGATATCCCAAATATAGGTAATTATACAGTTGCACCCTCTTTTTCATCCCCTTTATTGGTAAATGTATGCACGGTCCAGGCGCCATACATCTCTATACATGTGATAAATAGGCAGCTTGAAGGCCAGATTTGTTTTTGTATATTTTTACGCAGCTAGCATGCTGGTTTTGGTTTTAAGTTCTTACTGCCTTTGCAGCCTCAGCAGCAAGCTAATGAAGTAGAAACTCCAATTTTCACAGTTTCCTCTGAGCTTTGTAGTTCGTTTGTTGCCAACAGTTGACATCATCTGTGATACAAATGCAGCCAACATTTTGTAATGGTTGCTTCAAAATCACTTTCATGTCTGCAAATATCAATCAGACAGAATATTAATGTGCGAGCTGGGACGTACAGAGGGCTAGATTTAGATCAATATGCGTTCGTGGGAGGGTCATGGGGAAAGTGGGAGTTCCACCCAAAAAGGTGGGAGGATACGCGTAAAGTCCGCATAATTGTATATTCTGCGGTATTTACAAAGACTGCCAGTAAGAGCGCGCCTCTATTCTGCGGGGGAAATTCTCCGCCTCTTAAAAACAGGTATAAACCGGGGAGCGCGTCTTCCTGCGTGTAAAAATATACCTTAATCAATGGTAGCAGTGATCCGAGCAAGGCGAAGGCATAGGCCAAGACGGCGTGCAGACAGGATTTATGCCACGAAAATCACTCTTTTCCACTTAAGCGAACCAGAAATCACTAATTACGTTGGAGGGTGGAGTATGCGCTGATTGCCTGATGGGCGTCAAGTTTGATAAATACTACGCAAAATGAGGAAGCATAGCGTGCGCAATTACCGAACTTGCATAAACAGACGCAGCGTAAACTGCGCAGTGTTACTAAATGAGTGCCAGAGTGAATAGTGTGTGTGTGTGTGTGTGTGTGTGTGTGTGTGTGTGTGTGTGTGTGTGTGTGTGTGTGTGTGTGTGTGTGTGTGTGTGTGTGTGTGTGTGTGTGTGTGTGTGTCTAAACGGGTGTATGACTCAAAGCACAACTCATTATTTTCAGTGACAAACAGAAATGTTATTTATTTATGTAAATATTAAAAACCATGAGAAATTCAGTTAAAAATCTCAACAATCAGCAGCTGTTTACAACTTTCTCCCAATTTTCATCTTGACTCTACAGTATATTCTGAGCTATCATTACCACCATTGCGGCAAACAACTACTGTAAATGACTCCTATTCAACTACTTAAGCTTGCTCTGTGTTATTCAATAATAAATCCGTAAGTAATGAAAAATGTAAAAGTTATTTTATTAGAAATCATGCAGCCCTAATATTCATGTGAAGGTTAAGACTGGATAAGACTGAAAACTCTACTGGAAGCAACAAAGAGGAAGTGGGTCTTCTATTTGTGCTGCTTTTGGCAAACTTGTGTCACTCTCTCTCTCTCTGCTGTCTTTTTCGCCCCTTACCTGTGTCTAAATAGTTTCTTTTGAATATGTTCATATTATGCCAGTAAATCCAGAGTGAAGCTGTATTGTTCTACTGGTTTCTCTAGTGGGAGCAGGAGAGAGTGAGCCCTCCAACGACGACAAAGCAAATCCCTGAGTTTGTTGCGACTGTTGTGCCACCAGATGCTGTTTGTTTGGTTTGGCAGAGTGCCTCACTTGTGATTGTCTTATCTCAGTCGTCCTCAGCTGCTGCTCCAGGCGTCTGCTGAGGAGCGAGAGCACTGAGAGCCCACAGGCTGAAGCGGAACTAAGCTCACAATGACACAAATTATTATAATAATAAATGATTGTTGCATTACAAAAATCAACATCCAAACCTCCTTTAGACAATACAGTATGAAGTATGCAGCCTCATTGCATATTGTAATTGGCCTTTGTAAGGGTTTGTTCCACTCTATGTTGTAATATGTATAAAAGAATATGGTCCTTGAACAGTTTGGCTGAGTTTCAGCCAGTTCTTTGCATCTGTGAAACTCGACTATACTGATTTATCCCATTAATTATCAACATTAGCACTCCATAGACACCTCTTGCCTCTTAGATGTATATTTAGAAGTCAAGAGGTGATTATTAAATCCACAAATGCCAAGTTGACACTTGTGTCCTTTTGAGAGGACGTTCTTTACAAGTCACCTTGGAGAGAACACTCTTCTTAGCATCACGGCTATAAAGAAAGACTCTTTATTGTGCTTTCTGGCTGAGTTCCACTGCTTCAACCCAGTTACTGTTTGATGTATACACACTTGACAGATTGATTTCCAGGATCTTTATTTACAGTCTTCCTATGCTGTCTCATGTCTGTCTGGTATGTATATATAAGGCTACAGCCAGCAGCTAGTTAGCTCAGCTTAAAGACTGGAAATCTGGGGAAATAGCCAAAATGTTCTGCTTTTGCTTACTTCTATTCTTCTACTATCCATGCAGTTACTTTATTCTTTAGTCACGTCAAAAGACACAAGAATGCAAACTATGTATATACTACATGCATACACCTACTGACTCACACTTGGATCCAAGCATATTTTGTATAGAAGTTGTAACTGGCCCTGGTTTTTCCTTGAACTAGGTTTCCCCTTGGATATGTTGCGCTGTGAGAGCCTGCTGGGTCTGGACCAGGCCACCTGCAGCCGTGTCCTCAACAAGAACTACAAGCTGCTGGTCTCAATGGCGCCGCTCAGCAACGAGATCAGACCCATCAGCAGCTGCACGCCTCAGGTATGACGCCTGGAGGGAGGGAGAGCAGAGGGCATACTGTGCGTCACGCTGGGAAGTTGGATCAAATGTTGACTGTCTTAGAGTTGAGTTCATGTGTTTGTGTGCGTGTGCTCTGTTTGGTTGCGTTTGCCCTCTTGCTGTGTGTACACAGTTGTGTGCCTGGAGTGATTTGTGACTGTGTGTGTGTGTGTGTGTGTGTGTGTGTGTATGCTTTGTGGGCACTCTGCCTGCAGTTGCCCCCAACAACAAGGCTGCACAAAGAGAGAGAAAGAGATGAAGGAAGGGAGGCAAGGCTCATGAGTAATTCCCCTGCCTGGCCACACTCCAGCTTTCTAGCTGAGCTCAGAGAGACAGGGGGAAAGAAGTTAAACTCTTGTTGTGCCATTCACGCTGCTGTGTATTCTCACACTGCTGGGACTCGGTGAAGTGGAATTCAATGAATTATCTTCTTTGTTTTCTGCTCACATTTCTAAAAGCAGCTTCAATTTCTGCTTCTCCGACAGAAGAACATTGTTGTTTATTTAAAGTATGTGTTCATGTAAGAAATGAAAATGGAAAAAAACGTCTAAGGATGTGTACATGAGTATGCATTAGGTCTGCTGCTGTACGCTTATGTATGTGTTTGTTTCTCCCTGCAGCACATTGGACCGGCCATCCCTGAGGTGAGCTCCATCTGGTTCAAGCTATACCTGTACCATGTGACCGGCCAAGGCCCGCCGTCTCTGCTGCTCTCCAAAGGCTCCAGACTCCGCAAGCTGCCAGAGCTATTCCAGGTTAGCCCAAACTAATAATTAATGAATCAGTTAGGTAGGTTTAATAAGTGTACTGTAGGTACACTGTTGTGTAAGTAAATGTATGCTGTTAAAGAAACTGTATAAGCTAAAGAAAGCTCTTGGAAGTCAGATAAGAAAAGCTGACTGACATCTGACATTTTGAGCCCAATCAGAGACGCACAATTGGACACTTATTTATTTTGTCTTTAACTCCTGCCCTTTCTTATTTTGACCTTCTTTTGACCGTTTCCTTCGTCTTTGTCAATCTTCATTTCCAACCGTCTCACAGCGGTTCGTGAAACGGTCACGTTATTTAATCTATTGATAGGTGTACTGAAGGTTTAAAAATGACCTGTTGACCAATTGTGGTCTGGCCCAAACGGCCAGAATCTATCTGACTCCAATTTAGGTCACTTCACCCGGCACCTTTAAGTTTAAGTGCTCGTTATCTGGTAGATCAGAAATAAAACTCAGGATTCGTTCAGTTAAAAGTATAACACGCTTTAGTGAATGATATAGCAAAATACAAAACTTGTGCACAAGTGATCAGATTCCTTTAAGACAAATCAGCCTCTCGCTATCCCTAGCAAGACAGACAAAGTGTCCTCCGGCATCTGATCCTCCTAACTAAAACTCTCACTCTTTATCCATTTCTCTGCCCATCCGTGGCAGAGTTGTTATCATTTGGATGTAGTCCAGATCCGCTCGCTCTACTGTCCGGTCCTCTTCGGCTCCTGCCACGATTTCGCAACGTGTCAAAAACACCTTGGCTTCTCTCACTCCGAGGTCAGCTTGTTGCCACTTGGATACTTTATGGCTGAACTCTAATTACCAAACGCTGGTTTGCAGAGTTTTACGATTGTTCACATTTACTGTGGCACCTTGTGTAGCCTGGGAGTGAGCAAAACCAAGGACACTTCGCAACTTTGCATCTCACTTCTCACAGTTAGCAAACAGAGCTTCATTGTTCTCTCTGTTCCCCTGGTCGTGAGGTTTGTTTGATTACAGGTTTAATCATCTTTCCGGGCAAAGCTTCATCTTGCATTTTTAATAATGTCTTATCACTCCAAAATCCAGATGGCTTCCTCATGACCCAGAGGAACAGAGAGAGGCAATGTCAGATCATGAACTCTGAGACCTTTTACTATATTCTTAACAAAACAATCCTACAGTACACGGACACGTTTATCTCGTTTTTTTTCATGGTGGTCAGCACGTTTTTATTTATGTATTTCAGTGGGAAGCATCTTTCGTGATAACAGCACGACTACGGTAGCAAGTAGTATGAAATGCCGAAAATCCGCGTAGGGAGGTTGGTTGGGGTGGTGGATGAGTCAAACAACACAGCACTTTCACCCCGTAGACCGGGGATCGTTTCCCGTGTGTCACGTTTCCTTCCCCTGTTGTTCTTTTCCTAAACCCAACCGTCCTGTTGCTGTCCCGCATCCCCTAGAGACCGCGGATCGTGTCCTGTGTGTGACGTTTCCTTTCCCCGTTCTTCTTTTCCTTAACCCAACCTCCGTATAGATGCTTCCCATTACGTGCTGACCGCCACGAAAAAAGCGAGATAAACGTGTCCGTCTGTGTACACGAATCAATAGATGAAAAATGACGTGACTATTTCACGAACTGCCGTGAGACCGTGTTGTCATTTCATAACGAGGCACCTGGCACATCACAATCACAGTCATACCACACCATGCACCTGCCCCCCCCCCCCCCCCCCTCCAAGGCTTCCTGATGGTTCTTGGAATGTTTTAACTATCTTGGGAATGTGGGACAGGGAACAAGAGAGAATTTGATGAAGTACATTCTCAAGGGAGGACCAGTAATATCACGCAAATGGGCCGAAAGTCTACTTGTCATTTTATTCAATGTAACTGTTTTGCTTTACAGTGAACTTAACTGTAGGATGTTTTCCTTGGCAACTTTTTTTCACAGCTGAACATAGTTACCAACACAGAAAAGAATAAAACCTTAATTTCATGCCATGTTATGGCGTTTTTTCCATTACATGGTACCTGCTCGCCTCGCCTCGACTCTACTCGCCTTTTTTGGTTTTCCATTACGAAAAAAAAGTCCCTGGTACCTGCTAACGGGTACTTTTTTTAGTACCACCTCAGTCGAGGTTCCAAGCGAGCTGAGGTGATCCCAAAATGTGTCTTCTGGCTGTGGCAACAACATCACACCTTCGACGTTCTGTGTGTGTGTGTCGCGTTAGGTCACGGCGCTATAAGGCGGCGCTATAAGACTACCAGCCATGCTCGCCTCACGCATGACGCGGTACTAATGCTGCAAACAGGAGGACGGGGCAACGCGGCCGAGCCGAGTAGAGCTAGCAGTGGAAAAACGCCATTAGTATGAACGGAAGAGTGATGTTTCCTTTTAATTAATTGAATTAATGTCAAGACTCAAGTTTTATTTTCTATGAAAAGCATTCTTCTTATTTATCATTACTCAATATGGTGAGTGATGAGCTGTTGTACTCCCATGATGCCGTACACCATCACACCACTGATGCTCTCCGTGATTAGCAGCTGTGGAGGAATCCTTTCCTTAATCCGATTTTCTCCGCTCAGGTCTACGACAGGTTGTTGATCACCTCCTGGGGTCACGACCCCGGCGTCGTGCCTACATCCAACGTGCTGACCATGCTCAACGATGCCCTCACACACTCTGCTGTGCTAATCCAGGTAAACACACACACACACATGAGCTCCAATTTTACAAAGAGGTTGTTTCAGGATATTCTTTTGCCGTAATTGCTTGAATTTGAGCTTGTCAACATTGCATCATCTAATGTTATGTATCTACTCCTCGCGCGTTTCCAACAGTAACATATTTTGTGCAATATATAAACTGTGGTAAACTAATAAACTGTACTGTGTGTGTGTGTGTGTGTGTGTGTGTGTGTGTGTGTGTGTGTGTGTGTGTGTGTGTGTGGTGTGTGTGTGTGTGTGTGTGTGTGTGTGTGTGTGTGTGTGTGTGTGTGTGTGTGTGTGTGTGTGTGTGTGTGTAATCCTTAGGGTCACGGTATGCATGGCCATGGAGAAACCGTTCACATCCCGTTCCCCTTTGATGCAGAAGATCTGAAAGGAGGTGAGTTATTATACATGGATAAAGCTTTAATATCACTTAGTAATTGACATCATACAGCCTATGTGTTATGCTAATACGAGAACAATTCACTCAATCAAAGTAATTCAGTGCAAGGTTTTTACATTTATTAGCAAAGAACATTATTTTACAAAACTGAAAAACTGAATATGCCGCCTTTTTATCGGATGTTTACGTAATTGGCACAGAATGAGAAGTGTTGCTAAAATAAAGGGAAGACAAATACATGTCTTCCCTTTTTTATTTTAGCATCACTTCTCATTTCGTCATTCTTCATTCTGTGAGCAGGTTCCATTCTCTCAAAAAACCTTAAAACCACAGAATGAAGTTTAGTATTGGCTATCTTAGAAAGGAATGGCCGACTTTGTCATTCACTTCCCATTGCTATTCTTATCCCTTGACTTTGTTGTGCGTGAATGATTAACCTCAGTCAAGCTGTGCTCCTTTCTCTGGTGACTCAAATATTCACTTTTTGGCTTTGAGGGGTTTAACTCGTCAAACATCATAAAAAGGATTTGAATCCTGTGAAATCCTTCTCTTCTGAATTTGTGTGTGAAGCTTAACACTAACACTCATCCCCCTAATACATTCGCTGTCACAATATTACACCGTCTGGAGAAACACATTTTATATGAAAGTTATGCTACGCAGATATTAATAGAAGTATAATAAAGAGACCTGTTAATCAGTTTCAGTGCTGACTTGAAGCATCCCTCCTATTGTTTGTTTTCTTCCTGTGCAGAGTTCTCCTACTCCAACATGTGTGTGCACAAGGCGCTGCAGAAGCTGAAGGAGAACGTGGACTTGGAGCACCAGTGCGGCTACATCACCATGCTCAACTCCAACAACAGGCACCGTAGGAGGGCCAGCGACAGCACTGAGTGCAGAGGTAGGGGAAGGGGGAAGTCTTTTTGTTTTTTTACCGTGTGCACATGCAGGCGTTTGCATGTGACGAGACATATAGTTGAATTAGTAACAGTGTCCTTGCCTCTGATGGCCATTGACACTGATGGTGCAAATTAGATAAAGATTGCTCACAGTCCAGTTTAATTGTTCTGTTTGTGTGCCTAATTGTACCCCTTATTGTGATAGCCTTTGCTAATGGACGTGGATCGAACCGTATTAGCCTTTTCCTTTGAGATTTACTGATTCAATGTTGCTGACATAATTGATCACAGATTTTATTCAACTTTAACTTTAAACGTTTTGCACAGTTTTTGTTAGTTGACAGACCTCTGATATGTATTCAGCAAAAGGGATATTGGTTCAAAAAGTTGTGCATTTAATGAAGCCTCTTAACTGAAAGGCATTCAAGCTGTAATCTAGCTGTGAAACCACCTCGCTGTGACGTAATGCTGATGGAGATTTGTTGCCTTTCTTCAAGGCGACACCCATCTAGGTGGAGGCCTGGACACCAACGGCAGCACCGAGTCCTTTGAGCTCGTGACAGAAGAAAACGGTGAAAGCAAAGGAAAGACAGACAGTAAGTCAAGTTTTTGGTTAATGTATATATATATTTTTTTTATTGGAATCCCTTCAATTTACTCAATCCGATGTTTGAGAGTTGGAAGAGACGGCAAAGACCAGAATGGGAGACCAGCATGCCCGTGTTGATTGTAGTTGTGTCATGTTGTAATGTACATGTATCTCATCACCGTCTCTGCTCTCCCTTGCCAATCCCTTTCTTTCTTTTAGGCCTTTCATCTGAAGATGAGTGGGTCCCTCTCGAACTGTGCTTCGGCATGCCCCTCTTCAGCTCCGAGCTAAACCGCAAAGTGTGTCAGAAAATTGCCTCGCACAAACTGTGCTGCAACGAAAGGTACAAATAAACCCACCCAACATCCTCAAAGATTTTACTTTAGTTTAAAGCACTGAGAAAAGTGTAAAGATGTGTGTCTTCAGCTCTGTTTTTGTTTCAGCCTTCAAGAGCTACTTCACTCGAGCCGAAAGCTATCCCTGAAGGTGTTGAGCTTTGTTCAGTCATTCCAGGTAAAAACGCTCTGCTGTGTCTTCAGGTGGCCACTTGAGAATACTCACAGAAAAGAAATAACAATGTCTAGTGGAAATATCAGCAGTCAGGAATTAGATGTTACACACCGAGTGTTAGAATTAATCAAGATTAAAGACTAATTCCATTTTTAGAAATGCGTCTTATATAACTGTTGGTTTAATCGGGTTTAGAAATGGCAGTACAAGTGGCCGGGTTGGCTCAGTGGGCAGAGCAGGCGCACATATACTGAGAGGTTTATGCCTCGACGCAGAGGTCCAGGGTTTGAATCCGACCTGTGACGATTTCCTGCATATCTTCCCCCTCTCTCTCTCCCCTTTCTCACCTAGCTGTCCTATCCATTTAAAAAGGCGGAAAAGCCCCAAAAATGATCTTGAAGACATAGCAGTACAAGTCCACAGTACGGCATGAGAGACGAGAAGGTTTTTATGTACGATGTGAAACACAGTGTGGGGGAAACCATCAGTGTATCTTCACGCTTCACATGAAAAAAAACAATATGATTAAATCTTTCGTTTGGGATAACAGCCTAAAAGAATAAATATGAGCAGAATTCAAGAGTATTTACCAATCTTGAGATAAAGAGATAATGAAGTCATGATTTTGACATAACAGGTTTACAACAATTACCAGCCACCATGACTGCCCCTGGTAGCTATTTCATTAAACATTATGTTTTGAATCAGTATTGGTTAAATAATACAGAATACTGTTCTTCCACAGTTTGATACTGTACATTTGCTAACCCCGTAAATATATTCATCATGAGATGACCCACAGCCAGTTTGAGACTTCAAATGAAATGTAAATATAGCGACTAAAGTGTTTTTATTTAGTTTTATTGGAAAAAAAATAAAGCATTAACATACACAACCAAACATAAGGTAAGTGTGTGTTGTACATGTAGTGTCCTGAAAGTCCAAAGGAGAAACAAAAGGACACGGGAGAACACAAACAAAACAAAAATGATAACCACAGTTGAAATTGAGCGCAGTAACACAGGGTCATGTGAGAGTTGGGTTGAATTAGAAATGAGATATTCTGTTGATTTGCAAATGTTTTGGTTGTTGTTTCAGTCTGCGAGGGTGTGTGTAAGGGTGAGGAGAGAGAGAAGAGAAAAACGAGACAAAATGAAGCGGAAAGGGAAAAAACTATTCAATAGAAAGTGGAAGAGCATGGCGAATGATGTTAGTTTTTTAGTTGTAAAATAATCTCTTTTGTGTCACAGACCTTCCTGATGTAACTGAGCCTCTTTACCCTTTCTGCATATTTTATACACAGATTTTAAGTCGCATGATTTAGTGTTTAAAAGTGCTGATGGATGTTTTATAAAAGCGGCCACATAACTGTAGTGTAGATCAGACAGGAACCATTCTGCTTGGCCTTTGCCAACTTATTTTGTCCCAGGGAAATGTATCCTTGTCCCACATATCATCCATTCTATCTGTGACATTTGCCCTGTGTTGGCAGGACGGCGTCCAGCCCTCTGACCTAGACAGTGGCGTGTCGAACCCCCTCAGTCAGCCCCCGGCGGAGTCCGGTGTCCCCCTGCCCGCCCTCAACCTCCTCTTCAAGGACGGGCAGTTGAGGGAGTGGAGCGGGCGGGCCCCTCCTCCTTTGGACATCACAGCTCTGCAGAAGGACCAACCCTCATAAGCCCCCCCACCGCGACCACCACCACCTCCCTCCTCCAGATTTGGTCACAAGGAAAAACATCATCTCATTGAAAAAGACCGCCCTTTCACTGAGGAAACTGTCATTCAAACCCTGCATCTTGTCTATCAGTATCCAGCTGTTGGAAAATTAGCCCCGCCCCCCCGCCAGCACTTCATTCACCTTTCATATGAGGAATCATCCTTCTGACAGAGTTGCCAACACTAGTTTGAACCCCCCCTAGCTGTTCCCCCGCTGTGATTCCTCATATTCTTAGCAAGGCATTGTTATCTGTTGGAGTGGTGCTATTATCACAGTATATAACAGTGATGCAGGTCAACAGCTGGAAACACTTGCGCTGTTCTCCACCGACTACCCCCCCCCCCCCCCCCCACCCCCCACCACCACCACCACCACCCTACCCTTCAATCACTGGATGTTCTGTGATCCTTGAGAGCAGAGTGTAAAGTGGTTGATAATTGTATAGATGTTCTAAAAATGACCCACAAAATAAACTATGAAGTGTTGAACAGACATCTTCAGGAATCATTTGATAATATGCATAATCTAGGACCAAGTTTTTGGACTTCCCAGACAGAGTGCAGATACAGACCCCGCTGCCTCCCTGTTGCTGTTGTCTCACGTCAAGTGATCTGATGCATGATACTGTTGCACAACTCGTACCATAAAAGAATACTTTCCTATTTGTAGTCAATATTGGGGGCATTTATTATTTGCACTGTGCAGGATTTCTCCAAACCTGTGGATAAAGTCATGTAATTTCTTTTAAAAAACGTTGGATCCCTTGTAGTGCGCACATGGTTTTAAAGCTCACGTTTAACACAAGAAAGTGTTTCCTCTTGGAAATTGACCGGGCATCAGAGAAACTGCAGTTTTTTTTTTATTTTATTCTTTGTTATCATTCTTTCTCGGTAAAAGAGAACACCAAAGACCATTTTCCTTTCTTATATAATGATTTTTTTTAAATCTTCTGTTTTACTGTCCTTTTTATTTCGCTGCCTTATCGCTGTCAACCAATCAAAAACTACCAGGTCTTTGATCAAATCTCTGGATTTGATTTGCTTATCTTTTTTTTTTCACCTTTTTTTTTTCTTCAGATTTTATAAATGATATTGATGATATTTGAATGAGTGTTTGTAACCAATAAAATCAACAACATTGGGCCACAAACTACCAACCGTTGCCCATGTTCAAGAATGCGACAAGATTAACCAAGTGTACCTAATTGCATAGAACTGGAACAGTCAGGTCTGTGTGTTTGACCCAGGTCTGTTGCCACTGTTGCTAGTATCTCTCTGGATCGACTCCAGTTTGTGTGCAGTGCAGTGCAGTGCACTCTTGGCCAGCCCGTCACACTCTCTAAGGGATTGTGTTTACACCATGTTTTGAAAAATGGGGTTTGTAGTCTAGAGAGTAGAAAGCAACTTCGCTGTGAAGGCAGTCACAGACCCATGGGATGGAAATGCTAATGCTTTGCCCAGTGTTTCAGAGCTGTGATGGCCCAAAAAGTGTTTGAAGTCTGTCATGAATTGTCAGTGTGGCTCCAAGAATATAGAGTACTTTTTTATTGCATTTAGAATGCTAACCTATTTTGTTGATTATTTCCTTTTTTTTTGTTGAAGGTGTCTGCCTCCTGCAGTTTTTTACCCACTTGTGGTTGTTCTAATGACGTGATGCTGAAATAGAAAAAAAAAAAAAAAAGACTAACATGAGGTCCCATTGAAGCATGATGACTGTGTACAAACTGTTGTGTGTATGTTGTGTATGCGTGTGTATTGTACACCTAACTACTGGTGTGTTTTAATACACGCCTACCTTTCACAATAAGAGCCCACTCCCGTCATGCCTGTCTGTTATCTAGTTGTAGTTGCTTGGTCATCCAAGATATCCCCCATCCTCCCCCAGGTATACATCCACCACAGTGTTTAAAAAAAAATGCTAGTTTTATATGTCAACCTATATTATAGGAACTCTTTGTTGTAGCTTGTTTAATGGGACTGTGAATATCATTGACCGACTGAATAATGATGATGCACTTGTAATTAAATGGGTTAAAAAATAACAGAGTGACATTCCTTCAACATGCCCTTCCTCCATCTTTGCTCCAGATACATGTTATTATTACAGTACAAATAAATATGTAAAAAGTATATGAAAATATAAATAAATATGTAATAAGAACAAACTTTTTCCTCCCTAAAAATGTCTCAGTCTGTTTTTTCCTGAGCTATACTTTGAGGTTTTATATCACGGATTTCAGCCCCTACTGGCTCTGAATTGTAGGCGATCGCGTTATATGATATTAAGCCATACTTGGTAGATGTTTTTCCTAGCCAGGTGGAACAGATGGTGTGAAAGATGCAGTGGTCCGGATGCTATGTCCATCTAAGTACAGACTTGTTCACCCATCCTTGTAGATTTAAATGAACACTTAGGTGAAAAACAAGTCTTATATGCGGATGTGAAACCTTAAAAAACAAAAAGCTTCAGCATGAAAAACCCACATTGTTTTGGGGGGAAATTATAGGTGTCAGTCGGTAGTTGGCTCTGCCCCCCAATGGACAGGTGGAGCCCCGCCTAATTGACTATGTCTCCCAGGCCTCCCTGCTCCAGTAATTTCCCAGCACCACAAATTACAGTGTGTTACCAGGGGCATAAACTGGGTCATGCCACCAGAGGATAAGACGCTCCAAGAAGCGGTCAAATAGGCTGCATGTCACCACTCTAACAGTTCCATTTTTTTGTTTAGCCCGGCACTGATGCTCGGGAAATGTGTAATACATTTGCTGAATTCATTTTGCAGATTTGTTATTTTTTACTTCCATCACTGTCAAACTGTAGTTGCTGCAAGGCTTTCGGCTGAAATGAGAGAAAATCCGTGAATATAAGAATACTAACAAAAGGTTGTGCGCGTACACAGTACATATAGACTTGAGACAAAGCTGATGAAAGATCAGGATTGCAAAATTATACTGGCCCCTTGAACACTGAATTCTTGCGCTGCTTTATCATCATTTCAAGTAAAACTGGAAGTACAAAATCTTAAATAATGTTCTGTTGAATTGTATTGCATCATTATGACGTCAGTTCACGATGCTATAGTTTATCCGTCCTGGTGTAGGCTGTCATAGATGCCCACTTTTGTATTGAACTTACCTAGACTCCAAGAGAACTTATAAAAGTGTATCTGTGTTGCCTAAGGAGACAAAAACACAGCTATGCTAGCAGCTCTCTGAGGCTGTACTTAGGAACAGCATGCATTGTTTTGAGCTAGATGCTAACATCTGTATGCTAACGCGCTCACAAGGACAATGCTAACATGCAGATGCCTAGCAGATATTGTTTACCATGTTTATCATCTTAGGTTAGCATGCTACAATTTGACTCTTAGAACTAATATAAGGTAAGGGGAATGTTATTGATTTTGAAGGCATTTAGTCAAAAAAAGTGTTGGACCAAGTGCTGGTGCTAGTTAAAAGGTCGAGGCATTGCCAAAGTTATTACAATTCATCCTGAGGGGGACATACATGTCTGTACCAAGTTTCATGACAATCCATCCAATAGAAATTTCACTCAACCTCGTGGTGATGCAAGAGGAAAAGTTTTGGACAACCAAAGTCATTAGGATAAATTGTCTGGGGATCATGAATGTCTATACAATTTCTTTTTGCAAATTTGTAGATGAGATAAGTTGAAAATGTTTAGTGGATAAGTTCATTTTGATGTGTGCTGGTGGTGCTACAGGAAACATCAGGGGATTAAAGAAAGTCATTAGGATTCATCCTCTGGAGACCATGAATGCCTGCAACAACAACAAAAAATCCATGAACTAGTTGTGGACCAACAGATGGACCTTGACACAGTGCCATGCTTCTTGTACAGTTAAAAACCGTTAAATGTTCATTTTGTCTTGACTTGGAAACCTGCATGAAGACATTTGATTTGAACTCTGTGACCCAGGTTAAACCTTATTAACCAGGGAAAACATTCAGTCTGGATTAGTCAGAGTTGGAAATCACACTGCGTGCATGATCCTGTGCAACTCTAAGAAAGCTCAGTCTCTTAATTAACCTGATAGTCTTGGGGAGTGCTGCCCAAAAGCCTCCATGCTAATCTGCTGAGTCCACTGTGGCCAATGAGGCCATTCTGCCTGTTTAAACCAGA
Organism: Gymnocephalus cernua; assembly: GCA_023631565.1. Taxonomy (NCBI): domain Eukaryota; kingdom Metazoa; phylum Chordata; class Actinopteri; order Perciformes; family Percidae; genus Gymnocephalus; species Gymnocephalus cernua. The sequence goes on from CM042438.1 coordinate 16,039,401, forward strand.
TGAATGGATCAGAAGGAGGTTTTTTTTTCTGTTGAGACATGTCCTCTATCACATCTATGGTACTGAATGACTTTGCAGTCAGTTTGTAACCCAGTGGGTACTCAGCTCAGTGTTATGGTCAAACACATATTGATCTGCTCTGTTAAAGTGTGTCTCTGTCTTTCTTCTTCACAGAGTTGAACACTGGTTTCCATTTACAGCCTGCCAAACATGCTCTTACCCCTTAGCATCTCTCCCAGTCTCTCACTCACAGCCACACCATTTGCAAGACAGGTGTTTTCACACGAAGGCTGCAGCAGCGTGTGCCATTTCTGGGGCATACTGAGCACATTCCCCTTGCTACTGTGGTGAGAAAATAGCCCATAACTGAGAGCAAGTCGAGGCAGGCCACAAGCCACTACAAATGTAATGGAGACATTATGGTCCCGCCAGGAGATGGAGATGGAGCAAATGACTGTGCAGCTTCAGTTCATTCAAGGACAGACAGGTGGTCAAAACAGTAAAATATGGCAGATGTTGGACACAGTCCTCCTCGCTGTGTAGGGTTGTAGTTCGTAAACGATCCACATTCTGCTAACCCAGGATGGAGGTTTGCCTACTCTGCATGTTTTCTATACATGATTTAGATCACAGCCCCACAGCGATTTACAAAAAATATAATCAATAAAAACAGATTGTATAAATAAAAATAGCGTAGATAGATAAATAAAAATAAGCAACAAAACAAAATACAATAAAAATGACCCCAGAAATAAATCAATAAATTAAAAAAATAATAACCAACAAAATAAAAAAAATAAAACATTAAATTGGCTAAAAAAAATGAATAAAATATAAAAATAGATAACTTACTAATTAAATAATTAGCCAACTAAATAAATAAATAAAATACAAGAAAACATAGATAACAAATGAAACAACATCTAATAACATAGCTTACTAACTAAAATGAAATCAAATAAATGAATACAAAAGTATTTAATCTTTTATAAATATAATCCTAAAGACCTACATTTAAAAACACCATATGGCAAAATAACATCAATTTAACACCAACATATTTGTATTTCATTTGAATTAAAGCCAACTATAAAGTTTTATGCTCAAAACTGTTCAAGACAAAGTCACAACATTCATATCAGCATTTAGGTTACGTGTAGTTAGGAGATGATTAGCCGGTGTTAATGGTGAGGTGAAGAAAATTACGCGCACTTCCGCTTTAAAAGCGGAGCCGTGTGTAGCTGGAGAGAGTCGCCGTGGCGATGCCGAGCCCCGGATCTGCCTTCAGTAGAACCGCCAGTTTGATCTCTGCTGCACAGTGCGCAGTGTAGGCGCCGTCATCGCAGTGGACTAGTTCACCTGCGGAGTAGACAAACACACGACGGACGATTTGGATGTGAACTCTCGTTGTTTCCTATATATAGGCTGTGTGACAGCCGGCAGGCGGAACTTTACGCAGGGAAACAGCAGGTGAGTCTACGAGGCTACACCTGACGGATAATTTACCTCGCTGAATTTGAAACCAGTTTGCATTCTCCTCCCAACTCCACTTGTTGATGGGGCACTAACACGCTATCCCAGCAGTCACACCGCGGTGATATAGCCTACTTATGCGTAAAGTGGATAACAACCAGGGCCAAGGAAGTTTTAAATGGTCATGGTTTGTGGCAGATGGTGGTGATGTTTGGCGACCGGTAACAGCTCGCGACATCAGATCGTGTTACACAGGCTGCCAACCGGGGTGAGGTGCGGCATGGGGAACCAGATGGAAAAGCTGTCACATTTAAGTTACGCAGAAGTTCCCACAGTGGACCCGAACGGCGTGGACACGGAGGAAGGTCCGCGGATCGGCGTCTCCTACATATTTTCTAGCGACGACGACGAGCTGGAGGAAGGCTGCGCGGTCGATGGCACCGAGAAGGACCCGAATCAGGAAGAGAAGGCATACGACCAGCGCGACGAGGTGGACTGCGCCGTCTACAACAGAGATGAATGCATTTACGAGAAGAGCGTCAAGTCTGCCAACCTGGAGGTTTACTCCCCGGAGAATCTACTAAACAAATGTAAAGCAGGGGACCTGGTGGAGTTTGTTGCTACCGGTCAGTTCCCGCACTGGGCTGTGTACGTGGGGGACTTCCAAGTGGTGCACCTGCACAGAGCCGAGGTGAAAAACAGCTTTTTGACAGATGCAAGTCAAGGGAGGAGGTGTAGGGTTGTGAACGACTTGTACAAATTCAAATCTCTGGGTCCGGACATGGTGGTGCAGAACGCGATGGAACAAGTGGGCTTAAAGGACCGAGAGCTGAGCTGGAGGAACTCCGAGTGCTTTGCCGCCTGGTGCAGGTTTGGCAAGAGGGAGTTCAAGATGGGTGGGGAGATACGGATAGGCAAGCAGCCCTACAGGTTGAAAATATTCATGTCCGAGAAGCATTCGCACATGTTAGAGTTTCAGAGTTTGGAGGACATGATCATGGAGAAGAGGAGGAACGATCACCTGGGCAGGACAGCCGTGTTGCAGGAGCTGGCCACTCACTTCAGCAGCGTGGAGGAGGTCAAAAGTGAGCCAGGCGCTGACTGATGGTCGCCCTTATAGCCTACTGGCTACTGCTCTTCGAAAAAAAACTTGATTTGCAAGAGTAGCCTTTATCTAACTGTTACACCATGCTTTAATCTATAGCAAGCCTTCACTCCTTCCTTTTTATTTTAAAATTGGGGCACACATATGACTATTTCTACTGGAATATTGTTATTTTAATTGTTTTCACGTGAGTCTATATCACTGTAATTGCCTTAAAGCCACAATCACCATCCTCAGATGCTTAATGGCCTTAGCAATTATGAATTCGATTTTTGGGGGACATTTTTTAATTTGATTTGAATTAGTTGGTAGGCCTGTTTGTAGCTCCGACAGCCCCTCCACAAATAATGTATAGCCTAGTTTTATAAAAGCTTTACACATTCGTCTCAAACTGTCATGATTTGGAGTGGCTGTTGTTCTATTCATGGCGTGTCCTGTTATTTGATCCTTGTGTGGTTTAACTTCATCCCCTCAGCTCACCCAGACAGAGCTGCTCGCTGAATACAAGACGGATTATTTCTGCCTTTTTTAATGGTGATTCTCACACCATCACATGTTGGAGAAAACGTTGTAGCGCTTGTGTTACACTGATCAAAGTCTGTCTTACCCAAAGTTCAAGTAAACCACGACTCATTGTCTCTTTTGACCCTTCTGTCATATTGTTTTCCTTGCATGCACAATAAGAATTTCATCAATTTCTGTAAAAAAAAAAAAAAACTGTAGGCTATGTGCTGTGTTTTAAAATGCTCGTTCTGTCATCTTCATGTGACCTCTCAAACTTTAGTAGAAAATAGTTTAATTTCTTGGGTTTAAAAGGTTAACTGTTTTGAGCTGCTGCAGAAGAAACCTTCTCAAAATGATTGTCAATACAGAGAAAATATGAAAAGACTCTTGAAGATCGGAGTTGTTATGTAAAACAAATGGCTCACGTTTTAATTAGTTAGGTATTTCTCAGACAAACCGCTTTCTTTCTTGCATGATTTTACACCGTATTTTACATCAGGAAAGTCTCTACGACTTTCAAGTAACTAGTCGGTAGTTTGCATTTGTTTGACTTTTACCAAAGTCACAAACCAGTTTTATCTTGGTTTTGTAGACTAGGGTTATTGGCTATCTTGGGGTGAAATCCTGGGGTCTGTTTCAGATAGGAGGTTCAACAAACTCTGAGTCTGAGCCTGACCTCTGAGTTGATTTATCCTGAGATGGGAAACCTCTGAGTTTTCGGTTTCACAACAGCTGATTTGAGTTGGTTCAATCAACTCGGAGTAGGTTGACTCAGGGTTACGCGCGTGCACCAAAGACAGCATGAATAGAGCCATGATACTGCGATTCACCATGGCAACAACCACAAACAAACGGGTCGGCGGAAATACTCATGCGCACATATGCGAGTTTGAACATGTAGCCTATTAGGCTACGTTAAAAAAGCAACACAGCGGCTGCTGCAAAAGAGAGAATTTGCGTTGGAGAAAATTGCAGAATAAATGCGTATATTCCAATATAATGTATATCATATTTAATCATAAGTATAGCTAATATTACTGAAAATCTATTTCATTTATGTGCAAAATACTGTGGGCGAAAAAGTCCTAGGCTACTAATCTCATTCTGAGGCTGCAGCACCATCATTAACAGAATTATAATTCATAATCTTTTATTTCAAAGGGTTTACATCATTCACCTGCAATACTGTGGAACTCCTTTTTAATGTCTCTTACTGGTTTGTGTCCAGGGAACACTACAACTGTTTAAACTCTTTATTTTCACTGACCCGTAAACGGGACACTCACGCTCAAAGTGGACGCTGCTTAAACTTTGTTATAAATTTGACGCATCAAATCTTCAAAATATATGGTCATGCAGCACATCGGTTGAAAGCTTAGACTATCAGGATTTAATTAAGCCCAAACACAAAGCATAATATGATTTATAGCAGTTATACAACGTTTCAGAGCGATCTCTTCTGACGGCGCTTTATTAAAATGCTCCGCATCACCAAGGTTGTAGAGACAACTGTAGCTAATGCAACACAAAGAATGTGCTGGGATGTAGAGCACGTCCGCGATGGGTGACGTTAGTGATATGAGGACGGATAAGGTTATGTAGCTTACATAACTGATAGACTGGGAAGAAAAACCATACCGCTCAAATGGGAAGTTATCTGGAAATTAAAATGCGTCAATATCATCTTCCGACGTGTGTTTAACTCCCTGCCATACAGCGTCTTCATCAACGGGATCGTCGATAAAAGGAAATGCCATGTTTTGAGAAAAAACAATGTTTTAAAGTCTGCCTAACGGTTAATAAACCAACAAGTTTTTTTTTTTATTCATGCCAATATAACAAACTTGAGGTTTCTTGAAGAAAACCTGCTCCCGACCAGGTTAGGTTCACAGGCTCAGTTACCATAGTAACTGACTCTGAGGTTAAGTTACCTCTCTTTCTGAAACAAAAAACCCAGAGTTTCCCTCATCTCAGGCTTAACAAACTCAGAGTTTCCACTAATCTTCCTCCCTGAAACAGACCTCTGGTGTTTTAGTCTCACAGAGTTGTCTCACTTTTAGTTAAGGCATCACCACGGTAACCTATGCTTCAAGTCTGTTTAAAGCCAGACTTATCTGATATATCAGAGTGTATAATACCTGCTTCCTGCGCAATTCCTCAACCAAAACATAACCATACACTGTTTTAATAGCTAATTGTTTTAGCCGTTTTTCTAGTGAACAACATTCACTGGTTCCAGCTTCTCCCATGTGAGGATTTGCTGCTTTTTGTCTGTTTTATATCCTTGTTAAATGGATGTATTTGGGTTTTTTTTTATGTTGGATGGGCAAAACAAAATATTTCAAAGATGTCACTTTGGATTACTAAACTGTTTCATCATTTTTAATTTGTTTATTTAATAGACTAAAACAATTAATCAATTGACAAAAAAGCAATAGTCGGATTAATCGATTCTGAAAGTAATGGATATGTGTAGCCCTACCTCATTCCACAGCGCTGTCACTATTGTGGGGAGAAATATTTTGATGAATCCAGGGGCCAACAGCTGAGAAATTATATTAAAATCATAAAGGGGGGGCCTAAAGCAATGTTCCTCCAGGGACCCACCATTCCCAGATGCGGCCCTGCCGACAGCTCATAGTCTAAATTAGCATTGTAGCAACTCATTTGGCAATGGCTTGAATGTAACAGACGTTCATTGATTTCAGAAAGTTACGTACTAAAGCTTTAAAGCTGTGAGAGTGCTGGAGTATGGTCTGGATACACTGCTTATCTATTATGGGATGGGGAAAAGAAAAGAAAAAAGCTCTGGGTTGTTTTTATTTCTTTAAACCAAACAAAATCATCTTTGGTGGTGCTAAGCCCTTGCAAAAGATAGTGGAAAAAGAGGGATTAAGGCTGACAACGCGGATATCAGGCTTTATCCCAGCAATGTACATCCGGTGAGCCAGGCGAAATCGAATGTGACAAATAATAAAGGAGGAAAAACCTGCTGAATTAACAGTGTGTTTGGATGAAACACTTTTTACAGAATGACAGAAATTCTCCATCATCGTTTTTATTAGAACTACAATGGATGTTCGCAGCATTTTCAGATCATGTGCCACCTTTTTAGTATTAAACTAAGACCGACCATAATATCAATAAACTAAAGTTGTTGTTGCATATAAAATCCACTGCATAATGTTTGGAGGATTCCAGACAGTATTTGTTTTAGCTACAGCCCCGAAGAATACGTGGGAACGTTGTAATGTTTTTATAGCCTTACAACACTGCATCAATAGAGCGCCCTGATGATGGCAGTGATAAGCGCTTGTGAAAGCCTATTCTATCTGCAGTTTTCCACAAGCGATTCTCTTGCATCAGAAAGGGTTACTTTTGATTGTTATGTTTTCTCATTTTAATATATTCTAATGGTTTAGTCCTTTTGAGAGAAGTGAAATGTTAATCCCAAGGGTAACGACTCAGAGCTTTATATGATAGTTGAAGTGAAAAAAAAAATCATCAAATATTTTCAGCAATTTTGCAAATGATTACAGTTTTTAAAACGGAGCAAGTGTATTTTTGCACACAATTGTTACATGTAGCAACAAAATGAGGAAGCAGTAAACCCACAGCTTAAAACCTACAGCTGTCTGACCTACAGTTTCAAATAAGTCAGACTGTTTAACTCGAAATCATTTAGGACAGTCTGTCAAATCATCTTTCATAATGACCACAGGGAACACTCAGACATATATGCTACATATGGTAGGGCATGGTACGCGGCTTTCTGGCTTTTTAGCCTCCGTGTGCTGTGTTTCCCAGCAGTTGCTTTGATATTCCAGTGTTCTAATCAAATTAGGACACGGTAAACTGTCCTTAGAGTCTTGTCAAGTTCAGCCTTTATTAAACCATTTCATATTGAACAAAGAGTCATTTAACAAGACAGGAGTGCAGCTGTGCAGATGTTACTGCTGTAGCTGCAAAGGGTGTTAATCCTTTTTTTGCATCATGATGAACTTGGGAGTGTTGCGTTTGTTTCTGGATACATCGATCAATGCAGTTTTGCCCAACCTTTTCGATTTCAACCCCTTAAAATGAGGCAATCTCTACCCATCGTCACAGCTGCTCTCCTCAGTGTGAACATGAGCTGTTGTCTTCCTCAAGCTGTTTAACTGAAAGGCCTAAAGAGTATCTAGTATCTAGTATTTGACAAGAAAAGGCAGCAAAAAAAAAGAAAGGAGATCAAAATTAGCATAACTTTTGTTCTTTACTTACTCATATAAGCACTGTTAAAAATCTCCTTTTGTCTATAATGACATTCTAAAAACCTCTTATCTTCAAAGAAGTGAAAAAAAATCTTCAGGTACCATAAGAGTTTGCATTTTTTTTTCCATTAGAAAGCGGACAAGAATTTTCGAGAAATAAGTGGCTCTATCTTGAACAAAGACTGAGCCGTGTTGGTGCACTTGAATTAAGAATAATGACATTTGATTTTAGAAAATACTTGAACAAATACATTAGAAACAAATATAAATATTGTCACTGCACAAAGTAGATGTTTGGCATAATCAATATTTTCTTAAACAATGTATCAAATGACAACTTAAAAGGTGATGATGTCAATAAAGTGTCGTTTAGGCTGCCCCAAATGACCAAAATAATCAGTTATTTTAGGCTTAGATTTTCAGTGATCTTGTGACCCTTCAGATTTATATTGGAAAGGAACCCCAAGGGATCTGTGTGTCCTTTGTTTGGTGGTCTTATGCTGTGTTTTTATTGACTTGGGAAGCACTTGATGACACTTGGAACAGAAAGATGCTTTAGAAATACACGCAAAATCCTAAGACATGTAAGTCAGCTAGATAGGGGACTACATTGCTCATAGGTATGAATGTGCAAGTTTTTCTGCCTCCTGCTGCATGCTCAAATTGGCTGCCTGTGTGTGATGCACAACCTCTAAATTAATATCAGGAAGTATATTTTATTTTTATACAGAGCATTCATCCTGTAAGATCTTGGGAGGGTGCACTGTGCTCCCACAGCTCTTGCAGTGAAGCAGCATGAACTCTCTCCCAGGCCATTCCTCTTGATGGGATGTGAAAGCTTGGACAGGCAACCCAATTATAATCAGCTGTCAGCGCTCGCCTACAGGTACCTCAGCTGTGTCTGGAGGATGTTGATTAACTGATGAGATTAGTTGTATTATAAGAGAGCGGGGAATCCGTATTCTTGTCCCACTGTGACTGAAATACAATCATTTGCTGTACGTGTGAGAGATAGACATGTGAGTGATGAATAGAAAGTAACATTTTAAAATGTTTTACTCACAGTCGGAAACAATTTGCTTCCCATCTGTTTATTGCCTCCACGCATCTAGTAAGCTACATGCAGATAAGTGGACGCACCTCAACAGCCAAAAACAGAAGTTTAAAAACCTGTTTGAGAGGCTTGTCTTACGGTGGTTCATTTTTCATTCTCATCACCACCACATGGGTGATTTAGTTTAGGAAAAAAAGGGAAATGCTCCAAATTGTTCAAGACTTGGCTCACCATTAGACCAAAACATAATACTTAAAATGTGTTTTTCTCTTCACAAAAAGCCCCAAAGGCTTTTAATACAATTATATTTTCAGTTTTTGGGCTCAGGGTTTTCTATGTGGATTTAGTTAATGTGCATTATGGTGGTGGAGGCAACGGTGCTCCTTTTCCATCTGTAAGGTTGTTTTTGTACAGATAAAAACAAATGAGATGGAACGCATTGATTAGTGACCATCAAAGGTGTTGGCAAGTGGATTTTATTCCCTTTGGACAGAGCCAGGCTAGGTGTGTCCCCCTGTTTCCAGTATTTATGCTAAGCTAAGCTAACCAGCTGCTGGCTGTATGTTAATATTTACCATACAGATATGAGAGTAGTTTTGATTTGTTTCATCTAACTCTTGCCAGGAAAGTAAATAAGCGTATTCCTCAAATGCTGAACTATTCCTCTAATGATCAAGAAGAGCTATCAATAGTGCTGTTGCTTTTTTGTTACCATAAAATGAAAGGCATGTCACAACCCCATAACTACATCTCAGTACATTTCACAATGCAGCTGTAAAAATAGAAAGGTCAGTAGAGAAATGAGTGCGTTGAATTGGTGCAGCTAAGGTCATTAAAAATTTGAAACATGCAACAACAAGCATGTACACTCTGAGACACTTGTAAACGTTTTAGGATTCAAGTCCCACTCCCTTAGTGGCATAACCTGTCTGGACAACCAGAGAGGATGTTGGGTAAAGTTATGTGATTACACCTGCCATGCTGGGAGTGAGTTAACAGCCACCTACCATATCAACACAGCCTCTCTTTGTGAGTTAGTCATGCCAGCAAAACTCGCCAACGCCTCGAGGACAGTTATTACACTGTGACATCATACTTGTCATGGTAGGTTGACGAGAAACACTTTGAAAGGAGGAATGACTTAACAGTTTTATTTTCATTTACTCCCAAAACAGCGCTGGTATGGTGGGTAATACGATTTTTTTCTTAAGAGCAAGACTTTGTAATCTTTGCTGAAGAGCAGCCACTGTGACCACAAGCAGCAATTACAAGAAGCAAGTAAAAGCTGTGTAACAGTAGCACAAATAGAGAAGAGTTGTAAAAAGTCAACAATCTGACTCTATCTGTTAAACAGCAATATCTGTCTAAAGTTTGCTAATGCTAGCTATCATAAGCCAGTGGTCATACCAGGCCATGTGAGGCCGTAGCAAGCCCCTGAGTGTATGGAACTGAGCAACATTGGGTTTTGTTGCTAATGAATTCAACTTTTTGTTGTAAGAGGTAGACCGTGTTATTTGTTCTTTCAAATGTTATAGTCTTTCATTAAAGCAAGAATGAAAGGAAATTATATGTTTTTTTTTTCTACATGCATTGTTGTTGAGCTATGTTGTCTATAGCGATCGAGTTCAGGATTCATGAAAGTGCTTTTCACCAATGAGCTGGCTTTGGCCTCTGATATATTCGCAACACTTTCTTGGATTCAATTTGTCTACCTCTTAACTTTTCCATTTCCCATTACTGGGGTGGCTGCCAGAGTATTTTGCCCAAAACGTTGCCCAAAGCTGTGTTCTTTCATTTGAGGTCCACGGTCGAGTGGAACAGCTGAGTGGCTTGAGATGCCGAAGAGGCAGGTGGCTTCATTGTCTGCCCGGGCTTTGTTTATCCCCGCTGTTGTCCTGTTTTTTTTTCTCCCATGGCAGCAATCTCTGGCAGTGGTTCTTTAAACTGATTATTTTGAGATGATAGGGTTTTTTGTTTGCTAGGGAGCACCCAAGTCACATTAATTGAGTTGTTTTAAATTATCCCAATTGGTTTCCAGGTAATTTGCATCAGCTGAGTAAACACAAGCAATTCAAATCATGTTTATATAAGCTTTTAGCGAACAGGTTTGTCAAAGCTGTACACCTTTGACTAACATGAAGTGTAGCGTTAGATGTATCAGTATCAAAGCAGTTTTATTTATTTATGTTATGGAACACTGAAATTCACTTTGCTGCATGAGGTGAGGCCGGGAAATCAAGAGCAAATTTACATACTGTAACCCAACAACACAGGATTTTCTCTCTCAGGGTTAACGCACCATTCAGCGGCTAAATTAAAGGACACAAGAGCAGAGCGTGTGAGTCAAAGGACGCAGTAGCCCAACTATTTCTTCTTATCGCTCCCTTATCTGTTGACACAGCTGTATGCGCAGGCAGAGATCAGCTTTGAAAAGGGCAGAACGCCATAACAAATAAGTCTTTAGTGTGAATGAATTTCATTATTATTTGTGTATTTTATAAGGACACCAGACTTTTCATCTTCGTCAGTTCAATAAGCAGCTCCTGTCTGAACTTCTGGATGCTTACATCATTTACTTTGGCAATCATTTCCTAGTTATGATTTAATTACTTTGCAGTTGTTTCAAGCTATTGAGTACCCATGTCTTCAAGTCTCCTTATTTCTAATTATCCTTGATTGAAGAGTCCTTCATTCACTCAGAGTGTCTCTTTAGTTCTGCCATGCCGTGTGTAAAATTGTGCCATACAAAGATTAGTCTGTAATTCTTCTACTAATATAACTATGAGCTTATTTAGTACAAGCTTGAAGTCTAAACTGAAACATGTACATGCTGCTGGTGCTGAATATGAATGCTATGAGTCATCAACTGATGTTTTGCATAAATCCCAGACTCTGTGAAGTGAAGGTGCATCTATGGGAGCAGAACAGAATGGTCTAAATGTAATTATCTATGTGTGAATCATGTATAAATATGCAATATGTTAGTGTGTCTGCCACATCTTGGGGACATATTAAAGCTGAACATCCATTTACATGCTCATTATGTGGCAGCCTATGCACAGACTGTGTTGGTTTGAATCCCTCCTGGCCACAGTTGTTCCACAGTCTAAAATAATCAGCCCTTATTTAGAGTCTTCAGAGGCATTAGAGAAAAGTCTACAAGAAAGTGCAAAGAGCAGGAAGGAAGTAGTCCAAAAAAACAATTTGTATTCCGCCTCTACTCCTACTTGTGCAGCTTTCCCCTTAACAAACAAATTAACAACAACTTTCACGAGGCTGGCTGAGTAATTACTTGTTCAAAGTACGATGCTCTTGAAAGCACAGAAAATTGTTCTGCAACACATTGCCAATTTTCATATTAGTTATGAATGCATTTGAGACTTTTTAAGGACTGTAATCTGTTCTGTCAGTTACTTTCAAACAAAAAGTACTTTTTCAGAGTTCACTTGAGTGTATCCTGTTGTTCTAGCTACATCTGCTGGCTTTTGGCCAAGTGACGATTGATATGTGTCTATTCTGATTAAATTTGGGCACAGTGCACTGTCATAGTAGCATAAAGGAGACATTGTTCCTTTACAAATGGAGAGTGTTTTTCAAGGTTATTACCCAAATATTACCCTCCTGTTAAAACATTGTCTTTTATTGGATTGGAAGAGCACATGATGCAAATAGGCCATAATGGCATCTTCTCCTGAGCTGAAAGGGAGCATATTGGTCATATAATGTTGATGGCGGATGGAGTGTAGTAGACGGGTAAATTGTTGAGTGACAGCCCCTCTCTGCCAACAGCTGAGGGCACGCTCTAACTGGCACATGCCATCTGTCTGGAGATCTGGGGACCAAGGTGTTACTCCAAAATGTGTGTCACTGTCCTCTTCATTGCGCAATCGGAGCAGGATGGCGATCGATCACTCTTGGAAGCTTGGAATCTCGGGTTTATTTTTCATTTCTCACCTCAGCAGTTAAGGTCAAGGTTTAGGGCGGCTGAGATTATCCAAGACTGAAGAATGATGGTGTATAGAAAGAGGAGAATTGTAATTTTAAGCTGTAGTCCAGGGTGCCCCGTTGACTTAATCAGCTTTAGGAGCTGGCAGTCTGCTCTCTCTCCACAGAGTTAAGGGCTTTGCCTTACCTGTCTTTTCAGAGATGCCATTTGCTCAGATCAAGTGTCAGTATGCTGAGCTTTCTCTGCTAATGATTCCACAGGCGGTCAAGGTGCTGTCACCAGCAGCTTTGCAATAAGAGAGAATTGACTTCTCTGGTATGTTACATAATTCTGCAGAGTGCTGAATGCAGGGAGGTCAGCCAGCGTGTTACATGACATATCAGTATTCATGAAATTTTACCCTCTCTTGTTTAAACCCCTTGGCTTTTGTCCTCCTCGATCTGGTCACATCTGGAGAGCGCATTCGGCCAAATGAGCCTCCACGTTCTAATAGCTGCTCATTTGCATAAATGTGGGGCTTCCAGATGCCAGCAGTATGGCAAGTAGGCTGGGTCACCTCTCCGGCATGTGTGAGTGAACTCTGACCTCCATTGTGGCTCTAATTCTGTGTCTCTGCGTATGAAATTTCATTAATTCAAAACCCTTACTTTAAAGCAGCTAAAATCACTATTATTATAGTAACGAAAAATTAATGCAAAGTTAAATAACCATTCGACTGTGCAGTTTCCCTCATCTCTAGGGAGCGTTTTAGCATCTTCGGCCCATCGTTTTGGTTTTACGACCCTCAGCTTATTCACATCTCTGTTTTGGTTCAATCACGTCCCTTTCAGCAGGTCGTTTTCAGCTAAAAAAAAGCTCTCTTTCCCTACTGTAAACAACCTGCCCAGCACCAAACAGCAGACAGACAAAGTTAGTGGCTATTTGGTGAACATAATGGAGCATTTAGAGCCAGATATTACCCCCGGGAGCTAAAGAGAGTGAATATTGGACTTACATTCGTCAGGTGGCCAGAAACACAAATCCAAATGAATGCTTAATTTGCTCTGTGACTGCTGGATGTGTGAATACACAAAACAAGTTTAAACAAGTCTAACAAGTTCACCATATTTACCCAAAATTATAACAGTGTGGAAATGTTTTTTTCTGCTGCTCCCAAGTAGCAAAAAAACAGTTATTGCAGCTTTAAATTTCTTTCGAACATCACTGGATGACATGAAAGGGGTGAACCTCATTATTAACTGTGTTAAGAGAGTGTGTAGAGGAGAAACTGACAAAGACACTTTCAGATTCATGCCTCTGGTGCTAACCATGTGGTCCAGCTCCTGCACTACAGTTGCTGCCAGGCAGGTGCAGAGCCCTTTGAAATCCTAACCTTAAAACACAATACTCACCCAAGGCTGGTACGATGGAGAAAATGAGCTTGACAATCAGGCTTAATCTCAGACAAATGTAAAAAAAAAAGCGCCTAATTAGAGGAACTTATTCATGTAAATTGACATGTTCAAATATAAAATTTACAGGTTCTGTACTTGCAGCAAAACCTGTTCTAGCGGTGGATTTAGGACAAGGATTGTAAAATAAGTGGTAGAATGTGGTAACCCAGTAGCCCACCAAATCAATTATAATTCACTGATATTTACCAGCGGTGTGGTACACTACACAGGTACGTTTACTCTGTATTTGTATTCACAGTATGTGTAAAGCCGAGAATAATGAGCTCACGCTCATGAGGCAGGCGCATTTTCATCACTCTCTGCCCAGTGTGTCGGCCAAAGCAGAGGAAATTCCAGTGCGTCAAGAGGCTTGATTATGATAATAACAGCGGCACAGAAAACAAAGGTTCAAGTCAGCTGCTTGGGGAGGGTAAAGATCGAGAGCCTTATACTGATTAAGGGTGTTTGAGCAACAATGTTATGTCAGAGGGAATGTTAATAACAGCGTGAGGAGTCACACAGTGCCACAATTTGAAAAACAAGTGTGCTCCAATTACACTGCAAAGTACATACAGCTCATATGAGTATATTTAGATGTCGCATACTCCGCTGTGAGTTGCACTCACTGTACATTATTGTTAATATTAAACTGATATACTGAGGCTATTTTGCTGTAGAGGAGGTTAAACACAGCTTTTCCTATTCACTCTCCATCTCATGGAAGCACATCAGCGGAGTCATATCTGCTTCATCAAAAAAACACAAGGAAGCCTGCAGGGTTACAGAGTTACATGCTCAGTGGTCTACATTGTTTGGAAGCAAAAGGAAATGTCTGTTATTGTTTGCTTTGTTGTTATTGCTGGTTTTAGTCCTCTAATTTGGTTATTATCTCAGTTTTATGAGACACAGTTTGCAATGTTTGTTTTGATAACTGCTACTGAATAAATAAACATCATAACTGTATTGTTATTGTCCTCACACGGACATATCTGCCGGTCGGTCGTCACATTCATTGCCTCTTATCGTAGGAAGCTGCATTCATTCACAGCTCAATAAGAGTATGCTGGAGCTCTCAGGCCCAGCAGGAAGTAGGTTATGAACACGATCATTAGGCGAAAACTGCATAGAGGTGCATTTGCAGGGATTGTACAGAGCGATGCCATCAAGATAACTTACCTGTCTTCGCCTGCCTGACTCCTGTTCTGTATAAGATGCAATCTCAGAACGAGGCTTGCATCCTCTATACCCACACCCCCACCCGTCAACCTCTCCCTTCAAAAGCAGGCATATGTGTCAACCAAGAGAAGGTCCTCGTGTTTGCTGAGGTCAAAGCCATCTGTCAAAACGGTGGGACGGCTGACTGACTCCACGGAGGTAATTGGTAGCATTGCTGCCTTCTAGGAGAAGCTTGACAAAAATGTTGCCATGTCTCAGGGAAGTTTGTTCAGGGAGCACATGCTCTTGCTCCTCCGATGGCTGGCTATGCTGAAAATCAAACACACATGCTGAATGCGACAGCACATGAAAGAGACACACAGCCGCTATCGGGCACAGCAGCAATGAAAGGCAGTTGACTTTTTTTGGTCCAGATGACATAACCACTACACACAGGAAGCTTTTATATACCACCCAAATGCCCAGAGAAGTCAACAATTGCGATTATAAATTGTGGGTATAATGAAGGTTTAAAGGAAGGCCAGGCCTGGAGTGTTTGCTGTCATTGCAGTTAACAATGGATGTATGGCTAAAGAGGTGGTTTGAAATGTGACATATTTGTGACTTAGAAGTCTCTCCTGGGGATGTTTTAGCTCAAGGCCAGAGATAATTTCCAGTCACATTTCAAGGCCAATTCTATGGTTGCCAGGATACAGACCTTCATATAAGGAGTAGTTCCAGTCAGGCTTTATCAACAGACTGCTGGGCGAAGTAGTGAAAATTAGACAGTACTTCCAACAAGGAGGTTGTGTTTCCTTGTCAGTTAACAGAAAATGTCAGAAAGTAAAGCACTGATTTTATTTATTAGCCCTGCTTCTAGCCACAGGCAGCTGTTTTTGGCAAGAAAAAGCTCTAAAAACTTACTGTGCGCTATTGGCCCAACACTAAAGACATACACATTGTATATCTTTGTATCATTGTATGATACAATGCTAGTAACTAGCTGGTGATCATAGAGGAGCATTTAGCCCATAAAAACCCAGATATTTTCCTCAAGAGTTGGGGGAGCCCAAAAATATAAGTATAAATAGGCACCTTTTTGCTGACTTTTTAAGATCATAACATAACATAATAATTGTGTTTTTAAGCTTGTTCTGCTACCACAGAGATGGAAAAATGCTGCTTTAATGTAACTTATAATGGCAATAGACAGAGCAAGATATTATTTAGCAATATTATTTTTTCTTTACAGCTGCTTGGAAAGATTGTTTACTTTAATAATAACCTCCTGTAACCTGTATGGCTCACTTTTCCAGCTAGCTCTCTGCTTAGTCCTAAACCTTTTAATCCTCACAGTGGTGTTTGCTCAGTGGTAAAATTGCCTTAAGGTGCACACTCATATTTCCCCTTTAACGTTTTGCTAAAGGGAATGCAAGTTGTCTTATAAAGTGCTGATGACTGACCTACCATGACTTTCCCAAAATGGTACAAAACCTTGAAATCACAACTCTATTAATAAAGGCCCACCTCATCTTTGTCCCGAAGCGGGATTTTTTTGGCAGGCAGAATGAAATTAACGTCTTGTCAGTTTCCATCATCACATCCCCACTGTTTCCCAGATTGAGTACGTCCATCTGCAGCCTGGCTTAAAAAAAAACAGTTATTGAGTCAGCTAAATCTAACACAAGCTCACTATACCCAGGGCTGAAAAGTAAAATTTGCAATGGCATTTGAAACAAGCAATATATTTTGATACAGTAGCGGCCCTCTTTCTGCAGGACTCTGCCAGGCTATTCCACTCTTCTTTGCTATTTATTGCTCTCCTTATAATATTTCTTTGTTGTGACTTTACTTGTACTTGACATATATCTGGCGAAAAAGAACCCAAAAAGGCAAACATCACAGACAGATATTAGATTGTCTGTACCTTGTAGAGATGTTTCTTAGCTCTGCTCTTGACAGATGAACAACAAGCTGAGAATCTTTTTTTTTTTTAAGATTATTTTTTGGGCATTTCTGCCTTTAATGGATAGGACAGTTAGCTATGACAGGGGAGAGAGAGAGAGGGGGAAGACATGCAGGAAAATCGTCACAGGTCGTACTCGAACCCTGGACCTTCTGCGTTGAGGAATAAACCACTATATATGTGGTCCTGCTCTACCAACTGAGCTAACCCAGCCACAGCCGCAAATCTTTTGACCTTGGTGCGACTGAAGGTCTGTCCCAGCTCTCTTGATTTTGCCCAACAGGTAGGTGCTGGACTGCTCAGAGGCCTCCGAAAAAAGGTGCGACCTTCAGTCAAGCGCAGGCAACGGCAGGCTTGTGGGACGTGGATGCTTGGAGGTGGGCTGCCTGGCTGGTCAACACTGAAATAGACACCTGCGGTTCTCTGTTCATGCCATCTCATTCTCTCTTTTTAGGTCCAGTGGAGAGGGATTGCAGGGGGAGAGAGAGAGAATGGCAGGTATGGGGAAATAGGGGGAAAGGGGGAACCAGCAAAGATCAGAGACACAGGGGATGTAGGGAGCAGCAAGGAAGATGAGAAAGAGAAACTGTGGGAGAGAATCTGAACTAGCGAATTAAAGAGAAACTGAAGAGGTTTCTAAAAAGGTGGTATGAGAGGAAGGTTCGGGAGTCACAGTGGAGCACCTGGGAGACCCAGTGGCCCAGTCAGGGTGACAAATGGGGACAGCTGTGTTTTAACAGGAAACAATAGTGGCTTTGTTCTCGCTGTCATGTTACCACTACAGTGCATTGCTTAACCAGGGGATGAGTTTGGTGTGTGAGGCAGTGCTTCCCTTTGATAGAAGAAGTGTAGGTTAGCGTTTCACAATGACTGGATGATTCAGGGCTTTAATGTGCTCTCTCATTATGAATCATCACATTTATTTTTACAATCAGTTCCCCCTTTTTTTTTTTAACCTTCTGTTTGCAAGTCAGCCTTGAAAACGGTCTTGCTATTAACCTCAATAGCCTGAGTATAACCCACAAATGGGAACAATAATAAAATGTAAAAATCCCCTAATTTAACACAATTTGTGTATGCACCTGCCTTAACATTTGAGTTCCTCAGCACCGTGCGATTCAAACCCACAGAGAAGGAGAGCATGGTGACGGCTTTATAAGCTTTCTGACGTGCTGATATGCTTTCCAGCGCAAACGTAATTACGGCCTGACAACGGGCAGAGGCCCTCACAAAAGCCTGATAATCAGAAGCTGGTGATCGGAGCATGCAGCTCATGACCAGGAGAGGCAGTGACGCTGAAAAGTAATTAAAGTCACCCGCAGAGTGGAGCCACACAAACTGAACTCCCAGCGTGCTGCAACACCCCTTCTTGACTTCTTGCTGTTCTATTATTCTTGCTCTCCTTTTTTTTCCTCATTTTTGTTTCATTCTCTCACATCCCGCTGCTGCATTTCTTTCTGACCCCTCCCTCCCAACCCTCGGCTATCATCCCATAAACTCCTGTCTTGCTTTTCTCTCCATCTGTCCATCATTCCTCCAGCCTTTGAGTGTTTTTTTCTCCTCTCCATCCATCACCACCCCCCCCTCCCCCCCGACTCATGAATGCAGCAGCTACCTGTTATGTGCGAAAGCAGTGAATAAATGGACCACGGCAGCCCTCAACCCTGTGCCACACACACATATGCTCGTTCCAAAGTTAAATCGATTTTACCTGGAGCTTTTATTTTACAGTGCACTTTTGTGAGTCATTGTGGTGCCACTTATAAAGGCCATGTAGCTCAAATTTAAGGTAAACCTTTAGGTCTGTGTGTTGGTTCTTTGTGTGTATCCCTGCGTAATGTATTGCCTCATGATCTTCTCAGATGCCTCAGATGTGTGACCAACTTTTCTACTAAAGCAAGCGGTGTCTATCTAATATTACTTGCCGTGCGTGCTGCAGAGTGCAAGCTTATCTTCAGCTAAGCCTTTGTGCTATGCAAAGGAGTGAAAAATTACCCCCCCTCCCCCCCCTTCACTGTTCCCCTGTTCATAACCCCCTGGCTCAACCGTGGGGAGCTCAGAGTAAATGGAGAGAAAGGGAGGAGGCCATTGTGCAACTATGTCGATTGGTGATTTAATCGCTTTTAATGTTCAACACAGTTTGGGTACTTTACACGGACTAGTGTCTATGTGTGTACTGTAACTAATGACAATTAATGAATTAAACTAATGTTTAAGAAGTAAGTGCTCACAATTTCTCCCACTCAGAGACAATCTAACCAGACTATGAACAGGGACGTGACATGGTGATGAGCCAGTAGAATGGGCATCAGTGGCAAATTAAATGAGATTGTAGACAGCATGTCAGGGGAGTGTGTGGTTAATCCCTCCCCTGAGGATCAATGATATTCAGTTCAATTACATGCAGCATGCTTTTCATATTGTCAAAAGTACAAGCACAGGAAACACAGAATGATGTGGCCAATGGTGGAAGAAGTATTATTTGCTTAAGTTATATTTGGAATACAATTTAAACCTGGTGAACATAGTGGAGCATTTGACAAAAGACACACAGATATAGTAGTCTATATCCTCGACGTTCCACTTCCGGGATTGCTCCAGTGCCGCAGGAAATTCCGCCGGATGCATGTCTTTTCGCCAATGTCCGTTTTCTTCCGCTTTCTCTGTGTGGGTATTTTAAACTCTAAATGGTTTATGGTTTACTGCTCCTCGGATCTCTGCATGGTAAATTGAGACAGCTAGCTAGACTACCTGTCTCTTATTAAATGTTCTCGTACTGTAGAAAGTTGTTTTTTTGTAGCCAACGTATCTTTTTTTTTTTAAATAATAGGAAATTTTACTTGTCCTCAAGTATTGAACTATGCCACATTTCAAGTCGCATCCATTACAGAGTGAAAAAAAAAGGCACATGAAAAAGTCCTGATAAATTATGTGAGAAACAGGAAGGTGATAAATCAGCTGCAGGTGTGTCTGCGGCCGCAGGAGGGCAGAGCAACAGAGAGTAGACACTCACTGCGCTTAGCATTGTTAAAAAAGGTTGCATCTACCCAAGGGGGCAGGCTTCTCTCCACAGAGCGAAGCCGCTATGGCGCCATTTTAATGCTACGAAGCACTCACCCCCCGTTAGCATTCCATTGACTGCCATTCATTTTGGCGTCACTTTGACAGCCAATAACTTTACATCTGAAGCGTTGGAAGACTTTATTTGCCCATTGTTTATTTCTAAAGAAACACGACAATGTATAAAGGGCTCCGTTACCTTGTACCTCACGTACCTCATGACGTTTTTGTAAAAATAGGCTAACGATTGTGTCATAACCACGCGACTCACTTTCGCATAGTAAATGAATTACCGTATAGTACAGGAGAAGCTTGCAGGCAGTTTCGACGTACACTAGCTGTTTAAGTTTAATTACTAATGTTAACTAGCATTTTAGTTAGCAATAATTAGCCTGTGCCTATGTCATCTTCTTACATATACCTACGCTCTCCGTCTCTGCAAGATTGGGATGATTGAGATTCCTCTTGGCACAGCTACCTACACGTTGCTTACGTCACATCTACTTCGGCAAGCTCAGTTTGCAGCTGCGCAGTAACGCTCGAGCCTCACCGGAAAAGTGCTTCTGATAGACTTCACTGGTCTCCGTCAAAGAATTTCTAATATAGGACGCAAAATGTTGATCAGTGTTTCCCAACGTCCTCAAATGTCTTGTTTTGTCCACAACTCAACGATAATCAGTTTACTGTCACAGAGGAGAGAAGAAACTACAACATATTCACATTTAAGAGGCTGGGATCAGAGAATTTTGACTTTTGTCTGAAAAAAGTACTCAAACCGACTAATCGATTATCAAAATAGTTGGCGTTTAATTTAAGTGTTGACAACTACTGCAGCTCTAGATTCTTTTACACATTTGCAGAATCATGTACACATTCACAAATCTCAGTACACATTTAGAGATTATTTTACACAGATTGAGATACAGTTTACAACTCTCCACACACATTTGCAAACAGTTTTGCTACAATTATGACCCTACAGTTATGACTTATAATGTGACATCAAAGCCCGTCTCCGTCCAGAGCAACGGGATCTGTTGGTCCACTTCTTTAACTGTCTATGCATCTACCTTACATCTCCCTTATCACGCAGTGATTTATTGCACCCCCCGGCGAGTACGCTAAGTGACTCAAATCAAACTCGCGTAAGATGTTTGCGTCATCAACAGGTGCGCAGGCTAGGTCTGGGTAATTGCTAAATGCTAACAGTGCATCATCCCCCAGTGCGACTTCCGCGTTCATTGGGGAACTTTCACCTTTAGTGAGGTGTGTGAGGACTTTTTGCCGTTCGTGACAGTAATGTCCGATGTGACTGCAGGGCCTCATTCAGCTCAAAGTGTTTGGAAACTTTGGTTATGTATTATATTATTATGAACCCATAGCAGAGTGAGGACTTCGCGCTGCACAAGACTCAGAATGACGTTGTACGTGAGTACAATGACAATTAAATCAAATGAATTATTGTTGCAACTCACTGTACAGATGAGAGCATCAGCAACCACGTTGCCTTGCCTTGTGTGTGTGCGCAACGGGGTGTGTAACAACTGTGCATCTTTCCTTATGCTGTGATATGTGTGTTTTGCTGTGATATATAATATTTGTGGCTGCAGGCGCTGTGGAGTCTATATTGTTTACATATCTGTTTTTGGCTGCTTTGGTGATGTTTTATTGTGCTGTGACTTCTATCAGAAGTGTCAGATTGTTACATTTATGTGGCCTAATGATTGTTGCACCCGCCGTGGTGCGTTCAAGTTTTTTTGTCTCTTTAGGTTAATTCTAGTGAAGCTAAACTGAGGAAGGTGGTTATATATTTGTAATTTTTAATCAGTTGTGTAGGCTGCTACAGGCTTTAAAGTGCCTTCTATACAAATTGAATTTATTGTTGGTTTGGACATCAGGGGTCATGTTGCTGATGTTGTTCCACCAGTGGGTATGTTGACATTTAATATGGGCTATACAATATTCTAGTACTCTTTCCATCACTGCCTAAATATTGACTTACATTTGCCAGGTGGCAAGAAACAGGGCTCTGAATTAATGCTAATATTGCTCTGTATCTGTTGGATGTATACATAGGCTGTTTGCTAACAAGTTCACTATAATAACTTCATAAGGCGATAATGTCAGTGTTGGGTTTACAGCTTGTTGGTTTGACCCCAAATTGCAAAAAGCTAAAAGTAGTAATATGACAAAGTACTACCATATCAAAAGTTGAACTACTCATTATGCAGAATGGTCTCTATCAGATAGGTAAATTATAAACTGTTATATAAAAATATTGGATTGTTGTTATTATCATTGCTCCATCAATGTGTAAGCAGTATTAAACAATTCTGTCCACATCAAACTGTTGTAGCTGGTCGATATGGGGCTAATTTTAACTTTTGGGGACTTCAAGTTACTTATTTTCTATAATGTACATTAATTTGTGTACATAAATTCCTATTCTGCAAATATTTTGAGTGTAAATCCTAACCTGCAAAGTAACTAGTAAACTGTGGAGACAACAAAATTCCCCTTTTAAAATGTAGTATAACAGAAGTATAAACTGAAATATTAGCCTAAGTAAATGTACACTTACATGTGAATGTAATGTCCATTCCACCACTGGTAAATGCACAGACAGTGGCACATTATACAAGCAGGGCAAGGGTTAATGCTGCTGAACTGATCTGTGTATTTTCGTACAATGGGGCCTATGTACTCAACATCTTATCCACGGGCTTGAAGTGAACAGCAAGTTGGCTAATGGGCATCATTTTTAGAATCACTACAAAGCTCTCAGTGACATGTAAGACCACAAAGGCTGCAGCCACAGCCACTGTATACTCATTTAGGCGTTCATTTTCAACATGGCCCTGTGTGGCAGAGCAAATCCCTTCACACTGTGCTCTTTGTTTAATTTTGAGCTAATCTTTTGCCCCATTTTCTCTTCGTCATCAGTAAGGAAAAGTGCTGATTTATCATTTTAGAGGAGGTTAGGAATTAAGCAGCTTATATATGTACTGTATATCTTATACACCCACACTTAATGATACACATGTCAGGTCTTCCTGACTGGTTTAGGATTTACAGTTTTCATATTGTGGAAGATCTTTTTACCTTTATACAATAAATAATCAGCTAATAGCTGGGCCAACTTACAATTTATACCATGGATGATATGTAGGAGGAAACTAAAGTCAGGTATTAGGTAGGTTGACACTGTGCCTTTTAAACAAAGCAGCCCTGAAAGCACAAGATACCTTTCGGCCCTTGAAGTATGAGTGACATGCAAGAGAGGGTGTTTTTGAGTGAAAACACTCCACAGGATGACAGCAGAGTACTGCTTAAATTTCAGTATTTCCCAGGAGACAAAAATCCAACTGTGCTCGAGGAGAGGACTAGAACATTTTATTTTTGCCTTGTTGTTTTCTGTCTTAATTTGTCTCTATTAAACCAAAATAATAAAATGTAATATTATAACACCACATAGGAGCATAAGAGAGTTTTTTCTGATGTTATTTCCCTTTGAAAAGTAGGTGAATATGGGAGGCATGAGATCACAGCTGTAAGCTTTACTGTAGGAAAGATTAGGTTGTGATCTTGGTGTTTCCCACGGGGAGTTTGGATATTTTTGCTTCCAGGTTTCTCTCAAAGCCAGAAGATTTAGTCAGATCAGAGTGTGTGAGATTGTCTATTTGTGCTAGTCTTGTGATGGTTTTGCAGCGTCTTTTTGACGCTTCCTCGCCTTCCGCAGAGTGCATGCTGGAATAAGCTTGACCCTCTCATGACTTTGACCAGAAATATTCAGAATTGGCACTATAGGTACAGAATGTCTGAATAATACATTCAGATTATTCCGAACTGTCTGTCACTATGATCTTATGAATGACACAAAGCTTTCAGAGAGCACTCTGGTACACTCCATTGGCCCCATTAGCAGCAATCAGTGATGTCAGTGTTAACACTGCAGCTCCAGTGCACAAAGCCAGTGGCAGAACAACGCATGCAGCGAAACATACAGGGGAACTCGTGGATGACGTGGAAATGACATGCGGCCTATCTCCTGTGTTACTGCACCTATTGGAGACAAATGGATATAATGATGAGCTCATGTGGGATGTAAAACACATGCTGCATGTTTGGCACTTAGAATCGATCACTTCTCTTTGTTTGGTCTCTTTTTACCTGCAGAAAATACATCAATTCTAATCAAGCTCAATAACCGCTGTCCTTTTGATATCTAAAAGAATAATGCAGCAAGGAGAGAGGGGGAGACGGATGTGAATTGGATAGAGGAAACAGACTCCTAGTACATTAGGAATGACAGACAAAGGTTGATTAAATAAGAATATAGCCTAACACTATTGTGGAGAATATGAATTAACAATTGAGGGCACAATTTATATTTGTCCCATTCAGTCAACTCCCATAGAACATTAATAAGGATCTCTCAGAGTGTGGCAGGAGAGGAACTGCTGATAAAATAACCTGACATGAAAGTCAAATACAAATTGCACAATACGTGTATAATCATCCTTGTCTTACACTACACGTTTTTGTGCAGCAGTGGAATGCTTTTAGGCGCTGCTGAGAATGCTTCAAATGTCATTTTCTGTCATTTTTCTGTGTTAAAACACATTTTTTAAAAGAGCTAGTTTTTATTCTGATTGTCTAATCTTGTGACATCTTTAACCGTCTCAGTCCAGGCCAGGAAGGGCTGATTGGTTCCACAGACAGATGGATGCTTTTACAACCAAACAATTTAAACAATTTTGGTCTGCTGCTGTTTAAACCCCCATACCCAAGCCAATCTGAGATTGTACCATGTTGTTCGCCTCAAATAAAAACATGGGTGGGAATGCATTATTATGGGACTGTCTATTGTTTAGTTAACATTGACAGCCAAATGGTTTATGATGATGAAAACCTGAGTGATCAGATGTTTTTTTTAGTTATTTAGATTTCATCAGAAGCATTGTCCCTATTCAGATAACACGTACATGTTAATCTATGAAAAAGGACAAAAATACGTCCTTTTTGATTTCATTTCTTGCCTTCGGCGCTGTTATTGATCCCATACCATCAAGTCCTCTAATCCACCTGTTCCTCCTGTGAAAGAGGATAGTTTAATTGCGAAGATGAAGAAAAACCTGGCCAGGTGCAGGAAAACACTGCCCTCCCTTGGACTTTTGTTGTCATGACATGGTCTATAGTCAGGAGACTGATGTGAGGAATTCCCTCAAGAGTTAATTATCCATAGAACACAGAATAAAGTAAGATTAAGCATCATTTAATGTTTGTCCTATAATGTCTCTTGTATTTCCAGGTAGGAATTAGGGCTCAGAAACAGGTGACTAGTGTACACATCATACACCAGTCAGAGAAGTCATGATAAACAAACTGTGTAAACCATATTTTAATGTCTTGACAATGATTTTCTGTTTCACTAAGAGTAAAAATAACGATGATAACAGGGGCCACTTTGCTTGAAACACAGAATACTCCCACTTGTTGCCAATGGAGACTCATTCTGTCAGAGAAAAGATGAAAGATTATACTATTCCATGTTTTTAACTATGGCAGCAACTAAGAATTATTTTCACTGATGATTAATTTGCTAATTATTTTCTTGTTTTCTAGTTTTTGACCAGGTTTCAACACTTTTAAAACATTTGGCTTTGTTTCATAAAGAAAGAAATGCATTCAACATATGTTAGACGTCAAGGATTCACAGAATATGTTTTAGTAACACTGCATGTAAAAATAACATTTAATCAGTTAATTGGTCCGTCTGTTAAATACCCGAAAATAGCAAAAAAATGTCCATTGCAATTTTGTACAAGGTGACAACTTCAGATGCTTTGTCTGGCTGACAGTCCAAAACTGAAATATATTTAATTCACAATGATATAAAGAATATAAAAAATATTTGATTTTTAAAAAGCTTGATTTCAGCACAGAGAAAGAATTGTCCTCATTTTGA
Source organism: Gymnocephalus cernua (assembly GCA_023631565.1). Taxonomy (NCBI): domain Eukaryota; kingdom Metazoa; phylum Chordata; class Actinopteri; order Perciformes; family Percidae; genus Gymnocephalus; species Gymnocephalus cernua. The sequence continues at coordinate 16,065,315 of CM042438.1, forward strand.
TAATATCTGTTCCTCTTTCTAAAAAAGGCATACTTTATAAATGTTTTTTTAACTAATGGCTTTATTAATAGCCATCTGAAAGTCATTATTAGTGCTTTTTATATCAGTAATAAACAATTGATGAGAATAAAAAAAAAAAACCTTTTACTGGGAAAAACAATGGAAGAAACCTTACGTCCTGTTACGTCCTGTTACAGTACTGTACCCTACATAGACATGTGTTTCAGAACAGCATGTTATCTGCCACCGAGCTGCAGTTTACCGTTCCTCCACGAGATGGCAGCAGTGATCATAACTTGACTTTTATTCAAATGAATTCCAGGTATGCCTTTGTGATTTAAGATGACAGTTGAAAATACCAACCTTATTACAAGCAGCCAGACTCCTCACGGAACTATCATCAACACAATAGCTCACATTCCTTCAGGGATTTGTATTATGAAATATATGTGGTCAAAGAGTCATTTAAACAGATGAGGCAGTTTCCATTGCATCAGTGGAGCGCTGGCCTGTGCCAAAGAGTTCCACAAAGAAGCACAATACTTAACATCGTCTGAGAGCGGAGACTGAAGCAGGTGTCACATCTCAGATCTTCTTCTTCACTTCCTCGTGTGACTGTGTGAAAAACAGGACAGGGTGATACCTATGCAACGGCCTTTTCCTGTATGGGTCACATGAGAAGTGAAAAACAACCCATAGTATCCCATTTACCCATTTCATCTGAAAAGTTTAAATTTCTCAATAACATATATTGATATATATGCGTGACTGTAGCATTACTGTTTTTTAGAAAAGAAATCTGCCTTTTAAAACGGCTTCAAACCTACCCGAACATACCCTGAAATACCAGCAAATACTTTCCTTTGTAATGTGATGTCATCAAATGAGGTCATGGAGGATTAAGGAAATGTGATGATGCTCTGGGGTGCTTTCACCCAACAAGGAAGTTTGTGAAGTCTGTCATTTAAAGGTTCATGTGTTTGGGAAACTTTAATGGTCCCTGGTCACAAGGAAGGATAACGTTTATATTGGTGGCCAAAGGACATGATGAGATCACACAGACACATAAGGGAGAACACCTAACTTAATTTTACTCCTCACCACAAAACACGTCTGTTAACATAACCCTTTACAGATATAATTTGTAACTTTTCCGCATAGAAATTTTTCCGCATAGAAATGTCTAAAAACGACTAGACCTGCTATATATATATATATATATATATATATATATATATATATATATATATATATATATATATATATATATATATTATCATGTTATATATTTTGTTAGGTACTTACATTATCCCAAATGTTTCCATCAATGTCCAAACACAGAAATCTGTAATTTTATTTAAGGACAGGGTCCGTGTGATTTGGCATCGCCTGTCAATGGCGTCACATGCGTCACATGCGCATGCAGAAGCTGTCATAAATTGACTTTTTGTTTTGATTGAGAGACCCCCTAATGGCAGAAAATTACATATTGTACGTTTTAAGGAATAGTTTGACATTTTGGAAAATATGAGAGTTAGATGAGAAGACGGATACTGCTCTTACATTTGACTCTGACGTGTTAGGCAACCACAGCTTCCCAACAGCTGAGACACACCAGCTACCCTGTTGATACCTAATCTTACTCTTGTGCTCTCTCACGCACACACACACACACACACACACACACACACACACACACACACACACAGACACACACACACACACACACACACACACACACACACACACACACACACACACACACACACACACACACACACACACACACACACACACAAACACAAACTCAGACATGCAGGCAGGTATGCACATTAACACGCACGCACACAGCGCTTACGCAAGCCCCGGCCAGCCATGCCTAGGGTAGTCATAACACACAGATGGTGGAGACATGCCAAGCTCTTATAGGTCAAACAGTGATTCATACGCAAAAGTGGATTAGATAGAAAAGAATATACAGTATGTAGCCTATTTGAGTTTAAATAGTGCTGCTGTTCAGAGTTCGATGAGTTCCACCGGTTGCTGCTGAAGCTGAGGAAAAAAGAGTGAGTGCCATATATGCACCCCCTTGTGTGTTCCAGGAAAAGACACTGACCCACTATTGACATTTGTGTGTTTGAGGAGTTAAATGTTACATTACGCAAAGGTCAGAGAAGAGTAAACGGTTAGATGCAGAGAGAGAGAGAGAGAGAGAGAGAGAGAGAGAGAAATGTTCTCCCTCTTCAAGGAGGAAATTGAAAGTGCTGAGGAAAATGAGAAAATGTATTGTTTTCTCTCACAGTTATGAAGAGCTGCGTGGAGAGAACTCTTGCAGGAACACCCTCTAGGCGTGCAGTCGAGCTATGTAATGTGCAGGTGGTTGTGTGAGTGTGTGTGTGAGTGAAAGACAAGCACCACTAATGATAAAAACAAGCCATGTGAATATGAAAAAAGAATGTGATCTTTATTCAACATCTCCACACATATTTCAAATATACATATTTACATCTTTTGTACAATGAATATATCTCATGTGTAACCTGTCTGGACCAGTAATAGCCTCTAGGTTGTGTCACAAATACGTAATTCACAGTGCAATATGAAGTTTGTGCACCCGTGTCAGTTTACTCTACGTGTCACATGAATGTGTGACTCACTACATGTAAAATCATAAATCTTTTAAATTACTTTTCTGTGAGGAACAATTCAAATTGTCACAGGTCTGTTCACATCTGCTATCTCGAGCAGATGAGAGAAAAATAATTCAAGAACTGGAACAGAGGTTTTATTAGTCAAATGCGTGACCTAAATATTTAATGCACAGCGTTTCTCAGATATGGCAGATTTGGTACCATCGTCAAAATGATTGTGCCACAATGAAATAGCTGGCTGCAGATCTTCTGTAGCCTGTAAGGATAAACCACACTAGTGCTGCGTCCTCCTGTCACAGTCCAAGATAAAACATATTTCAGAACGTGGTACAGGTTGTCACTAACTATGAAGACTAGTCTCCATGGATCCACAGCTTTTAACGGCAAGGAAAGGGGGGAAAAAAAAGTACCATTTAAAGAGGTGAAACAGTCAGGACAGATTCTTCCAGCCAAGGTCAGGAGCATTCTCTACAGACGCACTCCATTGATGAGTCATCATCAGACAACCAACATCAAATATCGCCCGACTGCGACTGATTCAGAGCCGTTCAGTTTATGAAACACAGTGATACGGGCACAGCACTCGACACAGCTCAGCTTTGTCAAAGAAACACAGCTTGACAAAATGTTCCAACAGAAATGAACATAACTGGTTCCACTGAAAGTCTTCCTTTGTTTCGTAACAAGTAACAACCATCTCTGTTACTGCAAAGGCATGTGACCAAGTCTTTCAAACCAGAGTTCCTTTCAGCATTTCATTTTAAACCAGAAGCGTTAGTGTTAGGTTTAGCTTTGGCTAATTGCACACACAGTGTTTCAGAAGAGCCGAACAGATAGGTCATAGTCAAATTTGCAACCTTTTATATGATATACTCAGGTTTGAGCAGGTTTTAAAAAAAAAAAAATTAAATGCTTTAGTTTGAACTGTTACAAATAAGAAAAAATTACTGAGACTTCTTCTTTCTTTCTCCGTTAGCCATTTCCAAGAACGTAGGCCAGTGCCACTGCGTATTGTTGTGAGTGTGAGTGTGTGTGTGTATGTGTGTGTGTGTGTGTGTGTGTGTGTGTGTGTGTGTGTGTGTGTGTGTGTGTGTGTGTGAGACAAACTCTCCACACTCTTCTGTGAGTTTTACACAGTAACACCCAGCCTTTCTCATCCTTCTGTGCATGGTGTGAGATTTGTAAATGCTCTCCATTCGCTTAGACGAATGGAGAGCAAAGCATGAAGCATTGGCCGTGAGACACCTTCGTAGCGTCCCCGCTGAGTGTGACAATCAGTCCCCTGCTAAGCATCTTTCTCACTCTATGACACTGCCTGCTGCGAGACGTTAAGCTTGTGCTTGGCCTTCCTCGAGCCGGAGCGGTGAGTCAGCCGGCGGAGCCTCCGGCCTGGTCCGAGAGAGGAACAACATCAGGTCTCCTCGCCTCCCGTTCAGGATTCATCTAATGCTTTCTGAAGCCTTGTGAGTCCAGGCTCAGGGCAACCATTGGTGACAACTGTTTGCCATTGGTTACTTCTCTGTGATAGAGATTATTTTGTTAACATAATCTGGCAAATAATCTTGAGTCCTTGTGATTTCTTTTAGCACCACATACTTTCAAAAACATACATATAAAAACACAATGCGTGATCATTGTGAACAATGCCCTTAGCAAGTAACACATGTACGACAACAAAATACAGTACAGTAAGTTTTTGTAGAAAGCTTGAGGGTGTACACTCGACAGTACACAAATGGGTTTCTAAAAAGTGCCAATATAAAAAAACAAACGACAATGGATCCCTCATAGCAATCTCTGTTTTGGTCCCTCAGCCAGACTCAGCTGAATCAAGTTAGTCAGCAGAACAGATCATCATCCTCTTCCACGTCAAAGGATGGCACCATCTGTTCTGCCGAGCTGACTTCCTGTTCACCCAGCGCCACTTCCTGCGACGACGGCGGCTGGTGGAACCACGGGTGAGTGAGCAGCTCGTTCGCCGTGAGTCTCTCCCAGGGTTCTTTCCTCAGCAGGCTCTGGAGCAGACACTTGGCCCTGGGCGACAAGCCCTCTGGCAAACAGCACTGGCCTCTGCGGATTTTGGAAAACAGCGTGGCCGGGTCCGGGTCGTGGAAGGGGTAGCGGCCAACCAGCATAGTGTACAGCATGACCCCCAGGCTCCACATGTCAGCCATCTTGCCAGAGTAAGGCGCAGAGCCGCTGAGGATCTCTGGGCTGACGTAGGCGGGGCAGCCGTGGGTGTCTGACATGGAGTCGTTGCTTGGGTCTTCTAGGACGCGACAGTCCTCGAGGCTTTCTAGTCTCACCTGTGTCCTGTGAAGACAAAGTCAAAATAGGGTCAGGACTTTCTAAAGGACCTTTTTAAGAGCTTTGACAATACTGACAAATGTTTAGTTTGCTGAATGTTTACTTCCAGCAGCTACTGTATTCCTCAAAACATTCAAGAATCCCCTTTCTTTACAAGAACAGCAAGTACTAGCAATGACATCATCTGATATCTCATGCACATTGTGGTGAAACCTAAGAACGTATTCATCCTCCCATCAAAATCAAAATCCATCTGCATTTCACAAGCAGAATATTTCTTCAAGAATGTCATGTTGTTGGACATGATGTCCTTAGAGTTCCCATATACAACAATATTTAAAGCAAAAGTAATTATTTCTAGTACACCACTGATTGTGTATGTGTGAGGGTCTATTTCTAATAAATAGTAGCTTTGTTTAACACTGTCAAACATTTCAGGAATCCATTAAATGTAAGTTACTAATTGCATCATGGAAAAACCACACTCACGCACGCACGCACGCACGCGCATGCACGCACGCACAGCTATATTTAGCTGGGGGAGATATGTTTAGTCCAGCACCAGAGCAACTAAGATTGTGAAAGTTTATTTGTTGAATGAGACCGCTAAAACACTCTTACAAAATAATTGATGGGGAAAATGAGTGATACATTTTCTACAGCAGCAGATGTGCTGTGTTTTTAATTCAAATGTAATTTGTGCTTCTCAATATTTGCTCCCAAGAATAACGCGGTGATGGAGGAGGTTTTATCAAGTCAAACGCACACAGTGTGCCGCTTTATCTCACATTCAGAGGGGTCGACTCTGTGAGGAGCTTCAGTTGTCAGACAGAGTGGCTGGCTAGAGAAATATTCCGCCAGAGAGAGGATGAAAAAAAAGTGACAGCCAGAAGGACCAAGATAGAAGGCAACTGATATTTAAACACCAAGATAGTGGAGGAGATATGTCAGGAAAGGAGAACGAGCGATGGAGACAGAAAAAGAAACCAACAGAGAGAGTTAGAGGGGTGGAGAGAGTGAGTCATCCCTCTGTTGAGAGTCCATATCTTCTCTCTTCCTCCCTCTCTCTTTCTCTCTCTCTCTTGCCGCGGCTATCTGCACCTGGGTTCCACACTCGCTGCGCCAGCCATCCCATAATTACCCTCAAATGGCTGTTGCCACATCAGTGACGCACGGGAAGGCTGGCCCGGCAGTGAAGCTCTGCATGCTTCACATTGCTAGTCACCTTCCCTAAGAGAGTGTGTGTGTGTGTGTGTGTGTGTGTGTGTGTGTGTGTGTGTGTGCGCATGCGTGCGGCATTTGTCAAATTGTTGTGACTTTCTCTGTCTCTAGCTCAAGTGCTGCATCGTTGGCTGGGACATTGCGTCACAGCGCGATTGTTGGGGTTTGAAAGATGCCTGATTGTTGATTTTGAAGAGAATATGCCCGGGATAAATGAGGTCATGCAGAATCACAACATTTCAAGGAGACTTACTACTACTTGTTGATCACTCTGTCTGTGATTGGATAGAGGCAGCAATCTTAAGGGTGTACAAAAGCCAAATTCCACGCTACCAGCCAAATCTGCAGCTTTGTTTTTACATCTCAGTAAGACCATTTGTAGTGGCACTGCAGTATGTCACCAGCCAAAGCAAAAAGAAGTTAAAAAGAATATGTCATCCCACAACTCCAGGGTCAAGCGGGTCTTGTGGGTCTACCAGCATCAATGTTGCACTATGGTCACCCGTCTAACAAAATACTGAATTCCAGGCAAATTCAGAGCTTGCTCTGAATGTGTAATCAACACTCATACAAACATGTATGGACGCACGCGCGCACACACACACACACACACTCACACAAAGAAAATCAGCTATGCAGCCCCCCTCCTCTCCCCCTCTGCACATATACACTGTGACTCATCGCTCTGCAGCCGTATAGCTATCAGAGGGACACAACCAACTTCAACTTCTCTCGCTGGCTGTCTGGTCTCATTCATCCAGTGTGACCCTGCAAACCCAGGGGTCATGGCTGGAGAATGTTACTGTTGAAAAGTCTCCATGAAAAAGGGCCTTTGGAAGGCGGGGGGGTGGGGGGTTGTGCGGCATCAGCGGGTGCTTACAGGAAAGCGAGTGACGCAAGGGCAAAGAGGCAACAAATAGTTTTGTAAGCTGTGTGTGTGTGTGTGTGTGTGTGTGTGTGTGTGTGTGTGTGTGTGTGTGTGTGTGTGTGTGTGTGTGTGTGTGTGTGTGTGTGTGTGTGTGTGTGTGTGTGTGTGTGTGTGTGTGTGTGTGTGTGTGTGTGTGCGTGCGCAAACACACAAGCCAGTTCAAAGCCAAGCGCTTTGAACTACCCCTTCATGCATGGATAAAAGTGTATTTGAATGAATCCTTGTTGGACGCATCAGTTATTCTGCAGCCTAGTTATGATGTAATTTATCAATAAATAATGAGGAATAAATATATTCGAAAAATATAGACCGCAGAAGGCGATGATTGTCTCATTCACCAGCCTCGTCTAGCAGCTCGGCCAAACTACCACCCACTACATTCACACATGCTTGCGCGCACGCACACACGGGCATGCAAAACAAACACACGAGCATACAAAGAGACACATCGAGAGTGAGAAAGGGAGACAGACAGAGAGGGCGAAAATCTGGGAAGCTATGCAGTCTGCCTCCACAAGTACAGAACTCCTACTCTATCTGTGCCCACATTGATATCTGCACACATGGCCTCTGTGTATCAGCTGCTGCCACGTTTGCTCTGTGCCTTCACTGGCACGTCCCACTACCCTGCATGTTTTAAAGTCTGAGAGCATCCAAATAAAGTTAACTGAGACTAATAGAGCTGGACGAAACTAGGAAGAAGGAATGGGATGCTGAACAGGTGGATGGTTAAACAACGTAAGAAAGTTTTCAGGTGTCATCTGACACTGCGTGACAATATTCTAAATGCGTTTCCTTGAAAGTACTGTAAGGGATGTGATTGTCTCACCTTTTCTCATCAGCGAAGACAAACTTTCGCAGTTTAAGGTCACCCAGCACGATGCCAGCCTGGTGGCAGTGTGCCACGGCCAGAGCCACCTGACGGAAGAGGCTGCAGGCATGCCCCTCATCCAGCCTGCGGCAGCTCTTCACTAGGGTGTGCATGTCCCCAAAGTCCTTGTCCAGGAACACGTAGGCTTTGCATTCGCCAAGGATGATGTCCCTTATGCCGGCCACATTTCTGTGGGCTGGTAGGATGCCGTAGGCTCTGATCTTTTCCTGGAACACCCCCATATCAAAGACCTGAGAGAAAGAGAGGGGAGGCACGGAGATGCAGGATGGGAATTGGAAAGATAGTGAGAAAGGGAGAGTGTGAGGGGGAGGAGGCAATGGGTCAGTGTGTTCCTAATGATCATCTGAGGAAACAAGCATGCAAATTTGGCAGCGAGTTAAATGGAAGGCGTAGGATATGCTTTGATTCCAGCTCAATACGCTGCTTTTGCTTTTAGCATGACAAATGAATCATCAAAGCATATATAGCGATTAACTTTATCAATCAACAAAGCCAAACGCCTGCAGGTCTATCACGCAAAATAAACACATCGATCTGGGACAGTAGAGGGCCCTGTCCTCATCAAAGAAGATCCTTGTTGTCATGAGTCTTTTCACTGCCTCACATGTTTGCATTTTGTGTGTGTCACGACGTGGCGTATTGCAGTGACGTGTATGCAAATAAGCCAATTTGACAGACACAGGATAGGTGGATTTCCATAGGTAGGCTGTATTATCATAACAGGATAGGCTTTATGGGGCTGACTGGTGTTTCGTGTATTTGCAAACAGATTTCAAATAATCATATTCGGGATTTACAAATCATGAAGTAACACTCCTGTTGTTACGCAAAGTGTGACACAGTTCGCGTGAGAATGACATTTGGTGAAAAAAGTCTGCTAAATACTGATGACATGTCAGACAGGCTATTGAGCAACGCGATGTCTTGAAACACCATTCATTCAAAGAAATTGCACAATGTCGGGATTGCGCATACCTTGCACAGCAGCTCATCGCCACTGTTGGTGTTCATCGCGCTGTGCACGCTCTCCCGGTCCGCCAGAGGTAGAAGCAGAAACGGTCCTATACTGGATGGCCCCTGGTGGGTCGCCGGGACAGGGCTTGAGACTGGGCTGACCGGGGAGCCGGGAGAGGTGGCGAGGAGTCCCTGGGTGTCCCCCGCCTCGGCGCTCAGCCTGGCGCATTTGGCTGGCGGCTGATCGTCTGAGTCCAGCCGCTTGTGCGCGACTCTCCCGGTGCGGATGCATTGTGCCGGACTGCTCCACTGCAAGTTCATCCTGATAGACCGATTCACCATGAAAGCAAAAACGAGACCCCGACTGGTTTTAGGATGTGTCCTTCAAAATAAACTACAAACGGTGCGATGCATTTCTCCGCGTGAGATTCATTATAGTTGCGATAGAAATTAAACTTCAGCAGATTTCAGTGACGGTAATAATCCAAACCCACGTCGTTTTTGGAGAGTGAATGCCCGTGGCTCTGAGGTCTGTGTACTTTTGGTGAGAAAATCCCGATCCCTCAGAGTCCAGACTGAGAGAGAGAGAGAGAGAGAGAGAGACAGAGAAAAAGAGAGACAAAGAGAGAAAGAGAGACCGCCTCACACTCAGAGAGGCAGAGAGTGAGTGAGCTCCGGTGATGTTGAGCTCAGAGCTCAAACACTCCGCCCGACCAGTCCAGCCTCCTGGTGACACAACCATTGAGCAATCCTGTAACAGCACCGGCTCTGCTGTATTACCTTTCACAGAAGACTACATAAGCATATGGTGCAAACATTCATGTAACCTTTTTTTCCTTGTATGTTTGTGGTGTCATGAATCTCGGAATTCCTGCTCTGAGATTTTGCTGATATTGAGAAAAAAAAAAAAAACCTGACCATGTGAGGGGAATGAAGAAATCATCTGATACTTATCATGGCTGCCTCATCAAGAATGCACTGTTTGGACAATAATTAACATTCTTTAAAACTCTTTTTCTGACTCAGTTGTTCCTTATAATGCTCAGCTCTTATTACCATTTAGTACCTGTAGCAACAATCTCCACAGACCTCCTGTATGGCACCTGAGCTGTTTGCTCTCCAAATGTTAGTCCTCAAGTGTGAACTAGCCTGTACAATGCTCCAGTGTATGAGCCTTAACTCTACCTTTAACATCACCATGATATTTTCCCATGCTGGGCTGGTTTGTTATGTGGATATGACTCACCCCTATAAAGCCCTAGTGGTGCTGTGCTATAAGCATTCACATAAAATATGCCAGCGCAGCGCGGCTCCGTAAACAACATCATAGCAGCTGGCTCCCAGAGACGGAACTACTTACAAACAAGCAAGCAAGCCAATACTGTGCAATCAGTGTGAAAATTATGCAATATTCTCGAAAAAAAAAAAAAGTATAATCAGTGAACTATGGACTGTTATTTAAGAATGCGAGAACCAGAAATTGAAGGGTGATTGAAAAACATTTATGTGATGGGGAGTGTTGAGGTAATTATAAATGTGCATGTTTGTGTGTGTTTGTTGGGGTGTGTGCACACACGCGTGACCATGTGCGTGTTGCGCAAGAGTTCTCTTTTTCCACTGCTTTATGTCGCACAAGCACAGTGGCTGCAGTAGAGGCTTACTGAGCGTTCACTAAACACAGAGCACCAGCTGGCCTGTGTATGTGTGTGTGAGCACTCCTGCTAAACAGAAGCATGCCGTTCCAAACCATTTCTTTCCACATTTCCAACACAGTTCCTTCCATAAGAGGTCACACACTTAAACAGGTCACAGCAGTTTGGCTCTGCTTGACTCAAAAAGGTCATGTGAACCTGTCTCTGCAGGCTGTCCAAACATGGATGAGCTGCAGATTCCATAGGAATGATGGCTGTTATTTTTAGGCCTCACATTCTTTCTTTGTGCAGTGGTCGTCCTATGAAAAAGGTGACTCACCAACTGATTGATGCATGTGTGCGTCTCTGTGAGCAAGAGTGTTTGTCATGCAGTCGAACAGGCACAGGAACAGGTTTCCTCTCTCTCTGTGGTCTCTCGCTCCCTTTTTTTTAAAAGTTCAAAAAGCAGGATGAGCAGCCACAGTAGGAAAGGGCGGCAGAGCTGTGGAAGGCCCCTAAGGTTTATTGTTATGTGACAGTTTCCGGACCTGGTGTGTCAGTGCATCAACATTATGATGCATGTTTGTTGCTTGTTTATGTGGGGCACAGTGTTTAGGTATACACTGGAAAAACTGACGTATTGCGTTGGCTGTGATAAACACAGTGTGTGTTTACATGTGTGTGTGTGATATCACGATGATTTGTTCCAGTGTAATTCAGAGTTTATGTTGTAAACATTACACAAGGTCACACCCTGCACTCTTACACAAGATAGTTTATGTTGCTGGACTGCAGGTTGTAGCATTATATAGATGGTCAGCCAGTGTGTGTGTGTGTGTGTGTGTGTGTGTGTGTGTGTGTGTGTGTGTGTGTGTGTGTGTGTGTGTGTGTGTGTGTACAGTGTAGTGTAGGAGTGGGCCTGCGTCCACATGCAAGTGATCTGGAAGAGAAAACCGTATTCAGGGCATGCTCTCCCTTGTTATAATTAGTGGAGTCACTCACCACCAGCAGCGATAGAGAGACTGGGAATTGATCTGCTCTAAGAATAGTTCAGTCTGATCTGGCTGACAGCCAGCCATCGCTGTGAATTATTTTTCATTTGAGTTGCTCTGAGCAGAGCTGGAGACTGAGAGTCAAACTCCAGTCAGACGTAGGCTACAGTTAGTTCTTTAAAGGGTAACTACCTTTTTTTTTCCAACCTGGGCCATATTTCCCTATGTTTTTGTGTGAGAGTGACTGATAGGACCAACAATCTTTGAAATTGGTCCAGTATTGAGCGTGAACGCTGTAGCCGGCAGCCACAGACTGGACTCTAATGTAACCCTATGGGGCAAATGTGCATCGTCAATTTGGTTCACTAAAAGTGCTTTGACAACATTATGGAAAGGATCCCCACAGAGAGAGGCCTTTTTAAAAGCTATTTAAGACCCACCAGACTCCATTTAAAAAAATACAAAAAATAAATCAATACTTTTTGCATGTATATAGCCAACATATTTTCACATGTAAATCGGTAAACTATGTGTTTATTTCAACTAAAACTAGAGTTTTAATGGTTGGAAAAGTGGAAAGACGACCCAAAATGGCTTTTCATAGTTTTATTTTGTTTCTGTCAACTTTGAATGAAGTGTATTTTACGATGCTAAAATTACTGTTTGTTTACATGGAGTCTGGTGGCTTTAGTGAACGCAATTTTGCGGATGTTTTTATGTTTAAAAAAGGATCTTACTCTTGACAGAAAGGTTGACCTCCTTAGAAATCCTTTACATAATGTTTTCAGGCACTTAGAATATTTATCTGAGCCTGTCAATGGCAAAACAAGCACTTTTGTGAACGTAAATAGCTGCACAATTGCCCTATTAACTTACATTGCAGCTTGTTTCGCCTTTGACTGCAGCAATCTTGCACAAACTGTAGTTACCCTTTAAATGATGATTAGCCTGTTTTGCTCATACACCGGTCTTTCTGGTGTGGGTATTGGATAATGGTGATAAATAGATGCCTTTTATGATGAACATTTTCCACAAAAAATATACTGCCCTTTTTGGTTTGACACTTTTTTCAACAGTTGTCAGAAATGCCAGATATCTCCAACTCGGAATAACAACCATGAGACTGACGTGAACATTTTCTTTTTGTCTCGGCTGCTCATAAGTATGGTCTAAACAATATGACATGAACACAGCATCAGCCATGGCAGTGTGACTGTTAGCCCACATGCACAGCAGGACACTGAAACGGTTGTCTTTAAACGAGCCCTCAGGACTTGACACAACTATACTATACATAGGCAGAAAGTGCAGCTACAGTGCCGTTACAGTCATTCCCCGGCTGCAATGGCAGTGCAGATGTGGAAGACCTGGAAACGCTGACCAATCAGGACAGACTTGGCTTTTTTGGGAGGGGGGCTTAAAGAGACAGGCGCTAAAACAGAGGGTTTCAGACCGTGTGAATAGAGGGTGTTTTTTGAATATTAAAGCATGTAAACATGCTCTAGTAGAAACCCAAAATACAAGTAGGCCTATGAAACAGAAAATGAGAATAATGTCTCCTTTAACTCAATGTTTATTCATAGCTCTTGTTGATTGTTGTTTAGTCATTCTTGTTAAATCATATTGATTAATACTTCTCCTGAAGATATGCACTGGAAGATAAATGCTTCAGGGCAAATTGCACCACCAATGTTTTCATCTCTGCACGGACACACGATAAATAATTCTTAAGCTGGCATGCAAAACTATGGCAAACATGGTAATTATTGTAATTACAGCTACACCTTGACCCCATTTCTGAGCATCTGAAAAGGTCACTTGAGCAAAGAAGGAAGTAAGGATACTATTTGCAACAGTAGTCTTTTTATAAGTTCACCATCTTCCTCTATTGGTTTTATACTGGCACTTTTTTTATGAATTCTGTAAAGTAGAACTTGTTTTCTGCAAATGTCTGGCTGTCTGCCATTACCATTGTGTCTTTGGACAGCTAACAATTTGCTATGAATGAAGAATTGGCTATTCAACTGCCTGTTTAATGTTATCATTAAAATTAAGGAATTTCTTCCATTCTATCATGGTATAACGTCTGCCTTTAGAACAAAAAATAACTTACTGCGATACTGGTGTCTGGTCTACTGTATATGTTAACATAAACTCCTAGACACTGTGAACTGTATGAACTCGAGTGTTGAGGTCTCATCCAAAATTAGTCATCAGCCCGCTATAACCATCTCTGCTGAAAATGCTCTGTATCTTCACAACCTTGGCTGACCTCAAGGACAATCAATCAAACCAGGAGCTGAGATGCGGGATTGTTTCATGTGGATGGACTGCAGACTATAGTCTGGCCAAAAATGCCTGCCTCTCTTAGCTAGTTATCCCGATCTGTCCATCACACACACATTTCTTTGATCTGTTAGGCTGAGTCAGGGTTGGTCAGATTGGAGAGACTGGATTCTTGGCAACGTAAGTGATTTATGCAATTCAAAACCCAGTTTAACACGTACTTCTCAATTTTCACGATATCCTGTGCTTGAATTTTATAGCACATGACCACTAATTGTTTTTACATGGTACACCTACACATTGTTCCCCATTAATTGAAACCATTTGTTTTCACACAGGGGAGTTGTCATGTTTGCACATACTCAGCACAAATACTTCCCCAAAGGTTTTCTGAGAAGTTATAAAGCTAAACATTTTCATTTTGTATGAACAATGGTGGAATGTGGTGACACACTGATAACAATGCATTTACTGTGGGTAGAGATATAATACTCAATATCTCAACTGTTAAACCTGTATGTTGGGTCCTATTGACAATGCCAATGTTGTACAACTTCATATTTTCAGAAATGTATGATTGATACTGACAACAACGAGGTGAAACTTCCCAAATGCAACACTAAATGCTTTGTCTTTAATGTAGTTTGAACATGCAGACAGTTTGAAATGGATAATTTGAATTGCTTTATATGAATATTTGTGTGTGTGTGTGTGTGTATATATATATATATGTATGTATGTATGTATGTATGTATATATATATATATATATACAGTATATTTCAGGAATCAATTTTTCGTCTCTATTCAAACTTGAATTTTACTGAAATGATCAATTTTACTAATCTATTCTTATCTGGAGACCATAATTAGGCTACTGTATACGGGTGACTAAGGGAAAAAAACCAACATTACATAACATTTATTTTGCAGACTCTTTTGTTCAAGGCGGATTACAATGAGTGCATCAAAAGTGAATAGGACCAAGAGCTAATGTCATCAAAAACAAAAAACGTCCAAACAAACAAATTGGGGTTTTGCCATAAAGTGTTTAGCATAGTGTTGGCCCACCACAAGCTTCCAGAACAGCTTCACTGCCCCTTGGCAAAGATTCAAGAATATTCCCTCATTTAGTGTTTTTATTATAGCGGGGTGAAGTGCTGTCTAATACATTGGTCTACAATATAATTAGGGATGGGGCCGATCCGATCCAGTATCGGTATCGGGACCGATACCAGCGAAATTTAGGTATCGGATTTTCCCGATCCAACCTGCGGAGATTTCCGATACCACGAGCCATGTCTGCAATTTAACGTTGTCTGCTGAAATGGCTCCAAAAGTGATTCCTGACGGCTGGTCTGCTGGTTGGCTGGCTGGCTGCAAACTGTGGAATAGATTTCCGCAACGGAGGCGCGGCTCAATGAGACACAGAGTGATGAGACACGCCCCCGCTCAGGAAGTCCATTCCGCAGTTTGCAGCCAGCTAGCAGGATAGTAGCATGAGCAGCATTGTGGCTAGCTCGATGCTATCCTGTGTGTCCGCTGTTTGGAAATACTTCACAGTGGAAACACCGCAGAGCAAGACGGCAAAATGCAAAAACAAAACAGGACTTTCACAACCGTCTGTCCCGGTCGTTGTCGCTGGCGTGTGGCGTTTCATTTCCCCGTTGTTGCGTCCCCCAGAGACCCCGGATCGTCTCCCGGCGGCCGCTGTTTCAGAGCAGCCGCTGCGCAGCCGTGAAAACAGAGGTGTGTGTGTGTGTGTGTGTGTGTATCTAAGTGTGTGTGTGTAAGATGTTTACAGTTATTGCACTTCTCTTATATTTCAGATATTTGACATTTTAAAACGTTGATTTGTTGATGCTACAAGAGCCAGTGTGCTTGATTTGCGCTGTTCACACTGTTTTATTGATAGTGTGTGTGTGTGTGTGTGTGAGAGAGAGAGAGATTTTTACACTTGCACTTTTCTTATATTTCAAGACTCAAGTATTTGACATTTTGGGAATGTAATAAATATTGACATGACAATCAATTTGAAACCCTTACAGTTGCATATCTGTTTTCAGAATGAGATTTTTCCTGTTTTTCTGACTTCCTTTTCTGACCTTATACTTATCTCAAGTTGCCTTTTGGGACATACATGCATACGTACGTCCATATCATACTTGCCCGTTGAGAGGAGTTTATTTCAGCATCATATAAAATCAACAATAATGATAATAACAATATTAAAGCAAACACAGCTCTGGTATCGGAATAGTATCGGTATCGGCCGATATCCAAATTCAGGTATCGGGATCGGATCGGAAGTGAAAAAATGTGGATCGGTGCATCCCTAAATATAATCCATATGTTTGTCCACTTATTAAAATTTTTTGTCTTTAACTTGTCAACCTTAGTAAATCCCTTCCTGTCCTGTAAACAAAATTGTGACACGACCAGTTATGTATTTTATGATTTTATTGAAATGGCCACTTTGACCATTTAATTGATTTTATTGGATGATTAAAATTATTCTGCACCGCAGTATTAACCACTATTACAGTAATTCTATTGTGGCCCTCTAACATAGACAATTTCACTGGAAAGGCCACCCCCCTCAAGCCTTCATCAGCAGAATTTCACTTGAAAAGATCAGCTCACTTCCCTTCATGTCCAAAGAACATTATTTCATAACTGTCTTTATGAAACACGCTTCAACACATGATTTCACTGAAATAGCTCGCCTTACACTCAGAGCTCCACTTTGGGATGAGTCAAGGGGTTTCCTGTTGCTAATGGGAAGTGGATGGCAAGTGTGTGTGTGTGTGTGTGTGTGTGTGTGTGTGTGTGTGTGCGTGTGTGTGTGTGTGTGCGCGTGTGCGTGTGTGCGCTGTGGCTACAACAACATACACGTCACCACCATACTGTCACCAGCCCATCACTGAGGTTACACAAGCTGTCTCCGCTCAGCCGGGTCGAGCCCATGATGTCACCCTCAGTGCAATGAGAAAACACTGATTGAGGAAAGGAAACAAGAAGTGATTGTCATTTATTGCTGCGCTGAGGGAAAAAAGGAGAGCCATTGTGTTATTCTTTTAACCATTCAGCTTTGTGGGAAAGTAGAGCTGTAGAGGAGAACAATTTAAGATCAAGATGAATGATGAATCCAGTTGCTTTGATGGAGGAAGCTGTGAAAGACTGGATTAATCCACAAAAAATACATAACACAAGACTGATTTAAAGCACTCTTCAGGATATGAATATGGAATAAGAAGTGTCCTTGAATCCGCTTATCTTTGCTGTATCTTCCATTTAATACTGGGGAGCTGAAATGGCCAAATCGTTATTGGTACTATTTAGCAACACAATTGAGAACTACAGTATTATGTTGTATTTTTCTTCTGGAGATGCTCCGTCATGGATGGAGATGGAGTCATGCTCCTTTAAGGTGCCATTGCATTTATACCTGTATTCAGCTAAGCTAAAGTACTTAAGAACACATACTGCTCACCCTATACTTCATAATATGGTTAATACTGTATATGGTATAAGGTAAAATAATATATGAACATTTGCTAATTAGCACTAAACACAAAGTGCAGCTAGTTGTCGAGATGTTTCACTTGAAATCCAAAATGTCAACGTCATGGTGGCGCAAGAGTAAATGTCTCCAAAGTCATCAGGTCACTCCGTCTCGGAACCACAAATATCTAAAGGCATGCTACAAACAAAGATTGAGATATTTCACTTTGCATCAAAGTGGTGGACCAACTGACATTTCCATCTATAGAGCCACGCTGCTAGCACGGCTAAAAATGCATAAACTGTTTTTCTTTCTTGTTTTTTTCAGTTGTCTGTTCTCTACTTTATGCTTTCTCTCATACAATTCCCCTGGTTGTCAGTCGCTTTGATTTATTTAAAAAAAAAAAAATCTTTTACCAACAGCGCCTTAGAGGAAGGCACATAAAAGTGTCATCCGACATTAATCTCCTCTGTGCTGTTTGATGAAAGATAAGCTACAGCAGCTGTTCAAAAGGGGCGTCTGCTTTTAACATACCTACAACAAATTATATTCTGAAGTGAGCAGATCGTCAGTCTCTCTTCATTTCAATAATAAGCGAGGACACAAAGTATATCCTCCAGCCAAAACAAGAGGTTGGACCATCATTAATGACACTTCGAGTAAGAGTCTGAGGCTTAGAGGAAAAAAAACAAACTCTTATTTGTTACCAATCCCCTCTACAAGTCCCATAACCCCCAACCTCTTTCTGGAGTGAGTCAACCGGTAGTAAATTTATCAAAGTGTGCGAACACGAGAGGGAGAGAAGAGCTTAGCGTTTGAAAAAGCAATTAATTGCAGGATAATACCCCATGTAACAGGATTTCAATGACTGTTAGCGTTGCTCCGCTCCAAAAGGAGATTTATTCTCATAATCCCATGATGAAAGGGATGACCAATTATTTCCCATGTATTGGAACACACTGCCTGAACCAGGGCTAGGCCAGCCGGAGAAAGAAAGGAAACAAGGAGCAGGAGGAAAAGTGTTTGTGTGTACACATATACACTTACTATTCAGCCAGCAACAACAACAACAACAACAACCTGTCACTCTTCACAAATTACCTAACGCAGAGCTTTTAATGATATGATTGCACTACAACTCACAGGAGAAAGATGAAAGCCGAGCGTGGCTCCATTAACTTCAGACTCCGTGGCTGCTGAAAATTAGGCCTGCGTTTCTTGGCGTTTCATCAGTTTTGAAGGATGTGGAAAATGTGGGTTAACATTCATGAAGTTTGTGTTTGAGTTTCAACAGCAGAATGTCATCATAAAGGCGTACACATGATGTTATTAAAACAGGCACTAAAATCTTTCAAAGGAATTCATTCATAGACGTCTGTCCCTGGTGAATTGTGATGGTACAACTTCCTAATTAAGGGGAGATAGCAGACCAGAATGTGGCAAATTATTTTTTTTAGACTTGAACTGTCGAAAAGCTTGAAACTGTTGATCCAGAACTTCTTCAAATATCTGAAGACTTTTTGCAAAGCATGTCTTCTGCGGTCTGTTGAACAGTTTCCTCCACACTGCATCAATCTTAAAAAGAAATTCTAAAATATTCTACTTATGCTTGGCAGTATCTAACTAAACTATGTACAAAGTTTTGGTTTAATTTGCAAAGGATTTCAGATCTCTATTGCTGAGACTTTTGCCACGACCCCAAAACAATACATATATGTATAAAAGGACTTTTGTATTTGGTAGCACCAAAAAACTAGCAGTGGCCACATTCACTTCCATTTTATTGGGGTGATTAAAGGTATCAGTACGCTACAACCCAAAATGCTTGTCGGATGGTTATACAGCATCTAAAGCCCCTCCCCCCACACCTTTCCGATATATGAAAAATTTGAGTAACCTTTCCGAAACCGACCATCCGACATTCACTCCCACTTCACACAGTGATTGGCCACGTCTGCAGAGAAGAAGAAACAATGGAGGATTCAAACCTCTTGTTTTTGTTTCCTCACGCAATTACCTCTTACTCTATCTGTATGTACAAACAAGTGCAATCCTATAAATGCCACTGAGGAGAGATTGTCCTTTTAGTGTGCATTGTTATCCCTATAACAATGATTACATCTTGTGTGGCCATTCAAAACAGAGTTCTAGTTTTAGACGTAACCAGACCTTAATTCAGAAGCAACAGATATCACAAAACGTTGCCACATGAATAAAACTAGATGCGTATGGGGAGAATGGCAACAGTTCTCAACAACGTGCGTTTCCTGTTTTTGCTCGGCAACACTATCAGTCAAACATCCGATAAGGTGGACAAGGTGCATGAGGATCGCATTCACAAACATTTACTAAAGCATGTCAAACTGCCATCATCGTACACCTCATCAGTGTATAGTCCTTTACTGTAGATCTCTACCTCCAGGTCAAAAGTCCCAGCTGAGATTATAGTCATGCACAATGTGTGTTGAATGGTGATTCATTGCACCAACTTTAACCAGTCAGATAGACCTGCAGGAAACCGCTTTTAGTCTTCAATGCTGCATCACTAGGGATGCGTGACAGCCAAGCGAACGGCACGTCCTGCAGTGTGTGTATGTTCAGGGACAGACAGCTGCAGTTACTTCAAGTACCTCATCCAGTGTTGTGGGTGCTGTTGATGTGTTCCATCCACAGTGAGAAGTGTGTGTGTGTGTGTGTGTGTTGATGTGGTAGAGCTGGTGCTGACTGAAGGTTTGTGTGTATTTGTGTGTGTATAGGGTGTATGCGGAGTTAATTAAGGTGTCAGGAAACATGCATTATTAATCGTAACACAATGTCATAATGGAGAGGTAGCGTGATCTGTCATGCCTGGCTGCTTTAACAGCCCCGGGGTGTGTGTCTGTGTGTTTTTTGTGTGCAAGTTGCTCTCAAAAAGAAGAGTCATACTACAAGACAAAGTATGCTGTGGATATCTTAATTTGTATGCTTTTGTGTCATAGAGTATGAAAACCTGCTCCACTCTGTTTCACTGAGAATGAAAAAAACAAATGCATGCATGACCCATTTTAGTATGAGTGCTTTAAGTGGTATGTGCCCTTATTTCAGATACTATCTTGTTGTTCTTCCATTTTGCATTTCAAACCAAAAACATGCTGTAAAGGACACTGGGTGAGCGTAGTCGTGACAGGGCCATCACAATCACACAAACAAGGACAGAAATCTTCTATTTGTGGCTCAGTGGGCTGAAGAGGAGCCATGCTTGTTTGTGATACAGTGTTAAGGCAGGGCTTAGGTGTTCGGCAAGTTACCAGGCTGTGACTCATGTTTAGTGTTGATTTTCCCTCTGTGTTTGGTGTTATGTCATTTTCCCACAGGGTAAATTCTGAAGGGGTTAGGTTGATCCGGTCCTTTTTAAATCCAGGCTGAACAGTGGTATAACAACTGAACACGAGACTTGTGAGGGCTTAGGGAAAGTTGTTTTCACACATGATAGACCAAGCCAATAGCCACAGAGATGAAATGTGCAAGAATCATCTTTTAAATTAGCTTCAAATAAAAGTGGAACAGGAAGAGTATTCTTTGTACTTCCTTTGCTATTTAAAGTATAACTGCTTTTTCTTTGCAGATAATAAAGGCTCTGCTCATTCCTATGAACTGCATGTTGTATTGCAGTGACATTGTCATTCGTACAGTATGTTAAATTAATGTTGTTTTTTACCCGACGTGTCTTTTTACTGTTCATCTGTGAGAACAAAATCAGATTCCTTAGAAAACTATAAATGCAATTCCGATTTTACTTTTTATGGACTAACACCGCAATGAAAGATGTTTCATACAAAATCTTTTAAATGGCAAAGCAATAATTCTGGCAATATAATACTGGTAACAGAAGTACAGTTAACCTGTAGCATAGCAGGTCATTATTAAAAGTCACGCCTCAGTGTTTTTCACTTGTTGTCCCCTGATCCTGACCAGTAGGCAGGGGTCTTAATAAATTCAAGAGCACTGCAAGATATCTTGACGTGTTTTTCCACCCTCAGGCGTGTTCCATTTTCTGTGGTCTGTGCCGTTGTGAGCCTCTTTGACATGTTATTATTCTTTTCTGCGCCTGGCTGTGCATCTGAGAGAACTGCTAAAACCTGCGTGGAGGCTTGCCTGGAAAAGATGGGCAAAGAGTCAGTGTGTGGAGAAAAGGGGGGGGAGAGAACAGCTCTCTTTAGGGATGTTTGCGCCTCACCAGTAGCTGCTAAAGGGTTCTGAAGACTACCATTCAATCTAAACATTTCTGTATGTCTGGAATCAGTGTTTAAGAGAATAAACAGCTCTACTGTATCTCCAAACCAGAAACCAAAGAAAATGATTTCCGGATGTGAAAGAGGAAACCGTTTTGTCTCATTTTGCGAATTTTGCAACGAATAGAATGAACGCATCGGACTTGATTTGTAAGGTTTCTGTGCGTAACGTTTGTTTCATCAAATGATGGATTAAAAAAATGCATACGAAATATACCGTGGTGTGCCAAGGCCTTTTTAGATGAGAAGATCGATACCACATGAAGCTATAGCCAGTAGCTTAGCTTAGCACAAAGACTGGAAACAAGGAAATGGCTAGCCTGACTCTGTCTAAAGGGAAAACTCCACGTATCAGCACCCATAAAAAAAACAATTGCAAATATGGAGATGTGTGGAGAAGGTGGAGGGAACTGTTTACAGGGGTAAAATAACCAAAGTGTAAAAATGACAAGTTGTGGCTTTGCAGGGAGTTAAATGCCGGACTATTTCTTGGCTGGGCACAGTGACTTCGGGCACTGAGTCTTGTTGTTGTTAGGTTGCCAGGCAACCAGCAATAGTTTGACATTTTGGGAAATATTGTTTTTCACTTTATTGCTGAGAGTTAGATGACAAAATCAATACCACTCATGTTTGTAGGGTAAATATGAAGCTACTACAGCAGCCAGTTAGCTTAGCTTAGCACAAAGACTGGAAACAGGTGGAAATCATTAATCCAGCACATGAAACTAACTTCCTGTAGCCTCAGCTGGCATCTATTGAGAAAGTTTGTGTTAATCAGTGAGCTTTAGAAAAGCTGGTAGGCAGATTTTGTTATACTTTGGACCGAGCCAGGCTAGCTGTTTCCCTGTATTTCCAGTCTTTGTGGTATCAAACCTCTCAGCTAACTCTCCGAATAAGCATATTCCCCCAAAATGTCTAACTATTCCTTTAAGTAATTTTAAGGATTTGTGGGGCTGTAATGTGGGTGACAAGTGCCAACAAATTCATTTGATCACTTCACAGAAACAACATATTTTCTTGACTCTGATATATGTAAATATTGTGCCAAAGTGGCAACCCTGTGACCTGCTCAGGACTCTACTGCTGGCAGGTGGCTGCAAGGCAGGACGGTCTATGAAAAACCTTTAAATAGCCTCATAAAACCCCTAGAAATGTGCTGTCTACAATCACGGCTATGAAAATCTTGAAAGTTTATTATCTTTATAATTAGACGTCAATAACGGATCACATCTGTGCCACAAAGACAATAATTCTAAACACACGAGATCAGATCCTTAACAGTACTGGGCTTTCTGTTTATTTGAAAGCTATCAACACAAAGACTTACTTCTCCATGTGGTTCATACTGTGAGCTAGTTCATGGCCCTAAGGTTGGGTTTAGTATGCAAGCGGCTCACAGAGGAGACAAGGAAAGGATCAGAGCCAATTCCCAAGTGCTAGTAGGAGAAAGATTGTATACACATCTGCATTTGAGTGTGTGTGTGCATTCAGAGGAGGAAGTATAAGAAGAATCTCCTCCTACACATACAGTACACACACAATGGGGAGGTGTGTGTGTGTGTGTGTGTGTGTGTGTGTGTGTGTGTGTGTGTGTGTGTGTGTGTTTGTGTGTGTGTTTTTGTGTGTGTGTGTTTGTGTGTGTGTGCGCACACGATGGAGAATGATAATCATAAGAGAAGTGTATTGTTTCACTTTAGTCCGTGCTCTCCCACAGGGGAAGTCAGCAGTGGTGAATCACACACAAGCCACAAAGCATCCCAACAAAAAGCAGACAGACACACACACACACACACACACACACACACACACACACACACACACACACACACACACACACACACACACACACACACACACACACACACACACACACACACACACACACTCTGAAGCTCCTCCAACACAAGAAGCCAGATGTCTCCTGGAACAGTGTCGAAGATGGAAAGTTATCCTCTTCACTTTTTCAGGAGTAAATATTTTTCACCGGTTGAAAGGTAACTGGAAACAGCCGGATTGAGGAGAGGGAGAGAAACGCAGATACACAAATGACATTGTTCATAAGGATTCAAAAGAAAATAAATAAAATCTGCTCATGATAAAAGAATGAGTCTGATAGTAAAACAAGACCACCGTGCTCACTCGTCTTACCTCCACAGGCCTCGCACGTGTAACACACCCCTTGCTTTCACAAGTTTTACAAGCATTTTGACATAACCAGTCCTGTGCCAGTCACCTCAACCTCAAACTAACTTTATGTCATAAGTCCTTCCAACAACATTATGGCTGGTAGCATTTAATGCACACGGTAAATTGTTTTTACATTCAAACAGAGGACTACAGTACTAATATGGAGAGTTTTAAAGAATAGTTCTGGATGATTACAACTTGTTTTTTAATTTTCATATCCATTGGCTATAATAGCATTTCCACTTAGCAAAGTACAACATCACTACAATGACATCCAATGGGGCAAAAAAACGAGTGGTCAAGATAATCTGGCTAAAACGTTGGCTTAGATAGAAACTGAAAGTATACGCTCACCTGAAATCAGACCCATATATTGATTAATTGATTTAGACTTATGGATGGTAATAGAACCGGCTTGCCACTGTGGCAGCTAGTCTGAGTTTTGCTCACTTTTCTCTGTGTGGATTGGCTGGTGCCTACAGCCTGTGAGCCAATGGGCCTCCAGGTGTTTTTTTCATGAATCAGCTAGCCTGTACAATAATCTTAGGCTGTGTCTCATTACGCATACTTCTGTCAGGACACTGCTAATGTGCACTGACCACTTACTGCTGCAGTGCCCACTTTTGATGGTTAGCATTGTCCCAAAAGGAACACTTACGTTAAAACACTTACCGGAAATGACGAGCGGGATGAGCGTGACGAACGTGATGAACGCAGCACGTGAATGCGATTTCTCAGCCCGATTTTTCCACGGGCTTTCCTGTATGCAAATGAGAAGCGGCCGGCTCGGCTCGCCGCCTCTCAAAATCTGACGAAAATCTTTTAAACTGACCGTTGTCGATAAAAAAAAACCAGACAGATTCAGCAACTGTATGGCCTATTTCTCGCTTGAAATGTTTTCAGAAACGCGTTTCGGTGAACTAATTTCGTAAAACACAAGATCATATTCCGAACAAGCCGCCATTAATGGACGGTTTGAAATTCTCGAGCAGCCAGACCCACGTGACGCGTTCATCCAATCAGCTGGCGGTCGACGTCCCTGGTCACTCCCCTTTCAGCTTTGTAGTCAAGA
Source organism: Gymnocephalus cernua (assembly GCA_023631565.1). NCBI lineage: Eukaryota > Metazoa > Chordata > Actinopteri > Perciformes > Percidae > Gymnocephalus > Gymnocephalus cernua. Next base: position 16,090,211 of record CM042438.1, read on the forward strand.
TGCCGCCATTGTTACACTTTTAACCGTTTTTAGGGGGTCATCTGGGTACTTTCAGCGCACTGACTTTTTGCGTTATCTACACTATATACTTGAAACCAAGTGTTTTGAAGTGTGCAAGTAGGCGGTTTGAGACACAGCCTAAGTCTTATCTTGTGCTCAACCACGTAGTTTTCTAAACCAGTGAAATACTGCTCACTGTAAAGTTGAGTGTGAGATGTCTGTAATGTGGGAAATGAATAAGCGTTTGACTTAATCAAGTGGGGAATGTTTTTTTGTGCAGAGGAAGGTGAGTAAACGTGTGGTTTAAGATAAAACAGCTTATACTCTGACTGTGTGGCAATGCTAAGAGTTGGTTGTATATCATATGTGCAAGCTTGATACGCGATGCTGCTCAGTAAATATCAGATTCTGTATAACATTATGGTTTTCAGTGGTTGGCAGCTGTCAGTTTATCATAACATCAGTTTGATACATGTCGCTGTGCAGTTCTGACTTTTGACTTTATTCTCTGGTAAGTGAGTCAGTGTATTGTTTCGGTGATGACTGTTCATGTTTTTTTGCCCGGTCAGACTTCTTTTTAGGGAAGTAACTGCATTCTCAGATCTCAGCAATTCATTTTGTGACATTGTACAGTGTTATTGTTGTTGATAGGTAGGGCAGCCTCAATGTAATATATGTATAAATGTAAATAGCTGGTATTGGTACAGTAGCTCGAGGTGAAGTTCTAGTTGTAGAGAGAGACAATCGTCTCTGGAGAAAAGGACCTGTCCAACACAGCTCAGGAAGAAAGATATTGTATACAGTATTTAGGATTAATTTGTCCAGATGTACCGCCCTGTATCCTGTCCAGCCCAAACAAATTGTCTCCCACTGGGAGAACAGGATACTCGCCGAATCTCTATCTACTTCTCAGTCAGGATTTTTCATTCTGACTCAGTGTGTCTCTCTCTCTTCCTCACTCCATCTCTCTCTCTCTCTCTCTCTCTCTCTCTCTCTCTCTCTCTCTGGTTATCATCTGTCTTCTCTCTTCATCGTGCATTTATTCTCTCTTCCCTCCTGTCTCTCTTCCTTCCGTTAGCTCACTCTGTAAAGGGCATTTGGCAAAACGTTATGCTCAGGGGATGTTTACATCACTGAATGATTGATGGGGTGTAATGAAACAATCTAACCTTGAGTAGACGGAACGTGTTCCAAGGAGCCATAGATCAAACGCATGCATCTCCCTTCAGAGTCGGGGGCATAGTATAATGTTACATTATTGAGGAGACTATACAGGAAAGAATGAAGTTAACTGTGAACTCATCTAAAGCAAAGTGCCGTGCTAAGTGTGTAAAAACATCACCTGCATAATATCCAGAAATCTTTAACCAAAATGGTTTAACTGTCTGGAGAGTGGAGGCTGTGCTGTAGTTAATGTTTTTTTATGGTTTCATTTGGAGATTCTTGTGTTTTCTTTCATCCAGTCACTTTGAGATTATTTTTTGGGCTTTTCCGCCTTGTAATCGATAGGACAGCTAGGTAAGAGAGGCGGAAGACATGCAGGAAAACGGCACAGGTCGGACTCGAACCCTGGACCGAAGCGTCGAGGCATAAGCCTTGAAACATGTGTGCGCCTGCTCTACCCACTGACCCAACCCGGCCACCATCCAGTCCCTCTGAATAGATAATGACTCAGTATTTGATCTATTGACCTCCTAATGTGAGCTCGTGGAAATAGAGCAGTTTGTATTTTAAGAAGTGGAAATGTTAGGCCATCAAAGCAGAGAAGCAGCTAACTGAAATAGATCACTTGCACCTCCTTTTAAACCAAACATCCATCCGTTTCATTGGTATTGGCGAGTTAATGTTCAAAGGAAAAACAACTTAAAGCAATAATATACTGTATATGTTCAGTAGTAGTAGCTTTGTGGGCGGATCTCAACGCACATCTAAAATGGGTTGGTCTGAAGTAGCTAGGTGTGGTTTGGGCAAAACCAATCAGAGCGTCAGCTCACATTCCCTCTAAGAGCAGGCGCGCTTGTTCCATGGTGGATTGCTATTATGATGGCGGATTTTGCCTGGCGCACACCAGGAGCGGTTCACAGCCGAGGAGACTGACGTTCTCGTCAGGGCTAGAGTGGGAGCTGTCCGGGATGCGGCAAAGTAATAAATGCCCGTCTTGACCGGGTGGCGATGTTGCTGCAGCCTCTCGGGCGCATCTCCTCAAGTCTGGAGAGGATTGCTGCAGCCATGGAGCGTGGGCCTCCAAACGCACCACCTGCTCCTGTTGTGCCCGTTCCTCCCCCCCCCCCCCCCCCCACTCCATCTCCGTCCACCCACTCCACCAGGAGCATATCGCGCATTGCCACTCTCGGACCCTCAAGTGTCCAATCCTGCCGTAGTTCAACATCACGTCTCCTTAAGTCCTCTAATATTACCTCATTTATGTCATCAATACATCCATGATTCATGGAAATGTGTAAAACACAACAAGCCACAAAGAATGCTGCCACTTTTTGAGGACTGTATTGTAAAGTGCCTCCTCATCTATTCAGTAATATTTTTCCTTGTAATTATGTATGGTTTGCAAAATGGGAACTGCTGCGTCCGTGTAGATGAGAAGCAAAGTCTATGCGCGTTGTGCACACGCTATGGCCAAGCATGCGCCCCTAAAATAGCATCTGAATAACGCGCCACTGACTTTAGACTAGGTTTTTCCTGGTCAGTGGCAGAATTGTTTTCTGAAACTGCAAAATAGCACCAGGGAACGTTTGCGCCTGAACACGCCTCCTCTTTTCGCTGAACCGCCCCCGGGAGAGCAAGTTCATTCCCTAATTTACCGACGTGTGTATGTGGAGGGAAAAGTCCGCTGTGCGTCAGGGTGCAAAGTAGGAATGATACATGCGTCGGTGTACAAAGTCAATTGCGCTGGGTGCAAGATAGGGCCCTTAGAGTTGCATTTGTGTTGTTTGTTTCATATTGCTTTTGGTGTGCAATGAAAATACCATTGATTGAAAAGAATACCAGCACGCCAAGCCAAGGAGCTGACTAGACTCTACATTTAGCACTACTTGTGTCCTACTACAAGTAATACAGAGGGAACAGTTTGACAAGAACAAACTGTAATATAATACAGTGACAAAATACAGTGTATACAAATACAGAAAGGAAGATGGCAGACAAGTATTACTGTAATGGATGCAATGACGCATACATGTATGTCAAGACAAGATATCTGAAAGTGACGGTGGAATGTATAATTCAAGGGATGAGCATACTTTCCAGTGTTAATATTTCTTACCACAGACTGTCCATTTATTGTCCAAAAGTCGTGGCAGAAGTGTTTGTGTTTGAGCTGGAGAAAGACTGACAAGAAAAAGGAAATAAAGTCTGTCTGCCGCATAGCCAATGCTTTTATTGTTGAAAGGGATTTGTTTATGACTAAAACCTTGTTTTATTCATGGGAAAGGGCTCATTTAGAGGGACATAATGTGACTTAAAAAAAGAAAAGCTTTGAGGTACAGATTTGTCTGAACTGTGTAAAAAGTACCAAATGAATGATTTCACACGACAGTGTAATGAGGCCTTGGAAAAAAACCAAATGCTCCATACAGTCAGGTAATGAATATGATTTTGATGTTGGGACTCACTTTGAAGTAACCATCTATACACAGTTGCCTTGTGATGTGCTATGATGATTCAGACATGCCTGTTTTCACAGACACTGCAACATGAATATGAATAAAAGGAACACAGCCTGTTTCGACATGAAACATGCTTATTAAAGAAAAAAAATTCCACCGCTCCCCCACACAGTGTGTGGTCTGGGGCATTAATCAAACAAACAAAAAAAAAGAACATTTTTGCATTTCAAATTTGCTGCATTTCAAAAGGCTCCACTGTCTGTGGGTTAGTATAGGGATGGCAGACAAAGGATTGCACGGGGCGAGATGACTCAAGTGATAAACGGGGTGGTTCGGAATTTGCTCAGCTTGGAAACCCATCATTACTGGGAATATGAGAGTATCGCAGCTATGCTACAGACGATTAAGATGTGACCTTGGGTTTTCAGGTGTTCAGTGGAGAGGGTTACATATGAGACATATTTTGCATCATATGTTGAGCTGAGCTACTTTCAAACAATTACCATACCAAAAGAGAGTTAATGAAAGTTAAGAGGACATGATGTAAACAATCATAAACATACATCCAAAACCACCCACAACATACGATTGAAATCAGTTTTCTCTTTACACAATACTTGAAATGACTTAGAGGGTGTGTATAAATGAGGAGAAATTCATTCCTCATTACAACTGTGTAGATACAAGACATAAACCTCGCAACAAACATTAGGTTTTATGTCGTGCAAAACAGACAGAACAAACAGCAGTGCTGGTTTCAAAGCCAGATTCTATAATTGCATTGCAAAACCACCATTGCTCATTTCTGCACTGTCGCCACAGGACAATAATTACGGACATGTGACGATTAAACAGGACGATTTTCCAACAGCATTAGACTGGGCAGAGGAGAACCACTGAACAGATGACCGACTTACATCCTGATTATAGGAGGAGCAGACATCCGTATGTCACCGCATGGGGAAATGCACCGACTAACAGGCTAACATATGTGTGCTTAGTGACTGTAAGCAATCTTGGTACCAGGCACTGGCTGGTGTTTGTGTGGTCAGTAAACACAGGATTCCCATTTGCAAAGGTAATAACAGTTACAGTGGCTCAGGGTGGGGGTGGGGGGTGGATGTCACCGAGTGACACAGATCTGTGGTCACCTTGCCCTCACTCAATTTTCACAACAGAAGTGGAAATTGGAAAAAATTAATCCGAAATCAGAATCTGGTTGGTGTTCCCCAACATACACCTCCTGCCATTAGCCTTCTGGTAAAATCCTTCTGGCTGTGGCCCTGTCAGTACACTAAAAACACATTTCCACGGAAGGCTTAGGGGCTATTGCCCCGTCATAAGTGCACACAAACACACATAAATACACATACGCTTTGCGTTGTTCATTGTTGACTCCTGCGCTGACAGGGTTACCTTGTTACCGAAACATCTGTTTTATAATCCTTCATATTTGTCTTTCGACAAAGGTGTTCCGCTTTCCTGTTTGCTGTGGTTGAGTCAGGTTTTACTGCAGGTTAAAATAAATGTAGTAATATATCATGCAGGTTTATTGCTTTTGTAATTTGCTTCTTTTTTGTACATGTAGTCCCTTTTGCTTCTGAACAATAATCATCATAGAACAGCTATAGGCTTTAGAGTTTTCTTCTTCTAAATTAGTTCAACATTTTGCGTTGGTCATTTTAATGCATAATGCATGTGTGAATGTTTGTCGCATGTCATTTTGTTCTATAGTTCATATTTTTACCTTTCAGACGTGTAAGCAGACTAAAGCTTGAGGCTTTCCCCTGGCAACCTGTGGCTTCCAGAGGTTATGGTTATGCAGGAATGCAAGCAGACTTACAGGCTCTTACAAGTTGAGCCAACACCTATTTAGCAAGGCATTTGTGCAAACCAGATGACCTTTTCAAATATCACAAGAGCCAGCGATAGCCTGTCATTTTAGACTATGATTAAAACACCATTAAAGTGGTTGTGCACAGTATTCATATTCATGCCCCAGTGCATTTTAGTGAGGTGTTTTTGAAGGGAGTGCCACGACTGTTTGTGACCTTTATCAATGTGTTGCTCAACATCAAATGTAACAGAAAATTGTGCAAGCCCCGCAGATTAAACGCGAATGACATTGGTGGAAAACAGAAAGGAAAAAAACATGCGAAAAACCTTCGCTAAAGCACAACCCCCCTTTCCTCTTTCTTAGAATGTTGCTATTTGCTTTGGGCAAATGGGCTGCAGTTGCACAACTGTGCAGCCACCAGCTTCAAAACTACACACACACACACACACACACACACACACACACACACACACACACACACACACACACACACACACACACACACACACACTACAGTAAACCCTGTTAGGAAAAGCTAGCCGAGGCAATTTGCTGCATTACAGGAATGTTTTTCCATTAAGTTCAATTTAACAGACCCTCAAATTAGAAACACCTTGTTTTACTGAAGAGAGCCATGTCACACACACATTCTCGTGCTTTTATTGAATTGTAACACAGGGAGACCTCTGTTTCATAAGAAGTCCCTGCTTACTGACCCCCAAAGCTTGTGAAAATGCATTATGGCTTAAGACGTGTTATGTATCTTAACTTTGTAACACAGGAATCTCTTCTGACAGATAAGCTCTTGTTATTCAGCCTGAAATACACTTTTTTGAAAATCTTGTCCATATTAGCTGCATTCGGCGGACCTCCTCATATCCAGTAGCTTAATGATGGGTGGTCCTCTGTTCCATACATGTATTTAATGCCCAGTCTTCAGATCCATGGAGCTGATCTTAGTTGTTGCTTCAGGGGATACACTCCCCCTTTCCACCTTGGATTACTAATTACTACTAAAAAGTGAATTTGCTTTCACAGCAGCTCTGGGAAAGTTCAGACTCAAGTCATGGGGCCTATTATATCTACGTAGTCTAGATTCTATATAATGGCTTTAATCATCGAACAAGCAGGTTCAAAGGACAGTAGAAATCAGTTTCACTGGAAATCCCTTGTAGATTATTCTCAGATTAAGTTCATAGTATTTTCATTTGTGTTCAGTATAATTTCAACAAAAACCATTGGAAATAAAAAGTTGCCATATCTGTGTTCTCTCTAGAGATTACATACTCACCCTCATATCTATCCCTCCACCCTTCACGCACAGTCCTGTCCTTGGCCAGAGTAGGCTGTTTCCCACCCCAGGGCTTGGCCATATGTGAGTGTTGGCTCAGTCCCTCATGTGAAGGTCAGCCCTGATGGGACATGTGAGCCCCAGATTGTCACCCTGGGGTTGGGAAGCAGGGCTAATTGACTTTAAACCAGGCTGCATGACATGCATTAGGACACAGTGACAGGACTACTAAGGGACAAAGGACACATTTATAGAGGAATGTGGTCACCTACAACTTCCTCAATATGAAGTATTAAAGTGCCTGGATTTCAGAGGAATTACAGTCATGATAAAACACCGTGGCTACAAGAAGATAAACATACAATACCAGGAATTCCCCTCAACATGCAACTGAAGGAATTAGTTCCGACATTTGGGGAAATATGCTTTTTCGCTTTCTTGCAGAGAGTTAGAGGTTAATACAACTCATATCTGTCTGTAAAATAGGAAGCTACAGCCAGGTTAGCTTAGCATAAAGAGTGGAAGCAAGGGGAAATGGCTAGCCTGGCTATGTTGGAAGCTCACTAATTAACACGTTATGTCTCACTTGCACAATCCGTACAAAAAGTAAACTAAACACACACCTAAAAACAAAAGGTGTGGTTTTAGGGAGTTATAAATGTGCTTTTAGGCAGAGTTTTTCACTGCTAAACAGAGCCAGGCTAGCTACTTCCCTCTGCTAAGCAGTGTTTATGCTAAAATAAGCTAATAGCACACACACACACACACACACACACACACACACACACACACACACACACACACACACACACACACAGAGTAATCAGTTAACACTTATCAGTTCTCTTGAGCTCAGAATCACAACTGATTTCAAACAGTACACCTCAGCTTTGTTAAAGCCTCTTAATGATCTCCTGCCCCCCCCCCCCCCCCCCCCCCCCCCCTTCACTTCCTGTGCTCCTTTCATCCCAGTTAGGCCATGTAAGGACAAATCATTGTGGGGAGGCGACAGCGTAAACAGTGGTTTACGTGGAGTTTGATTAGACATCCAGTCAGGGCTGCCTGCTGATGGAGACGAGCCAGGAAGAAGCATTGTGCAATCAATGGGTTAATTACAATAGATCAAACATAAGCTCCATGGCAACCCCTGCCACATTTTCCAAAACAAAGGCCTGCGAGGCATTCAGCATGCGTGGCGGCTGTGACATAGTGTTACGCATGGCTGACACAGGGACAATTAGCAGGAGGCTAGTGTTTCTGCACAGTGGATGGATACTCTACTTTTTTTGGGTAGTCGTCAGCACACAGACAATGCTATATATTATTAATGAAACATATCATAATGTAATTAACAGTAACCAGATCACAGTGCTCAACAGAGAGGCCCGAGGTATTAGTATATACAGTACATGTAACCCCCCTTTTTAAGCTACACTAGAGACATGGTTCTAGGGATATCAGTGGTGGAATTTTGTACAGATGTTCATGGTGTCCAGAGGATAAATCCATATGATATTTGGTTATCTCCTAAATTGTCATCCAGTGCCACCAGCAGGTCAGAGTTCTTGCTTATCCACATCTATTCGACAGATAGCTATGACATTTTGAATAGATATTCATGGCTCTTAGATGTTGAATCTTGACTTTGGTGATCCTCCAAATATTTGGCTTCCCTGATTTCAAAATATGAACAAATACCTTTTAAAATTCATGACATTGTCATTAAACTCAACTGTGTTTAGGTGTAATTAGCAAATGTTGCCATTCTAACACACTAAACTAAGATGGTGACCATGGTAAGCATTATTCCTTCCAAATATCAGAATGTTAGCATGCATGTTTAGCCCCAAGCACTGCTGTGCCTAATTACAGCCCCACAGAGCTGCTAGCATTACTGTTGGCTCATATTCTTCCTTTTATACACAGTCTGAGCTCTATGAAATAGCGCAAAGATCTCACAATAATACAACCCCAAATCAGAAAAAGTTGGGACAGTATGGAAAACACAAATAAAAAAAGAATTTCTGATTTCTAAATGTACTTTGACTTGTATTTCATTGCAGACAATGTGAACACAAAATATTTCATGTTTTGTCTGGTCAACTTAATTTCATTTGTAAATATTCATCCTTTCCTGTCATTCAGACCTGCAACACATTCCAAAAAAGGTTGGGACAGGAGCAATTTAGGGTTAGTAATCAGGTAAATTGGTTAAATAATGATGTGATTTGAAACAGGTGATGTCAACAGGTGATTGTAATTATGATTTGGTACAAAAGCAGCATCCAAGAAAGGTCTAGTCCTTTAGGAGCAAAGATGGGCCGAGGATCGCCAGTTTGCCAAGAAATACGTGAGAAAATTATTGTAATGTTTAAAAACAATGTTCCTCAAAGAAAGATAGGAAGACATTTGCTTATTTCACCTTCAACAGTGCATAACGTATTAAAAGATTCAAGGAATGTGGAGGTTTTTCAGTGCGTAAGCTGAACAACCGTGAGCTCCGATCCCTCAGGCGGCACTGCATCAAGAATCGTCATTCATCTATAAGCGATCACCACATGGGCTCAGGACTACTTTGGCAAACTTTTGTCAAGTACCACAATACGTAGTTACATTCACAAATGCCAGTTAAAACTGTACTGTGCCAAAAGGAAGCCCTATGTTAACAGTATCCAGAAGCGCCATCGACTTCTCTGGGCTCGGAGGCATCTGGGATGGACCATCACACAGTGGAAACGTGTACTGTGGTCAGATGAATCAGTATTTCAGGTATTTTCTGGGAGAAATGGACGCCGTGTGCTCCGGACTAAAGAAGAAAAGGATCATCCAGACTGTTACCAGCAACAAGTCCAAAAGCCAGGGTCTGTCATGGTATGGGGTTGTGTCAGTGCCCTTGGCAAAGGTAACTTGCACTTCTGTGATGGCACCATTAATGCTGAAAAGTACATAGAGATTTTGGAGCACAATGTGCTGCCTTCAAGAAGACATCTTTTCCAGGGACGCCCATGCATATTTCAACAATATAATGCAAAACCACATTCTGCACGCATTACAAAGTCCTGGCTGCAGAGGAAGAGGATACGGGTACTTGACTGGCCTGCCTGCAGTCCCGACCTGTCTCCAATAGAGAATGTGTGGCGCATTTTGAAGCGCAAAATGCGACAACGAAGGCCCCGTACTGTTGCCCACCTTAAGACTTGTTTGCAGCAAGAATGGGACAAAATTACACCTGAAACACTTCATCACTTGGTGTCTTCAGTCCCTAAACGTCTTTTAAGTGTTGTGAAAAGGAATGGCAACATTACAAAGTGGTAAATGCTTTACTGTTCAAACTTCTTTTGAAATGTGTTGCAAGAACCAAAATAGGGATTTAGTTTTTTTGAAAAAAAAAAACCAATAAAAATCATGAGGAACACATTAAATGATGTGCTGTTGTATTGTCTGCAATGAAATACAAGTCAAAGTACATTTAGAAATCACTACTTTCTTTTTTATTTGTGTTTTCCATACTGTCCCAACTTTTTCTGATTTGGGGTTGTAGAAGTATCTGGAATTTAATTTCCTAACTAAAACCAAAAAAGTCCATCGCGGTTTCTCATATGAATAATGATTTAAAATCTCTAAGCACTAAAATGTAGTGTTGTTTATATTCATACAGTAGTTGGACACAGTAGAGTTTCTGTACTTTCGCATGATGTATTGGCGACGCAACTGCTGGTGCACTGGCTTGAAAAAAAAAAACACTTAACACACATAAAGTAATAATCTCAAACTTCTACGTTTACTGAAGAGTGAAGAACTCACTGTTTTGTTCTCTGAGAGAGTCGTGACTGAGATGGACACCCATGCTGTCCGTCTATCAGCTAGCAGCAGGCACCATCAACAGTCTGCTTCAGACACCAGATCTGTTCTAGTAAACTCACTAAAGTTGGCTTTCACATCCAAACCACAAGCCAATCCCGAGAACAAATGTTAAGTGCAAAGAAAAAGGGATTCATATCCTCATAACTCGGTTTCCCTCTCTGCATTGCTTTCTCTCTCTGACCTGTCTGTGCCCCTGTTTATTTATTTCTTCATCTCATTCTGTTTTCTCAGCCCGTTCCCCCCTGCTTCCTGCTCTCGTCTCAAATTAGTGTCAAATTCCCCAGTGTGCTTGTTATGTGTTTCCAATGCAGTACCTACCTAAGAATAACATAATAACAAGTGTCCTGTTCTTGTATTCTTGCCTTATATCAATTCTCATTCGTGTGTAAGAGAGCAGCTCTCGGACATTAAAGTAGCTCCGTGTGTGTGTGTGTGTGTGTGTGTGTGTGTGTGTGTGTGTGTGTGTGTGTGTGTGTGTGTGTGTGTGTGTGTGTGTGTGTGTGTGTGTGTGTGTGTGTGTGTGTGTGTGTGTGTGTGTGTGTGTGTGTGTGTGTGTCAAGGCAGGTCAGTCATGAGAGCAGAGGGCCTGCATTCCTCTGTGCAGTACAAAATCCTCATGGGATAGACCTCATTAGTGGACTGGCTGTTCCCAGGCTGTCTTATTTTGTGGGTGTGTGAGCATTTGTTTATATGTTCACACATTTTTTGTGTACTCTTGTGGCTGTTTGTGAGAATCTCTGTGTGTCTTCTTCTCTATTTGTCATTTTTTGATGCTCCCATGATATCCTGTGTTGGTGTGTAGTTTCAAAAGACAGGGTTAGACTGCTGTGTCAGGCGTGTTGACATGTGTGATACTCAGTAAGGGAGCGTGGGGAGGTCAGTAAAGTCTACAAGCGGATGAGATGTTTTCAAGAGACTAGCTTGCCTGATGGACTCTTCTCAACCTTAGCGAAATTGTACATACACACGCACACGCACACACACTCTGTCCTCTCTTTTCTCCATGCTGTCATGTACTAAAGTGTCCCTGAGAGACACTTAACACATCACTCAGTGACTCTGTGGTTCCAGACACAGCTTTGCCCCCCCACGGTTGACCCGGGCTGGGCCTGACAGCGTCTCATGTCACATTCTGTCTTTGGTTTCACTTTATTTTTCAGCCTGGGGACAAGAAGGGGGGTTGCAGCGTTCAAGGAAAACACTGTTCAGATTTTTCAGAATGTGGAAGGAGAGAGCTGTCTTTGTTGTGCAAGAAGGCAGACAAAATATTTTTTTCCCCAATCCTCATGACCCGGTGTGCACACTCAGCCACTTCGCACTTTCTTGTGAAATATATGCCTTACCTGAGACATGAGGCTTGTAGCAGCCCCTGCCCTCTGTTTGTAGAGCAACAAAAGACAAATATTTATATCATAATGGAGACTTCTCTTTAAATAATACCTACTGTATATGCTTTAAATTTGAATAATATATGTCCCTAGTACTACTGTATTCACAATGTTTTCCTTGTGTTAGTCCTATGAATGTAAGATGAACAACAAAAAAGAGTCACCATGTGTTCTGCCCGTCTGATTGTCTTTCTGCTTCACATCTTCTGCTCCTGACTCACATGAGGATGCATTATTGAGTAGGAAACAAGCACGAGGTGGCTGCAATCTAAAGTGCTTTAAATGAACGCACATTTTGAGACATGCAAAGGACCGAGCAGGTGGCAGAACTGAAGCGACTGTTTTCAACCACATTGAATAGCAATAACAATTGTTCTTTCTTTCTTTTTTTTTGTCTTTGAGACCACAAATGAGACAAAGCAAGTGGTGTGTGTGTTGCTTTCTACTCATCAGGAACCTGAGGTTGGCCAACACAAAAACAGGCTCACTGGCTGACGCACGCACGCACGCACGCACGCACGCACGCACGGACGGACGGACGGACGGACACTCTTTCTCTTCTTCCCATTCCTTTGAAAGCGGATGATTTCGACATCATTAACAACAGCCATGGGGTGGGATAGATTGGCAGACAGACTATGAGGCCAAAGGTGAGTATCAGGTCCAACACAAAATGCACAAATCTGAAGCACATACAGTAGGTAGGGCTTTTATTTCCGTGAAGGATATATAACTTGATGCCAGGCGGGGATATCCAAGTGACACCAGTGTCATGCATTGGAAAGTAAATAAGAAGTCAATTTCTGCTTTATCACCATTAGATGATATACAGTACTGTAGCAAAGCACATGGGCACGACGTTGACGCATACCAATATAGATTTACAATTTTGTTTAAAGCAGGCGTCCCTTGATTTATGTTTGTACCTGCGATCCTGGAATGCAGCAAGGATGCTGTACAATAACTATTATGACTTACTGCCCTTGACAACACAGCCTTTCATGTTGGTGCATAAATCAGGAAATGGGAGGATTGGCCGTTGTTGGATACATGTGGGTTAAGCAGCTCGAGGTCTCCCATCTTGGCAATCGCAAACACGTGACCTGAAGCACACATACAGCAGCACTTCTGCAGTTACACATGAAAACATGCAATCTAGCTTACACACACACACACACACACACACACACACACACACACACACACACACACACACACACACACACACACACGGACATCGACAACATCCTTCTGAGGAGAGAGGAGTTCTATATCTACCAAATGTTAGTCCATTGTATTTGCTTTTGTCATTTAAACCCTTTTGGGCAGGTAATACTGTATATTATTATTTTTCTATGATTTTCTACTTCTACATAGTACTTTCTATGATCATTGTTACCTTTTTGAGTGATTTATGTGATGCATGTATTGCATTTAACTGACTCATTATGTCCACAAAGATCAACATTTACCTGGGAGCTATCAGTGCAGTGTGCAGATCTTTTGCCTGACCATTGCACATGCACAACACATATGTTGTTATAGGAAGGAAGACGCACACCTTCACTCATACATGCATATGCAACCTTGTTTGCTGGTCTGAAATCCAGGGATTGTGGCACGGTTCAGAGTTCTTAGAACACCAGCAACACAGCGAGTCTGCCAGAGGAACCACAGTGTGTGAGACGCACACGCACACGCACACGCACACGCACACACACACACACACACACACACACACAGAAACATACACACACCATGGCAGCGCTGTCAGTGAGTCAGTGTGCAAGTCACACTCTGGCTATGCTGCCTCGCGATTTTTTAACAGCCGCCAGCACTGCACTGTATTTAATATTCCAAACAACTGTACTGTAGGACTCTGTGGCAGACATGCATGTATACTGACATCAACATCACACACACACAGTCCTCTGACCAAATACGCCTGCACAAATAAGATTTAGGAGTTTTGTTCACACACATATACAGACAACACACGCACAAATATGCACGTTTGTCATTGGGGATGACTGCAGATGAGTCCGAAGGGGAGAGGAGGGAATCCTTACCTCCTGTGAGAGCAGATCTATAGGAGAGCCAATCATAGGAGTCTGCACCACAGATACTACTGACTCCATAAGGTTTGACCTATGAATCACACCCTTATACATTCTCACAGGAGACTGTTCGCAGCTTTAGGTGGAGGAAAATATGGAAAGGTGTGTTCTTGAAATGTCACGTCAAAAGATGTCTTTATATCGGTGTCAGATTCTGAGATGGAAAAATAATCACCACCTGTTTCCCAGTGCTAAACTGGCAAAGCAGACACAAAACAATTGCACTCTGAGGGTGGAGGCCAAATGATTCAGTCCATTTTTACATGCTTAAAATGCATATCTGGATGTTTTTGCCTCGCCGTACAAAGCTCACTTTCGTGGCTTTCAAAATGCAGTCAGTCTGCTTTTCTAAAAAGGTAACTGATAACAGGTGGCACGCACGCACTGCAGCTACCTACAGATCGACAAGAACAGTTCCCCAAATAAAAGCGCACAGGTAAGAACAGCTTTAACCATCACCCTCTGGTGGTGACTTAGGGGAAATGAACAACCTCAATAACTTAGCCATAGCATTTCAATTTGTTTGCATGTTACTTTCATTGTGGGGACTCCAGGTGCAAATAGTTGTGTTTATTGGTCATTATGGAAGACTGTATTTTAAGAAATTAGCAATTTAGTTCAGAGATAATAATAAAAAAAAACAATTGTGGCACACAAGAAGACTTCTAGCAATGTAAGATCATGGCATAAGACTCAATGGAAAGGTACAGCAGAAAGCAGCTGCACAAGGCTGTGCAGCAGTTGACATTTGCCGTGGGTGTTGGATTTGATGGGAGTGTCGCGACGCTGAGGGGCAATGAGTCACAGTCAATGATAAGGACCTGGGGTTATGACTGACCTCTCAACTGTCCAACCCCTGGTACTCCTCCTTTTTTCTTTACTTATGGTTCTTTGCATGGGTATCCTTGTTTGTTTCTTAGCCTTTGTTTTGTTTTTTTCCGTTTCACAGTCAATGACTC